>LR738710.1:342255541-342421237 GCA_902687465.1 Secale cereale | reverse complement strand
TATATGT
This sequence comes from Secale cereale, assembly GCA_902687465.1. NCBI lineage: Eukaryota > Viridiplantae > Streptophyta > Magnoliopsida > Poales > Poaceae > Secale > Secale cereale. The sequence goes on along the minus strand of LR738710.1, from coordinate 342,421,230 downwards.
ATATAATGATTTCCATTTTCTATCTGTTTTTGTATACTAACTTGAATCTAGCTGTTATCATCCACATATACAGAATGGAAATCGTATATACACACATTGAAACAGAACATATAATAACGGAAAACAGAGTACACACATTGAAACAGAGTAATTAACAGAGCAATACTATGATTGCTGTGAATACATATCTATCCACGTCTAAACGACTTAGCAAAATAAAATGCGTCCATGAGACCATGACCAGCAGCCCTTGCCTACGGTAGCTCTTGGCTCTGCCTGAACTCGTGTAGGCATTCGTCCAAGCGGTTGACACGCTCGCGATACATCTGGAGCGCGATCTCGAGCTCCAAGTTGGCTACTTCATCGGAGATCATCAGCTCGAGGATGCGACGGCCATGTTCGTCTACTGCGCCTAGGTGGACACCTAGTCCAAGGAGGCGGCCGAGCCTACCGACTAGCGCGTTGGCATCGAGTTGGCCGTGGACAAGGTGAATGTCGCGGCCCATGCGAACGGTGCAGCGGCCGTCCAGTGCAAGTACGGCGCGGCCGGCCTCTGGTCCGAGTACGGCGCAGAGGCCTCTGCACACTCCTTGCGAGGAATGGGGGTACTGACGGGACGTGTACCCAGCTGCGACGCCATGTCGACAGCAGGCAAGCACCATTGGAACCGCTCTTGCTGTGCGGCGCACCATGCCTCTCGCTCTACGGTACTCCAACAGTCTCGCCGTGTGGTGAGCCACAGCCTCTCGGCGCAGACGCGCCTAGCTTGCTCTGAGGCATGCCATCGCTCATGTTGTGCGACGAGTTGCAGCCTCTCGGCACTGACATGCCTATCGTGATCCACGGCACTCAAGCACCATGCGCCAAGGTTCTGCTCAACACTGGCGATGACGCGCATCATGGTGTCATCCATCATGTTGCTGGGGAGCGCCTTGGCCTCGACGGGCCGTGTCGCCTTCTCGTTTTCCTCGTCGATGAGGTTGATGGCAGAGGCAGCGCTTTGGTGGGTTGGCATGCTTGGAAAAGGTGGATGCGCTATAGGTTGCACTTGTTGCCATCGTGCATCGCGGGCTGCCTAGGTTTATACGCATTATCAATGGGTGGCGGGAAACAGGTGAGAAAATGGCGGGAAACGATGGCGTGTTCATAAAACACCATCAATTAATGGAAACTTAGCATATAAGGAATATCGATCTAGCACAAGGAGTAGATGATGATCAGATGAAGACGGACCACACTAGGGAACCCGTCGGTGATGAATTCATCAATTGCAAACAGTTGTATACTAGCAAGCATTTGCCCACAACACACACGACTTATTCCATCACAAACAGGTTAGTTGGATCAACTATATGCCACGTATCGCACATTGTCAAAGAGTAATGCGGTAGACCTTCTGTAACATGTGTTCAAAAATAAAATAAAATAAAACAAGGACCTTGAGGTTAATTCCACCCCAGAAAACACACGGCTTATTCCATCACAAAGAGGTCGGATGGATCAACTGTATGCCATGCATCGCACATTATCAAAAAGTAACGCGGTAGACCTTCTTTAACATGTGTAAAAAAACAAAAAAATTCAATACCCACTGATGGGATGTATCATAAATGTCCTTAATGGACCTTTAAGATACATCCCATCAGTGGGATTAACATCAAGACAACTTCCCAACTTCCATAACCCATCTCATGGCCGCTCCAGCCTAAGCACAGTTAACTTGAGAGTTCTCTTAGATGAGCTATTGGTGGAACAACTAGTTCTTGCTGATATAGGATGCCTCTTCGCATCCTTATGGCGTACCCAGATAACTGCCGATCACCCAATGGCCAATAGATGTTGTGTAGATAGAGCATATCATATACGTCTTATTAGAAGCAATCGTCTGTGATATTATCGGTCTTCACACACATTTCTGTTTACAGACCTATTTGCCGATCACACACATCATGTTAAATTGAACCATTTCTGTTCTCTCGGCTCAAAGAAAACAATTCATCCAAGTGAACCGTACGTCGTATATCACACACACCTTGTTATGGCCGACCGTTTCTTTTGTGTTTCCTAATCACAAATAGTTCATCCAAGTGAACTATATGATGTATACCGCACACACCTTCATATGGCTGCTCGTTTATGTTCTTCATTGAACTGAACCGTATGCCCTGAATCGCACACGCAACTAAAATCTGAACCGTGTTTGATGCTTTCGTCATCGCAAACGTTTTGCACCTTTTTGACATTTTTTACACGACCATTTGCGATTATTGCATCGCACGCAGTTTCGTCGAAGGGTGTCTAATCGTAGTGTCGCGTTAGCAGCATCCTGCAGTAGTGGTATATGATGCAACCAGAAGGTTTTGCAGATCCTAAAGGTGCTAACAAAGTGTGCAAACTCCAGTGATCCATCTATGGACTCGTGCAAGCAGCTCGTAGTTATAATATACACATTAATGAGGCGATCAAAGCATATGGTTTTATACAGACTTATGGTGAAGCCTGTATTTTCAAGAAAGTGTGTGGGAGCTCTGTAGCATTTCTGATATTATATGTGGATGACATATTGTTGATTGGAAATGATATAGAATCTGGATAACATAAAAGGATACTTGAATATGAATTTTCCAATGAAAGACCTCGGTGAAGCTGCTTATATATTGGGCAGCAAGATCTATAGTTATGGATCGAGACGCTTAATAGGACTTTCACAAAGCACATACCTTGACAAAGTTTTGAGAAGTTCAAAATGGATTAGTCAAAGAAATGGTTCTTCCCTGTGTTACAAGGTGAGAAATTGAGTCAGACTCAAAGTCCAACCACGGTCGAAGATAGAGAAAGAATGAAAGTCATTGCCTATGCATCAGCCATAGGTTCTATAATGTATGCCATGATGTGTACTAGACCTGATGTGTGCCTTGCCATTAGTTTGGCTGGGAGGTGCCAAAGTAATCCAGGAGTGGATCACTGGACATCGGTCAAGAATATCCTGGACTATGTTAAAAGGACCAAGGATATGCTTCCCTTTTATGGAGGTGGCGAAGAGCTTGTTGTAAAGGGTTATGTCGATGCTAGCTTCAACGTGGATCTGGATTTTTATACTCTAAGTCACAAACTAGATACATATTTATATTGAATAGTGGAGCTGTTGATAGGTGCAGTTCCAAGAAGACCATCGTGGCGGGATCTACCTATGAAGCGGAGTACATAGTTGCTTCAGAAGAGAGCATGAAGGAGTTTGGATGAAGGAGTTCATATCCGATCTGGGTGTAATACCCAGGGCATCAGGTCCAATGACAATCTTGTGTGACAACTAGAGCAATTGCCTTAGCAAAGGAAGCTAGGTTTCACAAGATAACCAAACAAATCAAGAGATGCTTCAACTCCATTCGTGAAAAGGTCAATGATGGAGACATATAAATTTGCAAAGTACAAACAGATCCGAATGTGCCATTCCCATTGACTAAACCTCTTCCACAGGCAAAACATGATCAACACCAACACTCCATGGGTGTTAGATTCATTACAACGTAACCTAGATTTTTGACTCTAGTGCAAGTGGGAGACTGATAGAAATATGCTCTAGAGGCAATAATAAAGTTTTTATTATTATATTTCCTTATTCATGATAAAGGTTTATTATTCATGCTAGAATTGTATTGACTAGAAACTTAAATATATGTGTGAATACATATAGAAATATCGTATCCCTAGTGAGCCTCTACTAGACTAGCTCGTTGCTTAAACACGTTTAAGGTCTCCTAATCATAGACATGAGTTGTCATTTGATAACGGGATCACATTATTAGGAGAATGATGTGATGGACATGACCCATCTGTTAGCATAGCACTTGATCATTCAGTTTATTGCTACTGCTTTCTTAATATCAAATACATGCTTCTTTGACCATAAGATCATGAAACTTCTGGATACCGAAGGAATGCCTTGTGTGCTATAAAACGTCATAACGTAACTTTGTGATCATTAAGATGCTCTACAGGTATCTCTGAAGGTGTATGTTTGGTTGGCATGGATCGAGACTGGGATTTGTCACTTAGTGCGACGGAGAGGTATCTTTGGGCCCTCTCGGGAATACAACATCACAAGAAGCTTGCAAGCAAAGTAGAAAGGTAGTTAGTTGCAACATAATGTATTAACGAAGAAGTCAAGAGACTTGCTGGTGAAGATATTGAACTAGGTATGGAGATACATATGATCGAATCTCGGGAAAGTTACATACCGACGGACAAAGGGAACTACATATGTTGTCATAAATGTTTGACCGATAAAGATCCTTGTAGAATATGTTGGAACCAATATGGGCATCCAGGTCCCACTATTCGTTATTGACTGGCAAGTCGTCTCGGTCATGTCTACATCATTCTCGAACCCGTAGGTTCTGCACGCTTAACGTTCATTGATGATAGTATTATATGAGTTATGTGAATTGGTGACCTAATGTTGTTCGGAGTCCCGGATGAGATCACAGATATGACGTGGAGCTCCGGAATGGTCCGGAGGTAAATATTGATATATAGGATGATGCTATTTGGTCACCGGAAAGGTTTTGAAATGTACCGGGTATTTATCGGAGTGCCGGAAGGTGTTCCGGGAGGCCACCGGTAAGTGGTGGGCCTTATGGGCCAAAGGAGGGAAGCACAACAACATACAAGGGGGCTGGCGTGCCCCACCTACCCTACCAACGCGCCAAGGGAAGGAGGCAAGGAAAGGGGAGGGGCCCAAAGGCAGTAAGCCCTCCTTTCCTTCCCCCCATGTTCATATATGGAAAGGGGAATGGCTAGGCAGGCGCCTAGGGCAGCCATCGGCCACTTGGGGCACGCCCTAGGGCTGCCACCTCTCCCCCTCCACCTATATATATGTGAGGGGGGAGGGGGAAACACACACCACGATCCCCGAGCCATTTGCGGTGTGATAACCCACAAGTGTAGGGGATAGCAACACTTTTCAAGGGTAGAGTATTCAACCCAAATTTATTGATTCGAGACAAGGGGAGCCAAAGAATACTATTAAGTATTAACAGCTGAGTTGTCAATTCAACCACACCAGGAAACTTAATATCTGCAGCAAGGTAATATGGAAGTAACGGTAACGGTAGCAAAGGTAGCGATAGTGTTTTTGTAGTGATTGTAACAGTAGCAGCGAAAATGTAAATAAGCAACAAGCAATATGTGAAAAGCTCGTAGGCATTGGATTAGTGATGCATAATTATATCGGATGCGATTCCTCATTAATAGTTATAACATAGGGTGACACAGAACTAGCTCCAGTTCATCAATTTAATGTAGGCATGTATTCCGAATATAGTCATACATGCTTATGGAAAAGAACTTGCATGACATCCTTTGTCCTATCCTCCCGTGGCAGCGGGGTCCTAGTGGAAACTAGGGGATATTAAGGCCTCATTTTAATAGAGTACTAGACCAAAGCATTAACACATACTCCCTCTGTCCCATAATGTAAGACATTTTTTGACACTACACTAGTGTCAAAAAACGTCTTACATTATGGGATGGAGGGAGTAGTGAATACATGAACTCCTCAAACTACGGTCATCACCGGGAGTGGTCCCGACTATTTTCACATCGGGGTTGCAGGATCATAACACATAGTAGGTGACTGTTGACTTGCAAGATAAGATCAAGAACACCCATATATTCATGAAAACATAATAGGTTCAGATCTGAAATCATGGCATTCGGGCCCTAGTGACAAGCATTAAGCACGGCAAAGTCATAACAACGTCAATCTTAGAAAATAGTGGATACTAGGAATCCAAATCTAACAAAACTAACTCAATTACATGGTAAATCACATCCAACCCATCACCGTCCAACAAGCCTACGATGGGATTACTCACGCACGGAGGTGAGCATCATGGAATTAGTGATGGAGGAAGGTTCATGATGACAACGGCGACGATCTCCACTCTCCGGAGCCCCGAACGGACTCCAGATCAGCCCTCCCAAGAGAGATTAGGGCTTGGCGTCAGCTCCGTATCGTAAAACGCAATAATTCCTTCTCTCTGATTCTTTCTCCCGGAAAGTCAATACTGGAATCTGGGAATTTGCCATCAGCCAGCTCTTTGCCATATACCAGCTGATGGCAAAGAACGTCTTTGCCATCTGCTTATAAATAACAGATGGCAAAGAACTGACAGACGACAAAGAACATGGTTGCCATCAGCAAATTCTTTGCCAACTGCCAGCAGATGGCAAATAATCTTTGCCATCTGCCAGCAGATGGCAAAGAGGTTGGCAAATCCTGTGGCTGTCAAGAGTGTAACGGTGTACCAGCCCCACCTCTTTGCCATCTGCCAGCAGACGGCAAAGATTATTTGCAATCTGCTAGCAGATGGCAAAGAGATGGGGTTATTTTTTTCTAGGTAAAACAAATGTGGGGTTATCCCCTCCCTCTCTCGCCACCCAGCCATGTAAAGAAAAAACATACGACGTTCGCATCTCATCCACACACCGAACACCCCCATCGATGGCACTCTAGGATCGCCCGCCGCCACCCTGTCGCCGGCCACGTCGCTTCCTCGCCCCGTCGCTCCCCCGCCCCATCGACGTCGCTCCCCCGCCCCATCGCCGGCCCTCCCCCACCCTAGATCGATCTGGGATCCAACGACCACTCCTCCCATCCTCTCCCCTTCTCTTCGGTTGGTGGCCGGCGGCTGGTGGCTGGCGCCTCCACACGGCGGCACGGCTGACGCCGGAGGCCGGACGAAGAGGCAGAGGAGTGATCACCGGATGGCGCAACTCACGTCACTTCCCGTTCATTGAGGAAATCACTTCCTGCTCGAGCTTGACGCGCTTCCCTGGTCGACGACGGGCCAAGAATTTGGCGACACCCTTCCGTCGTGGGCTCTCAGTCGGATGGCGACCCTCAAGCTCCACACCCCTGTGGCCCTGTAATCCTCAATCTTGACCCCCAGATCCCCTACGGCCAAGCCCTTCTACCCGTGAGTCAAGTCCCAGCCCGGCTACTCTACTTCCCAGCTGGTCCTTCAATCCGGCTTCGGAGCTCACTTCTCACCACGGTTCAGCACCTCAACAAGGTATAAACGTTCCTCTTCTTTTCATTTATACGTATTATATACTAGTCGATGCATATCCTAGTGTCATGTCCGTAGATGAGAACACAACAAATCAATACAGTACACACCACTGCCAATTCACCCGAATCAAACCGGAATCCGACTTGATAATGATTGTTTGTGGCTACAATCAAACCATTAGTTGTAGGGAGGATACTAGAGAAGTCAGCAGCATGGAGATGGGGAATCAGAAGCAAGCAAAGGGGATGGGGAAACTGAGCTCAGGGACGAGGAAGAAGACCAAGGTTCTGTTCTGTTCGATGCCTAATCGTGCCACCTCCTGTGTGCTTTATCCTTCCTGCTCGAGGGCTTGATCGGTTGGGCCGGGCCCATACTACAAGCGCAGTCCAGGGGTCTATGCAAGGTGTTACACTACCGCCCCGGCAAAACATTGCTTGTCCCCAAGCAATGACTCAAATTCCATTTCCATGAAAGCCTGCTGGATCCCATGAGATTTGCATCGACATACCGCATAGCTGATGAATTTTGAACCCAAACAACATGGATTGCAAGTGTAAGTAACACCTTGAGCCGCCGTCTTGTTAATTCTTGTGAACCACCCCCTTTTTTGAGCATATATCCCACTGACCAATTAAATGCGCATAAGCCAAATGCTTTCATATGGCACAGTACTAAGGACCATCAAGGGAAGCTGATACTTGATGGCTCTCAAATGACACCGTAGTCTGACTAACCATGCAATTCCCACTGGAAAAATGCAGAAGCATATAGGAATGCATTTCAACAGCTGTAGTACGTCACTAAAGCAAAAGAACTCTCAACAGCCAAACAAAACTGCACCATGATGCCAACTAATTCAACCAGCAGAGACATTTTGATTGGCCTTGCTCGAGCACTACTAGTCATCCACTGCATTATTTCCGATAGTATAATGGCTCTGACCAGGCAAGTGAAAATACAAGTCCCATGACTGAAAACATTTCTCCTCCATGGGAACACCTTGTCAAATATTCCACGAGTACTCTCTGTGCCAAATATCTGAACACCATTGAGCCTCCATGACTGTAGTTCTAGCAAATGTTCCCATTGGTCCCCCAAACCAGATATCACACCAGCATGGATGTAAAGGTACATACCCAAGGTTAGGTTGATTACGTGTACTATTTAACTGTAGTCGTCGTCCTCGGCCACTCGCCGTCCCGACCTCTCCACTCACCGTCGCCGTCCTCGGCCGACGGGGTCATATATTTGTGAATTATGAGTTAGGTCATATATTTTTCAATTTTCTTATGAAAAACATTATATATATTTGCGTTGATCGGGTGGATTTAAATGTGCAGTTGTTTCATCGCTGTGAGGGTATGGGGTTCAACGACCTCCCCGTGCGTTCGACGAGTTCCGCCCCTGCGTTCGTGGGTGAGCACAAATGACATCTCCTCCTCTCCCACTTCATTTGCTCTGTTCCGGTCTTCGTGCCGATGAAACTTGCTAACTATAGGTGTATTCAGTCATCAGTATGCGTGACCACTACGCGTCTCCCGTTCGAAGGGGTTACATCTATAAATATGCATTCATTTGCACATTTATAACCGTAATTCTTTCGAATTGTCCAACGTTATCCATGGACAGCCCGAGTATGTGTAGATTGGGTTCATTTTCCCATATGCTCTGCTCCGGATCCGATGCAGAATTTCGTCAGTGCCTCTCCGTTGTTCTCCGGGTACACATCCTCTCTGCTTATTGCCGAGACGTGTATCAGGAGAACAGCGGGGAGGTGCTGCCTAAATATTGTGTCGGATCCGGAGCAGAGCATGGGAAAACGAACCCAATCTACACATACTCGGGTGGGATTAGGACCTATCTTTACCTATTAGCGTCTAGGTTGCATGGACGTAATAAAACTGATAAACTCTATTAACTGATGAATATGGTTTGCTGAATTATGTATGTATTTCTTGTGTGTCTAGTAGCTAGGCGTGGATGTACACCGGTCACCCTAGTCAGAAGACATGACCCCGGAATGGATGACAAAAACCAAGGGGTTTATGAGAGCCGCATTTTCAAATGGACAGGAAACAACCTGGTGCCCCTGTGTCATGTGCGACAACTATCGTAAGATGTCAGAGTTTGAAATGATCAAACACCTGCAGAAGTGGGGTTTTACGCCCGGTTATACGATGTGGACATTTCATGGTGAGTCTGCCCAACGTTACAGAGCTGAGGAGGGCCGTCGTCGCACGGATGAGCATGGTACCGTGATGGAAGACATGGTGCAAGACTTTGATGATGCTCGGGATTCGGACGATGAGATGGAGGAATCTGCAAAGGCCTTCAATGATATGTTCGAGTCTTCGAAGCGTCCTCTCCACGAGCACACCGAGCTTTGTCAGCTGGATGCCATCGCACAAGTAATGGCTCTGAAGGCTCAATTCAACTTGGGCAGAGAATGCTATCACGCGATGGTGACACTATTTGGACGCTTTCTACCCAAAGGCCATATAATGCCTGCAAACCTGTACCAGTCGGACAAAATCCTCCGTGTACTTAAGATGCCCTATGAGAATATAGATGCATGTGAGAATGGATATGCCTTGTTTAGGCTCCAGTATGCGGACTTGAACTATTGTCCCATTTGCAAGTCTTCTAGGTATGTTGAGGTAGACAACGGTATGGGTGAGAAGAGTCAGACCAAAATCCCCATTAACGTTCTTCGGTATATGCCAATCATACCAAGACTTCAACGTCTATTCATGGTCGAAGAGACGGCCAGACTGATGACATGGCACAAATTGGGCAACAGAACCGAACGGGATGCAGATGGGAATCTGATGATGGTACACAGATCGGATGGTAATGCATGGAAACACTTCGATGCATTGCATGATGAAAAAGCGGCAGATCCAAGGAATCCTCGAGTAGCCATCAGCACGGATGGGTTCAATGTGTTTGGTATGATGGCAGCCCAATACAGTTGTTGGCCTATATTTGTCATTCCACTCAATCTCCCCCACGGACAGATTATGCAAAGAAAGAACATTTTCCTGACGTTGATAACTCCCGGGCCCAACTATCCGGGGAACAATATGAATGTGTACATGCAGCCGCTTAAGGATGAACTGGAAGAAGCTTGGGATAATGGGATCAAGACATACGACGCCGCTACAAAAAAACTTCCTAATGTGTGTGTGGTACATGTACTCGATGCATGACTTGCCGGCGTATGCGCTATTCGTTGGCTGGTGTGTGCATGGAAGGTTCCCGTGCCCCACATGCAAGGCAACTCTTGAGTTTCGTCGGCTGCAGGTGGGTGGCAAGTTTTCTTGCTTCGACATGCATAGACAGTTCCTGGATCCTCACCATAAGTTCAGGAAAGACAAGAAGAACTTCATCAAAGGTAGAGATGTCAAAAACTCTGCACCACCTGCGTTGACAGGCCAACATACCCTGGATCAGTTAAATGCTCTCGAGCCAGATCCAGAGCGTCCAGGGCATTTTAAGGGGTATAATACGGAACACGCCTGGACCCACAAGATATGCTTGTGGGAGCTGCCGTACTTCAAAGACCTCCTTTGCCCACACAACATCGACTTGATGCACACTGAAAAGAATGTCGGCGAGGCCCTCTTTGGTACATTGTTCGGCATAGAGGGGAAAACAAAGGATAATCCTAACGCCAGAGTCGATCAGGAGGCTCTATGTGATAGACCGCTAACAAACATGAAACAACCAAAAGGAAAGAAGAACTGGGCGAAGCCAAAGGCATGGTTCAATCTTGGAAGGCCTGTTATGAGGGAAATACTCCTGTGGGTGAAAAAGGAGTTGATGTTCCCCGATGGGTATGCACCGAATCTAAAGAGGGGAGCGAGCCTTGAAAAATTGAAAATATTTGGTCTCAAGAGTCATGATTGGCAAATATGGCTTGAGCGGGTAATGCCGATGATGTTGCGTGGCTTTATCCCTGAGGATGAATGGCTAGAACTAGCAGAGCTGAGCTATTTCTTCCGTGTTCTATGTGCGAAAGAATTATCGCCTGGCTTGCTAGAAGAAATGGAAGAGTTGGCACCGGAGTTGATCTGCAAGTTGGAGAAGATCTTTCCACCTGGCTTCTTTAATCCAATGCAGCATTTGATTTTGCATCTCCCGACCGAGGCACGATTGGGGGGGGGGGCGTGCAGAATCGTTGGTGCTACGCAACTGAGAGGATGCAGAAGACGCTTTGAGCAAAATGTAAAAATAAACGTCGAATTGAAGCATCGATGACCGAGGCATTGATTACTAAGGAGGCGGCATGCTTCATGACTGCACACTACAAAGCCAAAAATTGTCACCGAAGGCTCGGTACAATGTTGGCGACCCTAAAAAGGGTTTTCCAACCTCAGCCTATTCAAATGGAAGCTCGCACCAGCCGGTGCTTATACTCCCTTATTGTTCGATAACGATAAATGGCGGACCATTACGTTGTATATCTTGAACAATCTAACAGAAGTGCGGCCGTACATCGAGTAAATTCTCAGTACATTGTTTCGCAACCTCTACTTCATGTGAACTGCTCTTATTCCCGGATATTTGATACAGTCGATACATCGCCAAATTCTCGTATGGAGCGGTTATCCAAAAGGATTCCGTAGACGAGTATGAGCTTCTGGCAATGCATGGAGGCGGCTATCCCGGTTTCATCTCTTGGTTCCAACAAACGGTAATTTCCATTAGACCATTTCATTTCTTCTTCTAAATTCTGGCTAATGCAACAATCCTTTCGTATTAAACTTGTAGGCTAGTTCAGAGTCTATGGACGCTGAATTGAGAGAATTTGCTAATGGTTTTGACTATATGGTCAATTCATTTGACAAATACGACATCAACGGGTATCGCTTTCGTACCTATGGCAAATATCTATCTATGGCCGACCGAAAGTCTACAAATTGTTGTGTCTCTGCTATCGGCGAAGGAGATATCGAGTATTATGGAAGAGTTGAAGCAATTTATGAACTTCTATTCTATGGTGCAAACCCAATGAATGTCGTAGTCTTCGAATGTCATTGGTTCCAGCCGAAAGAGACTAGAAGGACTCATGAACATCTAGGGCTAGTCGAAATCAAACAAAGCACCCATTTGGATGATGTCGATGTCTATATTACGGCTCAACAGGCAACCCAAGTTTTCTATCAACCGTGGGCCTGCCAAAGTGATCCAAATCTCGAAGGTTGGGATGTCGTTTATGAAGTGCCACCACATGTTAGACCACCTCCCCCCAATGAAGAGGATTATGAACCTCACATTAATCCACACACATATGAAGGAGAATTATTCCAAGAAACACGTCTTTCCAAAAAACGTTTCAAGAACCGCTCACCTCAGAACATTCAAGTAGACAACGGCAGTGAATCCGAGCCTGAGCAGGAACAAGAAGAGCCGGAACAAGAAGAGGTTACTGCTGCAGATGACCTGTCAATGCTTGACCGATTACATACAGGAGGCCTTCCAGATGTTGATGAATTTATTGATGATGATGATGATGAGCACGTCATTACTGATAGTGATGAGGATGATGCATTTATTGACCCCAAAGCATATATAGACGATGATGATGCATTTATTAATGATGACGATGAAGATTAATATTATAGTTCATTTCAGGTATTCCATTATTATTATATACATATATATTATTAATTAGTTCAAGTTTTAACCTAGCTAGCTCAAAAATGACCTATTTAACATAGGATAGCACTAAAATGAGCTATACTTAGCATTTATTCCTCCAAAATGAATTTATATGCTTAGCTAGCTCAAAAATGAAATAACAACCTTAATTAGCTCAAAAATGACCTATTTAACCTAGGATAGCTCTAAAATGAGCTATACTTAGCATTTATTCCTCTAAAATGAATTTATATACATATTATTATTCATGTCAGGTATTCATTTTTTTATGTTATACTAATTTCGTTTACTCTTTGTCATTCCAGGTGTTGACAGATGGTGGGCGTGGGTCGAGAGCACTCCGAGGCACCTACCTCGGCGCGTGGTGGCAGGGGTAGTTCCATTCCCCCATAACCTCTGGAGAGCGCTAGATCTCAGTTTGCAGAGTCCAGCGACGGTCGCTTCTTCTTCGGCCGGGAGAGGTCGGGGGGGGGGGTAAGAAGAAGGAGAAGGCTGCTAGAGGTGGACGTGGCGGCGGGAGAGGTAGGAAGGCTGCTACGCCTTCCTTTCCGCCACCCCTAGCAGAGTCACCCGACCACAGGACTGCTCCGTCTGAGATCGAGCCATCTGAGGTGGACCCGTCTCGGACTCCACTCCATGAGCCTCAGGCCGACGAGCCTATGGCAGACGCGCCTACGGCCGACGAGCCTCGGGCCGCAAAGTCTTCGCCCCACGAGACTACGGAGCTCAGATGGGGTCACGCTGAGTCGGAGCCGAGCCTATGGGAGGACTGGACAGAGTCGAGTGCACATGGTCGTGTTCAGGGTGCAGACTATAGTTCTTATATCTATAGCGAGGGTGAGTGGGTTGAGGGGCGCAAAGTCTACCAGCGTGGTGGTACAAAGCTCCCGCCCACCCCGGCGACCCCCGACCAGAGGTGGTTGATTGCGCCTAACGAGGAGAAGTAAGTGCATTTACTCTTTTTTAACCTTTTGCCTTGACGTTTCTTCGAATATCTAATGCGTTGGCCTTGTCATACTGCAGTTCTTGGACACACTCAGACGGGGTCCGCCGGCCCAACACTGTCCTTGGTGTGATTTGTCGCCAGTGCTTCTCAGGGTGGGTCATGTTGCCCGGTGAGGGCTGAGTTCCAGAGCTAGGAATGACCTGGGAGCACTACTTGGCTGCCCTAGTCCCGCCGGAGCATAGGGTCGGCGATGTCGACTGCGACACGGTGGCCGACATTGTGATTGCCACATTTTGGGTAATTTCTCCTTTGCCATTTACGTTGTGTTTTCTTCTTTGATTGCATACCTTCTACATGTGTGTTCTTGTTTGATTGCAGACCTTCTAATCCGTGTTTTCTTGTTTGATTGCAGACCTTCTACAGGTGTGCTGAGGGACAGGAGGAGGCCGCGGCTCGGGTTATCGACGCCAAGTGCAGGCGCCTACTTGGAAACTTTCGGCACGAGGCTCGGGCGTAGGCTGTTCGAGACTACTTAGCATAGACTGGTATTAGGAGGAGAAAAGAGAAGTGCTGGAACAAGTATCTGAGTAAGGAGAAGTACATGAAGGTAATTACCTATTCTTAAGGCCTTGTACTTAGTTTCCTTGATTTGATTCGTAGGCGTAGCGCTCAAATTTCTCTTGCTTAACTTAGGTACCCCCGAGATGGTGTGCGGACAAGATGGACTGCTGGGAGGCGTTGGTGGATGAGTGGTGCTCTCCCCAATAGCGCGTCGCCCACAACATTGGAAAGGAGAAGCGTCTGAAAATGAAAGGTGTGCCACACCATCTAGGCAGCGTCAACCTACATGGGTACGGGAAAAATTGGGTATGTGTGGTTTGCTTCATGATTCATGCAAATTCATTCTTTGTGCTAGCTTGAGTCCTTAACTAATACTCTGTTCCTCTCTTTTAGTCAAAACACAACAAGGCTCCAGTGCCATAGATGTTCGACCTCTATGGCATGTCCAATATTGCACCGTAAAAGAAGGCCAATGCATTCTCTGAGTCTGACCTCGAAAATGCAAATAACTTCAGCAATGAGGCCTCCCACCACAAGATGGTGCAGTATGTTAAACAGGGGAAGGCGAGGAAAGGGCCGGACTTTAACCCGAGCCGGCCTCTTGATCCAGAGCTGGTGATGATATCTGGTGGCGGGAGGTCCCATGGCTCGTTAGCCATGGGTAATTGACTGATACGTTGTAGTAGCACTCTCCCACAGATCAAGAAGCGCCAGACCAGCTCTGATCTAGAGATACCGTCTCGTTGACCAGTGGAAATCGAATTCTAGGTTTATTATACGGACTCAGTAGCCTTTCCTCCATTACATTGTGTTTGCGGCCGTCGATGATTACAATGCTAACGAGTGGTGTTGCAGGCTACTATTGAGACAGAGAGAGCGAAGACCCAGGCTGCTTTTGAGGATAGGGACCGGCAGTTGGCGGAGAGGGACCGGCAGGCGGCGGAGAGGGAGAGGGAGAATGAGGATAGGACGGCTGGGCTGTTGGAGGAGGAGAGGAACCGGAACAATTCGGCTAACCGGTCCATGTACGATCTCTTCGTGGTAAGTTTCTTCTGCATATAGGCTAAATCATGCACGCAATGTTCCTTTCATTAGTAACTAATATGACTCACTCGTCAAAACCAAATGTGCAGTCCATGTGCGAGAAGAACGGCCAGACCCCTCCGTCGATGCCAGTCATTGCTCCGGCGGGCACGGTGAGTTTCATTTGAACGGTCATTAGTAACTAGTCTTCACATTTTGAGTTGCATCATGCTAATGATACATTGAAAATAATATTTGGTGCAGCGTAACTCCCGACAAGCATCGACCGATCCTTCTCCGTCTGCCACTGGCGCGACCGGTCCTACACCTACACCTACACCTCCATGATGACGATAAGTTTCCCAAGTGTTTTGCTTAATAGAGTTTTGTTGTGATGCCATGTTGTATCTACACATATCATGCATAATTTGTGTATGTTTGAAATGCATTGTATGTGTGGGATTCGACACCTAGTCATGTGCCTTTGGTAGCCTTCCATACAGGGAAATGCCTCCTAGTGCTTCCACTGAGCCATTGTAGTTCGCTACTGCTCCGGAACACATGGATTGACCAGCATGTGTCCTTCTTTGCTCCTGTGTTTGTCCCTACGGGGAAATATCACGCGGTGTATCACCGAAGTCCTTGTAACTTGCTACGACTTGGTTGCACTCGCTGATGACCGACACGTGCATTGCTGGGTCATGTATGCCTGTCCCTGTACGTTTGTGCCACCTTGGTTTTATGACTAGTCATGTCGGCCCAGGTTCTGTGCCATATGGATACTAGCGACATAATCATATACTTAGCATTTTTTCCTCCAAAATGACTCAATATACTTAGCTAGCTCAAAAATGACATAATAAGCTTAATTAGCTCCAAAATGACATATTTAACCTAGGATAGCTCTAAAATGACCTATACTTAGCATTTTTCCTCCATAATGACTTAATATGCTTAGCTAGCTTAAAAATGATAAATTTAACCTAGGATAGCTCTAAAATAACCTATACTTAGCATCTTTTCCTCCAAAATGACTTAATATGCTTAGCTAACTCTAAAATGACATAATATTATTAAGAAATGACATATTTTAGGTCATAAATGACTTCATATGCTTAGCTAGCTCCAAAATGACATAATAACCTTACTTAGCTCCAAAATGACCTATTTAACCTAGGCTAGCTCTAAAATGACCTATACTTAGCATTTTTCCTCCTAAATGACTCAATATGCTTAGCTAGCTCAAAAATTACATAATAAGCTTAATTAGCTCCAAAATGACCTATTTAACATAGGATAGCTCTAAAATGACCTATACTTAGCAATTTTTCCTCCAAAATGACTTAATATGCTTAGCTAGCTTAAAAATGACCTATTTAACCTAGGATTGCTCTAAAATGACTTATACTTACGATCTTTTCCTCCAAAATGACTTAATATGCTTAAGAAATGACATAGTTTAGCTCCTAAATGACTTCGCATGCTTAGCTAGCTCCAAAATGACATAATAACCTTACTTAGCTCTAAAATGACCTATTTAACCTAGGCTAGCTCTAAAATGACCTATACTTAGCATTTTTCCTCCTAAATGACTCAATATGCTTAGCTAGCTCAAAAATTACATAATAAGCTTCATTAGCTCCAAAATGACATATTTAATTTAGGATAGCTCTAAAATGACCTATTCTTAGCATTTTTTCCTCCAAAATAACTTAATATGCTTAGCTAGCTTAAAAATGACCTATTTAACCTAGGATAGCTCCAAAATGACCTATACTTAGCATATTTTCCTCCAAAATGATTTAATATGCTTAGCTAACTCTAAAATGACATAATATGCTTAAGAAATGACATCTTTTAGGTCCTAAATTACTTCATATGCTTAGCTAGCTCCAAAATGACATAATAACCTTACTTAGCTCCAAAATGACCTATTTAACCTAGGCTAGCTCTAAGATGACCTATACTTAGAATTTTTTCCACCTAAATGACTCAATATGCTTAGCGAGCTCAAAAATTACATAATAAGCTTAATTAGCTCCAAAATGACCTATTTAACCTAGGATAGCTCTAAAATGACCTATACTTCGCATCTTTTCCTCCAAAATGACTTAATATGCTTAGCTAGCTTAAAAATGACCTATTTAACCTAGGATAGCTCTAAAATGACCTATACGTAGCATCTTTTCTTCCAAAATGACTTAATATGCTTAACTAGCTCTAAAATGACATAATATGCTTAAGAAATGACATATTTTAGCTCCTAAATGACTTCATATGCTTAGCTAGCTCCAAAATGACATAATGACCTTACTTAGCTCCAAAATTACCTATTTTACAGATATAAGTTGCATCATAATAAGCTTCACATTTTTGTTGCATCATAATAATCTTCTTCTTCTTCTAACTTTCTTCTTTCCCATTTTACAGATTTGCTTAAGATCACGGAAGCTTGGATTGATGGAGTGCTTGTATTTAGTTTTTGTTTTGACCTTGTGAAACTTGCTACCTATGGATGAAACTGTGTAATATTGATGAAACTATGTATATGTACGGATGAAACTTTCTACTATTGGTAACATGTGTTGGATATATATGTTTTCATGACTATTGGTAATATGTGTTCATGACTATTGGTAATATGTTTTGAATATGCTATATTGGTCATATAAGTATATGTGTGTTTGATTTTCTGTGAAAATGAATTGATATAAGAAAAAACAAAATTAAATGGGGCAATATAGGCACTTTGCCATCTCCTGGCAGATGGCAAAGAGCTTTGCCATCAGCTGGCAGATGGCAAAGAGGCCACGTGTCATCTACATGTAAAATTTAGGCTGGCCTATTTGGGCTAGCAGATGGCAAAGCTCTTTGCCATCAGCTGGCAGACGACAAAGCATGCAGCCTTTGCCATCTGCTGGCAGACGACAAAGAGCCTACAGCCTTTGCCCTGTGCTGGCATACGGCAAAGAGCCTAGAGCCATTGCCATCTGCTGGCAGACGACAAATGTGGGGACCCCGACTTAGAAGTCGAGATCACCGAATGCACGTGTACAGTGATCCCAGAGATCAATGCTCACTGGACACACAGAAACTGAAATAACAAGAGTCTTACATCCATACAAATAGTCTTACATGAATTAAGGCCATTATGGCCAAGTCTTACATAGATAGAGCCTCACGGGCTGAATAGCGAATAACTCAAATAGCAGAAGTCTTCGATAAATGGGTAGAACCCATGCCATCTGCCTTAACCCTACAGGCATTCTGACTGGGATAGCGTCCTAGTTCGCATGATCGTCTCCAAAGAACTCTTCCTCATATTCCTGCTCTTCCATGCCTGGCCAATTAAATAACCAGTGGCAAGCCAATGAGTACTTTGAATGTACTCGCAAGCAACCCATGATGTGGTAACAATGCAATGGAACAATATTGAACGATCTAGCAGAAAGCTAGAACAATATGCTATCATCAAGTTTATGCATCAATAACCTCGCGTAACCTCGAAGACAGGTTACCGATGTCAACATGAAAATGATTCAACTCATCGAGTCAAGTCACCATCCTTGACTCATCACACACATATTATCACCAATGAAGTAAAATTCTGGACATAGTTTAAGTAGCACCACCCAACTGTCCATGACCGTGGACACGGCTATTCGAATAGTTTTACACTCTGCAGAGGTTGCGCACTTTACCCACAAGATCCGGGGAACTTCCGTGTCATCCACGACCCGCGGTACCTCAAGTACCCGGGGTAAGCACCCGGTCATTACCTTTCCTTAGACGACACTAACATAGAGTCCACTCGTTGGTACACGGCCCTGGGGAACAAACAATAGATCACGGGACTTGCCCTAATTTCAATGTCACGCGTACCCGAAGGGACCAACGGTGTGTCCGGTGCCCTGTAAAAACAGTCATGGCCGTCTATCCAAGCACGACCCCGTCCCGGGAAAGACCTCAAGTCTTCCCGTCACTAGTAATGCGGGTACCATGCTAGTATCGACCTAAGTAATCAATAAAGCCCCGTCCCATAAGGGGTAGTGTGGTTGCACATGTTTGGTTGGGACGGTAGTCACACATAAATCTAATCCATCATTCCACCATGCACATGATCTACCGACACATCACTTCTTTCTCAAGTGATGACCTAACACTTCATCACCCTCGGGCATTAGGGGCACCCGATGGGTTCATGCAAAGATTTCAACTACGAGGGTTCATATCACACATGCATCATATAAGCATCATGACCAACTATTTGCATGTCACCTAGCACTTAGCAAGATCAAGATCAAGCATGCATCATGTGGTGGAATCAACTAGGTTACCATCGTAACCCTAATATCATGCATCGGAAACAAACGGGTTCCGAGGAACAAGTGTATCATGGTCAAAGGGTTGCTTGCCTGGATTGGCTTGGTCTCCAAAGTCTTCAAGTCCTTCTCCTTCTTCTTCCACAGCAACTTCGTCAAATACGAGATCTATACGTCGCATAATAACCACGGAAAAAATAAGAATACAAACAAAACAGAAAAATCAAAGTGCTCAGAAAAATGTCAACTCATTTTTGTAAAATACTAGAGGAATTTCTAAGGTGGGGAAAAATCTTAGTTGGAGTTTTGGAGTAACAGAATGGAATCTATTGATATTAGAACAGGAGTATTACTGCCCAAATTTGAATTTAAATTTGAACAGTACATCAAAGTTTCATGGATTTGAATGAAAGTAGTACCATTAAATAGGTTGGAATATTACAAGATTTTAGGAGTTCGAAATATTTAATTTGGATCATTATTCTTTTCTGTAGAAATGTTTAATAACATTTACAGAAAAGAAAAAGGAAAAAGGGTCCTGTGCACTGTGCCAGAGAAGGCCACAGTGCACGGCCCAGACGGACTGGCCCAGCCGCACGGGAGCCAGCGCGCGCACGTCAGGTTTTCAAACCTGACGGGCGGGGCCCGTGGGTCAGCGGCACAGAGGAGGGGGAGAGAGGTGGGGGGATGACAGGCGGGGCCCGCCTGTCATCTCTAACCCCACGGCCACGGCGACGGCGAGCTCACCGGCGAGGATTCCGGCCACGGCGACGGCAACGGAGGGCAGGGATGAGCTCAGTGTCGTGTTGCGGTTACTGTGGTGGTGGTGCGGCACGGCGGGGAAGTCTGGTTCACCGGTGGCGAGGTGGGACGGCGGAGGCTCGTCGGAGGGTGGTTGCTGCGGCCGTTCCCGACTGCAAACGGAGGGGGGAATAGGGGGAAAATGATCAGTGAGGCACGGAGGTTCCGAAACGGGTGGAAGGAGAGGCAGGGGAGGCCCGTACCTCGAGATCGCCGGCGGCCCGACGCGGCGGCGCTCCGGTCGATCCCGAGCACTGGGACGTCCTGGGGAGGAGTGGAGGGTGCTGGGGGTCTTAGTGGAGTGGAGTGAGGCTTGTGGTGCCGTTAGAGAGGCTCGGGAGGGGCTTATATAGCCACACCCGTGGTCCACCGTGGCCCCGTGCGCCGGCGAGGTTGCAGGCGAGGCTAGGAGGGGTTCTGGAGCCTGGGATCACGCCGGGGAGGTTCGTGGACTAGCTCCACGTCCAGCTGAGGGGAAAAGAGGAGCGTGGGAGCGTCAGAGGATTGCGCGCGTGTGAGGCAGAGGAGTGGCCGCCGCGGGCGGCCAGCGCGCGTGCGACGACGGCCACTAGAGGGCGCAGGAGGAGGGGGGCTGCACCGGGGAGGTCGCGGATGTCGAGGGGCCTCGACTGGCGCGAGGGGGAGGCCCGAGGCTGCCGGGGGAGGTTGATTGGCCGGAGCCAGCGTGCGGAGGGCACTGTTGCACGCTCTAGAGCGTGCGTATTGCTGGCATCAGTGTGCTCTCGCCGGTTTGGTCCGATCCAGCGTGTCCAACAGTGTCCAGCACGTAGAGGGAGGAGTAAAGAAATGGCGTGAGGCCTTGGATGCCCTGGAGATGCTGAGAGAGAGGGAGAGGGCTGGTGAAATGGTGAAAGCTGGCTGTACAGCAAGGTAAATCAGGGCTTTAACCCTTCAATCTTGGAGCTGAGGTGCTGGGGGACTTACTGGAGGTAGCTGGTAACTCAATGAGCCTGTGGTAAGAAGTTGAGGCCATGGAGAAAAGTAAAAGTGATCAAGTTGGAGGTTTTAGAAATTCTGCAGAAGGTGTTTGATCAGTGTTTGGTCAAGTAAATGAACTCTACTTGACATGGCACTAGACAGGGTTGAAAGACATGAGAAAATAGGGTGCTTCACCAAATTTGGGCTCATTTGGAGAAACTAGCCAATGTAACTTTGGTGAACCCTAGAAATCAACAGAAACAGTTTCATCTTGATTGAGTCAAGCTAATCATCTCCCCTTGATGTACCACTTGGTGTAGCATCATCATTTGAGGTATTGATCATGCCCACAAAGTTTGAAGCTCTAGATAAAAAGTTGGTAATGTAAAGTTGTTCAAATTTGCATTTGAACAGAAAGGGTTTTGAGGTGATTTGATCAAGTTGCTCTATTCCAAATCTTGTGCCATTTGGTCTAGATGTCTTATTAGATCATTCTAGCATGTGCACCAAGTTTGAGAGCATTTGGACAAGTTTGGCAATGTAAAGTTGCTCAAACTTCAAATATGGACAGAATGGTTATGAAGGGGTTTGAGGATGTTTTCTTGCTTCCCAAGGCATGGGACTTGGCAAGATCATCAAATATGTCATATATGACATGATATAATTTCCCTGGAATTTTTGGAGAAAGTTTCCTTTGTAAATATTTCAAAAGCTTGAAATATCCAGAAAGGGTTTTAGAGGGTTTAGCCCATTATTTTGAACATGACCAAGTGTTGAAACTCTTATATATGGACAATATATGTCCTATGAGTCTCCCTGAATTTTGGCAAATATTTTTGGAACAGTTAAATAATGTTCCCCTATTAAAGACCATTTTTTGCCTTAAGAAAAAGCTTTTAAATAAAATAGAAAAATAACTTTTAAAATTATACCTTTGTGGTTTCTAGGAGTCCTATGACTACTAGGTCTCAAATAAACCTTTTGAAATAATTTTCACACCCTAAATCAAGTACTTGTAGTGCAAAATATCAATTCAGGGGTTTTTGGAAAACTAAGTTTATAAAATACTTTTTGGCCAAATTAATTTTGTAAGAAAATACTATACTGTTATATAACACTTGGCATGATCATTGGGCAGAAGTTTTGGGTATGGAGATTAAATCTATAAGGGATCATAGTTGACTTTAATGAGCACATGAAAAAGCAACTTAAGAAAACTCAATTCCAAATAAAAGCCAAATGATGCTAAAAAAATTTGCTGGTCCAAATTTTCATGCTCCAAAGATACAAATAACATGTTACAAAATGCAGGGTGTGACAGACCTACCCCCCTTACAAGAATCTCGTCCCCGAGATTCCTAAACTAGGGCTTAAAAGAGGTCGGGAAACTCGGATCTAAGATAGTCTTCTCGTTCCCAGGTTGCTTCTGCTTCGGTGTGGTTGCTCCACTGGACCTTGAAGTACTTGATGGTACGGCTTCGCGTACGTCGTTCTGCTTCGTCCAGAATGCGAATGGGCTTCTCGCGGTAGGTCAAATCAGGCTGCAGATCGATGGCTTGGTGATCCACATCCTTGTAGAGATTGGGCTTGTCTAGAACTTGGAGACATTTCCGGAGTTGTGACATGTGGAATACATTGTGCACATCGGATAGCTCAGGTGGTAGTTCCAACTGGTAAGCCACTTCTCCTCGTCGTGCAGTGATCTCAAAGGGTCCAATGAACCTTGGTGCGAGCTTCCCCTTGACATGGAAACGCTTGGTTCCCTTCAGAGGAGTTACCCGCAGGTACACATGGTCCCCGACATGGAAACTCATGTCTCGGCGTCGAGTGTCAGCATAACTCTTCTGCCTTGACTTGGCTGCCTTTAATCGCTCTCTGACTAGTTGGACTTGCTCTTCGGCTGCGCGGAGATTATCCGGTCCAAAGACTAGACCTTCTCGAGTCTCTGACCAGTTGAGGGGTGTGCGACATCTGCGCCCGTACAATACCTCAAATGGTGCCATCTGAAGGCTTGACTGGTAACTGTTGTTATAGGAGAACTCGGAAAAAGGGAGACAGTCTTCCCACTTGGCTCCATATGCCAGGACACAGGCTCGGAGCATGTCTTCGAGAATCTGATTGACTCGCTCAGTTTGTCCTCCGGTCTGAGGGTGGAAAGCTATGCTGAAAGACAACTTGGTTCCCAAGGCTTCTTGGAACTTCTTCCAGAACCTTGAGGTGAACTGGGTTCCTCGATCTGACACAATCTCCTTGGGAACACCGTGAAGACTTACGATTCGGTCGATGTAGAGAGCTGCCAGCCGGTTGCCATCATAAGTGGTCTTGACAGGAATGAAATGGGCCACCTTGGTCAAATGATCGACTATGACCCAGATAGAGTCATGTCCTCTATTCGACCTTGGTAGTCCAGTGATGAAGTCCATTCCGACTTTATCCCACTTCCACTCAGGAACTTTGAGTGGTTGAAGCAATCCAGCAGGTCGCTGATATTCAGCCTTGACCCTTTGGCACACATCACACTTTGCAACATAGGTTGCAATCTCTCTCTTCATACCGTGCCACCAGAATCGTGCCTTCAAGTCTTGGTACATCTTGGTTCCTCCGGGGTGGATGGAATACGGAGTGTCGTGGGCTTCTTGCAGAATCAGCGTCTTCAACTTGGTGTTGTTTGGTACGCAGAGGCGACCTTTGTACCAAACAATCCCGTGCTCGTCTTCGGAGAATCCTGGGGCCTTGCCCAGCTTCATCTTCCTCTTGATACCTTCAATGCTTGCATGTCCATCTTGAGCCTTCTTGACGTCGTCCATCAGGGTTGGTCTGACTTCCAAATGATCCAGAAATCCAGGGGTGACCAATTCCAAACTGAATTGTTCGATCTCCTTAAACAAGGCTGGCTGCCTCTCTTGAATAACGACATTCAAAGAGCAAGCCTTCCTGCTTAAGGCATCGGCCACCATGTTGGCCTTCCCAGGGTGATACTGAACACTGAGGTCATAGTCTTTGATGAGTTCCAACCATCTCCGCTGCCTCATGTTCAATTCCTTTTGGGTGAAAATATACTTCAGACTCTTGTGGTCTGTGTAAATCTCACACCGTTTCCCTAGGAGGTAATGCCGCCATGTCTTCAAGGCATGAACTACTGCCGCTAGCTCAAGATCGTGAGTAGCGTAGTTCTCCTCATGGGGTCGTAGTTGCCTGGAGAGGTATGCTATGACGCGGCCTTCTTGCATCAGAACGCTTCCCAATCCGGTTCGAGAGGCATCACAATATATCACGAACTCCTTGTGAATATCAGGTGTTGCCAGAACTGGGGCGGTGGTCAATCTCTTCTTCAGCTCTTGGAAGCTCTCTTCGCATTTTGGCGTCCACTCGAACTTCTTGTCCTTCTTGAGGAGCTGAGTCATTGGTCGTGCAATGCTAGAGAATCCTTCCACGAACTTGCAGTAATATCCCGCTAGTCCGAGGAAGCTTCTAACTTCCTTGACAGTTGTTGGAGATTGCCATTGGGTCACAGCTTCGATCTTTGCAGGATCAACAGATAATCCTTCCTCGGTCAAGACATGACCTAAGAATCCAACTTTATGCAGCCAAAACTCACACTTGCTGAATTTGGCATACAGTTGGTGCTCACGAAGCTTGTCTAGGACCATCCTCAGGTGCTGCTCATGCTCTTCCTCCGACTTCGAGAATACAAGAATGTCATCAATGAAGACAACAACAAACTTGTCCAAATATTCCATGAAGACTTTATTCATGAGATACATGAAGTAGGCCGGGGCATTGGTTAACCCAAAAGACATGACCGTGCACTCGTACAGGCCATATTTGGTTACGAATGCCGTCTTCGGAATATCTTGGGGTCTGATCTTCAGCTGGTAATACCCAGATCTGAGGTCGATCTTGGAGAATACCTTGGCTCCGCTGAGCTGATCAAACAGATCTTCGATCTTGGGAAGTGGGTACTTGTTCTTGATTGTAACTTCATTGAGGGAATGATAGTCAATGCATAAGCGGATGGTACCATCCCTCTTTGCCACAAACAGAACATGAGATCCCCAAGGGGAGGCACTCGGGCGGATAAATCCCTTCCTTAGCTGCTCTTCTAGCTGCTTCTTCAACTCGGCTAATTCTTCCGTCCCCATTCTATAAGGCTTCTTATAGATGGGTCCTGCTCCGCGCACGAGCTCGATGATGAACTCAATGTCACGGTCAGGGGGCATTCCCGGTAGTTCATCCGGAAAGACATCAGGATACACACATACCACCGGTACTTGATCTAGCCCAACTTCAGATAGACAGTTGACTTTAGCGGCTTGAGCGGAAGAGGAGTTGGGGGCAAACTTGACTTCGACTCCTTGGTCATTGGTCACAGTGACTGTCCGATTCGCACAGTCTAACAAGCCTTGGTGCTTGCTGAGCCAATTCATACCTAGGATCACATCCAAGCCTTGCGATCTCAGGACGATAAGGTCTGCTAGGAAGTCTACACCATTAATGGTAATACTAACTCCTTTACAGCCTATCTTGGCTCTCATCTCGGCTCCGGGGGTTTGTACCACCATAGGGTTATTCAGGGGTGTAGGTGTCATGCCACTTTTTAATGTAAATCTTTGAGTGACAAATGAATGCGTTGCTCCAGAATCAAACAAGACAGTTGCAGGTGCTGAGTTGACAAGGAACGTACCCAGCACGACGTCCGGGTCTTCCTAGGCTTCTTCAGCAGTGACGTGATTCACACGCCCCTTCCCATAGTTCGGTGGATTGCGAGGAGCTGGGTTCCTTGGTGGCATTCCACGGCCTTGTCCCTGGTTCTGCGCATTGGGGCGCGGGGCATCAGGCTTCTTGTTGGGGCACACCCTTGAGATGTGTCCGGGCTGACCACATCCAAAGCAAGTGACTTGGTTTGGAGTGTTGATCTTGTTGCCACCACTGGTATTGGGGTTGAAAGCTGGCCTGGGGTTGGCATACTGCTGAGGCTGAGGATTGGCACGAGGTGCAGGAGCTCTTGGCTGCTGATAGGTTGGCTTGGCCGGGGCTGAATGCCACGGACGAGGCTTCTGGTTGCTGGAACTTCCCTTACTGACCAACTTGCGCTTGCGAGTGTCTTCCAAAGCACGCCGCTTGTCTTCAAGCATAAGTGCCTTGTTCACCAGGTCAGGGAAAGACGGGCAGTCGCACACGACAAGCGAGTATTGCAGAGTCTGATTAAGGCCTTCCATGAAGCGCTCCCTTTTGGCAGCATCAGTGCTGACATCCTCAGGGGCATACCTTGACAGAACACTGAACTTCTGCATGTACTCCTTGACAGTGCCACTTCCTTGCTTCAGGGCTCGGAACTCACGCTTTTTGATAGCCATGATTCTGGAAGGAATGTGGGCCTTGCGGAATTCTGCCTTGAAGTTAACCCAAGTGATGTCTTGTTCAGCATGCATGACCTTGAATCCATCCCACCAAGCTCTAGCAGTTCCCCCGAGGCAGTGGGCTGCATAAGCCACCTTCTCGCGATCTTCGGTGCATCCGACTAGTTCCAGAATCTCCTCAATGGAACGGACCCAGTCGTCTGCATCCAGGGGTTCAGCAGTCTCGATGAAGGTTGGCGGTGCATGCTTCTTGAACTCTGCCAACGTGGAACGTCCATTGCCATTCCCCGCCGGCTGGCGGTTGTTGGTGACAGCTTGAGCAATCAGCTGAAGAGCTGCAGTGTTGGCTTGGCGTTCCTCTCGGAAAGCTTGGAGAAGCTGAGACATGTCCATGCTTGGAGGAGGTGGTGGTGGAGCTTGGTCGTTGGTTTGGTCGTGGCCTGCCTCTGGCTGAGAGGATGCTCCGGCTTCGGGCTGCTGGGTAGAGGTACCAGTACGAGTTACAACAGGCATCCTGTTGGAGCGGTAAAAGGTCTCATGACTCGGAAGAGGGAAAGCAAGATAGATGGGTGCCTAGTAAGGGGGTGGGTGTGACACTAAATCAAATCATGCAAGGGCCGAAAGGCCAAAA
Organism: Secale cereale; assembly: GCA_902687465.1. Lineage (NCBI taxonomy): Eukaryota > Viridiplantae > Streptophyta > Magnoliopsida > Poales > Poaceae > Secale > Secale cereale. Next base: position 342,393,907 of record LR738710.1, on the reverse strand, counting down.
CACATTCATTAAAATCCAAATAGGTGATGTAGTCGTTTACACATTCCCGAAGGAAGATTACGACTTACATCCAGACACAACAAAAGCAAACACTAGATGGTTTCATATGAACCATACAAGGACTCGACTGCGCATAGGGGTTACACGACCTATCCTACCGTAGGGGTTACAACTGGCATATCCGAGTAGCGAATAATGCCTAAGCGGCGGAATGCTCGGTCGCGTATTCCGGCTCTTCTGGGTCTTCCTCCTTGTCTTCATCTTTCTGGGCTCCCTTGTCGCTTGAGGGTGTGGGGGAGTGGAGGAGTTGGATACGACGGTGCTTCGATGGTGGTGCAGGGAAAAGCTTGCGATATTCCCTTGCTGTCATCCGGCGTCGCCGAGGTGGTTCTTCACCCTTGGAAGATACATCCTCAGAGGGCCTTCCGCCTCGATATGCGATAGCGGATTGTCCAGAAGGTGCTCCTTCCTTCTTGATCCTGTTTGCCTTCTCTTGAGCTCGACGAAGAAGTGCCTTGGTCTTGTAAAGTTCTTCACGAAGCTTCATTGATTCCGAGGCCAAGTCTTGTGCCAAGCTGTCGGCACATAGACTGAAGTAGGTCTGGAACCGAAGCGAGAGTCCTTCCTTCAGTGGAGGGGCTAGTGCACTGCTTTCTTCATCACCTTCCTTCCGGTAAGGTAAGAAGCGAGTTGCCATCTTGGCTGCCATCTCCGGAAGAAGCTCGCGGAGACGGGTTAACGCCTTGAGTGCAGCAGCCTCGGCAGCGAGTGGTAGTGTTGCCATCTGGGGTCCCTCGAAGAACCAACTTGTGGGAGGATCGTTTGCCTTCACGATCACTTCCACATGGTACTCCACCTCAGTATCGCTCACCCAATGCTCAAGGTTGGTGAGGATGGGTGCTCGGTGGAACTGACACTCCTGGAGGCTATCCTCGAGAAGTAGGGGAAACCCAGTGGTCAGGTGCTCTTCGGGAACAGCGGCCATCTACAAGGGTGGAATAGGAGGGGTTAATAAGCTGATGAAATCTCAGGTTTAGAAAAGAAGAGAGGTTCAGAAGGTTTTGAAAAGGGGTCTCAACTAACTAACGCCCATGCTAACTAAGGCTTCCTACAGTCAGGATGGCTCTGATACCAGCTCTGTGGGGACCCCGACTTAGAAGTCGAGATCACCGAACGCACGTGTACAGTGATCCCAGAGATCAATGCTCACTGGACACACAGAAACTGAAATAACAAGAGTCTTACATCCATACAAATAGTCTTACACGAATTAAGGCCATTATGGCCAAGTCTTACATAGATAGAGCCTCACGGGCTGAATAGCGAATAACTCAAATAGCGGAAGTCTTCGATAAATGGGTAGAACCCATGCCATCTGCCTTAACCCTACAGGCATTCTGACTGGGATAGCGTCCTAGTTCGCATGATCGTCTCCAAAGAACTCTTCCTCATATTCCTGCTCTTGCATGCCTGGCCAATTAAATAACCAGTGGCAAGTCAATGAGTACTTTGAATGTACTCGCAAGCAACCCATGATGTGGTAACAATGCAATGGAACAATATTGAACGATCTAGCAGAAAGATAGAACAATCTGCTATCATCAAGTTTATGCATCAATAACCTCGCGTAACCTCGAAGACAGGTTACCGATGTCAACATGAAAAAGATTCAACTCATCGAGTCAAGTCACCATCCTTGACTCATCACACACATATTATCACCAATGAAGTAAAATTCTGGACATAGTTTAAGTAGCACCACCCAACTGTCCATGACCGTGGACATGGCTATTCGAATAGTTTTACACTCTGCAGAGGTTGCGCACTTTACCCACAAGATCCGGGGAACTTCCGTGTCATCCACGACCCGCGGTACCTCAAGTACCCGGGGTAAGCACCCGGTCATTACCTTTCCTTAGACGACACTAACATAGAGTCCACTCGTTGGTACACGGCCCTCGGGTACAAACAATAGATCACAGGACTTTCCCTAATTTCAATGTCACGCGTACCCGAAGGGACCAACGGTGTGTCCGGTGCCCTGTAAAAACAGTCATGGCCGTCTATCCAAGCACGACCCCGTCCCGGGAAAGACCTCAAGTCTTCCCGTCACTAGTAATGCGGGCACCATGCTAGTATCGACCTAAGTAATTAATAAAGCCCCGTCCCATAAGGGGTAGTGTGGTTGCACATGTTTGGTTGGGACGGTAGTCACACATAAATCTAATCCATCATTCCACCATGCACATGATCTACCGGCACATCACTTCTTTCTCAAGTGATGACCTAACACTTCATCACCCTCGGGCATTAGGGGCACCCGATGGGTTCATGCAAAGATTTCAACTACGAGGGTTCATATCACACATGCATCATATAAGCATCATGACCAACTATTTGCATGTCATCTAGCACTTAGCAAGATCAAGATCAAGCATGCATCATGTGGTGGAATCAACTAGGTTACCATCGTAACCCTAATATCATGCATCAGAAACAAACGGGTTCCGAGGAACAAGTGTATCATGGTCAAAGGGCTGCTTGCCTGGATTGGCTTGGTCTCCAAAGTCTTCAAGTCCTTCTCCTTCTTCTTCCACAGCAACTTCGTCAAATACGGGATCTATACGTCGCATAATAACCACGGAAAAATAAGAATACAAACAAAACAAAAAAAATCAAAGTGCTCAGAAAAATGTCAAATCATTTTTGTAAAATACTAGAGGAATTTCTAAGGTGGGGAAAAATCTTAGTTGGAGTTTTGGAGTAACAGAATGGAATCTATTGATTTTGGAACAGGAGTATTACTGCCCAAATTTGAATTTAAATTTGAACAGTACAGCAAAGTTTCATGGATTTGAATGAAAGTAGTACCATTAAATAGGTTGGAATATTACAAGATTTTAGGAGTTGGAAATATTTAATTTGGATCATTATTCTTTTCTATAGAAATGTTTAAAAACATTTACAGAAAAGAAAAAGGAAAAAGGATCATGTGCATTGGGCCAGAGAAGGCCACAGTGCACGGCCCAGACGGACTTGCCCAGCCGCACGGGAGCCAGCGCGCGCACGTCAGGTTTTCAAACCTGACGGGCGGGGCCCATGGGTCAGCGGCACGGAGGAGGGGGAGAGAGGTGGGGGGATGACAGGCGGGGCCCGCCTGTCATCTCTAACCCCACGGCCACGGCGACGGCGAGCTCACCGGCGAGGATTCCGGCCACGGCGACGGCAACGGAGGGCAGGGATGAGCTCAGTGTCGTGTTGTGGTTGTTGTGGTGGTGGTGCGGCACGGCGGGGAAGTCTGGTTCACCGGCGGCGAAGTGGGACGGCGGAGGCTCGTCGGAGGGTGGTTGCTGCGGCCGTTCCCGACTGCAAACGGAGGGGGGAATAGGGGGAAAATGATCAGTGAGGCACGGAGGTTCCGAAACGGGTGGAAGGAGAGGCAGGGGAGGCCCGTACCTCGAGATCGCCGGCGGCCCGACGCGGCGGCACTCCGGTCGATCCCGAGCACTGGGACGTCCTGGGGAGGAGTGGAGGGTGTTGGGGCTCTCAGTGGAGTGGAGTGAGGCTTGTGGTGCCGTTGGAGAGGCTCGGGAGGGGCTTATATAGCCGCACCCGTGGTCCACCGTGGACCCGTGCGCCGGCGAGGTTGCAGGAGAGGCTAGGAGGGGTTCTGGAGCCTGGGATCACGCCGGGGAGGTTCGTGGACTAGCTCCACGTCCAGCTGAGGGGAAAAGAGGAGCGGGGGAGCGTCAGAGGAGTGCGCGCGTGTGAGGCAGAGGAATGGCCGCCGCGGGCGGCCAATGCGTGTGCGACGACGGCCACTGGATGGCGCAGGAGGAGGGGGGACAGCGCCGGGGAGGTCGCGGACGTCGAGGGGCCTCGACTTGCGCGAGGGGGAGGCTCGAGGCTGTCGGGGGAGGTTGATTGGCCGGAGCCAGCGTGCGGAGGGCACTGTTGCGCGCTCCTGAGCATGGGTATTGCTGGCATCAGCGTGCTCTCGCCGGTTTGGTCCGATCCAGCGTGTCCAACAGTGTCCAGCACGTAGAGGGAGGAGTAAAGAAATGGCCTGAGGCCTTGGATGCCCTGGAGATGCTGAGAGAGAGGGAGAGGGCTGGTGAAATGGTGAAAGCTGGCTGTACAGCAAGGTAAATCAGGGCTTTCACCCTTCAATCATGGAGCTGAGGTGTTGGGGGAGTTACTGGAGGTAGCTGGTAACTCAATGAGCCTGTGGTAAGAAGTTGAGGCCATGGAGAAAAGTAAAAGTGATCAAGTTGGAGGTTTTAGAAATGCTGCAGAAGGTGTTTGATCAGTGTTTGGTCAAGTAAATGAACTCTACTTGACATGGCACTAGACAGGGTTGAAAGACATGAGAAAATAGGGTCCTTCACCAAATTTGGGCTCATTTGGAGAAACTAGCCAATGTAACTTTGGTGAACCCTAGAAATCAACAAAAACAGTTTCATCTTGATTGAGTCAAGCTAATCATCTCCCCTTGATGCACCACTTGGTGTAGCATCATCATTTGGGGTATTGATCATGCCCACAAAGTTTGAAGCTCCAGATAAAAAGTTGGTAATGTAAAGTTGTTCAAATTTGCATTTGAACAGAAAGGGTTTTGAGGTGATCTGATCAAGTTGCTCTATTCCAAATCTTGTGCCATTTGGTCTAGATGTCTTATTAGGTCATTCTAGCATGTGCACCAAGTTTGAGAGCATTTGGACAAGTTTGGCAATGTAAAGTTGCTCAAACTTCAAATATGGACAGAATGGTTATGAAGGGGTTTGAGGATGTTTTCTTGCTTCCCAAGGCATGGGACTTGGCAAGATCATCAAATATGTCATATATGACATGATAGAATTTCCCTGGAATTTTTGGAGAAAGTTTCCTTTGTAAATATTTCAAAAGCTTGAAATATCCAGAAAGGGTTTTAGAGGGTTTACCCATTATTTTGAACATGACCAAGTGTTGAAACTCTTATATATGGACAATATATGTCCTATGAGTCTCCCTGAATTTTGGCAAATATTTTTGGAACAGTTAAATAATTTTCCCCTATTAAAGACCATTTCTGGCCTTAAGAAAAAGCTTTTAAATAAAATAGAAAAATAACTTTTAAAATTATACCTTTGTGGTTTCTGGGAGTCCTATGACTACTAGGTCTCAAATAAACCTTTTGAAATAATTTTCACACCCTAAATCAAGTACTTGCAGTGCAAAATCTCAATTCAGGGGTTTTTGGAAAACTAAGTTTATAAAATACTTTTTGGCCAAATTAATTTTGTAAGAAAATACTATACTGTTATATAACACTTGGCATGATCATTGGGCAGAAGTTTTGGGTATGGAGATTAAATCTACAAGGGATCATAGTTGACTTTAATGAGCACATGAAAAAGCAACTGAAGAAAACTCAATTCCAAATAAAAGCCAAATGATGCTAAAAAATTTTGCTGGTCCAAATTTTCATGCTCCAAAGATACAAATAACATGTTACAAAATGCAGGGTGTGACAACAAAGTATGCCGTTATCCTTCTAATGGGGCTAACCCCGTTAAGAGGCTTTGCCTTCTACTGCCTGATGGCAAAGGCACATGCTCTTTGCCATCAGCCAGCAGACGGCAAAGAAGCCTTTGCCTACTGGATTTCAGACAAACTGTTTGCCATCTGCTGGCTGATGGCAAAGCCTTTGCCATCCGCCGACCATGCCTTTGCCATCTGCCATGGCAGATGGCAAAGTGCCAGATTCCAGGGGGATACGTTGGTGGAGCAACAGGGGGCCAACGAGGCAGGAGGGCGCGCTCAGGGGGGGGGCACCCTCGTGGACAGGGTGTGGCCCCCCTGGTCTTGTTTTTTCCACATATATTTTTTATATATTCCAAAATAATTCTCCGTTGAATTTCAGGTCATTCCGAGAACTTTTATTTGTGCACAAAAATAACACCATGGCAATTCTGCTGAAAACAGCGTCAGTTCGGGTTAGTTCCATTAAAATCATGCAAGTTAGAGTCGAAAACAATGGCAAAAGTGTTTGGAAAAGTAGATACATTGGAGACGTATCAACTTCACGGAGCTTAAAACTTTGCTTGTCCTGAAGCAATTCAGTTGATAAACTGAAAGTGATAAAGAAAAACTTTGACCAACTCTGTTTGCTCTTGTTGTTGTAAATATGTAAAGCAAGCACTCATGTTTTCAGCAAAGATCATGAACTAACCACATTCATAGTAACTTTCAGGTCTCATGTCTACTCATATCAATGGCATAATCAACTAGCGAGCAATAATAATAAACCTCGAATGACAACACTTTCTCAAAATAATAATAATATGATATAACAAGATGGTATCTCGCTAGCCCTTTTTGAGACTGCAAAACATAAATGCAGAGCACCTTTAAAGATCAAGGACTGACTAGACATTGTAATTCATGGTAAAAGAGATCCAATCACAATCATACTCAATGCAAATTAATAGCAATGCATGCAAATGACAGAGGTGCTCTCCAACTGGTGCTCTTTAATAAGAAGATGATGACTCAACATAAAAGTAAATAGATAGGCCCTTCGTAGAGGGAAGCAGGGATTTGTAGAGATGACAGAGCTCGATTTTTAAATAGAGATGAATAATATTTTGAGCGGTATACTCTCATTGTAAACATAACATCCAAGAATCTCGATGTCTTCCATGCTACACACATTATAGGCGGTTCCCAAACAGAATGGTAAAGTTTACACTACCCCAACCACCAACAAGCACACTGCACGGCTAGCCCGAAACAACGGGTACTGTCCAAATTAGCAACAGCCCTGGGGGAGTTTTGTTTAATTATTACGATTTGAGCATGGGACTGGCATCCCGGTTACCAGCCATATTCTCATGAATGATGAGCGGAGTCCACTCATCATGAGAATAACCCACCTAGCATGGAAGATATAGACAACCCTAGTTGATACATGAGCTGTTCGAGCATACAAAATAGAATTTCATTTGAATGTTTAGAGTTTGGCACATACAAATTTACTTGGAACGGCAGGTAGATACCACATATAGGTAGGTATGGTGGACTCATATGGACTAACTTTGGGGTTTATGGAAGTGGATGCACAAGCAGTATTCCCGCTTAGTATAGGTGAAGGCTAGAAAGAGACTGGGGAGCGACCAGCTAGAGAGCGACAATAGTCATGAACATGCATTAAAATTAATCGACAATGAATGCAAGCATGAGTAGGATATAAATCACCATGAACATAAATATCGTGGAGGCTATGTTGATTTTGTTTCAACTACATGCGTGAACATGTGCCAAGTCAGACCACTTGAATCGTTCAAAGGAAGATACCACCCTATCATACCACATCACAACCATTTTAATATCATGTTGGCACGCAAGATAGACCTTTATAAACTCTTAGCTAATTAAGCATGGCATGAGCAAGTATGATCTCTAATTGTCATTGGAAGCATGTTTCATTCATAACAAACCAAATCAGGAATGATGAACTATCATATTTACAAAAACAAGAGAGGTCGAGTTCATACCAACTTTTCTCATCTCAATTAGTTCATCATATATCGTCATTATTTCCTTTCACTCGCACGACCGAACGGTGTGGAAAATAATAATAGTGTACGTGCGATGGACTAAGCTGGAATCTGCAAGCATTTAATAAAAGAGAGAAGACAAAGTAATATGGCTCAAGGTTAAATCAACAATAAAGCATATGAGAGCCACTAAACATTTTCATCATAGTCTTCTCCTATTAACCCCAAAGAAAAGAAAAGAGATTATATACACGGGAAATCTCCCAACAAGAAAAAGAAGAACGAGAAATCTTTTTGGGTTTTCTTTTAATTACTACTACTACAGGCATGAGAAGTAAACTAGCTAAAAAGACTGCAACTATTATTTTTTTGTTTTTCTTAAGGTTTTTCTAACACACAAGAAAAGGACTAAGAAAATAAATGATGCTAGCATGGATGGTACAATGAAAGAGTGTGAGCATCGACTACTGGAATAAGTGTGTGAACATGAATGTAATGTCGGTGAGAAATATGTACTCCCCCAAGCTTAGGCTTTTGGCCTAAGTTGGTCTATTGCCATGGATCAAAGCTACTCTCTCCGGTGCACGGAGGAGTGTCCTCTGGGTGCCACTGGTTGGCAATCTCATCTGGATCCCACCGATAAACCGACTGCCGGTGAGGGTCAAGTGGTGGCTCTGGCTCCGGCTGTGAAGCTTGTGCCTGGCTCCGATACTTATAGACGGCATCTGGCAAAACGAGGTACGTGCCTGAAAGTGGATCAAACAGTGATGGTGCAGGCAAGGTAATAATCTCGCAATATTTTTCATCAAACCTCAATTTATACTTAAGCAACCTCTCCTTGTCTTTAACAATAAAATCATGTGCTATCATACTCTTATAATCTAGATAAGCAGGGGCCATCAACTTTTGTTCCTTCTCATGATGCCTAATAGGTATTCTGAAGTGTTTAACAAGGCGTGAAGCAAAGATGCCTCCAAAGATGGGACCTTTTGTGCGATTCAAACTTAATCGTTTAGCAACTACGGCACCCAAGCTGAAGGTTGTGTCTTGAAATAAAGCATGGCGCAAAATGGCAATACCAGGGGCACTAAGATTCCCACTGTTCACACGACCAATTAAGCATCTACTACCAAATATAGCAAAGTATCGTAGAACAGGAAAATGTATACTAGTAATTCTTGCCCCTGAAACTTGCCTAGTTTCCCCTACAACTATCTTATCAATAAACCCCTCAACATCATTGCGATGGGGTTCCTGAAGACTACCAGTAAGAGGTATCTTACATACTTGACAAAAATCATAGAAATACATCTCCTTAACCTCATCATATAAAACAAACTCCACTGAAGGTGGTGATTTCTTGGCATGAAAATGAAAGTTTTGCGTGAAAATATTAGTGAGCAAGAGATACTGTTCACGCTGGTCGTGGAGGAAGTCGGTGAGGCCTGCATTGTTCGCCAAATAATGAAAGTCTTCATAAATCCCGACGGCTGCCAAGAACTCATTACAAGGCCATTCACATGGCCGAACTTAGATTATATTTGGGCTTCTTATTCTCTTCCTTCTGCTTATCCTTTGAACTTTTACTGGAAGAGCTTCCCAACAATCTCCTCATCATTTTCCTCTTCTGAAATTTTCTGAAATTTTTAGTAACTCAAAATAAAAGTGAATCAAACTCTACAAGATTGATAACACCTACTCCTACAAATGCCTAGAGACTATATCATGCATTAGAACTACTTGGGACCGAAGAAATTTAACATGCAAGCTCAAGAACAAGGTCACTACAGCAGCAAAAATTTGCAATAAATAGAGCACTAGAACAAAAACTAATTGGACCAATGGAGGAGTCACATACCAAGGAACAATCTCCCCAAACAGTTTTGTGAATGGAGCTTTGAGCTAGGGGATCGAAAATGGCAGTAGGATGAGCTAGAACTCGTGCTTGAGCTGTATAGTGATTTTTTTGGGAGGAAGAAGGAGTGTGTGAGTGGAAGAAGTGGAGGGGGGCCACGTGGGGCCCATGACGTAGGGGGGTGCCCAGTGGGGGTGGGCGCGCCCTAGACCCTCGTGGCCAGGTGCTGGATCCCCTTGCTTTGTTCTCAGTGCCAAATATTCTCAAATATTTTAGAAAAAATCATATTTCATTTTCAGGGCATTTGGAGAACTTTTATTTTTGGGGTATTTTTTATTGCACGGATAACTCTGGAAACAGACAGGAAATACTAATTTTGCTTTATTTAATCTAATTAACAGAAAGTAAAAGGAGGGTACAGAAAGTTGTGCTATCTAGATTCACCCATCTCATGCTCATCAAAAGGAATCCATTAACAAGGTTGATCAAGTCTTGTTAATAAACTCTTTCCGAATAACATGAAACCGGAGAATTTTCGAATAACACTAGGTTACCACAATGGGGATATCTATGTCCCCAACAATAACAATATCATATGTCTTCTTGGCTGTAGGAAGAGGAAATTCAAAATCTCCAATAGTAATAGTTGAATTTTTTCCAATAGAATTCATATTGTGGACCTAAGGTTGTTTCCTCAGAAAATGAACCGTATGCCCATTACCATTGACATGAAAAGTGACATGGCCTTTGATGCAATCAATAACAGCCCCTGTAGTATTCAAAAAGGGTCTACCAAGGATAATAGACGTACTATCGTCCTCGGGAATATCAAGGATAGCATAGTCAGTTAGAATAGTAACATTTGCAACTACAACAGGCACATCCTCACAAATACCGACGAGTATAGCAGTTGATTTATCAGTGCTACTTCTCGAGCTTGCGTTGGATTCCCTCGAAGAGAAAGGGTGATGCAGCATAGTAGCGTAAGTATTTCCCTCAGTTTCTGAGAACCGAGGTATCAATCCAGTAGGAGACCACACGCGAGTCCCTCGCACCTGCACAAACAAATAAGAACTTCGCAACCAACGCGATAAGGGGTTGTCAATCCCTTTACGGTCACTTACGAAAGTAAGATCTGATAGATAGGATAGTTTGATTTTTTTTTGGTATTTTTGGATATAAGAACAGAAAGTAAAAATAGCAAAGTAATGTAGATGGTAGATTATATGTTGATAATAGACCCGGGGGCCATAGGTTTCACTAGTGGCTTCTCTCATGATAGCAGAATTCTACGGTGGGTGAACAAATTATTGTCGAGTAATTGATAGGAAAGCGAATAGTTATGAGAATATCTGGGCATGATCATTATATATAGGCATCACGTCCGTGACAAGTAGACCGAAACGATTCTGCATCTACTACTATTACTCCACACATCGACCGCTATCCAGCATGCATCTAGAGTATTAAGTTCATAAGAACAGAATAATGCTTTAAGAAAGATGACATGATGTAGAGGGATAAACTCAAGCAATATGATATAAACACCATCTTTTTATCCTCGATGGCAACAATACAATAAGTGCCTTGCTGCCCCTGCTGTCACTGGGAAAGGACACTGCAAGATTGAACCCAAATCCAAGCACTTCTCCCATAGCAAGAACTATAGATCTAGTAGACCAAACCAAACCGATAATTCTAAGAGACTTGCAAGGATATTATAATCATACATAAAATAATTCAGAAAAGAACCAAATATTTCTCGTTGATAATCTTGATCATAAATCCACAATTCTTCAGATCTCGACAAACATACCGCAAAAAGATTACATCGAATAGATCTCCACGAAGACCGAGGAGAACTTGGTATTGAGATCCAAAAAGAGAGAAGAAGCCATCTAGCTAATAACTATGGACCCGAAGGTCTATAGTAAACTACTCACAACTCATGGTGAGGCAATGGTGTTGATGTAGAAGGACTCCATGGAAGATCCCCCCTCCGGCGGAGCTTCGGAACAGGCCCCAAGATGGGATCTCACGGGAACAGAAGGTTGCGGCGGTGGAATTAGGGTTTTCTCTGTTGCCTCAATGTTTTAGGGTACATGGGTATATGTAGGAGGAAGAAGGGCATCGGGTGAGCCAGAGGGGGCCCATGAGGGTGGGGGCGCGCCCTGTAGGAGGAGGTGTGCCCTGGACCCTCGTCGCCGCCTCCTTCGTCCTCTCACGTGTACTCCAAGTCTTCTGTGTTGATATTGTTCCAAAAATAACTCTCGCGAAGGTTTTATTCCGTTTGGACTCCGTTTGATATTCCTTTTCTGTGAAACTCTAAAATAGGCAAAAAACAACAATCTGCACTAGGTCTTTGGGTTAATAGGTTAGTCCCAAAAATAATATAAAAGTGTATTATAAAGCCCATTAAACATCCAAAACATCATATATAATAGCATGGAACAATAAAAAATTATAGATACGTTGGAGACGTATCAAGCATCCCCAAGCTTAATTCCTGCTCGTCCTCGAATAGGTAAATGATAAAAACAGAATTTTTGTTGTGGAATGCTAACCAACATAATTTTCAATGTAATTCTCTTTATTGTGGCATGAATGTTCAGATCCGAAAGATTCAAGATAAAAGTCTATATTGACATAAGAAATAATAATACATCAAGCATACTAACAAAGCAATCATGTCTTCTCAAAATAACATGGCCAAAGAAATTTATCCCTACAAAATCATATAGTCTAGCTATGCTCCCTCGTCATCACACAAAATATTCATATCATGCACAACCCCAGTTTCAGCCAAGCAATTGTTTTCATACTCAAATTTTTTCAAACCTTTCAACTTTCACGCAATACATGAGCGTGAGCCATGGATATAGCACTATAGGTGGAATAGAGTGGTGGTTGTGGAGAAGACAAAAAGGAGGGAGATAGTCTCACATCAACTAGGCATATCAACGGGCTATGGAGATGCCCATTAATAGATATCAAGGTGAGTGAGTAGGGATTGCCATGCAACGGATGCACTAGAGCTATAAATGTATGAAAGCTCAACAAAAGAAACTAAGTGGGTGTGCATCCAACTTGCTTGCTCATGAAGACCTAGGGCATTTGAGGAAGCCCATCGTTGGAATATACAAGCCAAGTTCTATAATGAAAATTCCCACTAGTATATGAAAATGATTAAACATGAGACTCTCTATCATGAAGAACATGGTTCTACTTTGAAGCACAAGTGTGGAAAAAGATAGGAGCATTGTCCCTTTTCTTTTCTTTTCTTTTTCTTTTTTTCTTTTTTTGGGCCTTTCTTTTTTCTTTGGCCTTTCCTTGCTTTTTTTCTTTTTTTTTCTTTGGGACAATGCTCTAATAATGATGATCATTACACTTATATTGATTTACAACTCGATATTACAACTCGATACTAGAACAAAATATGACTCTATATGAATGCCTCCGACGGTGTACCGGGATGTGCAATGAATCATGAGTGACATGTATGAAAAATTATGCATGGTGGCCTTGCCACAAATACGATGTCAACTACATGATCATGCATGGCAATATGACAATGATGAAGTGTGTCATAACAAATGGAACGGTGGAAAGTTGCATGGCAATATATATCGGAATGGCTATGGAAATGCCATGATAGGTAGATATGGTGGCTGTTTTGATGAAGGTATATGGTGGGTGTATGGTACCGATGAGAGTTGCGCGGTATGAGAGAGGCTAGCAATGGTGGAAGGGTGAGAGTGCGTATAATCCATGGACTCAACATTAGTCATAAAGAACTCATATACTTATTGCAAAAATTTAAGGGGGGAGGTTGGTCGGAGTTAACCATCGCGCACCCCCGACCTCCATATAAAGGTTGGCACTCAATAAATACGTCATGCTCTAACTTCGTCACATAGCGGTTCACCATACGTGCATGCTACGGTAAGCACAAACTTTAACACAAGTATTTCTCAAATTCATAATTACTCAACTAGCATGACTCTAATATCACCATCCTCATGTCTCAAAACAATCATCAAGTATCAAACTTCTCATCAAATTCAATGCACTTTATATGAAAAGTTTTTACTATATTCATCTTGGATGCCTATCATATTAGGACTAGTTTTATAACCAAAGCACATTACCATGTTGTTCTAAAAGAATCTCAAAAGGATATAAGTGAAGCATGAGAGATCAACAATTTCTACAAAATAAAATCACCACCGTGCTCTAAAAGATATAAGTGAAGCACTAGAGCAAAACTATCTAGATCAAAGGATATAAGTGAAGCACATAGAGTATTCTAACAAATTCTATATCATAATTCTCTCTCTCAAAAAGGTGTGTCTAGCAAGGATGATTGTGGCAAACTAACAAGCGAAGACTCAAATCATACTTGACACTCCAAGCAAAACACATATCATGTGGTGAATAAAAATATAGTCTCGAGTATAGTTACCGATAGATGAAGATGAAAGAGGGGATGCCTTCCTGGGGCATTCCCAAGCTTAGGCTTTTGGTTTTCCTTGAATTTTTCCTTGCGGTGCCTTGGGCATCCCCAAGCTTATGCTTTTTCCACTTTTTGTTCCATAGTCCATCAAAGCCATACTCAAAACTTGAAAACTTCACAACACACAACTTAGCCAAAAATCTCGTGAGCTCCGTTAGTATAAGAAAACAAACCACCACTCAAAGGTACTGTAATGAACTCATTCTTTGTTTATATTGGTGTTACACCTACTGTATTCCAACTTATCTATGATTCATACTGTCGTGGATTTAGCACGGCAGATGTCCTAGCAAAAGGACTTAGTCGTGAGGCCATCGCTTGGTTTAGCTTGAAGGGGTTAAAGCGGACAAAGGACACAGGGGTTTTATACTAGTTCGGCCCCTTCGTTGAAGGTAAAAGCCTACGTCTAGTTTGGCGTGGTATTGCTTGTGCTTCGATGACCAGGGAGCGAATCCGCTTTGCCTGTGTCTTGAGCTGTTGTTTCTTGTCCTAAACCGTCGTTGGGTCGTCCCTTTATATAGGAGGCGACGCCCGGTCCGGTTTACAGACGCCCGAGGCCGGCTCATAAACATGTCTGCCTCGGTATCTACCTTTTCTATCTTACATCCCAAGTTACATGGTATGACGGTTTACAAATCATAGGCCTCATACATGGGCCCTGAGCCTCCGTGGGCTATAACCTTCTAATACATACTCCACTGAGCCTTTGATAATATAATATTAATAACGTAAACCGGACCCTCCTAGCCGGTTTATACCTGATGGTAATATCCCTGACATTAGGCCCCAGATTGATTTGAAGTTGTTCATGTCAGTCTTCAAAGTCTAGTACGAATTTTCCTTTCTGCAGATCTCATTGACTTTATAGACCGGCCATGACGTCATCTCCTGGAATCGTTTTAACCTGTCATGACATCATCTGTGCATTTAACGTCCACATCTGTTAGTTACCTTTCTTTATTACCGCTCTGAAAATCGAGGCGACAACTCAATCCATATCCGATTTTCGGTCTCCTCGATTCCCACGCCAGCCGTTTTATCTCTTCGGCTTATATATAAGGCCGAAGGCCATCTCTTTTACCCCCTCTGCTTCGTCTTCCTCCGTCTCCAGCGCTCAAGCCTCCGCCGCCGTCCTTCGAGCTCATTGTCGTTAGCAAGCCCGGCCGCTGCATCAACCTGAGCACGTCCAGATATTCGTCGCCGTCCTTCCACTTCCTCACGTACGTTACTTCTTCTTCCCATAAATCTTAGCTCTAGGGTTTCTCTGAAGCCCGCCGCGAACCCTTGTTCTTCGTAGTTCATCACCGTAGGCCATTCTTTAGCTATAGATGTAAAAAAATTAGGTCAACTTTCATGCGTGTAACTCTGCTCCGTCGTTATACCTTTAGTTCCTCCAATGCCGCTAGCTCAGATTGGATCTGTAGAAAAACTTCCGCTGCCTTTACTGAATATAACTTGAATTGTTTTGCCTTTTCACTGCACCGTAGATCCATTTTTTACCTCTACCTCATGCGAAATTTGTTTCTCACACTTTAGATCTATAACTTATCTGCTTATGTCACCGGTTTAACTGTAACCTGCGCCTCACATGCCTGCCTTGACGGTTTAGATTCAGGCCTGCATCCTGTAATTGGCGGTTTAACCTTTCCCTTCAATAGTCATAAACCGGTAGTTGTCTCCCTCATACCTGCTCCGGATTAGTAGATACCATTAGTCCCTTGCTTAAACCATCTATTAAATCCACATTTTCATAGAATGCGCCGGTTTATGTCTAGTAGTTGGTAAACCGGATTTTGTATTGTATTTTTCAGCATTCCTTCCTTGAAAAAGATGGCTTCCATAGCGAAACATTTTGTTGCCTGCAACTGGGTTCCATCCTGGATCACTAAGGACGATTTAGTAAAAGCGGCCTCAATTGGCATTCTGGGACCTAAAGAGGTTCTGCACTGGTGGGGCCCTGGAAAAGAGTGTCCTCCTAAGCCTAAGGAGGGAGAGACCATAGTCTTTTTCGATCACTTGGCCCGGGGTTTTAGCCCTCCCGGTTCAAAGTTCTTCCGCGACGTTTTAGCTGATTTTCAACTCCATCCGCAAGATCTGGGTCCCAACTCCATATCGAACATCTGCAACTTCCAAGTCTTCTCAGAAGCATATTTGCAAGAAGAGCCATCTGTGGAGCTGTTCCGGGATTTCTTCCATCTGAACCGCCGAACTGAGTTTTCTAACGGGCCTCATACTGAACTTGGTGGTGTGAGCATCCAAAAGAGGAAGGATGTAAGCTTTCCTCACGCCACTTTTCACAGCCACCCCAAGGACTGGAACCAGACTTGGTTTTACTGCAAAGATACTTCGCCAGAGGGAGAAAATCCGTTGTCGGCTTATCGTGCTTACCGCCTGACGCAGGGTCATCCTTTCCCGCAGCGACTGAGCGCCCAAGACCGGGCTCGATATGCCCCCCAACTTTCCAAGCTCAGGGCTTTCGTAGCTAACGGTTTAACCGGGGTTGACTTTGTTCGCTGCTGGCTCTCTTGGAGTGTTCTTCCATTAAGCCGGCGCTCAAGCTTAATGTGTGAATATACTGGCAATTCGGAAGATCCTCGGCGTCACACCAAAATAGTGCTTCCTGACAACAAAGTCACTGAATCTGCAAAGAAAATGTTGAACATCCCCTTGGAGGAATGCAGCCTAACCGGCTTAGCTCCTTTCTGCACAAACAACAAACCGCCATCGGTAAGACTCTTCTGATCCTTTCTTTACGCTTTAATCCGTTCAAATCACTTGTCTTCAATATATTTTTATTCCTTTACACAGGCCAATAATCCCTTCTGGAAGAGGAAGGCTCAAGATAAACCGGCGAAGCCAGCCCGCAAGAAGAGCTTAGCCGTAAAGAAGAAGAAAACGGCTGCCGTTTCCGGTTCAAACCCTGAAGAAGATGATCCGGCTTCTGAGGTACTGCTTGAATCTTATGTCCCTTGAATTCTCTTTGTCTACATTTATGTCAATAATGTCCTTTCCCAGGATCCGGGGGAGGGAAGTAAAGCGGATGAAGTTGAGGTAATTTCTCTCTCATCTGATTCAGAACCATTACCACCCAAGATTCGTCGGGTAGCCCAGAAATATCCCTTTTCTCACCCTTATGCTCAACTAGATCCTGACTTTCTTTTGAAGAAACAGCAACATGAGGCTCGCTGAACCACACGCCACAGTGGTCACATGGTTGAATCATCCGGATTACCCCACACGCCAGCTCGCAGATGCCAATCCGAGGTTTTGCTTACTCCAACCCTTCTTCATCCAAAAGCAGGTCTTATCCGCAAACCTCTTAAACCGTCTGATCCCAACTACCAGGAAGCTCCTCTGTCTTCTTCCGGCGAGTCGACTGCTACTCAAGTCCCGGTGCTTAAGACCGTTCCTGGGTAAATCATCTTTCCAAATGTCCGGTTTACCTTTCCATCTTGACTTTATGAATTTCAATGCTCTTTCATCTTAGCAGTATGCCCAAGCCTAGCAAAAAGGCGAAATTAAATAATCCGGCTACCGAACACACCACCGCTGAACCGGCAGAGGATCTTGAAGCGGCCAACCCTCTGGAGCAAAATTTTGAAGTTCAGCACGATGATCCCTCCCCTATGGATCATGAAGATCTTGCTGCTCCGGGGGGTGATGCTATGGAGAACACACCTGAACTGGCAAGCCCTGTCCGGGTTACTCCTCCTCGGGCTAGCCCGGCTCCTGTTACTCCAGTGCGCACCGCAGATCCCCCCCGGCCAACCGCTTCCTCGACAGAAGATGTTGAGATAACTGGGATAGGTTTCTCTGCTGCCACAGAGCCTGTTGTCTTGGCTAGACACACTGCCAAGGAGGAAAGGTTTCAACAAGATAAAGGCAAGTGGAGCACAGACTTGTCAAGTTATACTCAGCTTAGTGCCCAGGAGCTCCACTCTGGGTATCTGAACCGGCTCTTTACCAGCTGCGACTATGAGGTCGGTTTAGTCAATATGATGAAGGAGAAATATGAGGTAACTTCTTTCCTTTCGCCTTTCGTTTCTACTTGTATCTTGCAATTATATCCTTAGGCCATAGTAGCCCCCAAGTGCCGGTTTACATCATTCTAGGTGAACCGGGACTTCTCTTATGTATGAGAATGAACGTACATTAGCCCCCAAGTGCTAAGGGCATAACTTGTTATGTGCTTGGGACTTATCTGAAAAAGTTGCTTTCGTTTAATTCAATTGTACATTAGCCCCCAAGTGTCGAGTGCATAACTTGTTATGTGGTTGAGACTTTTGATTGAAATGTTCATCTAACACTTTCCTTTTCCTGCAGGCTGATTTGAATCGGAGAGCTTCGGAGGCAAACTAACTCCGGAATAACTTGGCCTTCCATGAAGCTGCTTCAACTAAAGCTAAGGAGGAACTTGTCCTTGCTTTAGCTAGTATAGAAACACTCAAGAAAGATTTTGAAGTGGAGCGGTCCACATGGGAGGTGCAAAGAGGTTGCTTTCAACCCGGTGACGCCGGAGTTATCCGGGTTAAAGCAGCATATAGACGATATAACATCTACTATCTTCAGTGAGTATCTTTCTTCATATGTTTGTATCCTTGCAATCTTATACTGCTCCGGTTTAACTCACCAATTGTATATAGGGAGGCGCATAACTCATCTTTGAGACGATGTTTGGAAGAAACTAAAAGCTGCGTATACCTTGGTGGAACAACTCTACTCTGGTGCGCAGAGAGCCATCAGTGCTATGTCGCACAATAAACCGGTGCCGACCACTATCCAAGGTACTCTGGAGAAGTTATCTATCTTGCCTGCTCGACTTGTTGAAGTGAAGAAATCTGCTGCAAGAGCTGGCTCTCTTATGGCGTTAACCCGGGCCAAGGCCTGGGATCCCGATTTTGATCCGGCAGAGGCCATGAATGGTTATCCCAACATGAAAGAGGATGGGTCAGCCTTCTCTTCTGAAGATCTTCGCTATTTAACCAAAGACATGTGCCCTCTTGCCAGTAAGCTTGCTGACGAAGCGGACTTAACAAGGTATCATTCGGGTTATGATATAGAGAATGCGCGGGTGGAGCGGCCGGTTTATGACACCGAAAATTTGATTCCACCCGTTCGTAAGCATACCTTCGCTCCTGACATTGAACCATCCGAACTTATAAACGATGAAGTATATTTCCGCGCCCTTGGCGAGATTGACTGGAGCACTCCTGATTTCCAGCAGCTGCCAGAAGTCGACGAAGATCCGGAGCAAGCTGACCCTCAGTCTTCACAGCGTGCAGAAGAAAAATCCTAAACCGGCTCCGGTTTAATGTTTAGATGCTGAATATTTTGCAAGAAACTTTGATTCTTTTGGGCTTGCAAGTGCCTTGTAATAGTTGAGATACTGCCTTTGTCCCACTGTTATGGTATTACTTTGATTGTCAATCCCCAATTTATCTCCTGCTTGCAATGCTTTAATAGTTTATATTACCTGTGTCTGCCTGAACAATGCTAAAAGATGTCCTGGCGGTTTACCACCAGACGGATTATACTGCCCTGATACATGTTCGAAATAAATGACTTGAACTGCATATACAACACAAACTTATACCATACATGTGATTAAGTGTGCCTGTAGACCTTAACCCGGTAGGAATAATTTAAAGCGAAGGTGCTGATGAAGCCCTTGGTTCTCTTGTCGGCTTAGCATAAAGGCCGATCCGGGTTACGATGAACGCCGGTTTAACTCTCGCTGGTGTTCATGACCCAGACTTTTAACTCTGTAGACGTATGGTCAACCTTGTAGTTGTCCAGTCTTGCATCAATGGACTTGGTTAAAAAACCAATGACCTTGAAGATAAAGATTTGTGAAAAAATAAAAAATAAAAAAATGAAGTTTTTTCGGCAAATAATACCATGTAGTCGAGGCTTTTTACGAGCTTCCAAGCTCCAAATTCGAGGCTTTTTTATGAGCTGCCAGGCTACTGTCATTAACCATTTTAGCAAAGCCTGTCAAGATGCTCCACAATCCTTAACCAAATCATCGATGTCCATAGCTACCCAATGTTTCAAAATCTCGTAAATTTTTTGTCTTTTGGTAATCACTCTATGATCATTAATTTAACGTGACCAAGTTCAGGGTCCCGAAAGATTGACTTGTGACACGTTCGACGGGTCATACCAGGTTTACCTGGACAGCGTGATTTACTTGATGCGGGTAGGTTAATCCGGGGTTTTATGTGTATGCACCGGGCTTCCAAGCCATGTTCACTACAAGGGTATTCAACTCGCTGAGAGCCCCCAGGTAGTGTGTGAGCCGGTTGCTCATCGGGTAATATGTTTGAGTTGTGCTAGGCATCAAACCCTCTTTTACCCCTCATCATCATGTGGAAATTGCCGAAGCAACCAGAGTAGTGCTCTTATGATGGGCATCATACCGCCGCCGGCTCAAGAGACCATAGAAAACTTCCTTGACCGCGAAAGCCCCCATGTGATTCTTGTTTGTATAGAGAAGATGGCTGATCCCTTGACTTGTCAAGGGCGCCGGTTTAAGAGGCCATGGAAGGCTTCTTTAGAAGCCCCCATGTGATACTCTTTTATGTAACAAACACGTTTGATTCCTTGATTCTATTAAGGGCGCCGGTTTAAGAGGCCATGGAAAGCTTCTTTGGAAGCCCCCATGTGATACTCTTTTATGTAACAAACACGGCAGATTCCTTGATTCTATCAAGGGCGCCGGTTTAAGAGGTCATGGAAAGCTTCTTTGGAAGCCCCCATGTGATACTCTTTGCGAAAAAAGATGGCTGATTCCCCGGTGTACCGGGGGCGCCAGTTTATTTTATTAATCATAATATATACATTGTACATAAAACGGAGCCAATGGCTCAAGTATAGTAAGGTCGAAGAAGAGCAATGTTCCACGGCCTCTTGGTCTCCTCCTCTGCCGTACGTGAGTCCTTATGTTCTTGAACGTCGACAAGATAGTATGATCTGTTGTGCAGGTTTTTGCTGACCACAAAGGGCCCTTCCTGGGGTGGGGATAGTTTGTGCATATCTGTCTGGTCCTGGATGAGCCGGAGCACTAGATCTCCTTCCTGAAACGTCCTGGTCTTGACCCGGCAGCTGTGGTACCGGCGCAGGTCTTGCTGATAAATCGTTGATCGCGCTGCTGCCGTGTCCCATTCCTCGTCCAGCCGGTCCAAGCTGTCTTGTCTTGCTTGTTCATTATCCGCTTCAACGTAAGCTGCCACTCGCGATGAGTCGTGCCGGATATCACTAGGGAGGACCGCTTCAGCACCGTACACCATGAAGAAAGGCGTGTACCTTGTGGATCTATTAGGTGTAGTATTGATGCTCCATAAGACAGAAGGCAATTCCTCCACCCAACAACCCAGTGTTCTTTGCAAAGGAACCATAAGCCGGGTCTTGATGCCCTTCAAGATCTCTTGGTTGGCTCTTTCGGCTTGTCCATTGGACCAAGGGTGAGCTACTGATGATACATCGAGGAAAATATGCTCTCTTTGACAGAACTCCTCCATAGCCCCCTTGGATAGGTTGGTGCCATTAGCAGTTATAATGCTGTGTGGAAAGCCAAACCAGAAAATCACCTTTTTGATGAACTTAACCGCTGTTGCTGCATCACATTTACTGACAGGCTCCGCTTCAACCCACTTTGTGAATTTGTCCACTGCTACCAATAGGTGGGTTTTATTATCTTGAGATCTCTTGAAGGGTCCAACCATATCAAGCCCCCAAGTTGCAAACAGCCAAGTAATTGGGATCATCCTCAGCTCCAGTGCCGGTATATGAGCACGCCGTGAGAATTTCTGGCAAGCATCACATTTTCTGACCAAGTCCTCTGCGTCGGCATGAGCCGTCAACCAGTAGAAACCATGACGAAAAGCTTTAGCCACCAAAGATTTTGAACTGGCATGATGACCGCAATCCCCTTCGTGAATTTCTCGAAGAATATCACAGCCTTCTTCTGATGATACACACCGCTGAAACGCCCCAGAAACGATGCGGTGATGAAGTTCTCCATTGATGATAGTCATGGATTTAGACCGCCGGATTTTCTGCCGGGCCTCGACTTCGTCCTCTGGCAACTCACCTCGGCTCATGTATGCCAAGTAAGGGAGTGTGGAATCCGGAATTACATGAAGTGCTGCGACCAATTTTGCTTCCGGATCGGGAACAGCCAAGTCCTCTTCTGAAGGTATCTGCACTAACGGATAATGAAATTCTTCCAAGAATATATTAGGTGGAACCGGCTTACGCTGAGAGCCGAGCCGGCTTAATGCGTCAACTGCTTCATTTTTCGCCGGTCTATATGATCCACCTGGTATCCCTTGAAGTATCCTGCCACCGCGTCCACCTCTCATCGATATGTTGCCATGAGCGGATCCTTAGAGTCCCATTTGCCAGATACTTGTTGTGCCACCAGATCTGAATTACCAAAGCACTTAACCCGGCTGAAGTTCATCTCCTTGGCCATTCGCAGACCATGGAGGAGAGCTTCATACTCGGCAGCATTGTTAGTGCTAGGGAACATTAAACGGAGGACGTGACAGAACTTGTCACCTCGTGGGGAAGTTAACACGACTCCAGCCCCCGACCCCTCAAACTGTCTTGAACCGTCAAAGTGAATAGTCCAGTATGTATGATCCGGCTTTTCCGCGGGTGCTTGCAACTCTGTCCAATCATTATTGAAATCCACCAGCGCTTGGAACTTTATAGCAGTACGGGGTACATACTTTAATCCGTGCGGGCTAAGCTCAATCGCCCACTTCGCAACCCTGCCAGTGGCTTCTCTGTTCTGGATTATATCCCCTAATGGAGCTTAACTAACCACAGTGATTGGGTGGCCCTGAAAATAGTGCTTCAGCTTTCGGTTCGCCATGAATACTCCATATACAAGTTTTTGCCAATGTGGATATCTCTGTTTTGATTCAATGAGCACCTCACTGATGTAGTAAACCGGCCGTTGAACCGGATATTCTTTGCCTGCCTCCTTTCGCTCTACCACAATGGCATGCTTACTGCATGGGCATTGGCGGCCACGTATAACAGTAGCGGCTCATTGTCAACTGGGGCAGCAAGGACTGGTGGTTCCGCCAATTGCCTCTTCAGGTCCTCGAACGCAGCATCCGCGGTGTCGCTCCAAACAAACCGGTCCGTCTTTTTCATCATTTGATAAAGCGGGATTGCTTTCTCCCCCAAACGGCTGATAAACCGGCTCAGTGCTGCAATACGGCCCGCTACGCGTTGGACATCGTTAATGCACGCAGGTTTAGCCAGGGATGTGATTGCCTTGATCTTCTCTGGATTAGCTTCAATCCCTCCGTTTGACACTAAGAATCCAAGGAGCTTGCCCGCCGGAACACCAAACACGCACTTCTCCGGATTAAGCATCATTTTATAAACTCGGAGGTTGTCAAAGGTTTCTTTTAAATCTCCTATCAGTGTCTCCTCCTTCCTTGATTTCACCACAATGTCATCAACGTATGCATGGATGTTTCTTCCAATCTGCCCTTGTAAGCAGTTCTGCACACAACGCTGATATGTTGCTCGGGCACTCTTGAGCCCAAAAGGCATGGACACATAGCAGAAGGCTCCAAAGGGGGTTATAAAGGCTGTCTTCTCCTAGTCCTTCACTGCCATCTTGGTCTGATGATAACCTGAATATGCATCCAAAAAACTTAGTCGCTCACATCCTGCCGTAGCATCGATGATTTGATCAATACGGGGGAGAGCAAAAGGATCAGTTGGGCAAGCCTTGTTTAAGTACGTGTAATCAACACACATCCTCCAAGTTCCGTTTTTCTTAAGTACCAGCACCGGATTAGCCAACCATTCTAGATGAAACACTTCAACTATGAAGCCTGCGGCCAAAAGCCTAGCCACTTCTTCTCCTATAGCCTTGCGCCTCTCCTCATTGAAGCGGCGCATATACTGCTTGACCGGTTTAAACTTCAGATCAATATTAAGACTGTGCTCAGCGAGTTCCCTCGGTATACCTGGCATGTCAGCAGGTTTCCATGCAAAGATATCCCGGTTCTCACGGATGAACTCGATGAGCGCGCTTTCCTATTTGGGGTCTAGGTTAGCGCTGATAGTGAACTGCTTGGATGAATCGCCAGGAACAAAGTCCACCTGTTTAGTCTCCTCAGCAGATTTAAATTTCAACGCCGGATCATGTTCTGTGGTTGGCTTCTTCAACGGGGACATATCTGCCGGATCAACATTATCCTTATAGAACTTTAGCTCTTCCGTAGCACAAACCGCATCGGCATAAGCCGCATCTCCTTCCTCGCACTCCAATGCTATCTTACGGCTCCCATGAACCGTGATAGTTCCTTTGTGGCCTGGCATCTTGAGCTGTAGATAAACATAACACGAATAGCCATGAACTTGGCGTAAACCGGTCTCCCAGACAGAGCATGGTACGGACTCCTGATCTTTACAACCTCAAAGGTCACTGTCTTCGATCTAGAGTCATGCTCATCTCCAAAGGTAACTTCCAGATCGATTTTTCCAACTAGATAAGCCGATTTACCGGGCACCACCCCATGGAACAATGTGTTGGATTGTCGGAGCTTCTTAACTGTCAACCCCATACGCCGAAAATTCTCATAGTACAGGATGTTGATGCTGCTGCCTCCATCCATAAGAACTTTGGTGAACTTATACCCACTCACCTGTGGTGCCACCACCAGAGCCAACTGACCCGCATTATCAACCCGGGGTGGGTGATCTTCTCTGCTCCATACAATGGGTTGCTCAGACCATCGCAAAAAACGTGGTAATGCCGGTTCAACAGAATGCATTGCCCTCTTCAGAACCTTTTGATCCCGTTTGCATAAACTTGTGGTGAAGACGTGATACTGCCCACTGCTCAGCTCCTTCGGATTATTCTGATATCCGGATTGCTGCTGCTGACGCTGTTGATTCCCGTGGTTGCTGTATCCACCCTGACCATGTTGCTGTTATGTTGGTGCTGATTGTTGCCACTGTGGTTATTGTTACCGCCGTGGTACCCTGTAATGCCCAGGATGGGACTATACCTCCTACGTGTCGAGGCACGACTTAAAGGTATAAGCCCATCCTAGAATGATCTCAAGTTTGGTATCTTTGCACAACTCATGTAAAAGAGGGATTAAATTGCAAAAGGAGATAGTTGGCTTACACTCGCCACTTAACACAATACATTACATAAGCATAACATCATTCAGAACATCACAACTCGACTACGGGTGAAGATCCAAAAGAAAGATACCAAAACAACATAAAGCCACAGGTCAGGATCGAATCCTAGTAGAAACCACTACTGATCGTCGAAACTTCACGAGCAAACATTCAAACTCTTCATCGAGCTCCCGGTGAAGAACTGATCCAACTCCTGCATCAAACTCGGCTGAACCTGCATCTGGTGTGGTGAAGTAACTGTGAGCCACAGAGGACTCAGCAATCCCGTTCCCGGGTAACAAGACTATTTAAGCCTTGGGTGAGGACAAGGCTGAAGAAAAGAACGAGAGGTGAAGGAACAACAAGAGTCTGCAGCAGCAACTAGCACTAACTTACGTAATAGAGAGCGAGAAGAGAAGTGCCTCGGTCGAGAGATGATCACGAAGTGATCCTAACTAAAGCCGGTCAAACATAACCCCACCGTGTTCAACTCCCGAATCCCTATTCGGAAATTGACAGTCATGGTACACAAGCTGGTAGTGTATTGAAACATTGTGTCAAGTTATCTACAACCGGATATTAACAAGCTCCCATCTGCCACATAACCGCGGGCACGGCTTTCGAAAGTTCAAACCCTGCAGGGGTGTTCCAACTTGACACATTACAAGCCCACGATCCGCGGAGTCGCAACTCCATAGGTGGGAAGACCCGAGTATTCTCGGAATCCCGTGCTCAAGTTAAACCGAACTAAGGTAAGGCTAATCCAGCAAATCCTCCCGGCGTGCCGACACCCTGATAGTAGCCGCGTGTATCTCGTCTCAGGCCACGACCAGATGGGACAAGCTACGGGTTTTTACCAGACCTTGAGTTTCCTCGAGGTGGCCCCGCAGGTTGCCCAATTCGGACCAACACTCATGTGGAGCACTGGCCCGGGGGGTTGAATTAAGAAAGAGGGTTTGCAAGACCCTTATGCATGTTTTATTAGTTATTAGGCGAATAGTACCAATGTTGGGACTTGCTGGAAAAGACTTAGCACTTAGCGGTTTATCAAGGGGGTCCCATACACCCCAACTGTGTTAGGAACGCATAATCAAGGAACATAACACCGGTTTATACGGTTCCTAACGGCATGAGTGGAACAAATCACCAAGCAAAAGGCTTAGCCTTCCACCCTTGCCAGTATATAGATGATTTCATTTTTAAGCATTTATATAGTGTCATATAGCCCAACCAAACTTCAACATGAAGCAAGCATCTTCAATCTTCACCTGCAACTAGCAATGCTATAAGAAGGGCTGAGCGAAGCGTACTTAGCCAAGCAACGGTTTGCGTAGGTAGGGTGGTTAAACAGGGCAATGGTTACAAGTAGGAGGCTGACAAGAAAGGCATGGGCATCGAGGCAAAACTATAGAGCGATAGTCTAGCAATAGGCAAAGATAGTAATGGTATCCGGGTTCGGTCATCTTTCCTGGAATTCCACAAGGGAGAAGAACGGATCCATGAAGAAGACGGAGCAACACAGACGAGAGAATCCTCACAACTCCGGAACGAAACCGAAGCTATCAAGAGAAGCAAACCGGAAAGAAACAAACAACACGGTAAACACACAAGCATAAACATGGCATACGATGCACATCCAAGTATGATGCATGTCCGGTTTAAATATGCATGGCATGGCAAAGTGCACAAACAAATACTACACGTTAAGTGGAGATCAATATGCAACGAGTTGCATATTGACGAAACACCACATTTAATTATTTAGATGACTCTCATTATTTACAAGACAAGGTTAAATGTTTGTTAACATGGCAAAAGGTGAAGCATAATAAAACTACACTATTTAGGCATTTTGAATGAGGCCGGAAAAGAACAACAACATGTCCGGAAAATCCCCATGAGCATGTTTAGTAATTATAAAGCAACAACAATTAAACTTTTTAGTGTTGTTAACATGATGCGGATGACATGATTAAGTTTTTATGCAATTATATTAAAAGGTTGACTTAAAAGAGATATGAAGCCTTTGTCACCGTGGTGGAAGGGAAAACGATGCCACGGCAACGATCCGAAAATGAAGCATGGCAACATCTCGGTTCCGTTATCTCGGCGAGAGACCGGTGAAAAAGAAAGGTGGCGAGCGAGTCGAACAAGATGAAAGAGGTGGGGTGATCCCGTTACCGGGTTCCCACGAGTTGGTGACGAGGCAACCGAGGAACATGAAAAAAGGTCGGAACGGGCACGAAGCACACACGGGAAACATTTCATACAACACAACAAGCATCTCACGGGTCATCGTCTCGGGGTTATACCTTCGAAACACTCGTTTCGGGACGGTTCGAGATCGTAGAGGAAGGAGTCGTTCTCGCGAGTCGTAGAGGAAGTAGGCGTAGTAGAGGGAAGTAGTGGTACACGGCCGAAGAGGAAGTAGTTGTTCACGTGTCTTCGGCGACGGTAGTGGAACACGTTGGCGTTCGTCGTGTAGGTGTACTCGGTCGTAGATGTACTTGCCGGTCTCGGTCCCGGTCGTAGTCGTACTCGGTCGTCGTGTAGGCGTTCCCGTTCGTAGACGTACTTGTCATCGGAGGGGTACTCGTTCTTGCGACGGTAGTTGTACACGGGATCTCCATGTGTAGTCGTACTCGGTTCGTAGCGGTCATGTCACGTGTCGTGGAACTTGTTGCGTCGGGTCTTGGCGACGGTAGTCGACATCCGTGCGTAGAGGAACTTGACTTTGTCATCTCTGTGCAACACAACACAAAGCAGGGTTCGGCGAAAAAAAATAAAAAGCACAACAGCAGCAGGTTTTTTTGGTGCGTCCAAATGCCAGCGGTGACGAACGAGGCAGGGGCCTCGGCGCTGGAGGGGCGCGGCACAGCGCTGCGCGGGAGATCGTCTCCAGGGCCATGGCGCTCGGGCCTGGGGAGGCACGGAGGAGGGAGGCCGCGGCCTGGCCGGTGCAGAGGCGGGAGATGGGGCGCGTCGGAGCTTGCGAGGCGGAGGAGGGCTCCTGGCCGGAGGGGATTCCCGCGGCGAACGGCGGCGCTCGCAGGAGAAGGGAGCGGGGCGCCATGGCGCGCGGCCATAGCTGGAGGGGAAGGGCGCTCGGGGCCGACGGGAGGGAGGCCGGGGCGCGCAGCTCTTGGTGCTTGGTGCGCCAGAGGAATAGCGCAGAGGCGAGGGGCTGGAGGCGAGGGAGCCTGGCCGCGGGCTGCTCGAGGGTGGCGACCACGGAGGGAGCCAGGCGCGCCGCTGGAGTGCGGGAGCTCCTGGCGAGGGAGGCCACGTTAGATCGGGGTATTCGGGCGGAGGCGAGCGAGGCAGAAGGGGAGATCGGGTGCGGGGGAAGAGATGAGCGAGGGGGACGAGGGAAGATCGAGTGCGGGGTGGCGGCGGTCTGACGGGAGAGAGTGAGGGGAGAGATGAGAGGCTCGGTTCGGGCTAGGGTTGGAGGAGGAGTGGGCTGGGCCAAAAGGGAGGCCTGGGCCAGAGGAGGAATGGGCCAGGGCGGTTGGCTGAGAGGGAAGCTGGGCCGGCTGGGCTCTCTTCTCTGCAGCTCTTTTCTCATTTAAAGAAAAAGAACAAAGAAATAGAAAAACCCAGAGAGTTTGGAGATGATTTTGACTGAGATAAAAATATCCCTACAACCCTGGAATTGTGGGCTATTTTAATAAAAATGCTTTGGCAATTTTTAGAGAATACAAATTTATGCGAGTTCGGAAATAACTCAAACTTGCATAAATCCTTAGGCCAACCAAGCACTTCCAAAAGACATGGAAAAAAAAGGAGGAGGAGGTCTTGGCAAGGGATTGAGAAGAAAAGGGCATGGGGAAAATATATGCACGTGTGTTGCGGGTAATTCCCAAGAATGGAATATATTAATATAGCTCCCTAAAATATTGAGAGACATTTATATGTTATAAAGAGAAGTCATCTTCCCTCGATTTAAATGGACCGAAGGTCCACACGATTTATTTGAGTTGAGATGCAAAAGAAAAAATGACATGATGGCATGATGCAATGCAAAAATAATAACACAAGCACAAACGAAAACACACGGGAGACCCGGAACATCTGGAATCTTCTGGAATCTTCTGGGACGTCGGTCTCGGGCGTCACATACCCTGAACCGGATCCACCACCCTGATAACCCAGACCTTGAAAACCGGGACCTGATCCGCCGAGGGGCGCGTGATCATATTTGGCCTGTTTCACAAGCTCTTGCATAATGAAACAGTCTTTCCAGAGATGCGTAGCCGGGTTTTCCACTGTACCGTGCCTTGGGAAAGGCATGTTCAACTGGCGTTCTAGATTAATAGGTGGCCTCCCGTTGCGTGGGGGCGGCTTACCCTTGCGGTGCTGCCCATTGTCCTGAGCATTGGTATTGGCCACAAAGTTTGAGCCGCCCTCCGCTTTACGCTTGCCATTATACCCTTGGCCCATCGGATTGGCCTGCGGCGGCTTACCGTTCTTGCTCGCCTTCCCAGACTTGTCTCCATCTGCCTCTGGATACTTGGTGTTGTTAGAGTCTCCATATTTTACCAAAGCACCCATGAGTGTTCCCATGTCGTTGCAATCACGTTTTAGCCATCCCATTTTCTGCTTCAAAGGCTCAAACCGGCAATTGCCTTCCAAGGTTACTATTGCTGTGCTTGGATTGATGCTATTGGAAGAGTGCAAGATTTCGGACACTCGACGTACCCAACTGCTCGTGGACTCTTGATCTCCTTGAACACATGCACCTAAGTCCACCACAGACATCGGCTGCTTACATGTGTCCTTGAAGTTATTGATAAACCGGCGCCGCAATTCACCCCATGATCCGATGGAGATAGGCGGCAAACCCTTTAGCCATGTTCGGGTCGTGCCCTTGAGCATCATTGTCAAGTATTTAGCACACGCCGCCTAATCCACATCGAGCATCTCCATGGCCATCTCATAACTCTCGACCCACGCCTCGGGGGCGAGATCCGCTGTGTAGTTGGGCACTTTGCGCGGACCCTTGAAATCCTTGGGTAGCTTCACGTTCCGTAAAGCGGGGATAAGACACTTCACTCCCAAAGAGCTGGACATGATTCCAGTTTCAACTGTGGTGGTGGGATGAACCGGCGTCGTCTGCCGGGCGTCTTTTTGGGCCGTACGCCTGGCCTGATCCGCCACCTCGTGTGCATGTGCTCCTGCTCCTGCTAGATCATCCTGCTTCTGGCGATGCCGTCTTCGTGCACTGCTAGATACAGTCGGTTCATCCAGGTGCTCGTATAACTCCGGCTTGGGCGGGGGGTTGAATGAATCCTCTCCCGGCTAAAGGAATAAGCTTGCTGCTGGGTTAGTACCGTGTCCAACAACTCCCTGGCCCGTCATGCCTCCACTGTTATGGGGGACGTTCCCTCAATGGTAAGAGCGGCCAACCATGAAGCGGCGGCGACGATGTTATCCAAAGGATTAGAATAATGACCATGAGGGGTGGTCACGTGTTGGGTCGGCACAACTTAGCGATTCGGCTCTGCAGCTGGTGGCTGAACCGACGCGCCCATCCCCGGGGCTCCTCCCCGATTTACCTCTGGATGGTTACTGGTTCCTGCGCCTGGTGTGCTAAAGAGATTCCTCGCCTCATAAACCGGCGGCAAACGATACCGTTATCTTCTCCACATCACCTCCTGCGAAGCGTTCTGATCTAACCTGAGCCGGAAAGCTTGGGATTCTAGCTCTTCTTGCCTTGTAGCCATCCTAGCTTTCTCCGCAGCCAGATACAACTTAGCTTGCTCAATCTGGCCCTTCACCTGAGCGATCTCTGCATCGTGCTGCTCCTTGTTGGCCTGGGCTACTTCTGCTGTTGCGAGTGCTGTCAAAGTGTCGACTAAGGTGGATAGGACGTCAGAGGGCAACGGGGGAAGGTCTCCAGCTCTAGTTCCCATTGCCTCAGAGGTTAACACCCCAGTCGTCGAGGGCTGCTGCATGGGTTGTGAACCGGCCATGAAAACAGCAACCCTGTTTGGCGGATCAAAGGGGTCCGGAATACTATCACCATCGGAACCACCCTCAGATCGGCCGTCCTGCAACAGATACAAAGATTCAGTCTCTCCGGATGAAGATTCATCGCCGGAATAAACAACTGTCTCGCCACCGGATTCCGATCCGTCCTCGTCTTGTACTCCATGCACTGCTCCTAAAAAGACGTGCTTCACGGCAGGCTGAATCCGGGCTGATCTCGCACGCTGACCCGGCTCGATGATGTTGGGGAAGATGTCCGGCTCAGGGCCCGGTTCGCCGATCCTGCCGATGAAGACATGGATGCCGTCGAAGGGGACCCGGTATACATATTCGATTGAATCGGCCTCGGGGCCCCAGCCTGCATCATCAATGTAGATCCGGCCGCGACGACTCTTGGTCATTCGGCCCACTGCATAGCCCTTGAGTCCTTCAAAGCTACCCTTCAAGAACTCGAAACCATCGTGCGATAACCCCACGGTGGGCGCCAACTGTCGTGGATTTAGCACGGTAGATGTCCTAGCAAAAGGACTTAGTCGTGAGGCCATCGCTCAGGTTAGCTTGAATGGGTTAAAGCGGACAAAGGACACAGGGGTTTTATACTAGTTCGGCCCCTTCGTTGAAGGTAAAAGCCTACATCTAGTTTGGTGTGGTATTGCTTGTGCTTCGATGACCAGGGAGCGAATCCGCTTTGCCTGTGTCTCCAGCTGTTGTTTCTTGTCCTGAACCGTCGCCGGGTTGTCCCTTTATATAGGAGGCGACGCCCGGTCCGGTTTACAGAGTCCCGAGGCCGGCTCATAAACGTGTCCGCCTCGGTCTCTACCTTTTCTATCTTACATCCCAAGTTACATGGTATGACGGTTTACAAATCATAGGCCTCATACATGGGCCCTGAGCCTCCGTGGGCTATAACCTTCTAATACATACTCCACTGAGCCTTTGATAACATAATATTAATAACGTAAACCGGACCCTCCTAGCCGGTTTATACCTGATGGTAATATCCCTTACACATACTCCTCAATACTACTCATAGATTCATCAAAATAAGCAAACAACACACGAAAAAGAGAATCTGTCAAAAACAGAACAGTCTGTAGTAATCTGTAACTTTCGAATACTTCTGTAACTCTAAAAAATTGAAATAAATTGGTAAACGTGAAGAATTTGTCTATTAATCATCTGCAAAAAGAATCAACTAAATAGCACTCTTCAGTAAAGTCTGGTGACTACTCTCGTGAGCACTAACGTTCTATTTTTTACAGCAAGATCATATAAACTTCACACAAGTTTTCCCAAAGGTTCTACTTGGCACAAACACTAATTAAAACACAAAACCACATCTAAACAGAAGCTAAATGCAATATTTATTCCTAAACAGAAGCAAAAACAAAGAAAATAAAATTGTGTTGCCTCCCAACAAGCGCTGTCGTTTAACGCCCCTGGCTAGGCACGATACAAGGATAGATCTAGGTATTGCCATCTTTGGAAGGCAATCCATAAGTGGTTCTCAAAATAGATTCATAAGGTAATTTTAGTTTCTTTCTGGGAAATTGTTCCATGCCTTTCCTTAACGGAAATTGGAATCTAATATTTCTTTCGTTCATATCAATAATTGCACCAATCGTTCTAAGGAAAGGTCTACCAAGAATAATAGGACATGAAGGATTGCAATCTATATCAAGAACAATGAAATCTACAGGCACATAATTCCTATTGGCAACAATAAGAACATGATAAATCCTTCCCATAGGTTTATTAATAGTAGAATCCGCAAGATGCAAATTTAAAGAACAATCATCAAGCTCATGGAAACCTAACAAATCACACAAAGTTTTCGGTATAGTAGAAACACTTGCACCCAAATCACACAAAGCAAAGCATTCATAATCTTTAATTTTAATTTTAATAGTAGGTTCCGACTCATCATAAAGCTTTCTAGGGATAGAAACTTCTAATTCAAGATTTTCTTCATAAGATAGCCTCAATGCATCAACTATGTGTTTGGTAAAAGCCTTATTTTGACTATAAGCATGCGGGGAATTTAGTACGGATTGCAACAAGGAAATACAATCAATCAAAGAGCAATTATCATAATTGAATCCCTTGAAATCCAAAATAGTGTGTTCATCACTATGCAAAGTTTTAATCTCTTCAATCCCACTTTTAACAATTTTAGCATCAAGACCTAAAAACTCCGAATCATTGGGACGCCTTTCAACTAAAGTAGACTCATCTCGAGTCCCATCTTTATCAAGTTTCATACTAGAAAACAAGGATCTCATAGGAGACACATCAATAACTTTCAGATCTTCATCTTTGTTTTCATATTCTTCCGGTTCAGCAGCCATATTATTAACTAAGGTGGATTGCTTATCCAAAATTTGGGCTATTAGGTTCTCAAGATGAGCAAACTGAGATTTCAAACCATAAAATTCATTAGACATATCATCAATTTCTTCATTCATGTGCTCCATAAAGCTTTTCTATTCTTTAAGATCTTTTACGAAGAAATCATTGTGCTCAAATTGCACAGACATAAAATTTCTAACATTGTTTTTAATCTCCTCCAACCTCTTGAGGTGAGGGTCCACACCGATAGGGCGAGCCATAGTGACAAGCAAGCAATCCAGCACACAAGCAAATAAAAATCAAGCGAACGGTAAACACACAACAAAAATAAGAGCAAATAAAACGGTAGGGGTGAAGTGGGGGAGAGGAAAATGAGAGGCAAAAAATGTAATGCGAAGGATAAGGGTTTGTGATAGGTACTTGGTACATGAATTTTGCGTAAGACTCCTCGACAACGGCGCCAGAAATTCTTCTTGCTACTTCTCGAGCTTGCGTTGTATTACCTCGAAGAGGAAAGGGTGATGCAGCACAGTAGCGTACATATTTCCCTTAATTTTCGAGAACCAAGGTATCAATCCAGTAGGAGACCACGCGCGAGTCCCTCGCACCTGCACAAACAAATAAGAACTTCGCAGCCAATGCAATAAGGGGTTGTAAATCCCTTTATAGTCACTTACAAAAATGAGATCTGATAGATAGGATAGTTTTTTTTTGGTATTTTTGGATATAAGAACAGAAAGTAAAAACAGCAATGTAAAGTAGATGGTAGATTAATATGTTGAGAATAGACCCGGGGGCCATAGGTTTCACTAGTGGCTTCTCTCATGATAGCATAATTCTACGGTGGGTGAACAAATTATTGTCGAGTAATTGATAGGAAAGCGAATAGTTATGAGAATATCTAGGCATGATCATTATATATAGGCATCACATCCGTGACAAGTAGACCAAAACGATTCTGCATCTACTACTATTACTCCACACATCGGCCGCTATCCAGCATGCATCTAGAGTATTAAGTTCATAAGAACAGAGTAATGCTTGAAGCAAAATGACATTATGTAGAGGGATAAACTCAAGCAATATGATATAAACCCCATATTTTTATCCTCGATGGCAACAATACAATATGAGCCTTGCTACCCCTGCTGTCACTGGGAAAGGACACCGCAAGATTGAACCCAAAGCCAAGCAATTCTCCCATTGCAAGAACTATAGATCTAGTAGGCCAAACAAAACCGATAATTCTAAGAGACTTGCCAGGATATTATAATCATACATAAAAGAATTCAGACAAGAACCAAATATTTCTCATAGATAATCTTGATCATAAACCCACAATTCATCGGATCTCGACAAACACACTGCAAAAAGATTAAATCGAATATATCTCCTTGAAGATCGAGGAAAACTTGGTATTGAGATCCAAAAAGAGAGAAGAAGACATCTAGCTAATAACTATGGACCCAAAGGTCCGTGGTAAACTACTCACAACTCATGGTGAGGTAATGGTGTTGATGTAGAAGCACTCCATGGAAGACCCCCCCTCCGGCATAGCTCCAGAATAGGCCCCAAGATGGGACCTCACGGGAACAGAAGGTTGTGGCGGTGGAATTAAGGTTTTATCTGTTGCCTCGATGTTTTCAGGGTACATGGGTATATATAGGAGGAAGGAGGGCATCGTGGGAGCCAGAGGGGGCCCACGAGGGTGGGGGCACGCCCTATAGGAGGGGGCGCGCCCTGGACGCTCGTGGCCGCCTCCTTCGTTCCCTCGCGTGTACTCCAAGTCTTTTGTGTTGATACTGTTCCAAAAATAACTCTTGCGAAGGTTTTATTTGGTTTGGACTCCATTTGATATTGCTTTTCTGCGAAACCCTGAAATAGGCAAAAAAAACAGCAATCTGCACTAGGCCTTTGGGTTAATAGGTTAGTCCCAAAAATAATATAAAAGTGTATGATAAAGCCCATTAAACATCCAAAACATCATATATAATAGCATGTAACAATAAAAAATTATAGATACGTTGGAGACGTATCAATCATCCATTTGCAAAGATATTTCAGTAAGTGTCAACTTACTCAAGTCAAGTCTACGATATAAAGAGAGAGGCATAACAATAACACCGGCGCCAAGATCACATAAAGCAGTTTTAACATAATTTCTCTTAATGGAGAAAGGTATAGTAGGTACTCCTGGATCTCCTAGTTTCTTAGGTATTCCTCCCTTAAAAGTGTAGTTGGCAAGCATGGTCGAAATTTCAACTTCAGGTATCTTTTCTAATATTGGTAATGATATCTTTCATATACTGAGCATAAGGATTTGTTTTAAGCAGATCAGTCAAACGCATACACAAAAAGATAGGTCTAATCATTTCAGCAAAGCGCTCAAAATCCTCATCATCCTTTTTTTTGGATGGTTAGGAGGAAAAGGCATGGGTTTCTGAACCCATGGTTCTCTTTTTCCTTACCATGCTTCCTAGCAACAAAGTCTCTCTTATCATAACGTTGATTCTTTGATTGTGGGTTATCAAGATAAACAGCAGGTTCAAACTCTACATCATTATCATTGCTAGGTTGAGCATCATCATGAACATCATCATTAACATTATCACTGGGTTCATGTTCATTACTAGATTGTGTCTCAGCATCAAAAACAGAGATATCATTGGGATTCTCAAGTATGTCAGCTACAGGTTCACTAGAAGCATGCAAAGTCCTATCATTTTTCCTTTTCTTCTTCTTAGAAGAACTAGGTGCATCTAAATTAGCTCTCTGAGAATCTTGCTCAATTCTCTTAGCGTGGCCTTTAGGATACAGAGGTTTCTGAGTCATTTTACCACCTCTAGTCATAACTCTAATAGCATTATCATTTTTCTTACTGTTTAATTCATTGAGCAAATCATTTTGTGCTTTAAGTACTTGTTCTACTTGAGTGGTATCCATAGAACCATGTTTAGTAGTGAGTTTCAATTCACCTTTAACTCTAGACATATAATGACTCAAGCATTCAATCATATAAGCATTTCATTGCAATTGTCTAGCAACATAAGCATTGAAGTTTTCTTGCTTCACAATAAAATTGTCAAACTCATCTAAGCATTGGCTAGCAGAATTATAACGAGGAATATCACCTTCATCAAATCTATATAGAGAATTTACCTTTACTACCTGTGCCGGGTTATCAAGACCATGTATTTCTTCAATAGGTGGTAAATTCTTAACATCTTCAGCTTTAATACCTTTTTCTTTCATAGATTTCTTTGCCTCTTGCATATCTTCAGGACTGAGAAACAGAACACCCCTTTTCTTCGGAGTTGGCTTAGTGGCTGGTTCAGGAAGTGTCCAATTGTATTCATTGGTCAACATATTATTCAATAATAATTCATCTTGATCAAGTTTTCTTTCCCTGAAAACACAACCAGCACAACTATCCAGGTGGTCTCTGGAAGCATCGGTTAGTCCATTATAGAAGACATCAAGTATTTCATTCCTCTGAAGAGGATGATTAGGCAAAGCATTAAGTAATTGGAGAAGCCTCCCCAAGCTTCTGGGAGACTCTCTTCTTCAATTTGCACAAAATTATATATTTCCCGTAAGGCAGCTTGTTTCTTATGAGCGGGAAAATATTTATTAGTGAAGTAATAAATCATACTGGGAACTACACACAAAACCAGGATCAAGAGAATTAAAGCATGTCTTAGCATCACCCTTTAACGAGAACGTAAGTAACTTAAGGATATAGTAATAACGAATCTTTTCCTCATTGGTAAATAGGGTGGCTATATCATTGAACTTAGAAAGATGTGCCACAACAGTTTCAGATTCATAGCCATGGAAAGGATCAGATTCAACCAAAGTAATTAACTCGGGATAAACAGAGAAATCATAATCCTTATCAGTAACAAAGATAGGTGAAGCAGCAAAAGCAGGGTCATATTTCATTCTTGCATTCAAAGACTTTTCTTTCAGCTTAGCTAATAATTTCTTAAGATCGTATCTATCGTTGCAAGCAAGAAAGTCTCTAGCAGTTTCTTCATCCATAACATAACCCTCAGGAATAACACGCAATTCATATCTAGGGGTAGAATCTTCATCATCACTTTCATCAATATTACCAGTTTCAATACTTGCATTCTCCCTAACCTTAGCAATTTGTTCATCTAGAAATTCACCTAGTGGCACAATATTATCAAGCATAGAAGTAGTTTCATCATACATAGCAGAAGTGGCATCATGAAAAGGATATGACATATCATATTCAATAGCAGGAGCAGGTGTCGCAAGTTTACTCATAACAGAGGGCGAATCAAGTGCAGAGCTAGATGGCAGTTCCTTATCTCCCCTCGTAGTTGAGGGATAAATCTTGGTTTTTTAGTGTTTCAATTCTTCATAGTGATCAACCGATATAAATCCCAAGTGACTTAAAGAATATAGCTACGTTCCCCGGCAACAACGCCAACAAATAGTCTTGATAACCCACAAGTGTAGGGGATCGCAACAGTTTTCGAGGGTAGAGTATTCAACCTAAATTTATTGATTCGACACAAGGGGAGCCAAAGAATCCTCCTAAGTATTAGCAGCTGAGTTGTCAATTCAACCACACCTGAAAACTTAATATCTGCAGCAAGGTAATATAGAAGTAACGGTAACGGTAGCAAAGGTAGCGATAGTGATTTTGTAGTGATTTTAACAGTAGTAGCGAAAAAGTAAATAAGAAATAAGCAATATGTGAAAAGCTCGTAGGCATTGGATCAGTGATGGATAATTATGTCGGATGCAATTCCTCATGTAATAGTTATAACATAGGGTGACACAGGACTAGCTCTAGTTCATCAATGTAATGTAGGCATGTATTCCGAATATAGTCATACATGCTTATGGAAAAGAACTTGCATGACATCTTTTGTCCTACCCACCCGTGGCAGCGGGGTCCTAGTGGAAACTAAGGGATATAAAGGCCTCCTTTTAATAGAGTACCGGATCAAAGCATTAACACATAGTGAATACATGAACTCCTCAAACTACGGTCATCATCGGGAGTGGTCCCGACTATTGTCACTTCGGGGTTGCCGGATCATAACACATAGTAGGTGACTATTGACTTGCCAGATAGGATCAAGAACACACATATATTCATGAAAACATAATAGGTTCAGATCTGAAATCATGGCACTCGGGCCCTAGTCACAAGCATTAAGCATAGAAAAGTCATAGCAACATCAATCTTAGAACATAGTGGATACTAGGGATCAAACCCTAACAAAACTAACTCAATTACATGGTAAATCTCATCCAACCCCTCACCGTCCAGCAAGCCTACTATGGGATTACTCATGCACGGCGATGAGCATCATGGAATTGGTGATGGAGGATGGTTGATGATGACGACGGCGACGATCTCCACTCTCCGGAGCCCCGAACGGACTCCAGACCAGCCCTCCCGAGAGAGATTAGGGCTTGGCGGTGGCTCCGTATCGTAAAACGCGATAATTCCTTCTCTCTCATTTTTTTCTCCCCGAAAGTGAATATATGGAGTCGGGGGATACGTCGGTGGAGCCACAGGGGGCCCACGAGGTAGGGGGCGCGCCGAGGGGAGGGGGCGTGCCCCCAACCCTCGTGGACAGGGTGTGGGCCCCCTGGTCTGGTTCTTTCCGCAGATATTTTTTATATATTCCAAAATAATTCTCCGTTTAATTTCAGGTCACTCCGAGAACTTTTATTTCTGCACAAAAATAACACCATGGCAGTTTTGCTAAAAACAGCGTCAGTCTGGGTTAGTTCCATTCAAATCATGCAAGTTAGCATCCAAAACAAGGGCAAAAGTGTTTGGAAAAGTAGATAAATTGGAGACGTATAATGGTGCCCCTCTCCCTCTAGTTCTAGTTCCTCCTCCGTCTACGTCCGTTGTGCTTGGCAAAGCCCTGCAGATAGTTTCACCACCATCGTCACAACGCCGTCGTGCTGCCGAAACTCATCTACTACTTCACCTCTCTTACTGGATCTAGAAAGCAAGGACGTCATCAAGCTGAACATGTGTGGAACACGGAGGAGCCATACGTTCGGTACTTGATCGAGACGGATCGTGAAGGTGTACAACTAGATCAACGGCATTAATAAACACTTCCTCTTAGTGATCTTCAAGGTTATGAAGAAGCTCTCCCCCTCTCATAGCGATGCATATCCATGGATAGATCTTGCATGTGCGTGGATTTTTTTTGTTTCCCATGCAAAGTTCCCCTATCATTCCGACCAAGTCGATTGGCTCCCGGTGAACCCGATTACACGACTCGTTTCGTTACCTCCCAATGAACACGATGCAATTTCTCTGTTCCAACCACATTAGTTGGCTGCCGATGAACACAACGTCGTTGCTATCGTCCCCATGTACACGAGTCGTGGCTGTACGTATGTGCGAGAACGTGCTCGAGACCCCGCCCATATGTCTTGCGTGCCCTTTGTTTTTGGAGCGTGGATGTATGTAAGTGTACTCCATTTAGACATGTACTCCATTTAGCGTGGTTGTACGTACGAAACGTGCCACTCCTTATTCGGTCAAAGTTCATCGATGCAGAGAGATCGATAGACCACTATGTACGTACGCGTTCGCGGCCAAACATATGACCCTACGTACGCTTCGACGGGGTGGGCCCCAGCTGCCAGGGAGGACAAGGAGGCACATCCTTGCATGCAAAGATATAGCTGGAGGGTCCTAGCTATCAGGGGCGGAATGAACTTTTTTGTTCGTAATAAGGAGGCACTTCTGATGGGTCCCCTCTGTCAGGTGTAGGAATCATTATTCTGCGCATAATAAGGAGCCACTTCCTTGTGTGTGGCCATGGACCCAACTGTCAGCCTCTCCACATATAGTCCTCTTTCGATGGAAGTCGTTCCTTGACCATGTTAACCACACCATGTCGAGAGCAACAAGGCGATGGACGATGGCAAGGCCTATGAAGGGATTGACACGGAGCCCGGGATGACTTACTAGTTGTTTCCCATGCGGAGGGGGGTACGAGGGTTAACTAGTTTGGCTGCAGTGTGAGGTTGTCGTTGTCAGAGAATAACAGGAGGTCTGGGTGAGTGCAGGATGGCCAGGCCAGTGATTGGGAGTAGGGTGGAGCAGTGAGGCCTGCGTAGCAGCACAACCGACCATGGGAGGCAGGAGCAGGCGGAATGGTCGGTGCTGGTTTGGGCGGCTGGAGCAAGACGGCCAAAGGTTGAACAAGTACGACGGGCGTTGGATGGACATCGTAAGGTCATTGCAGCTAGAATCGTTTATGTTGACTAAGTTGACAAAGCCCTGCGTCCGCATCAACTTAGTAGGCCCACAATTCAGCCTCTGAATATGGTGGGTCCCAGCTAGCAAGGGAAGTATTCTTTTTTGTGTGTAATAAGGATGCACGTCATTGTGTGCGAAGATATTGCTGGTGGGTCCGAGCTGTCAGTGGGAGGAATGTTTTTTTCATGACATACAAAGGCCCTTCTGGTAGGTACCCGCTGTAATGTGGATGAATCATTATTTTGCATGTAATAAGGAGGCACTTCCTTGCGTGCGGCCGTGGACCCAGCTGTCAGCCTCTCCACATACAATCCTCTTCTCGTGGAAGTCGTTCATCGACCATGTTGACGACACCGCGCCAAGAGTACTAAGGCGATGGACGACGGCGACTCGGCAAGGCCAAGTAAGGGAAAGACCCAGAGCCCAGGAAGACTATGTAGTTGTTTCCCACGAGGAGGGGGTATAAGGGTTTACTGGTTCGGCTGCAGTGTGAGGCTGCCACCACTGGAGAATAACAGGAGGTGCGGGTGACTAGAGGGATGGCAAGGCAGGGTGGGGCCATGAGGCCTGCCCGACAGCACTACCGGCCATGGGATGCGGGAGCAAGCGGTTCCACCAACGCTGGTTACGGCGGCTGGGGCAGAAAGATCAGAGACTGGAGAAGCACGATTGTCGTTGGATTGACATCTAACGGTCTGACACTCGTAGAGTCGATTATAGACTATGTTCTTTTTTGAGAAACCTTGTGTATACATGAACTTAGTAGGCCCACAAGTCAGCCTCCAAATCTGTGGCAGACAACATAGAGCCCATTTGTAAAAAAATAATAATTTTTAGCCCATTTGCTAATTCTTAAGGAATTTATGATGGCCCATTTTCTACCCAGGACCACGGTCAAGAAGTTCAACCTAATTTTGCATATTTCGGTGGAGTCCAAATTGTTTAATCCAGAAATGATAAACATTTAATTTTTATGAAATTATTGATTTTCCAAATAAAATATTGCTTTATTTTCTAAGCTAATAAGATGTGGGATGAGCTGGTTTTAGGGAAAACCAATGATAAAAAAATCAGCGTTGGGAGGAAAAAATAAGGATGCACTAAAAAACGACTTCCGTGATGATACATGTTTGACACGGTAGGTCACTGTCGGTATAACAAACCCTAGATCTGTTGCCCTGACTATGCACTGGCACGGGGACAAGATTGAGGCACCAACCCAAACCAAGATGAACAAGAAACCAAGAGGTTCATGGAACCAGCAAGCTGATCAACGAGACCAAGGCCAAGCCAGAGAAGAAAGATATCGCAAGGAGAAGGGCCTCCCTTTGCTTGGCAGGCGAGCCCGGCAAGGGGCGTGGCCACCCCCAGAAGAAGACAACCAAGGCATCCCGACAGAACCTGCCGGGACACGCACAGGCTAAACCACCTCACCGACCGCTCCTCCATGACTCACGTCGTCGATTAGTGCAGTGTCAAGCCACAAAGCTATTAAGTGATAGCCATTAGCCACATGGCGGCCTCTCCCAACAGGAAGAACCCACAGATGACACCCATCCTGCAACGTGTTAAGCAAGCCGGCGCGGAGCTGGAAAAATAGCCCTCCAAGCCTTGCCGAGCCACCAGTGATGTGACATTAAGCAGCGCATTTAATGCGCACTGTCAGCCTGCAGAGTTAGGTATGATAGCACTGTTACTATCATATCAATGCATAATGACTACTTTACCACTGTGGTGACCCCTTAATCTATAAAAGGAGGCCCATGGAAACCATAGACAGGGTTAGATGTCGGATTCAGGACTCCGTGAAACCCACATAAGTTTGAACACTTGGGTGCGTGCAAAGAACTCAACTTAACCTATCTGCCTACCCACCGTCTCTATGAACTAGCTAGAGGAACAAGAAGGAAGATGACACAGGGCAGTTTACCCAGGTTTAGGCCACCTATTAGTGAGTGGCCCTACTCCTGCAATGTGGTGGATTGCATCAAGGTCGGTTGAGGAAGAACTAGTACAGTGGTTGAACAACCTCGCGAGGTGTGTTCTTGCTTGTGGTTGAGTGCGTGGTCTGAATGATCTGTCCCCTTCTATGTGGTAGCTAAGCTATATTTATAGAGGCCTTGGTCCTCCCCCAAAATGTAGGCGGGAAGGGATCCAAAAACGACCAAATTTGAAGGGAGACAACTAGTACATCTTATCCTGATGAAAGGTGGTCTTCGCCTCCAAAGCTTCTGAACCTGACGCCACGGTGGACTTGGTAATGACCTCCGTCCTGTCGTCCTGCCGATCCTGGTCTTGTTGCTTGTAAGTGCAAACCTTTGGTTGATTCCTCGGGACTCCGGGCCTGCGCTTG
Source organism: Secale cereale (assembly GCA_902687465.1). Lineage (NCBI taxonomy): Eukaryota > Viridiplantae > Streptophyta > Magnoliopsida > Poales > Poaceae > Secale > Secale cereale. Next base: position 342,350,863 of record LR738710.1, on the reverse strand, counting down.
CCTCTTTAGCACCAAAGAGGAAACCTATCGTCCTACGCCCGCTAGCGCCCGACTAGCCTTGGTCGTCACTGTTTGCATCACCCGAACCTCACGAGGTGGTGGGCTTACATAGAGATCTCCCCTCCTCGGGAGCCAGCCTAGAGAAACTGCTCCTTTCGGACATCTTGGTGTCGTCCACCTCCCGAGGCTTAGCCCCTCACGAGGGTCTTGAGTGTCGATGATGAATATGGATCATACCAGGCCGGTGAAGGAGCCATGTCATGGGCTGTAGGCAGGCAAGTCTGGGTACCCTAGTTCCCAGAACGCTGACAGTAGCCCCCAGGCCCAAGGCGCGCTTGGACTTGGCTTCGAGGCGAAGCCAAAGGGCAACGGAGGAGCTCCGCGGGACGCAACCGCCTATGGCCTAGTCGACGCGTGGCGCAGGGCGAGTGGTGGACGCCTCCACTTCCCCACGAAGTCTTGGCAACCGCTTGACATGACGGCCGCCTGTTGCTAGCATGGCCTTGGCAGACTTGACCGCCGCGCTCAGCCTTGGCTCTCCCTCTGCCTCGCTGTCACATCCCTAGTCAGTGCTTGCATTAGGACTAGCTAGAGTGTGCATCATGTTTACTTTCCACAGAAACTTGAAATGGGAATGACAGAAACCCCAGCACCCCTCTTCTAACAACTAGGGTATGATAAAATCTTTTCCAATGTACCCAAAATGCCCTTCAAAAATGTTCATCATCTTTGCCCTGGTCTTAAACCTCTATCAAAAATGGTGCACAATTTTCTAGGACATCCAAAGGTCTCTGGATTAATTCTTATTGTAATTGCATTTGGGCATTTAAATGCTATAAGATATTTTATGTGCCCAAATAATCATAAACTAAAATGTTCCATACTGTTCATATTATATACATTGGGCATGACTAGTTTTATGAGCTATAAAAATGTTCTAGAATTTTCATTAATTCAACAAAGTTGCAAAAGAAATGAAACAGAAAGTAAATAAAACAAAAGAGGAAGCAAAGACTTACCTGAGGCCCACTTACCTACATGGCCCAGCACAGCCCTGCCCACCAGGGGCATGCCCGTCTTCTACCCCGTGCCAGCGCACGAAGCAGCTCGGTGGCGAGCGCCGACGACGCGCCGGCCACCTCCTGCCTGCCTGGCTACTCCCCCCGACGCCCTGGACGCCCCTAGGCATCGCCACGCACCCCCTGGCTCCTCTCTCACTCTCCCCCATGTCTTCCCCCTCCTCTCTCCCCTCCGCCAAGCTCCACTGAGCGAGCTCGTCACCGTCGATCGCTGCCACCGCGCCCTAAGCCACCCCTCGCCTCCCCGACGCACCCATCAGCTCCGCCGCATCGTCCTGACGCTCCCCACCGACGCACACGACGCCAGAAGCCCCGTAGCACCATCCTCGCCGTCGTCTTCAACCTTCGGCACCGGAGATCGCCGCCGCCCGTACGTCGCTGCCCGACCTTCCCCAATCCCGCGTCGACGCCCTCTGCGACCGCTGTGAGCTCACGCTTCGAACCCCCCTTCCCCGGGCTCGATTACGCCTGGTAGCCGCGCCCCCTTGCTTATCGAAGCCAACCGTCGCCGGCCAACTCGCCGCCGTGGCCACAGGCGCTGTGCCTCGCAGCTGAGCACGCCACTAGGATCAGTAACTCGCCAACAAGCTAACGCCACCCCTAACTGCTCCTCCCGTGCACCACAACGCCGTTCCAGCCAACCCCGTGCGAGCGCCGCCGCGGACGTGCTCGTCGCCGTCAACTCCGGCGACTAATCGACCAACCAGTGGTATCGTTGGATGCGGTGCATCCCCAGGAGCACATAGAACCCATCCGCACAACAAATGGTCGCCGGAAGAGAGATTCCAGCGTGTCACAGCTGTGCGAAATGGTCGCCGCCGGCCAAACTCCGGCGGGCTGACGTGGCCTGTTAGTTACGAGCTAATGGTGATTAGTTTAACCACCACAACCACTGCAGTGGGCCCCACCGCATAGTCAAACCCAGTCAACTCCAGTTTTGACCGGGATTAGCCTCTGTGAGACAGACACGCGGGACCCACCAATCAGGTTTGACCTGGACCAGGTCTGTTGACCTGCTGACATCAGCATGATGTCATGCTGACTCAGTAAATGATTTTCTGGGATTTTTTTATTTAAAAACAATTCAGGAAATTCCAGAAAATGCTTTAAACTTCAAAAAATCATATAAATTCAACAGTAGCTCAGATGGAAAAGATTTATATATGAAAATTGATCAGAAAAATCCAATCTTTCCAATGGCACTAGTTTCATGCATGTTTGAGAAAACTAACCTTGCTGTTCACATTAAAACATGATAATGCACTTAAATAAATAATAGTTTGGGTTTCAATTTGAATCTTTGATTTAAATGGGCTCAAACCCTTCTGTTTATAGATGCATTAGCCCAAAACACATGCATCTTGCCATATCATGAGCATGCATAATATTGTTGCATTTGTTTGCTTATTGATTATATCGCCGGTGTTCTCCGTGTTAGGTCCTGCTCCCGAGGATACTTCTGCGTATCCAACTGAAGAGCAGTACCCAACAACCACTCTGTCAGGCAAGCAACCATTGATCATTCTGATACAAACCCATTTTCTCGCTCCTGCTCTCTTTTACTGCATTAAGCCAACAACGTGTGAACTGCTACTTGCTGCGGTAGTTGAACCCTATTCCCTTGCATGACCTGTCATTCCCATAGTAAATAGTTGAAACCCACTAGCATGTGTAGGAGTTGATTGAGCCATGTGATGTGTGATCCACCATGCTATTTGTTTATGTTGCCTGCTACGCTTAGAGTTGTGTCAGGTCTGGTTCATCTGGGTGATGGATCAGAGTGAAATGAACATACTCGATAAAGAGAGGGAAGTGTGGAACATGTTTGGTAAAGGTATCGATGAAAGGCCATGTAGGAGTACGTGGTGGGTTGTTTCATTGGAATCGTCCATAGGACCCGAGATCCGTATGTGTGATTCAAGTTACAGCTACTACCACGCATTGGGCTCCGGGTGCTCCAAGCCCTCTCGTCTTATTAACTTCAGGACCGGTCCTTCAGCAAAATAATTACCGGAAGACCTACCTTTTTATAAAACCAGCGAGGAATATCATTCCTGCTGGCAGACAATTCCTTGATACAGAATTCCTATACACTGAATATTATACAAGGTTGAGCATGGGGTTGCTCAACATTTTTTTTACAAGCGCGCCAATATAATACATAAAGGCGGATATGACACAAGGCAGGGTGGCATACTACTAACTCGTAATAAAAGGTGGTGGAATATGTCATAGTGGAGTGGGTGATGTGACCCCAATATACTACAATTCATCGAGTGTCGGAGTGGGACCCGATGAATTTATTTAGTGGTAGGCGGAAGCGGTATAAAACAGTGATCAACTCCAGGATCGCCCGGGCCTGACTGGGACTCCTCTAAGTGTCGGACTCGCTATCAAACTCTTCATCCATGAGATCGCCCTCGTCCACATCTGGCCAAATCAACAAGCCAGGTGAGTACTTTGAATGTACTTGCAAGACAGTTCGGACTTAAGATATAATAAATGCCAACATGATGCATATGAGTATTCCAGCAAAAATGCGATCGGAATAAAAATATTAATGTGCTGAATGCAATGATGGAAGTCGGGCGGTAATCCTCCCGAAATCCAAAGGATAAATAGAAGGGACCGAACGAGTGTCTGAGCGACGCCTCGTGAATAAATAATAAAAGATAACGGGCCATAGTCGGGCGTCTGAGCGACACCGCATAAAGGGCTTATAGCAAAATAAATGAGAAGAATGCCTCAGTCGGACGTCTGAGCGACATCACATAAAGGGCTTATAAATAAAGGGATGCCACAGTCGGACGTCTGAGCGACATCACATAAAGGGCTTATAAAAGAAAAGAATGCCACAGTCAGACGTCTGAGCGACATCACAGAAAGGGCTTATAAAAGAAAAGAATGCCACAGTCGGACGTCTGAGCAACATCACAGAAAGGGCTTATAAATAGCATTAGTATAATGATGAAATACTTCTGGAAATAAATAAATACAGAGGTAGAAGGTGAGTTCATCTACCAAATGAACTTGACGAAAATACTACTCTGTTTACCAACAAGAATATACTCGAGACGGTCACCGGGTTGACATGAAGATTGACCCTAGGCCATAAACATGGCTACTGAAGGAAATTAACTCTACAGAGATTGTACTATTAACTCATAGCCAACGGGTTCTACTAGCAACGTGGGCTAGTCCCGCCTACGGTGTTTTAGTAGAAACCCAACTAACCAGTACACACCCATTTAACATCTTGTCGTCCAGAATCACCCGCGACGACATTCACAGAAAACTTTAAGACGGGGAGGCTACAACCTCGAATAGAATGGGATCAAATTTATATATGCGCGCTCTAAGGGGTGCCCCCCTCTCTGTCCCAACCGGAAACACCCATGCCCCCTGACCGCATGCCGGGCTTTAATCCAGGGCCATGGAACCCTCATCCCGGCCCCTCTACTTGGTGTGTACTCGGGAAGTGGTTTACAACTGACTAGACCATAATCCCAACGGACGGCCTATGATAGTACCGAAAAGGAGATGAACGGAATCATGATATGATCTCCGTTGTTACTGAGGTAACCAACTACTGGCATGCTCCAACAATACCAGCATTCCACCCATCATATCACCATATGATCGAGGTGGTTCAAACTTCAACTCTCGGGGCTCACCCGAAGCTTACTTGCATGAAATATAACCATACACAATGCTTATATAACCATTCTTATGAGAAGAGCTACTCGAGCAAACATGCAACACACTCATCATATCAAAGGTTCAAACATGCTTGCCTGGTTCTAAAAAGTCGGAGCCTAACTCGGTGTGGTTCACGTCTCCGTCACGGCCTCCGGTATCTATGTATTCCAAACAAAATACATACTAACATAAATACCGCGCGTGCAAATAAAGTTGCTCCAAAAATTTCTACATAAATATGACAAAAAACTAGGCAGAAAACTAAAGTGGACAGAAAAAGAATCAACTCAAAATCACTTTTAGTTTAAAAGATATTATGGTTTCTGTCCAGGGACCAATCTGCAATGAAACAGAAAAGATCCAGGGGCTAGAACAGAAAATAACAAAGCGAATCGGTATGCAGTACGTCAGCCGCAGAGGGAAACACACTTTGCCCGAATACGCTAACAGAAAACGGTTCGAGGGGTACATATGAGAGGCTGCATGGGACCCCACTTGTCAGGTTTGAAAAAGGAAACAGAGCCGCGCCGGCGCCGGTGCTGCGGTGATCGCCGGCGTTGATCTACGACGAGTTAGGGGAGGGGAGTGGTACCTACGGCTTCACGGTGGTCTTCCGCGTCGAACGGTGGTGGAGTTGGGTGTCGGCGAGTCCCACGTCGACGGCGACACTGTCTCCGGCGGACGGCGGCTCGGGTGGTCGTGGACCTCGTCGGGGACGGCTCCTGGGATGGAATTGAAGTGGGGGTTAGGTCTAGGTGGATGCCAGGATGTTCCGCCCGGGTCCACGGCGGCGGAGAAGCCCTCACCGGAGTGAACGGAGCTGAAGCCCGAGGCGGAGGTAGCTGGCCGGAGCTGGGGAAGAAGGGCCTCTCGGGGCTCTTCCAGAGGCTGGGCGTGGTCTAGGGAGGTAGTGAGGATGTGTGGGCTCGAGAACGAGCTCTGGGGTGCCCTTTTATAGGCGGCTCGAGGTGGCTGCCGCGAACGGATAAGTCCTGCGAGCCAATTACGGCGCTGCAGTGGCCGGACGGCGGAGTTAGGGGCTTGAGCATCATCTAGCAGCTGTAGAGGTTCCATTCTCGCGCCTAACTCAGCAGGAGAGGTGGATTTACGAGCTATCACCGACGGAACGGCCGCGCGGCACGTCGGCGGCAGAAACGGCGCTCTGCGCGTGCCAGACCACGGCGAGGGCGTGCCAGGCGTGCGTTGGTTGTGGAGATGGACACGCGTAGTGCTGGGGTGGTTTGGGCGGCGCCAAACGGCGTTGAGCCGCGGTGTTGCTTCTTTCAGCCGCCACGGGCGGCGCTGTGGCCGTGGCAGTCGCCGGCGCGGTCGGGCTCGAGCGCCAGCGACGCCCAGAAGCTGCCAAGCGACCGTGCGGCGCACTGGATAAGAAGAAGCTGCAGTGCACCGTCGAGCCAAGGAAGTACAGAGGAGTTTTGTCGCTGCGCCTGACGAACTGTCGAACTGTCGACAGTTTCAGTTAACATTTCTGAACTTGGCAGAACAGTGTAGGCTAGGTGTTTGATGAAATGATTTTGGCATGTTTGCAATGCCTCTAGGGCTGATTTTTGGTGGAGTGGCCTCTTGATGTATCTAGAGGCTGCCTGATTTTTCACAGAATTTTTGGGAGAAGATAAATATGAATTTCACCAAATTTTGCAAATCTGGTCCAAACTTGCAGTAGGTGAAATTTGAAAAATTTGAACTATGGACCAGTGAAGCAAGCTGGTTTTAGGTTGTGGGTACTAAGGACTATCCAGGAGAGTTGGTTTGGAAACAACCAACAAGATAGGCATGGTGGTTCCTTTCCAAATCACTAAGGTCCACTATAAAAGGCAGGATTATTTTTGGAGTGAAATAAATAGGAGAAAAAAAATCCCAATAAGGTTTAAACTCACTAGAATTGATGAAAGGCTTTTCCCAAGGTGTGAAGAGAGCTTTGGAGAGAAATATTTCTGTTGAAGTCATGGCAAGATGGAGGATGGAGAGGGAGACAAGTCCAAGGTTAACTTGGGAGGCTTAAATCAAGAAGGGATAATTCAAACAACACTTTTGAAACTCAACTTGTGCTTGAACCCAACACAAGAGAAAACTTCAAGGCCAAAAACCAAGCTGGAGAAGACACACAAACTTTGACCAAAAGGGATTTTAGAAGGGCAAAAGAAAAGATCAAACAATTCCCTTCCAAAAAGGCTAAAAGTTTGAAAGAAAAACCAACTCAAAAATTTGGGGTGTTACATTAACTGCCCTTGTTCTCTGTCCAGGAGTTGCAACTAGTTTCTGGTGTTTGTAGTTTACTGGTGGTCGTGCACAGCACTGACCCTCGGGGTGGGCTGTGATGCGACAGGTACGTGGCACGGTGTACCGGTTGCCCGTTTGGTGACTCGGGAACCCTGTACACATCGTTTGGGGCCGTGAGCGACACCCCGGCCGGATCTCCCCACGGATGGAACCCAAATAGGCGATAAACCTGGACGTGAGACTTGTGTAGTTAGTCAGGTCGTGGCCGACACCCTCGCTGGGCTTCCGCTTGAAGGTTGCCGAGTACATGTCGAGTAAACGGCGATAAGTGGTGGAAGCGTGTGTGAAGAAGTACACCCCTGTAGGGTTACCAATCTATTCGAATAGCCATTGTTCGCGGTACGGACTACTTGGTTACTCTTACATTTCATAGACAAGTTGATGGATACTACTAAAAGCCTCAAGACAAGTGTGAGTGCCGTGGATGGCCTTCCGTTGGATGACGGAAGAGGATCCATGGATGTGTATTGTTGTGGTGAGTAGAGGACTCGTGTACGTAGTATTATCTTGCAATCTGTTGAGAGTCGTAGTATAGGTTAGCCAAGAGTCAAAGCTGGCTTGCTGCTATGAACTCCACTACCCTTGTTGATAATGTTGCATATATGATAGGTTCTGTTGTAAGACTTGCTGAGTACCTTTGTACTCATGTTTGCTTAATAACTGTTGCAGAGGAGAACCCTGCCCCTTCTGATGGGTTTTACATAGACGTTGACGTCAACGAGTAGCTTGCTACCCAGACGAAGATTCTGAGCTTGTGAAGGGCCTTGTAGATAGTCAGGCTACACCAAGCCTGTTTTATTTTTCAAGTTGTCTGTACCCAGACATGTTAGCTTCCGCTTGTGCTTGTATGATTGTATGACTTGAGTGTTGGGTCATGTGACCCCTACATGTATGGATATGTTATGTATGGCTCTTCGGAGCCTCTTAAATAAAGTACTTTGAGTCATAGAGTTCTGTTGTGATGCAATGTTGTATTTGCACATATTGAGCATAATGTGTGTATGATTGAAATGCCTGGTATGTGTGGGATCCGACACCTAGTTGTTTTCCTTTGGTAGCCTATCTTACAGGGAAATGCCTCCTAGTGCTTCCAATGAGCCTTGGTAGCTTGCTACTGCTCGGAACACGTAGGCTGGCCGGCACATGTCCTTCTTCGTTCCTGTGTCTGTCCCTTAGGGGAAATGTCATGCGTTGTTCCTTTAAGTCCATGTAGCTTGCTACGACTTGGGTTCCTACGTTGATGACCGACACATTCTTTGCTGGGTCATGAATGCCTGTCTCTGTAATTTAGTGCCACTTTTGGTTTATAACTAGCCATGTCGGCCCGGGTTCTCTGTCATATGGATGCTAGCGACACTGTCATATACGTGTGCCAAAATGCGCAAACGGTCCCGGGCCAGGTAAGGTGGCACCCGTGGGGATACCGTGCGTGAGGCCGCAAAGTGATATGACGTGTTACAAGCTAGATCAGTGTGACTTAGGATCGGGGTTCTGACACTCGCTATCTTGCGAAATAGCGGCTCGCCTTCCAGCCCCAGCGTTGTGCCAGTCTCTCTTCATCTCCATGGCCTCCGGGTCGAAGAAGAAGAAGCAGAAAACCAACGGTCCCGCTGAATCTTGGCCAGGCTTGGAGCCCGCACTTGATCGATCGTCGGTGATCAACTCAGAGGGGCTAGCCAAGGTCCGGCCGGCCCACGCCGCCGACTCCAATGAGTGGAAGGCGACGACAGTCTGGCCTACCTCCCGATCTGTGTTGGATATGGGAGCCACTGAGATCCCCATCCATCTTCACGCTCTTATGGCCGGATATGTCCCTCCTTTCTCCAATTTCTTCAATGCCATACTCTCGCACTACCAGATCCAAGTGCCGCATCTGGACCCTGCGTCCATCACCCTCCTAGCCACCTTTGCCTTACTATGTGAGGCCATGGTGGGGAATACCCCATTTGTTGCCTTGTTTCGCCATTTCTTCTCGCTCCATCTGGTCGACGACCGTCAGCGCTCAGGGTGCGTGGCCTTCCAGGCTGAGGCAGCAACAGCTGGTTCGGGCATCAATTTCGCACTCTGCTCGGACGTGAAGGGGTTCCTGAGGCATTTGGGTGTTCGTGGATGCCGCCACGCTCAACCCTCTGCTCTAGCTTCTGCGAAGACTGGTGGAACCCAGCTTCGGTTGGGGCCACAAGAAGCTTTTCGCTCGCCAGCTCGCCTTGTTTGGACCAGGTTGGCCAGATTGGAAAAGGCCAGGTTGACGGCTCCAACGGTAGTGAGGGAGTTCGTCAGGAGGCTCATGGCTCCGCTTCAGCGCCATTCCCGCCCGATGTGGACCTTTACCGTCCCTGCAGACCCCATAAGGCTCCAGGTGCCTTCGCTTCCTTCCAAGACTTTGCGTGTGGTGCTTGGGCTCCTGACTGATGACCCATCGCCCCCCGCGATTCCGGAGGACGGCTTCCCCCTGACAATTGTTGGAACAACGAGAACTTCGCGAGGAAGATGCCCCTTTTTGACGAGTGAGGGCTGCGCCCGGGGGGCTTGGAGTGCCCCGCAAGAATCCCATCTTGGTGACTCCACTGCATGTTGATCCTGCGACGCGCACCCCAGGTGTGGGCGCAGGGGGGCGAACGCCGCCGGAGGCTCCCAAAGCGATGGATGAGGAGTTGACATCGCTTGAAGCTTCCGAGGTAGTCACTGCAGGAGCCCCCGTGTGCGCTCCTGAGGTTGCCGTCCCCGAGAAAGCGCGGCCCGTTGCCCCTGAGGATGCCGCACCTAAAGTCCAGGCGCGTGCCCCCGTGGTGGCAATGAGCCTCCCAACCACTGAAGATCATGCCCCAGTCTCGGGCCTGCTTGACCTGAACCTCAGAGCGCTCCGCAAGAGAAAGGGGCTGTGGAATTACAAAAGGGATGGTCTCTAGACCCTGAAACAGAGGAGATATATAGCAGTGAACGGGTAAGTGCCTTATCTTTGTGGTTCTCCGTGAGCGACGCTCTTTCCGGACCCTACCTCCTCAGGGTCTCTTGGATCATGAAGGCAAAATCTCCTAAGGTTTGCCCTTTGGGGGCTCTTGGCTCACAGTTGACTTCGGGCTCCCTACGCCAGGCACCTGAGCAAGTGATGGGGACGGTTCACAAGGCGAGCACATCGCTGGGGGTCCGATGGTCTGGGCCTTCTGCGTTCCTCCTTCGGGTCGCCTCCTGGTCGTCGGAGGTGTGCCGTGGGCTCCTTCTCTAGTCCTTGCCAGTGGGTGGGCTCCCTCGGTGCCGGCCCCGTCTTTGAGTGTTGGTGCCGCACCACTTGACCCCCCTGCTTAGGCTGATGAAGCGGCTGAGGGAGCGCCGGCCACCAGCCCCTTACGAAGGACAGGTGGAGCGCCCTGTGTCTCCCCTGTAACCCCCAGCACCGAGGGGTCCAGTCACGCGCTGGAGCTTGCGCGCGGGCGTAGCGCCGTTTTCCACGACCTTTTTAAGGAAGCCATCAGCGCACTGGGTCGGCTCAGGGAAGATGTCGTTGATGTTGACGTACGCCTTGAATCGGAGAATCTTCGCGTGGCGCGGGAGTGGCACAAGCTGAAGGTTGCCATCAATCTTGGGCATCAGCAGCACGAGCGAGCCTGCATGGATGCTGAGGAGTCCCTTGCAGCTTCTCGCGAGGCCTATGCTCGCTCCTTGGAAGAGGCCATAACCGCTAACCGTCGCTGCAAGGCTGCTGAGGAGTGGGAAAAGGAGCTTTAGGCATCGAACGCTGCCCTTGAGCAGCGAATCCAGGAGCAGCAAGATACGCTGACGACACAACCAAGGGGAGCCCCCTCTAATGGAAAGGAGCTACCTGAGCGCGAGAAGGCACTGCCACGCTGACGACACAACCAAGGGGAGCCCCCTCTAATGGAAAGGAGCTACCTGAGCGCGAGAAGGCACTGCTACTTGAGGCCTTGGAGCACAGCCTAGAGCTTGAGCGACTGGAAGTGAGGGAGCGCCAACTTGCTGCAGCTGAGGATGCCGTCGCTGTCCGAGAAGCTAGGATCTACCAGGAAGTCGACCAGAAGGTGGAAAAGATCCGTGAGGCCCTTGCAAGAGAATACCACCGGAAACTGAGGCTTTAGGATGCCAAATCTCAGCAGCAGCAAGTCGAGGATGGAGGGCAGAACCGCCGCCTTTAGGGAAAATCTGGCTGCCACGGCGCATCGCGAGGTGGCCACCAGGGAGGCTCATGCCTCCATCCAGGCCAAACTGCCTGTGCTTCAGAGGCAGGTCACGGACGCCGAGTCCCTCGTGGGTTAGGCTGTGGATGAGGCGAGTCGCCGCCGGACGATGCAGCGCGAGCGCTCTTCAATTCTCGATGGTCTCGGGGTGAGGGCAAATCGGGCCTTCGACATGATCTGCGAAGAGAGCGTCCCGCGGCCTCATGGGGACGACGGTGGTGGCTACCTCTACTGCGTCACCCAAGTAGTGACCCGTCTGGAGGATCTGGCCGCGAGAGCTCGCCAGCTTGTTGAGGAAAGAAGTCCAGGTCTCCTTGGGAACGCATTCAAGCGTGTCTTCAGCCACCTTCTCAGCCTTGATCCTGACATTGATTTTGATGCCGCGATAGCCCCCGTGCCCGGGGCCACTCTGGGCGTCTTGGCGAGGTGGGTGGACGACAACATGGATGACCTGATTAAGGAGCTTGCTATCGATGGAGATGTGGACGCGCCTGCAACCGGGGAGGGCGATGTAGATGATGATGATGATGACGGTGCTGACGGGGACGCGTCACACTAGGCTCTTATTTCCTGTTTCGCCCTGTACATAACAAAAATTTCGGATACTACCCCGAGTGGGTGTGAGAGCATTTGGACAAGAGGGTTTCTCTATAATGTATGAAATGAGGAGATGCTTTTGAGGTTGGTTGGGAAAGGTCCCATCTCAGGCTAAGAGGCCCTTGACAAAAGCGAATACTGCAACTTATCTGGGCGCGGATGGTCTTGGATGAGTCCTCGTCGCGCGAGGGTGCCTCTCCTGCGAGATGGCATCCTGAGGCTGATGAATGCCTAAGACTCCTTAGGAGCCCGCGGACCTTCCTGAGAGTGCCTGTTGAGGAGCTAAATATCGAGCCTTGGTAAGGCGTGTGCACTGCGGCCCAGTGACAGCAGTTTGAGTGCCGCTTGAGGTAGCTCAAGGATGTGTAGTGCGCAAAGCATGCCAAGCCCCCACTCACGAAGCGCTTATGGGGGTGGGCAGTAGGCCCGAGCCCCGCTTCTTTATACAAAAATCAAAAGCAGGAAAACACCACGAATCGAGGAAAAAAACACCCTTTTTCTTTGGCAAGAACACGAAACTCGAAGTTCTATTCCAAAAAGAAGGAAAATTATGCTACAGAGAGAGGGCAAAAAAGAACCAACAGCCACATCTGGCACCTAGGATAGTCTTCGTCTTCCAATGAGCATGGAGCTAAGTGCTTCCACTGGGCATGGGCATAGTCATTGGGGGACAGTGTCGACGGCCAGCGCAGAGCATGGTGCTTCCACTTGGACGTGGGGTGTATCCCCCGTGAGGCCCAAGGGTGGCACTCAGGAGACTCCGGGGCATGTACATCCCCACTCATTATTACGTGAGAGTGTCACAGGCGGAGATCTTCATGAACGTCTTTGGCACCTAGACAGGGCCCCTCCCTGCGCCTCCCCCTACCATCATTGGGGCGTTCGGAAACCAGGACGAGACCAAGGGCCAAGGGGGACGCTGGCGGTGCCGTGACGACCGCAGGCCCTCTACCGAGGGAAGGGCTTGCCAACACCTGCCCCGATAGGGGCCTACCTCTGAGTGGCAAGCGCCACCGCCGCGGAGGCGCCCCGCTCTGGGTTGCATGGGGGGTGGGGGGACCTGGCGACGGGCCTCGCCCACGCAACCCCCAGTGTGTTGCCTCTTCCTGCAATGGGGCCGCCGTCCTGAGGTCCATGGTCATTGTCAAGGCTTGGTTCACCCACGGTCAATGGCCAGTGTAATCATGTCCCTGAGGTATCGGCTGTACCAGGTGGCTGCCGTTGATGAGGGCATCGATGTAGCACCATGGTGGCCTGCGGAGGGCCTCGGGCTTGCTCGGACCCATCACCCACGCTGGAGGGGGAAGAAGTTGAGGACTTCTTGGTGAATACGGTGGGTCTGCCGCTGGGGGCGCGGTGGCATCCGCGGCTCCCGCCCTTGAGCCGTTGCTTGGCCATTCGACATCATCGTCTTCTTGGCCTGGTGCGGGGCCGGGGTGACCGCAGGGCAGCGTCTTGGCGCGGCCCCAAAATGGGCTGCCCGACCTTGCCACACCCACTGGCACCGCGTCCCTAGCCAGACGAGCGGTACAGTGTCCTAGGAAGGCATCGCGAGGCCCTTTGGGCTCCTCGAGGAGAGGTGCATGGGTGCTGTGGTGGCCCGTGCGCGCCCCTGGAAGTGCTCGCGACGTGGCCAATGTGCAGAAAGGTGTCGCTCCCCTACATGCGACATCCAGCAACTCTGCGATTCGCTCCAGCAAGACGTCGTGGCCGACTTCCGTCAATTTGCATCGGAGCAATTGCCGTGCTATGACGAGCGAGGCCCGAATATGCGCCTGCTCCCGGTGAGTGTGCAATGTTGTCGTCGCGGCGTAGCTTGCGGATCGCGTGGTGGAGTGGTTGCGGCGTAGCGTAGAAGTGAGCAGCGGCGGCCCCCGCCGCCCGCGGCTGGCAGCACTGGGTGGTGCGCGAGCCGCTTGGAGTGCGGAGTTGAGGTCCTCCTGGATGGAAGGAGCCGCCTGAGGTGGCCAAGTGGCCTAGGACTCAACGTGGGCTTGGGGAGCGTCAGCCATGGGAACAGCGAGGTGATGACAATTTGATTGCGGGAAGAGAGACTACGACGCACCCCTACCTGGTGCGCCAAATGTCGGATTTTGGGCTCCGCAAAACCATTGGAAGTTCGAACTCCCGGGTGCATTCGAAGAACTCAACTTCCCCTATCTTCCTTCTCGCCGTCTCTATGAACTAGCTTGAGGAACAAGAAGAAACATAACACAGGGCTGTTTACCCAGGTTCAAGCCACCTTTTGGTGAGTGGCCCTACACTTGTAATGTCGAGCGGGGGGGAGGGTCAACCCCAGGAAGGCAACGGAAACATGATCCGTTTCAAAAACAACGGGGCGAGCATCGCCCCGCAATGCGGCCAAGTCCCACAACCCAACCGGCCCCAACGATTCGGCCGCAACAGTCCGCTCAGGAGATCCGGACCCGGCGCGCCAAGACATCCCCAACAAGCCATCCCATCCCGTGGCGTGTTCCCCAATCCGGCCACGGGTTAGCTCCCGTCCCATCCCAGTCGTACGATGGGACGAGTCGCCACCTACCGATGACCGAGGCAACAGTGCCCCGGCCATGCCTCTGGTCAGTCGAGGCGTGGCAACAGTGCAATCATCATGTCACAGCCCTAGACCAGCCCTTGCCTGCCTTGCTTGGTCTTCATGTGCATCATGTTTAAATTTCTCAGAAACTGGAAATGGGGATGTTCAAACCCTAGCACCAAAAGAACTCAACTAGGTTCAACCTAAAAATATTTCTATTGACCCAAAGTGCCTTTGAAAATGTTCATGATTTTTGAATTGGTCTAGAACCCTTGTCAAAAATGGTGCACACTTTTCTAGGGCCATTCTGGATTTTTGGAATTAAATATTTAAGTATTTGCATTGGGCATTTAAATATTATATACTATTTTAAATGCTTAAATAATCATAAACTAAAATGTTTACTGTTGGATTTATTCTAAACAGTAGCCATGCTTGGTTTTATGATTTTTGGAAATGCCTTGGCATTTTTATTAAAGCCCTAAAGTTTACAAAGAAAGAAAATAGAAAACTGAAAAGAAAAGAGAGAGAGAGAAGTTACCTGGCCCACCTACCTGTAGCTGGCCCAGCTCGCTGGCCCAGCCCACCACTGCAGCCCCCTCTGTGTCGTCTTCCTCGTGCCAGAAGGCACGAGGGCGTGTGCCCGCGGCGCGCCAGCACGCGCACGGCCACCGACGGCCACCTCCTGCTTGCCGCTTCGCCCTAGACGTCTCTGGCGTCTCCACGCACCCCCCCGGACCCCTCTCACTCCCCCTCGACCTCTTCTCCCTCTTCTTTGGTCCTCTCTCCCGCACCACCGAAAACGCCCGTGCCGCCGTTCGCCGTTGTCGCGGCCACAGCCTCCCCCTCGTCCCCTCGACGTGTCTACGAGCTCCGCCACGGACCCGTGAATCTACACGCCCACGCACGCGAGCTCGGGAGCCTCTTAGCGTCTTCGCCGACCTCGTCTTCAACGTTCGGCCGACGAGATCCCCTCCGCCGCCCTGCTCTGCTCCGAGCCTCCCCGAGCCCACGTCGTCGCCTCTGCACTCACCGTGAGCCCCCGAGCCGTTTCCCCCTCTCCCCCGGCCTTCCCGCGCTCTCTAGCTACGGGCCCCACCTCCGGCCGGAGCTGTGGTCCACCGGCCATGTCGACGTCGTGGTCACAGCTGCTGCCGCACGCGTCCAAGCACACCTTCGCACTCATCGCACTACCAGGAGCACGCCGCACCAACCAGCTCACCTCCCCGTGCCCCACAGCACCAAACTCGATGGTGCCAGAACTCCGGCGCCGCCGCGAGCTCGTTCCCGACGAGCTCCGGCCACCCCAGCTCCTCCCACCTGCGGGGATGGGTGCGGGCGAGCAAGGGCTACGCCCTGGTACCCTCAGCAACCAAAAAAACCGTCTGTAGCGCGAGCCCGAGCAACTCCGGCGAGCCTCCGCCGTTCTTTTGGTCGCCGCCGGCCTGTCTCCGGCGACTGCCAACGTGGCCACTTAATTAGGGACTAATCACACCCTAGAGCCACTGACATACGGGCCCACTGCTAATTATCTAGTTTAAGTTTAATTAAAGTAGGATTAGCCCTGGCTCACTGACGTGTGGGCCCAGGCCCTTGACTAATTAGAATTAGATTTAAATTAGTGTTATCTAATTTAGTTAACTAGTTGAGACACTGACATGTGGGCCCCGTGTCTGTTTAGTTTAGTTTTAAACTTTAGTTAGTGCTGAGAGACTGACCAGTGGGACCCACTGGTCAGGTTTGACTGGACCAGCCCCTGTTGACATGCTGATGTCAGCATGACCTAGTGCTGACGCAATAAGTGTTTTCTGGAATTTTAAATAAATCATAAATGATTTATTTATTTCAGAAAATAGCCAAAACTTCTAAAAATCACAGAAAATAATCTATAACTCCAATGAAAATAATTTATATATGAAAAATGATTAGAAAAATTCAAGGAATCTGTTTATGGCATTTCCATGCATGTTAGAACAACTTATGGCTGCTGTTTAGGCCAAATCATATAAATGGCATTTGAATAATCATATATGGAGTTTGAATTTGAACCCTTGGTTCAAACCAACTTCATTAAACATGGTTGCTAGTTGCATTAGCTCAATCACAGCATAATGCCATGTCATGATCATGCATCATATTGTGCATTGCATTGATTGTGTTCTCTCTTGTTTGCCGGTGTTTGTCCCCTTTCAGTAGACGTGTTCCGACGATGAGTTCGATGACACCGATGAAGACTCATTCATATCTTCAGAAGTGCTAGGCAAGCAAAACCCCATTGAGCATTCCGATACAATCCCACTCTCTCGCTCTTGCTCTCTTTTACTGCATTAGGACAACAACGTTTCAACTGTTACCTGCTGCGGTAGTTGAACCCCCTTTCCACTGCATGACCTGTCATTGCCACAGTAAATAGTTGAAACCCACTAGTATGAGTAGGAGTTGTTTGAGCCATGTTGTGCCTACTCATTCATGCTTTCTGGTTATGCCTGCTATTGCTTAGAGTTGTGTCAGGTCTGATTCATCGGGGATGAATTGGAATGTGGTGAACATGTCCTACTGTTGAGAGCTAAGTGTGTGAACACGATTTGGTAAAGGTAGTGATGAGAGGCCATGTAGGAGTACATGGTGGGTTGTCTCATTGTTGTCGTCCTCAGGAACTGAGTTCTATGTTGGTTGGTCCATGAAACAGCTACTACCACACATTGGGATCCTTAATTGACTCTCTCGACTTATTAATCAACATGATCTCTGTCCAGGAGTTGCAACTAGTTTCTGGTGTTTGTAGTTTACTGGAGGTCGTGCGCAGCGCTGACCCTCGGGGTGGGCTGTGACGCGGCAGGTACGTGGCACGGTGTACCGATCGCCCGTTTGGTGATGCGGGAACCCTGTTCACATCGTTTGGGGCCGTGAGCGACACCCCGGCCGGATCTCCCCACGGATGGAACCCAAATAGGCGATAAACCTAGACGAGAGACTTGTGTGGTTAGTCAGGTCATGGCCGACACCCTCGCTGGGCCTCCGCTTGAAGGTTGCCGAGTACATGTCGTGTAAACGGCGGTAAGTGGTGAGAGCGTGTGTGAAGAAGTACACCCCTGCAGGGTTAAATATAATCTATTTGAATAGCCGTGTCCGCGGAAATGGACTTCTGGGTTGCCTATTACAGTTCATAGACAAGTGAAAGTGGATACTCTAAAACTCGCAAGATAAGCGTGAGTGCTATGGATGGCCTTCTCGTAGGGAGACGGGAGCGGATCCATAGTGGTGTATTGATTGGTGAATATGTGGACTCGTGTGCGCCACCTCCAAAGAGTTGCTTGCAGTCGTAGTTTAGGATAGCCACCGAGTCAAAGCTGGCTTGCTGCAGTCAAACTCCAATACCCCTTTGTTGATACCGATGCATATGTAGTTAGTTCTGATGTAAGTCATGCTGAGTACCTTTGTACTCACGTTTCCTTAATTTATGTTTTTGCACAGAGACCTCAGTCTCGCTAGTGGTTCCGCGTGGACTTCGACGTTTAGCTTGTTACCTCGGCTACGATCTTGTACCCTTGGGAGGGTCTGGTAGATAGTCAGGCTTCTCAGCCTTTTCATTTGTAGTTGTCTATACTCAGACATGTTATGCTTCCGTTGCCTGTATGCTCTGTATGTTGGGTCATGTGACCTCTGTTTGTAATAAATGCTATGATGGCTCTTCTGGGCCTTTATCTATATGAGTTGATGAGTTATGTTGTGATGCCATGTTGTACAACACATACTTGCATGTTATGCGTACGTGTAATGTGTATTGCTATGTGTGGGATCCGACACCTAGTTGTTTACCCTTGGTAGCCTATCTTACAGGGAAATGTCTCCTAGTGCTTCCACTGAGCCTTGGTAGCTTGCTACTGCTCCAGAACACTTAGGCTGGCCGGCATGTGTCCTTCTTCGTTCCTGTGTCTGTCCCTTAGGGGAAATGTCACGCGTTGTTCCTTTAAGTCCTTGTAGCTTGCTACGACTTGGGTTCATACGTTGATGACCGACACGTTCGTTGCTGGGTCATGTATGCCTGTCTCTGTAATTTAGTGCCACTTTTGGTTTATAACTGGTCATGTTGGCCCGAGTTCTCTGTCATATGGATGCTAGCGACACTATCATATACGTGTGCCAAAATGCGCAAACGGTCCCGGGCCAGGTAAGGTGGCACCCGTGGGAATACCGTGCGTGAGGCCGCAAAGTGATATGGTGTGTTACAGGCTAGACCTGTGTGACTTAGGATCGGAGTCCTGACAGCTTTGGTATCAGAGCCTGACTGCCTGTAGGATTAGCAAGCCAAACTGGTCGAAGTCGTGTCTAGAAACTCTTTAGTTATATAAGGGAATTGATTGTGGAAGGGAACGTAAGGCTCTTTTTACTTCTTTACCCTATGACCCTCTGATCTGAGTCACCTCCTTCTTTCTACGGGGATTAAGAACTAGGATTATCATTCTATTTATCCGGATCACATTATTGTGGATTCAACCCTCAGTTCAGTTTCTACTACTTCTGTTTGTTCAACTGTTGGTCTCAGAACCTTGACATTATGATGTTGAGTGGTTATGCTATCTTTGTGCACGAGTCTTAGAAGTATTCTCAAGCATTTACAGCCGTTATGCTGTCCGAGTCATCTCAGGTTTCTAAATAGTCTGATGCATTTGCAAATCCCTTCTTCCTGTCCCGATGCTCCTTTGGTCCAGATTAACCACACTAGTCGTTATGTTGAGGTACTTTGTTACCTCGACAAATGGTTGGACTTATTATTATGACCCTAGGTGTCTTAGAAGATCACCCAGTAATCCAGCAATGTTTTATATTCCAGTGTGATGATTTTGGCCATCATTCTCGAAAGCATCCCGTGATGCTATTTAGTTGGTAGGTATTCTATTCCTGGGTTCTTGAACCCGAGCTTCACCCTACTTACTTCATGTTGATAGTATTTGCTCGTTACTTAGGATATTAGTAACCTTGTGATAGTCCTCGAGGTCCGTGGTCATCGTTCTTCCAATACCATGAACCATCTTGGCAGAAGTTCTTCTGAACCAAAAGATCACAACCAGAGTGCTCTTGAGTAGTACTCCATTTATATTGTGATTCTTCCAGTCCTACCTTTCTGCATGGGTTATCCGGAAGAAATATGTGGAACTCGTTCGACATACTAACCTATGCATCCACAACTCAGAAAGATATATGTTCCTTTGAGTTGTCCCTTTTCAGTTGTTTTATGACCTTCGTCTATCAGTTGATAGTCAGGAGTAGTCGTGCACTTGTGTTCATCGATGTCTTTTTCTCTTGTGGTCCGTCAAGCCATTCTATTCTGGAATGACTAGGAGAAACAAACTCCAGTACCTTATCCATATCCAGGATTGGGTCAAAGAAGTTGTACTTCGCAGATGAAGAACGCTAATCCAGCTTCTAAACTGTTCTATCCTGGAGTATTACCATATTTATGTCAAGAATGTCATGAGAATTGCACCACCTCCTATGAACTTTTGATAAGGTGATACTTCTCACCATTATCGTTCATTCCTCGGTCTCCGTGTTATCGTAGACGAAATACCGACAAGTGAATTGTGATGTGTGAAATCAATACTCCTAGCAACTTCGTTGCTTGGTTGTTAATGGACGATAATCTCATTCTTAGCGTGTTGGCTATTAAATCACCATTCTAAGATTGATCGTGCTACCTAGTCCATCTTACTTGGTGCACTCTTCGATCAATGAGTTAGGATTGCATAAATCCCTCACTCTTGCGATCACATCATCTCGCCCTGAAAAGCAAGATTGTTTGCGAGCTTAGTAACATATCGGTGGTTCGTGATTTTCCGAATATCTTCTCGGAAGTATTACCAGGTTGTTCCCTGACCGCTATGTTGAATTCGTGATCAAGTTGGTTCCTTATAAGCCACCACTTCTCCAAGAATCTGTGTTGGATACCCTGAACTGGTTGGTTAAGCTAAAACAATAACTTGGAGAGTTGGAAGATAAAAGCTTGCCAGCTTAGTTCATCTCAAGGGGTATGTTTGCGGGTGTTGAAGATAGATGACATCTTCATCAGTTGGTCCCTGTGATCAGTTGTTGGACCTATTGTCATATCAAAACTTTGATTTGAGTATGGACTATCATCAAATCAAATCAGAACCAACGATGTTCATAATGTTGTCTTACTCGTGGTTGATCCCTCGAGCATACACCATTATATCTCCTGGGTCTGACCAATACTATCACTTGTTCACATAATTATGGAATTCCATCTCCATGGAAACCTGGGTGAATTGTTGTTGAGCCCATCAGCAACACTGTTATCTCCTCCATGATTTTGTAGGACATTAAGCTAGTGTTGGAAACTTTGTAAGCATTGCCTTCGTGTCCCGTTCATGAGGTATATGTTGGTGCAAGAAGTGACTTTCTCCCAGTTCACGTGCATTAGGTGCAAGTTGCCGCCATCAGTTCGAGAAAGTTAGTTTTGCTTCCTCTGGAATCATCCCAAGTCAGTCATGCATACGTGCGAAGTATTCTGTGGTTTGGAGACTTGCAATCTTCACTCTATATGTATCCCTAGCACACCAAGCCACTGATTGATTTGTTCAAGAAAAGATGTTCATGCGCTAATCTCGAAGGGCCCGTACGGACATGCACAAGACTTCGTTATCTCCAATGATGATTCCCAATCTGAACTCGATAGTATTTTATTATAAGACTACTATGTGCTCATGTTTGTCTGGGACAACGTGTTCACAGGTACATAGCATAAATAGCTCATGTTTTGGAGCTTGCTATCGTAGTTCACTTCCCGAGAATCTCGCAACGCCATCTCGTAGAATTGTGTTGCAAACATTCATTCTTTCTAGACTTGATAAGTCTGGAATAACCTGACACCAACCAGAAGTGAATCTCAGGCAGATATGATGGTTGGAGCATTTTCCAAGAGCTATAATATTGGTCTCTCGATAACCGGTAAAGTGGATGTCGTGGCCAACCCACCCAGCCGGAAGACCTATTGATGTAGTATCTTGATTGAAGAAGTTGGCCACCTCCCCATAAGGATTTCGTAGGATTTACTCCCTAGTTGTTCCTTATGGATTTTGTGCTCCTGAAGTTCGACCTTTTACTTGACGTTCTAGGTACCAAACCATTTTAATAAATGGGTTGCGCTAGCACATCAAGGAGAACATTAGAAGCGGAGTGCTAAATGTCTCTCGGTTGATCATCCAGATTTCGTCCCCTTGGCCTCGCTAAGGTGAAATCTGAGAAAGTGTTATCTTCCTTTGCATCTGCATCATCCATCATTATTCATCATGGTAGTATGTGATGTTGCCAAGATCCTTGACACGAATATTGGTAAGACCTTGATGAATATGGGAATGCTCAAGTTCTTGAGAGCACGCACATGCACTAGGTGTTATCCTCGACACTAACCGGGATTGCTTCCAATGCTCTTGGTTATGCTATAACCCCTCAAGAGTAGATTTACTCTCTACTGTTGGAATTCTTCCCAGTTACCAGAATCATTCCCAGCATTTGCATTTTGTTCCCAGCTTGCACCGCCAGTGTGCCAATTTTTCATGAGTTACCTTTCTCAGCCACTGCTGTTCAGGATCATCCTCAAAAGTGGACTTACCATGGGTCCCATCCATTTCCGGTGATAAGCAAAATCATCCCTTGTGTTGTCTTCAACAAGGTAGTCCACATCATCCATTCTGGCCGAGAATGTCATTCTTTCGGACTCCGTCAAACGATCGTTTGCGAATACCTTAAGCTGGTATAGAGAATTTCAATGATCTCTATATCAAAAGTAATTCTTTTTGCCACTTAAGGGAATAATTCTAGGAGTCACCTTCACTAAGGTGTCCCGTCTGGTGGTATCGATCACCCTCTTCTTAGGTGTGGAATTATTGCCATTAGGTGAACCTTCATCATTTATCTCACAACATCCCTCTGGAGGTGTACTCCGTGTCTCAGCTCAAGAGATGTTTCAACGTCTCACTCCATGAGTTGATCTTGAGTTGCTCGATCTTCCGGAAGATCAATTTTGTAGAGTTTCTCTCATCGTCACCGTTTGGACAAAGAGCTGGAAAGCAAGGATGTCAATATCAACATGATGCAAGCAATCGAAATTCATTTGAAGAACACTTGGATCATGAAGATTTTGTTAGTTAGTGTCCCCTCTGATTTCTTACCCTACGCTTGAATCTCAGGACGACATTCTTGTCTAGTGGGGGTGAGTTGTCACAGCCCTAGACCAGCCCTTGCCTTCCTTGATTGGTCTTCATGTGCATCATGTTTAAATTTCTCAGAAACTGGAAATGGGGATGTTCAAACCCTAGCACCAAAAGAACTCAACTAGGTTCAACCTAAAAATATTTCCATTGACCCAAAGTGCCTTTGAAAATGTTCATGATTTTTGAATTGGTCTAGAACCCTTGTCAAAAATGGTGCACACTTTTCTAGGGCCATTCTGGATTTTTGGAATTAAATCTTTAAGTATTTGCATTGGGCATTTAAATATTATATACTATTTTAAATGCTTAAATAATCATAAACTAAAATGTTTACTGTTGGATTTATTCTAAATAGTAGCCATGCTTGGTTTTATGATTTTTGGAAATGCCCTGGCATTTTTATTAAAGCCCTAAAGTTTACAAAGAAAGAAAATAGAAAACAGAAAAGAAAAGAGAGAGAGAGAGAGAGAAGTTACCTGGCCCACCTACCTGTAGCTGGCCCAGCTCGCTGGCCCAGCCCACCACCGCAGCCCCCTCTCTGTCGTCTTCCTCGTGCCAGAAGGCACGAGGGCGTGTGCCCATGGCGCGCCAGCACGCGCACGGCCACCTCCTGCTTGCCGCTTCGCCCTGGACGTCTCTGGCGTATCCACGCACCCCCCCGGACCCCTCTCACTCCCCCTCGACCTCTTCTCCCTCTTCTCTGGTCCTCTCTTCCGCACCACCGAAAATGCCCGTCGCCGCCATTCGCCGTTGTCACGGCCACAGCCTCCCCCTCGTCCCCTCGACGTGTCTACGAGCTCCGCCATGGACCCGTGAATCTACACGCCCACGCACGCGAGCTCGGGAGCCTCTTAGCGTCTTCCCCGACCTCGTCTTCAACCTTCGGCCGACGAGATCTCTTCCACCGCCCTGCTCTGCTCCGAGCCTCCCCGAGCCCACGTCATCGCCTCTGCACTCACCGTGAGCCCCCGAGCCGTTTCCCCCTCTCCCCCGACCTCTCCGCGCTCTCTAGCTACGGCCCCCACCTCCGGCCGGAGCTGTGGTCCGCCGGCCATGTCGACGCCGTGGTCACAGCTGCTGCCGCACGCGTCCAAGCACACCTTCGCACTCATCGCACTCCTAGGAGCACGCCGCACCGACCAGCTCACCTCCCCGTGCCCCACAGCACCAAACTCGACGGTGCCCGAACTCCGACGCCGCCGCGAGCTCGTTCCCGACGAGCTCCGGCCACCCCAGCTCCTCCCACCTATGGGGATGGGTGCGGGCGAGCAGGGGCTACGCCCTGGTACCCTCAGCAAGCAAAAACGCTGTCTGTAGCGCGAGCCCGAGCAACTCCGGCGAGCCTCCGCCGTTCTTTTGGTCGCCGCCGGCATGTCTCCGGCGACTGCCAACGTGGCCACTTAATTAGGGACTAATCACCCCCTAGAGCCACTGACATACGGGCCCCACTGCTAATTATCTAGTTTAAGTTTAATTAAAGTAGGATTAGCCCTGGCTCACTGACGTGTGGGCCAAGGCCCTTGACTAATTAGAATTAGATTTAAATTAGTTTTATCTAATTTAGTTAACTAGTTGAGACACTGACATGTGGGCCCCGTGTCTGTTTAGTTTAGTTTTAAACTTTAGTTAGTGCTGAGAGACTGACCAGTGGGACCCACTGGTCAGGTTTAACTGGACCAGCCCCTGTTGACTTGCTGATGTCAAGATGACCTAGTGCTGACGCAATAAGTGTTTTCTGGAATTTTAAATAAATCATATATGATTTATTTATTTCAGAAAATAGCCAAAACTTCTAAAAATCACAGAAAATAATCTATGACTCCAATGAAAATAATTTATATATGAAAAATGATCAGAAAAATTCAAGGAATCTGTTTATGGCATTTCCATGCATGTTAGAACAACTTATGGCTACTGTTTAGGCCAAATCATATAAATGGCATTTGAATAATCACATATGGAGTTTGAATTTGAACCCTTGGTTCAAACCAACTTCATTAAACATGGTTGCTAGTTGCATTAGCTCAATCACAGCATAATGCCATGTCATGATCATGCATCATATTGTGCATTGCATTGATTGTGTTCTCTCTTGTTTGCCGGTGTTTGTCCCCTTTCAGTAGACGTGTTCCGACGATGAGTTCGATGACACCGATGAAGACTCATTCATATCTTCAGAAGTGCCAGGCAAGCAAAACCCCATTGAGCATTCCGATACAATCCCACTCTCTCGCTCTTGCTCTCTTTTACTGCATTAGGACAACAACGTTTCAACTGTTACCTGCTGCGGTAGTTGAACCCCCTTTCCACTGCATGACCTGTCATTGCCACAGTAAATAGTTGAAACCCACTAGTATGAGTAGGAGTTGTTTGAGCCATGTTGTGCCTACTCATTCATGCTTTCTGGTTATGCCTGCTATTGCTTAGAGTTGTGTCAGGTCTGATTCATCGGGGATGAATTGGAATGTGGTGAACATGTCCTACTGTTGAGAGCTAAGTGTGTGAACACGATTTGGTAAAGGTAGTGATGAGAGGCCATGTAGGAGTACATGGTGGGTTGTCTCATTGTTGTCGTCCTCAGGAACTGAGTTCTATGTTGGTTGGTCCATGAAACAGCTACTACCACACATTGGGATCCTTAATTGACTCTCTCTACTTATTAATCAACATGATCTCTGTCCAGGAGTTGCAACTAGTTTCTGGTGTTTGTAGTTTACTGGAGGTCGTGCGCAGCGCTGACCCTCGGGGTGGGCTGTGACGCGGCAGGTACGTGGCACGGTGTACCGATCGCCCGTTTGGTGATGCGGGAACCCTGTACACATCGTTTGGGGCCGTGAGCGACACCCCGGCCGGATCGCCCCACGGATGGAACCCAAATAGGCGATAAACCTAGACGAGAGACTTGTGTGGTTAGTCAGGTCGTGGCCGACACCCTCGCTGGGCCTCCGCTTGAAGTTTGCCGAGTACATGTCGTGTAAACGGCGGTAAGTGGTGAGAGCGTGTGTGAAGAAGTACACCCCTGCAGGGTTAAATATAATCTATTTGAATAGCCGTGTCCGCGGAAATGGACTTCTGGGTTGCCTATTACAGTTCATAGACAAGTGAAAGTGGATACTCTAAAACTCGCAAGATAAGCATGAGTGCTATGGATGGCCTTCTCGTAGGGAGACGGGAGCGGATCCATAGTGGTGTATTGATTGGTGAATATGTGGACTCGTGTGCGCCACCTCCAAAGAGTTGCTTGCAGTCGTAGTTTAGGATAGCCACCGAGTCAAAGCTGGCTTGCTGCAGTCAAACTCCAATACCCCTTTGTTGATACCGATGCATATGTAGTTAGTTCTGATGTAAGTCATGCTGAGTACCTTTGTACTCACGTTTCCTTAATTTATGTTTTTGCACAGAGACCTCAGTCTCGCTAGTGGTTCCGCGTGGACTTCGACGTTTAGCTTGTTACCTCGGCTACGATCTTGTACCCTTGGGAGGGTCTGGTAGATAGTCAGGCTTCTCAGCCTTTTCATTTGTAGTTGTCTATACTCAGACATGTTATGCTTCCGTTGCCTGTATGCTCTGTATGTTGGGTTATGTGACCTCTGTTTGTAATAAATGCTATGATGGCTCTTTTGGGCCTTTATCTATATGAGTTGACGAGTTATGTTGTGATGCCATGTTGTACAACACATACTTGCATGTTATGCGTACGTGTAATGTGTATTGCTATGTGTGGGATCCGACACCTAGTTGTTTACCCTTGGTAGCCTATCTTACAGGGAAATGTCTCCTAGTGCTTCCACTGAGCCTTGGTAGCTTGCTACTGCTCCGGAACACTTAGGCTGGCCGGCATGTGTCCTTCTTCGTTCCTGTGTCTGTCCCTTAGGGGAAATGTCACGCGTTGTTCCTTTAAGTCCTTGTAGCTTGCTACGACTTGGGTTCATACGTTGATGACCGACACGTTCGTTGCTGGGTCATGTATGCCTGTCTCTGTAATTTAGTGCCACTTTTGGTTTATAACTGGTCATGTTGGCCCGGGTTCTCTGTCATATGGATGCTAGCGACACTATCATATACGTGTGCCAAAATGCGCAAACGGTCCCGGGCCAGGTAAGGTGGCACCCGTGGGAATACCGTGCGTGAGGCCGCAAAGTGATATGGTGTGTTACAGGCTAGACCTGTGTGACTTAGGATCGGGGTCCTGACAGCTCACCACCCATGACGCCAGCAGACGGTGACATGACGGAAAGCCACTGTAGCCGACTCAACCCAGCCACTCCCAGACGGTCGACAAGACGGCACATAGTGCCCCCGTACCCGGCGGGCCCCACGCCCAGAGAACCCGACGAGCCCTGTACCAGGTGGGTCCCAGGGCTGGCTTCTCGGACAATGACAACCCAACCCCACGGCCTTGTAACATTACCATTGTATCCCTGGGGGGTTGGCCTATAAAACCACTAGGAGCCCTCATACATACGCACGCACACACAACAAGACACAGTAGAGAACAGCCACACATCACAAGGAGAAGTAGCCTAAGCTCTGGCCCATCTTCCTCCTTCCTCCATACAACTCAAGGAGCAACTCTGTACTGATATCCATCAACCACACTCGGCAGGATTAGGGGTGTTATCTCTCCGGAGAACCCCGAACTCGGGTATGTCTTGCGTCCCGTGCTCTCTCATGCCAACCTCGCCTTTGAAACCCACGAGTGCCCTCGAGCCTCCTCCTTTCTTTATCCATCCCTTGGCATCTGCCGTGCACCCACCACGACAGTTGGCGCCCACCGTGGGGCAGCTCGAGGTCCTGGCCGGAAGCATGATTCATACGGGGCTCCCTGCAACTCCGACGAGCCCGTCGTGCTGGCGGACGACGTCATCGACGCCCTCGCCACCTCCTTCGCCGCACTACGCATCTCCGATGCGCCTACGGCCGACGAGTATCCCAGCGAGGTACTTGACTTTTCTGACTCCCCCATCGCTCTCGACGGCAGCATTCCCGACGGAGCGATGGACCTCTGCGTAGACGTTTTCGTCACCGACACCGGCGCCACCTCCTCGACGAGCGCGGCGAGAAAGGCCGCCGAAGCTGAGGTCGCGGCGGAACGGGCCGGCTCACCCAACCCGCTACGTGCCACGATGCAGAGCCTCCATGTTCCCATTGGCACCGACATCGTCGCCTCCAACACCACTGAGGCCCGGACTTGCCTTGATGAGGACCTCCAGCGCCTGCTGGACCTCACCGAGACGCTCGCCGCCATGCAGCGTCGCCTCAACTCCGCTCAGATAGAGTGCAACACCGCCTACGGATTTATGCCTAGCGCACCCGAGCCAAGCCGGGTAGCAGACGTGCGGGCCCGGGGCGGCGTGACCGGACGCGCCCTCGGCCCCCTCCCTCCCATCTATGAAACTCTCGTGAAGAACATGCGCGCTGCTCAGGCGGCCGCTGTCAGCCTGGAGCAGCTCGCAGGCGAAGAACTGCAGGAGCGCCTCAGGAGGGTGAACGACCTCCTTACTGCGGCCAACGCGCAGCAGGACCACCTCAACCAGCTCGCCAAGCTAGCCGGGTCCGGCTCGACCCGCGTCGCTAGAGCCGGCGATAACCAGCACACAGCGTCTTCGCCACCCGGCGAGGCGCACTCCGGCCGCACCCAGACCCACCGCAACCCCGCTCCGGCGACCACTGTCGGCTTGGGCGACAAGTCACCCTCGGAGGCCCAGCGCCGACTCAACCCTGCTCATCAGCCGACTCCGCAGCAGACTACGGTCGACCCGGCCCCCCGCTGCACGGTCACCGGCCGGCTGGGCCCGCGCTCCATCGGCAACACACGGACTCCGAGTCCATCTACGTCCAAGACGACCCGGCCCCGCCTCAACCCTGCCCGGGGACTGCTGAATCTAGCCCGGGGACTGGTGACTCCGACCCAAGGACTACCGAACCCGGCCCAGGGACTGCTGAACCGGGCCCGGGGACTGCAACCCTCAATCCGGCAGCCGCCGCTCCCGACCTGGGGACTACTGGACCAGGCTCAGGCGTTGTCGCCCTTGAAACTATAATGGAGGCCGTTCTCTCCGTGGTGACGGCACCGTCATGGGCCTCGCCTATCTCGGAGTTTCTGGAGAGCAGGATCATCCCCATGGACGAGACCGAAGCTCGGCAAGGGCAGCGCCGAGTGTCCGCCTACATTATCATCAACAACGAGCTCGTCAAGCGCAGTCCCACTGGCGTTTTCCAATTCTTCGTCGAGCAAGACAAGGGCGTGGAGATCCTCCTCGACATACACCATGGCGAGTGCGGGCATCATGCCGCCTCATGGTCCCTGGTGGCCAAGGCATTTCGCCATGGTTTCTACTAGCCCACGGCCCTCCAAGACGTCGAGTCGCTTGTCCTCAAGTGCGAGGGGTGCCAGAGCTTCAGCAAGCGCACCCACCAACCAACATTGGTGCTCTGGACCATCCCAATCGCCTGGCCCTTTGCGGTCTGTGGGCTCGACATGGTTGGACCCTTCAAGACCACCCAAGGCGGCATGACGCATTTGCTGGTGACGGTGGACAAGTTCACCAAGTGGATCGAAGCAAGGCCGATCTAGAAGTTGGATGGGCCAACGGCCGTCCGATTCATCAAGGACATCGCGGTACGCTACGGCATACCGAACAGCGTCATCACGGACAACGGCACCAACTTCGCCAAGGGCGCGCTCACGAGGTACTGCTCCGTCTCCGTCATCCACCTCGACCTGGCTTTCGTTACCCGCAGTCCAACAGTGAGGTCGAGCGGGCAAACAGCCTCATCCTATCCGGCATCAATCCGCGGCTCGTCAAGCCGCTCATCCACTCACCCGGCAGCTGGCTCGACAAGCTGTCGGCCGTTTACTGGAGCCTCCGAACAACACTAAACCGGTCGACCGGGTTTACCCCATTCTTCCTCGCCTACAGAGTAGAAGCCGTCAACCCGACCAACGTCGAGTTCGACTCGCCGCGCGTCATGATGTACACCGTGGCCGAAGCCAAGGAAGCCTGCGAGGACGGTGTCGACCTGCTCGAAGAAGCACATCTCCTAGCGCTCAGCCGCTCAGCCATCTACCAGCAAGGCATGAGGCACTACCATAGCAAGAAGATCAAGGCCCTCGCTTTCAAAGAGGGAGACCTCGTCCTCCAACTCGTCCAGCAGCAGGCCGGTCAGCATAAGCGGTCCTCCCCATGGAAGGGCCCCTTCATCATCACCAAGGCCTTGTGCGACTGCAACGCTTACGACCTCATCAATGCCCATAAGTCGAACAAGCGCAAGAGGGACACGGCTGGAGAAGAAACATCTCGACCCTGGAACGCGGAACTCCTCCATCCATTTTACAGTTAGCCGTGTGTCACACCCAGCATTTTGTAACATGTTATTTGTACCTTTGAAGCATGAAAATTTGGACCAGCAAATTTTTTTAACATCATTTGGCTTTTATTTGAATTGAGTTTTTCCTCATATGCTTTTTCATGTGCTCATTAAAGTCAACTATGACCTCTTCTAGAATTCATCTCCATGCCCAAAACTTCTGCCCAAGGATCATGCCAAGTGTTAAATAACAGTATAGTATTTTCTTACAAAAATAATTTGGCCAAAATGTATTTTATGAATTTAGTTTTCCAAAAACCCCTGAATTGAGATTTGCACTGCAAGTACTTGATTTAGGGTGTGAAAAATTATTTCAAAAGGTTTATTTGAGACCTAGTAGTCATAGGACTCCCAGAAACCACAAAGGTATAATTTTAAAAGTTATTTTCCTATTTTATTTAAAAGCTTTTTCTTAAGGCCAGAAATGGTCTTTAATAGGGGAAAATTATTTAACAGTTTCAAAAATATTTGCCAAAATTCAGAGAGACTCGGAGGACATATATTGTCCATATATAAGAGTTTCAACACTTGGTCATGTTCAAAATAATGGGCTAAACCCTCTAAAACCCTTTCTGGATATTTCAAGCTTTTGAAATATTTACAAAGGAAACTTTCTCCAAAAATTCCAGGGAAATTCTATCATGTCATATATGACATATTTGATGATCTTGCCAAGTCCCATGCCTTGGGAAGCAAGAAAACATCCTCAAACCCCTACATAACCATTATGTCCATATTTGAAGTTTGAGCAACTTTACATTGCCAAACTTGTCCAAATGCTCTCAAACTTGGTGCACATGCTAGAATGGCCTAATAAGGCATCTAGAACAAATGGCACAAGATTTGGAATAGAGCAACTTGATCAGATCACCTCAAAACCCTTTCTGTTCAAATGCAAATTTGAACAACTTTACATTACCAACTTTTTATCTGGAGCTTCAAACTTTGTGGGCATGATCAATACCCCAAATGATGATGCTACACCAAGTGGTGCATCAAGGGGAGATGATTAGATTGACTCAATCAAGATGAAGCTATTTCTGTTGATTTCTAGGGTTCACCAAAGTTACATTGGCTAGTTTCTTAAAATGAGCCCAAATTTGGTGAAGCACCCTATTTCTACATGTTATACAATCCTGTTAAGTGCCATGTCAAGTGGAGGTCATTTGCTTGACCAAATACTGATCAAACACCTTCTGGCTTTTTACTAAAACCTCCATCTTGATCACTTTTACTCTTCTCCATGGCCTCAACTTGTTACCACATGATAATTCAGTTACTGGCTACCCCCAGTAACTTCCCCAGCACCCCAGCTCCATGATTGAGGGGTAAGAACCCAAGTTTACCTTGCTGGACAGCAAGTTTTCACCAAGTCACCAGCATCCCCTTTCTCTCTCAGCATCTCCAGGGCATCCAAGCCCTCAGGCCAATTCTTTACTCCTCCCCTGACCTTCTAGACACTCTTGGGCTTGTTGGTTTTGACCTGAGCGGCGGGGGCACGAAGGTGCCAGCCATACGCACGCTCTGGAGCACGCAACAGTGCGGACACACACTGTAGCTACAGCCAATCAGCCACCCCCGACAGCCTCGGGCCACTCCCTCGCGCCAGTCGATGCTCCTCGACGTCCGCGACCGCCCCGGCGCTGTCCCCCCTCCTCCTGCGCCCTCCAATGATCATTGTCGCATGCGCACCGGCCGCCCGCAACGGCCACTCTTCTGCCTCGCACGCGCGCTCGCTCCAGAAGCTCCCCCGCTCCTCCTCTCACCTCTACTGGATGTGGAGCTCGTCCAGCAACTCCGTGGACTCATTCCCCTCGCCCCCTGTGCGCTGTAGCTTCGAGCCGGAGCTCGCCGGCGCACTGGACCACGGGCCTCCGTCGACCCCCTATAAATAGGACCCCCCCCCGGCCTCTCCAACAGCATCAACAGCTCCACCACACCTCACTGAGTCCCCCAACACCACCAGTTCCTCCCCAGGTAGTCCCAGTACTCGGGATCGACCGGAGCTCCGCCGCGTCGGGCCGCCGGTGATCTCGCAGTACGGGCCTCCCCTGCCCTTCTTTCTGCCCGATCTAGAACCGCCGTGCGCCACTGATCGTTTCCCCCCTGTTTCCCCCTTCTGTTGCAGTCGGGAACGACCGGAGCAACAACCTCCCGACGAGCTTCCGCCGTCCCACCTCGCCGCCGGCGAACCCGACCTCCCCGGCGTGCCGTACCACCACCCCTACATCCGCCACTCGACGCTGGTCACGTTACTGCCCTCTGTTGCCGTCGCCGTGGCCGGAAACCTCGCCGGTGAGCTCGCCGTCGCCGTGGCCGCAAGGTTGGAGATGACAGGCGGGCCCCACCTATCATCCCCACACCCCTCTCCCTCTCCTCTCAGTCACTGACCGACGGGCCCCGCCCGTCAGGTTCAAAAACCTGACGTGCGCGCGCAGGCACCCGTGCAGCTGGGCTGGTTCGCCCTGGGCCGTGCACTGTGGCCTTCTCTGGCCCAGTTGCACAGGGCACTTTTCCTTTTTCTTTTCTGTAATTGTTTTAAACATTTCTACAGAAAAGAATAATGGTCCAAATAAAATAATTCCAACTCCTAAATTCTTGTAATATTCCAACCTATTTAATGGTACCACTTTCACTCATATCTATGAAACTTTTCTGTACTGTTCAAATTTAAATTCAAATTTGAGCAGTAAAACTCCTGTTCTAAAATCAATAGATTCCATTCTGTAACTCCAAAACGCCAACTAAGATTTTTCCCCATCTTATAAATCCCTCTAGTATTTAACAAAAATAAGTTGACATTTTTCTGAGCACTTTGATTTTTCTGTTTTATTTGTGGTCTTATTTTCCCGTGGTTATTTTGCGACGTATAGATCCCGTATTTGACGAAGTTGCTGTGGAAGGAGAAGGAGAAGGATTTGAAGACTTTGAAGACCAAGCCAATCTAGGCAAGCAGCCCTTTGACCATGATACACTTGTTTTGCGGAACCCGTTGTTTCCGATGCATGATGATAAATTCACGGTGGTGACCTAGTTGAAACCACCACATGATGCATGCTTGATCTTGATCTTGCTAAGTGCTAGATGACATGCAAATAGTTGGTAATGAAGCTTAAATGATGCATGTGTGATTTTAACCTTCGTAGTTGAAATCTTTGCATGAACCCATCGGGTGCCCCTAATGCCCGAGGGTGATGATGTGTTAGGTCATCACTTGAGGAAGAAGTGATGTGCCGGTAAAATCATGTGCATGGTGAAATGATGGATTAGATTTATGTGTGACTACCGTCCCAACCAAACATGTGCAACCACACTACCCCTTATGGGACGGGGCTTTATTGATTACTTAGGTCGATACTAGCATGGTGCCCGCATTACTAGTGACGGGAAGACTTGAGGTCTTTCCCGGGACGGGGTCGTGCTTGGATAGACGACCATGACTGTTTTCACAGGGCACCGGACACACTGTTGGTCCCTTCGGGTACGTGTGACATTGAAATTTGGGCAAGTCCCGTGATCTATTGTTCGTACCCGTGGGCCGTGTACCAACGAGTGGACTCTATGTTAGTGTCGTCTAAGGAAAGGTAATGACCGGGTGCTTACCCCCGGTACTTGAGGTACCGCGGGTCGTGGATGACAGGAAGTTCCCCGGATCTTGTGGGTAAAGTGCGCAACCTCTGCAGAGTGTAAAA
Source organism: Secale cereale (assembly GCA_902687465.1). NCBI lineage: Eukaryota > Viridiplantae > Streptophyta > Magnoliopsida > Poales > Poaceae > Secale > Secale cereale. The sequence goes on along the minus strand of LR738710.1, from coordinate 342,317,161 downwards.
CTATTCGAATAGCCGTGTCCACGGTCATGGACAGTTGGGTGGTGCTACTTAAACTATGTCCAGAATTTTACTTCATCGGTGATAGTATGTGTGTGATGAGTCAAGGTGGTGACTTGACTCGATGAGTTGAATCATATTCATGTTGATATCGGTAACCTGTCTTCGAGGTTACGCGAGGTTATTGATGCATAAACTTGATGGTAGAATATTTATTCTAGCCCTTTGCTAGATTGTTCATTATCGTTCAATTGCATTGTTACTTTGAACCACATCATGGGTTGCTTGCGAGTACATTCAAAGTACTCATTGGCTTGCCACTGGTTATTTAATTGGCCAGGCATGGAAGAACAGGAATATGAGGAAGAGTTCTTTGGAGACAAACATGCGAACTAAGACGCTATCCCAGTCAGAATGCCTGTAGGGTTAAGGCAGATGGCATGGGTTCTACCCGTTATTGAAGACTTCCACTATTTGAGTTATTTGCTATTCAGCCCGTGAGGCTCTATCTATGTAAGACTTGGTCATAATGGCCATAATTCGTGTAAGACTATTTGTATGGATGTAAGACTCTTGTTATTCAGCTTCTGTGTGTTCAGTGAGCATTGATCTTTGGGATCACTGTACACGTGCATTCGGCGATCTCGACTTCTAAGTCGGGGTCCGCACAGAGCTGGTATCAGAGCCATCCTAACTGTAGGAAGCCTTAGTTAGCATGGGCGTTAGTTAGTTGAGACCCTTTTTCAAAAACCTTCTGAACCTCTCCTCTTTTCTAAACCTGAGATTTCATCAGCTTATTAACCCCTCCTATTCCACCTTTGTAGATGGTCGCTGTACCCGAAGAGCACATGACCACTGGGTTTCCCTTACTTCTCGAGGATAGCCTCCAGGAGTGTCAGTTCCACCGAGCACCCATCCTCACCTACCTTGAGCATTGGGTGAGCGATACTGAGGTGGAATACCATGTGGAAGTGATCGTGAAGGGAAACGATCCTCCCACAAGTTGGTTCTTCGAGGGACCCCAGATGGCAACACTACCCCTCGCTGTCGAGGCTGCTGCACTCACGGCATTAACCCGTCTCCGCGAGCTTCTTCCGCAGATGGTAGCCAAGATGACAACTCGCTTCTTACCTTACCGGAAGGAAGGTGAAGAAGAAAGCAGCGCACTAGCCCCTCCACTGAAGGAAGGACTCTCGCTTCGGTTCCAGACCTACTTCAGTCTATGTGCCGACAGCTTGGCACAAGACTTGGCCTCGGAATCAATGAAGCTTCGAGAAGAACTTCACAAGACCAAGGCACTTCTTCGACGAGCTCAAGAGAAGGCAAATAGGATCAAGAAGGAAGTAGCACCTTCTGGACAATCCGCTATCGCATATCGAGGCGGAAGGCCCTCCGAGGACGTGTCTTCCAAGAATGAAGAACCACCTCGGCGACGCCGGATGACGGCAAGGGAATATCGCAAGCTTTTCCCTGCACCACCGATGAAGCACCGTCGTATCCAACTCCTCCACTCCCCCACACCCTCAAGTGACAAGGGGGCCCAGACAGATAAAGACAAGGAGGAAGACCCAGAAGATCCGGAATACGCGACCGAGCATTCCACTGCTTAGGCATTATTCGCTTCTCGGATATGCTAGTTGTAACCTCTACGGTAGGATAGGTCGTGTAACCCCTATGCGCAGTCGAGTCCTTGTATGGTTCATATGAAACCATCTAGTGCTTGCTTTTGTTGTGTCTGGATGTATGTCGTATTCTTCCTTCGGGAATGTGTAAACGACTACATCACCCATTTGGATTTTAATGAATGTGTTTTGGCCTTTCGGCCCTTGCATGATTTGATTTAGTATCACACCCACCCCCTTACTAGGCACCCATCTATCCTGCTTTCCCTCTTCCGAGTCATGAGACCTTTTACCGCTCCAACAGGATGCCTGTTGTAACTCGTACTGGTACCTCTACCCAGCAGCCCGAAGCCGGAGCATCCGCTCAGTCTGAGGCAGGCCACGACCAAACCAACGACCAAGCTCCACCACCACCTCCTCCAAGCATGGACATGGCCCAGCTTCTCCAAGCTTTCTGAGAGGAACGCCAAGCCAACACTGCAGCTCTTCAGCTGATTGCTCAAGCTGTCACCAACAACCGCCAGCCGGCGGGGAATGGCAATGGACGTTCCACGTTGGCAGAGTTCAAGAAGCATGCACTGCCAACCTTCATCGAGACTGCTGAACCCCTGGATGCAGACGACTGGGTCCGTTCCATTGAGGAGATACTGGAACTAGTCGGATGCACCGAAGACCGTGAGAAGGTGGCTTATGCAGCCCACTGCCTCGGGGGGACTGCTAGAGCTTGGTGGGATGGATTCAAGGTCATGCATGCTGAACAAGACATCACTAGGGTTAACTTCAAGGCAGAATTCCGCAAGGCCCACATTCCTTCCGGAATCATGGCTATCAAAAAGCGTGAGTTCCGAGCCCTGAAGCAAGGAAGTGGCACTGTCAAGGAGTAGATGCAGAAGTTCAGTGTTCTGTCAAGGTATGCCCCTGAAGATGTCAGCACTGATGCTGCCAAAAGGGAGCGCTTCATGGAAGGCCTCAATCAGACTCTGCAATACTCGCTTGTTGTGTGCGATTGCCCATCCTTTCCTGACCTGGTGAACAAGGCACTTATGCTTGAAGACAAGCGGCGTGCTTTGGAAGACAATCGCAAGCGCAAGTTGGTCAGTAAGGGAAGTTCCAGCAACCAGAAGCCTCATCCGTGGCAGTCAGCCCCGGCCAAGCCAACCTATCAGCAACCAAGAGCTCCTGCACCTCGTGTCAACCCTCAGCCTCAGCAGTATGCCCACCCCAGGCCAGCTTTCAACCCCAATACCAGTGGTGGCAACAAGATCAACAATCCAAACCAAGTCACTTGCTTTGGATGTGGTCAGTCCGGACACATCTCAAGGGTGTGCCCCAACAAGAAGCCTGATGCCCCGCGCCCCAATGCGCAGAACCAGGGACAAGGCCGTGGAATGCCACCAAGGAACCCAGCTCCTCGCAATCCACCGAACCATGGGAAGGGGCGTGTGAATCACGTCACTGTTGAAGAAGCCCAGGAAGACCCGGACGTCGTGCTGGGTACGTTCCTTGTCAACTCAGCACCTACAACTGTCTTGTTTGATTCTGGAGCAACGCATTCATTTGTCACTCAAAGATTTGCATTAAAAAGTGGCATGACCCCTACACCCCTGAATAACCCTATGGTGGTACAAACCCCCGGAGCCGAGATGAGAGCCAAGATAGGCTGTAAAGGAGTCGGTATTACCATTAACGGTGTAGACTTCCTAGCAGACCTTATCATCCTGAGATCGCAAGGCTTGGATGTGATCTTAGGGATGGATTGGCTCAGTAAGCACCAAGGCTTGTTAGACTGTGCCAATCGTACAGTCACTGTGACCAATGACCAAGGAGTCGAAGTCAAGTTTGCTTCCAACTCCTCTTCCGCTCAAGCCGCTAAAGTCAACTGTCTGTCTGAAGTTGGGCTAGATCAAGTACCGGTGGTATGTGAGTATCCTGATGTCTTTCCGGATGAACTACCGGGAATGCCCCCTGACCGTGACATTGAGTTCATCATCGAGCTCGTGCCCGGAGCAGGACCCATCTATAAGAAGCCTTATAGAATGGGGACGGAAGAATTAGCTGAGTTGAAGAAGCAGCTGGAAGAGAAACTAAGGAAGGGATTTATCCGCCCGAGTGCCTCCCCTTGGGGATCTCCTGTTCTGTTTGTGGCAAAGAGGGACGGTACCATCCGCTTATGCATCGACTATCGGTCCCTCAATGAAGTTACAATCAAGAACAAGTATCCACTTCCCAAGATCGAAGATCTGTTTGATCAGCTCAGCGGAGCCAAGGTATTCTCCAAGATCAACCTCAGATCTGGGTACTACCAGCTGAAGATCCGACCCCAAGATATTCCAAAGACGACATTCGTAACCAGATATGGCCTGTACGAGTGCACGGTCATGTCTTTTGGGTTAACCAATGCCCCAGCCTACTTAATGTATCTCATGAATAAAGTCTTCATGGAATATTTGGACAATGTTGTTGTCTTCATTGATGACATTCTTGTGTTCTCAAAGTCGGAGGAAGAGCACGAGCAGCATCTGTGGATGGTCCTAGACAAGCTTCGTGAGCACCAACTGTATGCCAAATTCAGCAAGTGTGAGTTCTGGCTGCATAAAGTTGGATTCTTAGGTCATGTCTTGACCGAGGAAGGATTATCTGTTGATCCTGTAAAGATCGAAGCTGTGACCCAATGGCAATCTCCAACGACCGTCAAGGAAGTTAGAAGCTTCCTCGGACTAGCGGGCTATTACCGCAAGTTCGTGGAAGGATTCTCTAGCATTGCACGACCAATGACTCATCTCCTCAAGAAGGACAAGAAGTTCGAGTGGACGCCAAAATGCGAAAAGAGCTTCCAAGAGCTCAAGAAGAGATTGACCACCGCCCCAGTTCTGGAAACACCTGATATTCACAAGGAGTTCGTGATATATTGTGATGCCTCTCGAACTGGATTGGGAAGCGTTCTGATGCAAGAAGGCCGCGTCATAGCATACCTCTCCAGGCAGCTACGACCCCATGAGGAGAACTACGCTACTCACAATCTTGAGCTAGCGGCAGTAGTTCATGCCTTGAAGACATGGCGGCATTACCTCCTAGGGAAACGGTGTGAGATTTACACAGACCACAAGAGTCTGAAGTATATTTTCACCCAAAAGGAATTGAACATGAGGCAGCGGAGATGGTTGGAACTCATCAAAGACTATGACCTCAGTGTTCAGTATCACCTTGGGAAGGCCAACATGGTGGCCGATGCCTTAAGCAGGAAGGCTTGCTCTTTGAATGTCGTTATTCAAGAGAGGCAGCCAGCCTTGTTTAAGGAGATCGAACAATTCAGTTTGGAATTGGTCACCCCTGGATTTCTGGATCATTTGGAAGTCAGACCAACCCTGATGGACGACGTCAAGAAGGCTCAAGATGGACATGCAAGCATTGAAGGTATCAAGAGGAAGATGAAGCTGGGCAAGGCCCCAGGATTCTCCGAAGACGAGCACGGGATTGTTTGGTACAAAGGTCGCCTCTGCGTACCAAACAACACCAAGTTGAAGACGCTGATTCTGCAAGAAGCCCACGACACTCCGTATTCCATCCACCCCGGAGGAACCAAGATGTACCAAGACTTGAAGGCACGATTCTGGTGGCACGGTATGAAGAGAGAGATTGCAACCTATGTTGCAAAGTGTGATGTGTGCCAAAGGGTCAAGGCTGAATATCAGCGACCTGCTGGATTGCTTCAACCACTCAAAGTTCCTGAGTGGAAGTGGGATAAAGTCGGAATGGACTTCATCACTGGATTACCAAGGTCGAATAGAGGACATGACTCTATTTGGGTCATAGTCGATCATTTAACCAAGGTAGCCCATTTCATTCCTGTCAAGACCACTTATGATGGCAACCGGCTGGCAGCTCTCTACATCGACCGAATCGTAAGTCTTCACGGTGTTCCCAAGGAGATTGTGTCAGATCGAGGAACCCAGTTCACCTCCAGGTTCTGGAAGAAGTTCCAAGAAGCCTTGGGAACCAAGTTGTATTTCAGCACGACTTTTCACCCACAGACCGGAGGTCAGACAGAGCGAGTCAATCAGATTCTCGAAGACATGCTCCGAGCCTGTGTCCTGGCGTATGGATCCAAGTGGGAAGATTGTCTCCCTTTTGCCGAGTTCTCCTATAACAACAGTTACCAGTCAAGCCTTCAGATGGCACCATTTGAGGTGTTGTACGGACGCAGATGTCGCACACCCCTCAACTGGTCAGAGACTGGAGAAGGACTAGTCTTTGGACCGGATAATCTCCGCGTAGCAGAAGAGCAAGTCATCCTAGTCAGAGAGCGATTAAAGGCAGCCAAGTCAAGGCAGAAGAGCTATGCTGACACTCACCGTCGGAACATGAGTTTCCATGTCGGGGACCATGTGTACCTGCGGGTAACTCCTCTGAAGGGAACCAAGCGTTTCCACGTCAAGGGGAAGCTCGCACCAAGGTTCATCGGACCCTTTGAGATCACTGCACGACGAGGAGAAGTGGCTTACCAGTTGGAACTACCACCTGAGCTATCCGATGTGCACAATGTATTCCATGTGTCACAACTCCGGAAATGTCTCCAAGTTCCAGACAAGCCTAATCTCTACAAGGATGTAGATCACCAAGCCATTGATCTGCAGCCTGATTTGACCTACTGTAGGATCGAAAGTATGTCTAGAGGGGGGTGATTAGACTACTTGTAAATATAAAAATTCTGCCTTTTGATCATGAACAGTTTTTGGCAGTTTCACAATTATGATCAAGTCAAGTATCACCCTACACATGCAATTCTAGAGTATAAGCAGCGGAAAGTAAATTGCACATGTAGTAAAGAGAGGTGGAGAAGATCAAACGCAATTTGGAGACACAATGATTTTTCCCGTGGTTCCGATAGGTAGTGCTATCGTACATCCACGTTGATGGAGACTTCAACCCACGGAGGGTAACGGCTGCGCGAGTCCACGGAGGGCTCCACCCACGAAGGGTCCACGAAGAAGCAACCTTGTCTATTCCATCATGGCCTATGCCTACGGAGGGCTAGCCTTACTCGGGGTAGATCTTCACGAAGTAGGCGATCTCCTTGCCCTTACAAACTTCTTGGTTCAACTCCGTATCTCGATGACGGAGGCTCCCAAGCGACACCTAACCAATCTAGGAGGCACCACCCTCCAAAAGGTAATAGATGTTGTAGATGATGATGAACTCCTTGCTCTTGTGCTTCAAATGATAATCTCCCCAACACTCAACTCTCCTCACTGATATGGCTGTGGTGGAAGAAAGGATTGAGTGGAAAGCAACTTGGGGAGGTTAGAAATCAAGTTTCATATGGTAGGAATGGAGCAACTTGATCTCAACACAAGGGTAGGTAGTTCTCTTCTCAGAAAGTGTAAGGTAGGAGTGGTAGTTCTTTCTGATGGCTCTCTCCATGAATGAAGAGGGGGTGGAGGGGTATATATAGCCTCCACACAAAATCCAACCGTTACACACATAATTGAGCAATCTCGGTGAGACCGAAGTGGAAACTCGGTCAGACCGAAAGTTCAAATATAGTGAACGTTGGGGTTTTCGGTGGGACCGAAAATACCATCTCGGTTTTTCCGATTTGAGTCAAGACAGGAACTTGCCAGTTTCGGTGGGACCGAAATCATCAACTCGGATATTCCGATATGATGACAAACGGTTACAGAAGGTTGGCAGCCCGTGTTTCGGTGAGACCGAACTCAAACTCGGAATGACCGATTTTTCTAGGGTTTGGCTTATCGCTGAGGTGGTTCATCTCAGTTAGACTGAGTTTGGAAAATCGGTTTGTCCGAGATTACTTATGAGTGTGTATAGTAGTGAAAGTTGCTGATAGTTGAAGGAGATATATCACTAAGCACTTGAGCAATCAGATCATCAACACAACCTCATCCCCTTTTAATAGTATTGGCTTTTCCTATGGACTCAATGTGATCTTTGATCACTAAACCAAAAATGGAGTCTTGAGCTTTTGCCAATGCTTTCCTTAGCATTTTGAGGGGTCCACTTCTTCAGTCATTTCCATACCCATATCACTGAACTTCTCTGAAATGATTCTCAAGTAACTATTAGTTCAATGATATATATGTTGTTATTAATTACCAAAACCACCCGGGGATTAGTTGCACTTTCAATCTCCCCCTTTTTGGTAATTGATGACAACATATAGATCAAAGCTTCGACAAAAGATATAATCAATGAATAATATCGTCGCTTTGAGAAGTATGTGATAAACAAGAGCTCCCCCTAAATTTGTGCATTATTTAAAATTTGCGTTTGAATGCAAATGCACAATCAATTAGGATTATGGGTTACTCTTCCATGTCACATACATCTTGGTGGAGCGCACAAAATGATAAGAATGAATAACATGCACCCAATCACCAAGACATGAGTAAATAGCCATACAAAAAGGAATAGCATATGATAAGCATTAAGCACACATTAAAGCATAGTATGACTAAGCACTCATTAAGGTAGCATCAAACGTAGTATCAAGCACACTGAAAGTTTCAAGAACCAAAAGAACCAAATGTATCTCAAAGAAACCACATAAGAACGAAAGAGCACTCTCTCTCTCGAAGCCCTATGATCTATACAATTTCTCCCCCTTTGGCAACAAGTTACAAAAAAGTTTGAAAAAGCATAGAGCTAAGCGTCACTGTGGGCTCTGCTGGCGGCTCCCGTCTGGGTAGATGTCGGAGTAGATATGACGGCATCGGCAAAGACTTCAGCTAATGTCTGCGCTGGAGGAGTGGATGCTGGAGCTGTGGCTAGAGTGACTGCTGGAGCTGTAGGAGGTGCTGAAGTGGTAGCCCTGGAGTCAGTCATTGGAATAGCAGCTGATCGGGATCCTGTGGGAACCGGAGCAGTCTGGCGATGAGAGTCCTGGACTAGGTCATCCTGCATGAGCTCTGCCCTGTCCTGCCTAGCTTCCTCCATGTCTGCCTCAAGCTTGTTGACGGTCACCTGAAGTTCAGTCAGCTTCACGTCCAGAGCGTGGACCTTCTCGTCAACAATCCTTTCCAAGCTTTCCTGAGATTGTTCAATGCTGGCCAGGCGTTGTTCAATCCTCTGGGTAGCTTCAAGAATCTGCTCTCCGAAGCTCTTTGGTTTAGCTGCTGCTGCTGCTGCCTCTTTATCAGCTTTGGCTTTCCTAGCAGCTTCAATCTTGGCTTGACCTTCAACCGAAGTTGGATCCTCCTCGTCCATCACAGCAATATTATCTTCATGCTCTGGCTGCAGTGGTAAGTGCTTCCTATCCAACAAGAATTTGCCCGTGCCAAACTTGGCATTGATAAGCATCTGAATCTGCGGGGCAAATCCACACGACCTCTTCTGGTCAGCTGCGGTCCTCTTAATGGTCTCTACCATTAAGTCCATCACCTTGAAAGGTGCCTTCTCATCAAGTATGTGCAGCATGTTGATAGAATAGCCTCGGATCATGCGATGGTCTCCAGACTTGGGCATCAAGGTATGCCTCAGAATAGTGTTTGTGGTAGGTAGACCTGCCTGGAGATAGTACACTGAGCCAAGCTTCCACCCTTCCAAATCTGCTGCGGGGATCTCCTTGTACATGTTCTTCATGGAATCATGGTTCTTCTTGGGAATCCCATAGACATCAATGTCGTCCTCTCTTTGCACTGGAGCATTCAGAAGTTCAGCCCATTCTTCAACAGACGAAGAAAACCTTTGACCTTCAGTCATCCAGGTGATCTTCCCATCAGGATAGAAGTGGGCTGTGGCATAGAACTGCATAATCATCTCGTCGTTCCAGTTTGTCAGTTTCTGACCCACAAACTCATCAACTCCACATGCAGTGAAGCTTTCATGCACATGGGGAAAGAAGTCTCGGTGCTCTTAACTGTCAATGTACTTCCAGTCAACGTATCTTGTATCTGCAACTATAGGCTTCTTATCCATCAGCATAGTCTCATAGAAGTCCTGCTGCTCTCTGGTGTGGAATCTGGGGTCCACAGGAGTCCTTCTCCTCACGGCATATGGATCAGACTGTCTCCATAGCCTGAGACCTCTATCCTTCCTTGCCTTCATATCCTCGGCTTGAGGATGAGCATCGTTGTGGAGCGGCAGTTTTGGACGGAGCTTCAGCAACACATGTTCTTCTTCATCAGACTCAGACGGTGGCACATCACCCTTGTTCTTCTCAGAGGCTGGGATGTTCCTGGTTGTCCTCTTGGGCTTGGCAGAAGGCTTTGCTGGAGCTGCCTTAGCTTGAGCAGGCTTCTTGGGCTTAGAAGTGGCTTGAGCCCTAATTGCATCACCCATGAGTTTCTGCTTCTGAGGAGCAGGCTGGGGTGCTTCTTCTTCTTCTTCCTCAACTGCTGCATCTGCATGAGGTTCAGCATACACTACCCTCTTCCTCTTGGAAGTTTTCTTCACTTTACTTGGGGCTGGCTCTCCCAAGTTCAGCTTCTTGGCAACAGCTGATTGCTTGACCTTGCTGGTGCCTTTCTTCGACTGATGCCCTTGTTGCTCTTTGGCAACAACCTTTCTCTTGGGCTTGGAGGTTACTTCCTCAGCAATGAAGTCAGAGTCCTCATCATCAGAATTTCTCTGCTTTCTGGTTCTGGTGGCTGCAGGAGGCAAGCCACTAGGTGTACTCCTCTCACCATCATCAATAGGACTACTAGCCTCAGGACTAGTATCTGCCTCAGGAATCTCTGCAAAAGGTGACTCTGACCTGTTCTGGCTGTCACTGGCATCTGACATGGCTGACAACCTGTGAATAGATAAGGTATAGGCAGAGTAGAAGAGTTATCACAAACTGCAGAGGTTTTTGCAAAAAAAATGAGTTCAAATCTTAGTTTTAAGTTTTCACAGAATGCATTTCGGTCAAACCGATTTTCAGTTTCGGTGAATCCGAAGTGTATAACAGAAACTTACACACCACTTTCAGTTAGACCGAAATGGGTTTCGGTCCTGCCGATACTCTAGGGTTTCACTAAAACCATACTTCGGTCACACCGATTTGCACAACTCGGTTAGACCGAAAGTGCAGTGCAATGGCCAGAGGCCAAATCGGTCACACCGAAAATTTAAAACCGGTTTCACCGAGATGTGTTCCGTGGAAACCTAAACCTAAGAATTTTACTCGAAACTAGAAACGATCTGATGGAAAGGAAGTTTTTCAATCGTGGCTAGATGCAGGGCAAACCAATCGTGCAAAGAATCAGATGGGAGCACGAGAGGGATCGAGACTCACCCTAACTTGGTGGAGTCCTTCTACGGCGGCAACGGCGCGGAGGAAAAAACTGTTGGCGGCGGCGGAGACCTGCGGCGAGGGCGCACAGGCGATGACGGCGACGATCCGGAGATCAGGGCGACGGCAGCAGGGGACTTGGGGGCGAAAACGTTTGAAGGAAAAATTGCGCGCTGCCCTCAGTATTTATATCCACTTGCTGTCGGTGGGACCGAGTTGAAAAACTCGGTGACACCGAGATGGATAACTGCTATGCAGTTACGCATATCGGTCACGCCGAGATTTAGAACTCGGTTTCACCGAGATGAAACCTAGATCAGTCTAAGCGTTTCGGTTGGACCGAGTGGGAGAAGTTGGTCTGACCGAAATTGACTTAGAAGGTTTTGGAAGTCAGCCTTAGACGGATCGGTGGCTCCGAGTGCTCCTCACTCGGAGGGTCCGAAAATGACTTGTTCAAAGTTTTTTATATAAGCATGAATAGAATTTGAGACAAGAAAGCATAGATAGCTAGGGGAGGTGCTTAAGCATTCTTGTCCATCCATTTGGCCAGAAAAATCAAAACAACCAAAACAACAAATGGATGTCCTCGAATGGATAAAATCATGCATTCAACATGCTCACACAATAAGATAGCAAATGAAATATGTGTCAAACATGCACAACCAACACTCTAGCTACTAGCACACAATTTGTCGATGACTAGGTCATCTTTAAATGAGTATTTTGACATAGGAGCCAAATGAGAACATTTGATCATAGGTCATACTCATCGTTTAAGCACAAGTGGGGTTACCACTTTTACATAAAGCATTGATGTGTTCACATCATTTGGAGATGCTTTAGCTCAATTTTTAGAGCAAAGCTCCCCCTAGATGTGAGAACCCCTTTTAAAGGGTCAAACTAACCTTGGGTTGTCGTAGAAGACTTCATGTAGATGTTGAAGATGTGGATGCTCAATGTTGATGTAGATCGTCAAGAGTTGGGAGCTATCCTTTGGATTAGGGCACTTTCAATACCTACATGGGTTAGTCCCACAAGGAACAAACAAGGATATCCATGGACATAGATTGAAGTTCACAATAGATGATGTCCATGAAAGCAATGATTACCTTGTCCCTTGACTTACCAACAAGAGGGTTTGTGACTCCATGAACTAGTGCATGATGTGGAAGTTGATTGCACAAGTTGCCAAAATGAATATGAGTGAAGTATATTGGCGGAGTCACCCTCAAGAACCTTCTAGTTCTTCTTCTTTGGGATCCACATCATCTTGATGGGAATCCTTGGGGTTGTAGTTGAGCTTGACGAAGTAGAACTTGACGTGTCCTTGGGAACCCACTTGACCATGGCTTGAGGTGCTTCAATGAATGCATCAATCTCCTCTTGAAGCTTGTCCTTGGCTTTTAGCTTGTGGTCTTGTGGTGGAAGGTCATCTTGAGCTTGTTCCACATTGGAAGAAGTAGGATCATACTTCTCCTTTTGAGAAACAAACTGTGGAGTAGGATATTGACCTTCTTCCCACTCAACACCTTCGGCGTTGAACTTTCGCTCAAAACCAATCCCTTGATTCTTCCGGTGCGTTCCTTGTTTGCGAACAATTTCCTCAAAGTTCTTGCTTCCGGCAAGACTCTTGTAGACACCTTTCTCTATGATTTCCTTCAATAAGCTATTTTCTTGCTCAAGTGTAACTTGGCTTGAAACATTGTTAGTGGAATCAAGAGAACTACTAGAAGCCACAATATTGGATTTAACATGGTTATTGTTACTACTAGAGGAAGAATTTTTCTTATGCTTGTCATGATTAGTCTTAATAGGTGGCAAGAAATTAGACAAGAGAAGTCGTTTGGCAAGATATGAAGAACTCTTCTTTCGAAGATCGTCATTGATCGCTTTTAGAAACTCATGTTCTTGCTCTAGAGTGAGCTTCTCGAAGCGTAGCTTCTCATGAGATCTTAGGAGCTCTCTATGATCTTCTTGAGTTGTTTCATGAGATAACTTAAGAGTGTTTAGTTCTTTAGTTAGACGCTCAATCTCCTTCATAGCATTGTCATTCGACTCTTCTCGACTATAAAGACTACTAGCATTTTCATCATTACTAAGCTCACTAGATTTATCATGCAATAGCTCATATTCACCAAGCAAGTCATCCTCATCACTATTGAAGTCAATGAATTCAGGGTGTGATACCTTGGGGCCTTTAGCCATGAAGCATCTTCCAATTCCCTCATTTGGTGAATCAAATAAGTCGTAGGAGTTGGAGTTGGAGGATACGGGAGCAAGTCCGGCAACACCTTCATCTTGACTGTAGTCGGAGTCAGAGTGATAGCTTCCATCGGATTGATTGTCGGAGTCGGAGCCGGAGACCCATTCACCTACATGAGCTTGATGTCTTCTTCTTGTGTAGCTCCTTGATGACTTGTCTTTGCTCTCCGAATCCTTGCTTCTCCGAGAGGGTCTTCGTTCATAACGATCATCTCTACTCCTTCTCTCTCTCCGAGGTGACTCATCTCTTGATCTTCTTCTTGGAGATTCTTCTCTTCTTTTGTGGGGAGCCGTACACTCATTTGAGTAGTGTCCGGGTCTTCCACAATTGTAGCAGTTTCGATCACGACTAGAAGATCTCTTTTCATCATATGATCTAGACTTTGAGCTTCTTTCTTTGCCTCTATTCTTGTAGAACTTGTTGAAGTTCTTAACCATTAGGCTTATCTCTTCATTGGAAATTAACTTGTCACTTGAGGTTGTGGGAGCATCACTTGTAGCTTTGTAAGCACCACTTGACTTGTTGTGAAGCTCTTCCTTATCCTTAAGTGTCATCTCATGAGCAACAATTCTTCCAATGACTTCAGTTGGCTTGAGAGTCTTGTAGTTTGGCATCATTTGGATCAAAGTGCACACGGTGTCATATTTTCCATCCAAAGCTCTGAGAATTTTCTTAATGATGAATCGGTCGGTCATTTCTTCGCTTCCTAAGCCGGCAATCTCATTTGTGATGAGAGCAAGCCTAGAGTACATTTCAGCGACTCCTTCACCATCCTTCATCTTGAACTTGTCAAGTTGACCTTGAAGAATATCTAGCTTTGATTCCTTCACAGACTCGGTACCTTCGTGCATTTCAACCAAAGTATCCCAAATCTCTTTAGCATTCTCAAGACGGCTGATTTTGTTGAACTCCTCGGGACACAAAGCATTGAAGAGAATGTCACAAGCTTGAGCATTGTTTTGCAACATCTGCAACTCTTCCGGTGTAGCTTCGCGATCCGGAACTTTTCCTTCCTCGAAGAATTCACCTTGCATACCAACACAAATAATGCCCCATGCGGCTGGGTTATGACCAAGAATATGCATTTTCATTTTATGCTTCCAACTAGCAAAATTTGTACCATCAAAGTAAGGACCTCTATGATAATTACCCTCACTAGACGCCATACTCTCCTAGGTTGTGAAACCAAGCTTATGGAGTCCAATGCAATGGAAACCAAAACAATGGAGACCAAAGCTCTGATACCACTTGTAGGATCGAAAGTATGTCTAGAGGGGGGGTGATTAGACTACTTGTAAATATAAAAATTCTGCCTTTTGATCATGAACAGTTTTTGGCAGTTTCACAATTATGATCAAGTCAAGTATCACCCTACACATGCAATTCTAGAGTATAAGCAGCGGAAAGTAAATTGCACATGTAGTAAAGAGAGGTGGAGAAGATCAAACGCAATTTGGAGACGCAATGATTTTTACCGTGGTTCCGATAGGTAGTGCTATCGTACATCCACGTTGATGGAGACTTCAACCCACGGAGGGTAACGGCTGCGCGAGTCCACGGAGGGCTCCACCCACGAAGGGTCCACGAAGAAGCAACCTTGTCTATTCCTTCATGGCCTACGCCCACGGAGGGCTAGCCTTACTCGGGGTAGATCTTCACGAAGTAGGCGATCTCCTTGCCCTTACAAACTTCTTGGTTCAACTCCACATCTTGATGACGGAGGCTCCCAAGCGACACCTAACCAATCTAGGAGGCACCACCCTCCAAAAGGTAATAGATGTTGTAGATGATGATGAACTCCTTGCTCTTGTGCTTCAAATGATAATCTCCCCAACACTCAAATCTCCTCACTGATATGGCTGTGGTGGAAGAAAGGATTGAGTGGAAAGCAACTTGGGAAGGTTAGAAATCAAGTTTCATATGGTAGGAATGGAGCAACTTGATCTCAACACAAGGGTAGGTAGTTCTCTTCTCAGAAAGTGTAAGGTAGGAGTGGTAGTTCTTTCTGATGGCTCTCTCCACGAATGAAGAGGGGGCGGAGGGGTATATATAGCCTCCACACAAAATCCAACCGTTACACACATAATTGAGCAATCTCGGTGAGACCGAAGTGGAAACTCGGTCAGACCGAAAGTTCAAATATAGTGAACGTTGGGGTTTTCGGTGGGACCGAAAATACCATCTCGGTTTGTCCGATTTGAGTCAAGACAGGAACTTGCCAGTTTCGGTGGGACCGAAATCATCAACTCGGATATTCCGATATGATGACAAACGGTTACAGAAGGTTGGCAGCCCGTGTTTCGGTGAGACCGAACTCAAACTCGGAATGACCGATTTTTCTAGGGTTTGGCTTATGGCTGAGGTGGTTCATCTCAGTTAGACTGAGTTTGGAAAATCGGTTTGTCCGAGATTACTTATGAGTGTGTATAGTAGTGAAAGTTGCTGATAGTTGAAGGAGATATATCACTAAGCACTTGAGCAACCAGATCATCAACACAACCTCATCCCCTTTTAATAGTATTGGCTTTTCCTATGGACTCAATGTGATCTTTGATCACTAAACCAAAAATGGAGTCTTGAGCTTTTGCCAATGCTTGCCTTAGCATTTTGAGGGGTCCACTTCTTCAGTCATTTCCATACCCATATCACTGAACTTCTCTGAAATGATTCTCAAGTAACTATTAGTTCAATGATATATATGTTGTTATTAATTACCAAAACCACCCGGGGATTAGTTGCACTTTCACCTACCGCGAGAAGCCCATTCGCATACTGGACGAAGCACAACGACGGACGCGAAGCCGTACCATCAAGTACTTCAAGGTCTAGTGGAGCAACCACACCGAAGCAGAAGCAACCTGGGAACGAGAAGACTATCTTAGATCCGAGTTTCCCGATCTCTTTTAAGACCTAGTTTAGGAATCTCGGGGACGAGATTCTCGTAAGGGGGGTAGGTCTGTCACACCCTGCATTTTGTAACATGTTATTTGTACCTTTGAAGCATGAAAATTTGGACCAGCAAAAAATTTTAGCATCATTTGGCTTTTATTTGAATTGAGTTTTTCCTCATATGCTTTTTCATGTGCTCATTAAAGTCAACTATGACCTCTTGTAGAATTCATCTCCATGCCCAAAACTTCTGCCCAAGGATCATGCCAAGTGTTATATAAAAGTATAGTATTTTCTTACAAAAATAATTTGGCCAAAATGTATTTTATAAATTTAGTTTTCCAAAAACCCCTGAATTGAGATTTGCACTGCAAGTACTTGATTTAGGGTGAGAAAAATTATTTCAAAAGGTTTATTTGAGACCTAGTAGTTATAGGACTCCCGGAAACCACAAAGGTATAATTTTAAAAGTTATTTTCCTATTTTATTTAAAAGCTTTTTCATAAGGCCAGAAATGGTCTTTAATAGGGGAAAATTATTTAACTGTTTCAAAAATATTTGCCAAAATTCAGAGAGACTCAGAGGACATATATTGTCCATATATAAGAGTTTCAACACTTGGTCATGTTCAAAATAATGGGCTAAACCCTCTAAAACCCTTTCTGGATATTTCAAGCTTTTGAAATATTTACAAAGGAAACTTTCTCCAAAAATTCCAGGGAAATTCTATCATGTCATACATGACATATTTGATGATCT
The DNA here is from genome assembly GCA_902687465.1 of Secale cereale. Lineage (NCBI taxonomy): Eukaryota > Viridiplantae > Streptophyta > Magnoliopsida > Poales > Poaceae > Secale > Secale cereale. The sequence continues at coordinate 342,300,399 of LR738710.1, read as the reverse complement.
TGCCAAGTCCCATGCCTTGGGAAGCAAGAAAACATCCTCAAACCCCTTCATAACCATTCTGTCCATATTTGAAGTTTGAGTAACTTTACATTGCCAAACTTGTCCAAATGCTCTCAAACTTGGTGCACATGCTAGAATGGCCTAATAAGGCATCTAGACCAAATGGCACAAGATTTGGAATAGAGCAACTTGATAAGATCACCTCAAAACCCTTTCTGTTCAAATGCAAATTTGAACAACTTTACATTACCAAATTTTTATCTGGAGCTTCAAACTTTGTGGGCATGATCAATACCCCAATTGATGATGCTACACCAAGTGGAGCATCAAGGGGAGATGATTAGCTTGACTCAATCAAGATGAAGCTGTTTCTGTTGATTTCTAGGGTTCACCAAAGTTACATTGGCTAGTTTCTTCAAATGAGCCCAAATTTGGTGAAGCACCCTATTTCTACATGTTATACAATCATGTTAAGTGCCATGTCATGTGGAGGTCATTTGCTTGACCAAACACTGATCAAACACCTTCTGGCTTTTTACTAAAACCTCCATCTTGATCACTTTTACTCTTCTCCATGGCCTCAACTTGTTACCACATGATCATTAGTTACTGGCTACCCCCAGTTACTTCCCCAGCACCCCAGCTCCATGATTGAGGGGTAAGAACCCAAGTTTACCTTGCTGGGCAGCAAGTTTTCACCAAGTCACCAGCATCCCCTTTCTCTCTCAGCATCTCCAGGGCATCCAAGGCCTCAGGCCAATTCTTTACTCCTCCCCTGACCTTCTAGACACTCTTGGGCACGTTGGTTTTGACCTGAGCGGCGGGGGCACGAAGGTGCCAGCCATACGCACGCTCTGGAGCAAGCAACAGTGCGGAAACACACTGTAGCCGCAGCCAATCAGCCACCCCCGAAAGCCTCGGGCCACTCCCTCGCGCCAGTCGATGCTCCTCGACGTCCGCGACCGCCCCGGCGCTGTCCCCCCTCCTCCTGCGCCCTCCAGTGATCATCGTCGCACGCGCACCGTCCGCCCGCAATGGCCACTCTTCTGCCTCGCACGCGCGCTCGCTCCAGAAGCTCCCCCGCTCATCCTCTCACCTCTACTGGACGTGGAGCTCGTCCAGCAACTCCGTGGACTCATTCCCCTCGCCCCCTGTGCGCTGTAGCTTCGAGCCGGAGCTCGCCGGCGCACTGGACCACGGGCCTCCGTCGACCCCCTATAAATAGGACCCCCCCGGGGCCTCTCCAACAGCATCAGCAGCTCCACCACACCTCACTGAGTCCCCCAACACCACCAGTTCCTCCCCAGGTAGTCCCAGTACTCGGGATCGACCGGAGCTCCACCGCGTCGGGCCGTCGGCAATCTCGCAGTACGGGCCTCCCCTGCCCTTCTTTCTGCCCGATCTAGAACCGCCGTGCGCCACTGATCGTTTCCCCCCTGTTTCCCCCTTCTGTTGCAGTCGGGAACGACCGGAGCAACAGCTTCCCGATGAGCTTTCACCGTCCCACCTCGCCGCCGGCAAACCCGACCTCTCCGGCGTGCCGTACCACCACCCCTACATCCGCCACTCGACGCTGGTCACGTTACTGCCGTCCGTTGCCGTCACCGTGGCCGGAAACCTCGCCGGTGAGCTCGCCGTCGCCGTGGCCGCAAGGTTGGAGATGACAGGCGGGCCCCACCTGTCATCCCCACACCCCTCTCCGTCTCCTCTCAGTCACTGACCGACGGGCCCCGTCCGTCAGGTTCAAAAACCTGACGTGCGCGCGCAGGCACCCGTGCGGCTGGGCTGGTCCGCCCTGGGCCGTGCACTGTGGCCTTCTCTGGCCCAGTTGGACAGGGCACTTTTCCTTTTTCTTTTCTGTAATTGTTTTAAACATTTCTACAGAAAAGAATAATGGTCCAAATAAAATAATTCCAACTCCTAAATTCTTGTAATATTCCAACCTATTTAATGGTACCACTTTCACTCATATCTATGAAACTTTTCTGTACTGTTCAAATTTAAATTCAAATTTGAGCAGTAAAACTCCTGTTCTAAAATCAATAGATTCCATTCTGTAACTCCAAAACTCAAACTAAGATTTTTTCCCATCTTAGAAATCCCTCTAGTATTTAACAAAAATAAGTTGACATTTTTCTGAGCACTTTGATTTTTCTGTTTTATTTGTGGTCTTATTTTCCCGTGGTTATTTTGCGACGTATAGGGCCTGTTTGGGACGGCTCCACTCCATGAAATTCAGTTTTACTCCATCAAATTCATTTTGGAGCAGTTTCTCACAGGAGTTGCAGCTCCACCAAAGAGAATGTTTGGCTTCCAGTTAACTCCAGCTTCAAGAATGAGAATTTGGTGGAAAGGATCTATTTGATTGGCTAACGAAAGGGTATCCACTTACTGGTGGCAGTGGTGGGTAATTTTCCTCCAACTCCAGCTTCTAGATTTATTTGAAGCACCCCCTAGAGAGCTTCACAAAAAACAAGGAGTTGGACCCCACATTCTAGTTTTTTTGTGGAGCAGCATATTGTGGAGCTACCCCGTTTGGATTGTGTTTTTTAGAGCGGAGCTGAATTTTGAGAAGCGGAGTAGTCCCAAACAGGCCCATGGATCCCGTATTTGACGAAGTTGCTGTAGAAGGAGAAGGAGAAGGATTTGAAGACTTTGAAGACCAAGCCAATCCAGGCAAGCAGCCCTTTGACCATGATACACTTGTTTTGCGGAACCCGTTGTTTCCGATGCATGATGATAGATTCACGGTGGTGACCTAGTTGAAACCACCACATGATGCATGCTTGATCTTGATCTTGCTAAGTGCTAGATGACATGCAAATAGTTGGTAATGAAGCTTAAATGATGCATGTGTGATTTTAACCTTCGTAGTTGAAATCTTTGCATGAACCCATCGGGTGCCCCTAATGCCCGAGGGTGATGATGTGTTAGGTCATCACTTGAGGAAGAAGTGATGTGCCGGTAAAATCATGTGCATGGTGAAATGATGGATTAGATTTATGTGTGACTACCGTCCCAACCAAACATGTGCAACCACACTACCCCTTATGGGACGGGGCTTTATTGATTACTTAGGTCGATACTAGCATGGTGCCCGCATTACTAGTGACGGGAAGACTTGAGGTCTTTCCCGGGACGGGGTCGTGCTTGGATAGACGACCATGACTGTTTTCACAGGGCACCGGACACACCGTTGGTCCCTTCGGGTACGCGTGACATTGAAATTTGGGCAAGTCTCGTGATCTATTGTTCGTACCCGAGGGCCGTGTACCAACGAGTGGACTCTATGTTAGTGTCGTCTAAGGAAAGGTAATGACCGGGTGCTTACCCCGGGTACTTGAGGTACCGCGGGTCGTGGATGACACGAAAGTTCCCCGGTTCTTGTGGGTAAAGTGCGCAACCTCTGCAGAGTGTAAAACTATTCGAATAGCCGTGTCCACGGTCATGGACAGTTGGGTGGTGCTACTTAAACTATGTCCAGAATTTTACTTCATCGGTGATAGTATGTGTGTGATGAGTCAAGGTGGTGACTTGACTCGATGAGTTGAATCATATTCATGTTGATATCGGTAACCTGTCTTCGAGGTTACGCGAGGTTATTGATGCATAAACTTGATGGTAGAATATTTATTCTAGCCCTTTGCTAGATTGTTCATTATCGTTCAATTGCATTGTTACTTTGAACCACATCATGGGTTGCTTGCAAGTACATTCAAAGTACTCATTGGCTTGCCACTGGTTATTTATTTGGCCAGGCATGGAAGAACAGGAATATGAGGAAGAGTTCTTTGGAGACAAACATGCGAACTAGGACGCTATCCCAGTCAGAATGCCTGTAGGGTTAAGGCAGATGGCATGGGTTCTACCCGTTATCGAAGACTTCCGCTATTTGAGTTATTTGCTATTCAGCCCGTGAGGCTCTATCTATGTAAGACTTGGCCATAATGGCCATAATTCGTGTAAGACTATTTGTATGGATGTAAGACTCTTGTTATTCAGCTTCTGTGTGTTCAGTGAGCATTGATCTCTGGGATCACTGTACACGTGCATTCGGCGATCTCGACTTCTAAGTCAGGGTCCCCACACCGTTTACGTGTATGGATCGCTGCCTTTTGTACTAAGTTAAAAACTATGGAGTCCCCAAACGATGCTCGGGGGCCGCCCTTTCCGTCCAAGTTATTGTGTCTCTAGCATTTTTATGCTTTACCTATCTCTTCGTCAAAACCCGGCCACCAGTCCGACTCGCTCGACTCGGGGGCTCGGGGGCTGGCCGGCTCGGTCACTACCTGCCACCTTACTTAGCGTTTCCTGACGCGTTGGGATTGCCGCGGCCTTCCTCTCTGCCCTAAGCCACAGAACTGGCTTCGACTGTCGGCCGGCAAGCGTACAAAGGCCAGTGCACCAGCACACCATGAACACTAAGCCAAGGACTACCGGGTCGCCCAACCCGGCCATGCCACGAACATTTATGTCACCACACGGCCGGCTTCTCGACCAACCGTCTCTGCCGGATCGCCGCCAGCCGCCCCAATGGGTGCTTCGCCCTCGCCAAATGTTTCGAACGCCTAAGTACTGCACGCTCCTCTCAAAGGATGAACCCTTGGTCACGAACCGGAGCCTCGGCCGTCAGACTCGCGGGGTGAAGCCCGAGGGGGGAAAACGGAGGAAAACGGCTGGACAGACAAAAAGAGAAGGCGCACACATCCACGAATCTCACGACACGGCGCAGGGTTGATTGACCCGGCCCCGTCACTTGTAAACACCACCGCATGACCAGCTGCTCGCCAAACGGCTCCGCCGGATCACCGCCAGCTGGCCCAGTGGGTGTTTCACTCGTTCTCAATGTTTCGAACGCCTAAGTACTGCGCGCTCCTCTCAAAGACTGAACCCCATGTCACGGACTGAAGCCTCGGCCGTCAAACTCGTGGGGGGGGGGGCGAGCCCGAGGGGGGAAAACGTAGTTAAATGGCTCGACAGACAAAAAGCAAGAGCGCAAACATTCATGAAATTTATACACTACAAGTTTTATTCAAATAGGCCCAAGGCCAGAATTCATTACACCCAAATACACCCAGTGGGTGGGGTGGACCTGCTACCTAACAGAAATTTTAACAAAGTTCAAAACATACAACCTCAGGCATCCTCCTCGGTGGCCCACGGGCATGCCGAGGTTCCGGTGTCTCCATCCTCGACGCCTGCGTCGTGGTAGACGCCCGTCTCCTTGGATCTGCCTTCCGGATCATTTTGGAGCAGGCCGAAGTCGTCGTCAGGCACGACTCCGGCATCTTCCGTCCGCTCCGGCCGGAACTCGTCGTGGAAGGCGAACCCGGCGATGTAGCTGGCCCGAGTGGCAATTCGGCCAGCCTCCGCCTGCAGCTGGCTCTTCGAGACATCCCACTGGCCCATCAGCGCCTCCAGCGATAGGTCCGGATGCCAAGACATCATGAACCTAAGCGCCATCTCAGTGCCAGCACGGCTGGCGGAAACGTGGCAGTCATGGAGCCCATCCGGGCCCGCCTCCAGCCACCGCGCCATCTGCGAGAAGTTGTTCGGCGCAGCGGAACCCGACCAGAGGGCCGCCGTCATCATCGTGCCGGCCTCGGAGAGCCATGCCATCTGACCGCCCAAGACTCGCAGGCGAGCCTCGGCGGCGACCATGAGCTCCAGGAAGGTCCAGGCCACGGGCGGGTTGGTCCCAGAGCCGACTACGCCCACCGGATCGCGCTGAAAGCGGGCCGCCTCCTTTGCCAGCTGATGAATCTCCGGGAAAGCCCCTGTTAAGGAAAGAGAGAATCAGAAGAAAGTCGCTAAGGAAGAGAAGCCAGAGTCCCAACCCGGAAAAAGACCCAAGGAAAGCACTTATTGGAGAAGGACTCTTCCAGGTGCTGCGCTTCAAGCAACGTACTGCGCCGCTCCCAGTCGATGGTACAGTCACGATCCTTGACCGCCTCCTCCAGTTCGGTGACCTTGGCAAGGGCCCCCTTCAGCTCGGCATCCTTGTCGTCGGCCACCTTCTCGGCCCCCTCGCGGCGCCGGGTTGCCCCCTGCTAGGCCTCATCCGCCAGGGCCACCAGCACCATCAGGCACTCCACCTCGGCCTGGAGCTGACCCTTGTCGTCGTCCAGCTTGCCGTGCTGCTGGTCCGCCTCGGCAAGGGCCTGCCGCGTCTCCACAACCTTGGCGGCTTCTCCCCGGAGACGCTCCACCTCGGCCTCAAGGCGACTCTTGTCGCCCGCCAAGTGGTCCCGCAGCTAGCTGGCTTCATCGAGCGATAGCCGAGCTCCCGTCGCCTCCACCCTTGCCCGCTCCACCTCGGCTGCGGAGGAAAAACTCAGGAAAAAAGCACTACCTCGAAGATTTGCATGAAAGGAAGGGGAAAGCGCGCAAGAAAAGTACCTGCCATGATGTGAAGCTCCTCCTCCTTGGCGGCAAGCTGCTCCTTGAGCCACTCTTGCACCTCAAGGAGCCGGTTGAAGACGCTGACCCAATAGGAGTCATGTTGCTGCAAAAGCAATGATCAGTGCGAAAGACATCAATTTAAGATTCGACCCAACTGCTACGCAGTTGGCCCAAATCTCGGGGACTACACCGAGTGGTTGCGCTGGCGCGCCCCCACTAAGAAAAAGCAAGCAACAAGAAAAGAAGAAAGTAAAGAAGACTCACGAGCACGGTGCTATCCATCTCCCGCATCTCCGTGATGGATCCCCCTCCGGTGGAGCTCCGGAACAGGCTCCAAGATGGGATCTCCACGGGAACAGAAGCTACGATGGTGGAATTAGGGTTTTCTCTCTGCGTACGGAGTCTCTGGGGTACGTAGGTATATAGGAAGAAGGGGGCACCGGGGGCCACACGGGCCAGCCTCGAGGCAGGGGGGCGCGCCCTGGGAAGGGGGCGCACCCCCCACCCTCGAGGGCAGCCCTTCTATCCCCTGACTTGGTCCTGACGTTTCCTGTCCGTGATTTTCTCCAAAAATATCTCTCGCGATGGTTTCATTCTGTTTGGACTTCGTTTGATATTCCTTTTCTGCGAAACCCTGAAATAGGCAAAAAACAGCAATCTGGACTGGGCCTTTGGGTTCGTAGGTTAGTCCCAAAAATGATATAAAAGTGAATGATAAAGCCCATTAAACCTCCAAGACTTCATAAATAATAGCGTGGAACAATAAAAAATTATAGATACATTGGAGACGTATCACCTCCCTATGCAAGGGTGGAGGGCGCCTCGCCAGCTGGCGCAGGTCCTGAGGCCAGGCCGTCGGGAGCCCTACGTCCTGAGGTCCATCGACAGGTAGGTTCTTCTTCTTCATGGGGGCGGTCTGCGGGGCGAGGACGGCTGCATCATCATCGGAGCATTCGTCCACCGCGGTCTGGTAGGCATGCTCCAGGGAACGCACCGCTTCCATCTCGTCGGAGGCGATCGTGATGACTCCGCCGCTCCCGGGCATCTTGAGTATGTTGTAGCCGTGATGGGTCGCTGCCATGAACTTGGCGAGCATAGGATACCCTAGGATGGAGTTGTACGGGAGGTGGATGTTGGCGACGTCGAAGTCGATGGGCTCTGTGTGTTAGTTGTCGCGGTCGCCAAAGGTGACGGGGAGGTGGACCTGCCCCATCGGGAGTGTGGAGCCATCCGTGACTCCGTAGAATGGCTTGGTCGGGTGGAGCTAATCATAGGGAACCTGGAGCGTCTCGAAGGTCTGGACGGAGAGGACGTTGAGCCCTGCTCCACCGTCGATGAGGGTCTTGGTCCCGAGGACGTTGCTGATGATCGGGGTGCAGAGCATCAGGAGGGCATGTGGGGCCGTAGTGCACTTGAGCTGGTCCTTGGGGTCAAAGGCGATGACTTTCTTGGTCCACCTGAGGTTGCATGCGGCGTCAGGCCTGGGAAGCGCTGCATTCACCTCACGGAAAAACTGTTTGAAGATGCGGTGGGAAGCTGGGGCATGGGCTCCTCCCAAGATGCATGCAACTACACGCGGCTCCTGTAAGCCTCCTGCCCCGTCTCCCTGGCAGTCGTCGTCATTCCTCCTTGGAGGTGGTGGCAGCGGAGGCAGGCCTCCATTGCCCTGAGGGCGACCCTCACGAGGTTGGTCGCGCCAGGGGGCGTCATGAGGCTGCTCCTGCCAGTGGTCTTCACGAGGCTGCTCATGCCACCCTTGGCGCGAGTTCCTTCCATCCCAACGTCCTCCTCCTCGGCCTCCTCCACGGCCGTATCCGCAGATGTCGCGCTCAGGGCGCTGCGCGACGCACCCGCCGCGCATCTCCCTGAGCTCCTGGCAGTCGTTGGTGTTGTGGCTATGGATGTTGTGGAAGACGCAGTATGGTTAGTTGTCTTTGGGGAGGTCATCATAGCCGCAGCCATGCTTCACTTCTGGCTCCGCAGCCAGCACGGCGGGTCCCTTGCGCTTTGATTCCTTGGCCTTGGTCTTCTTGTCGTCCGCCTCCGCCTCAGGCAGATCCTGAAGGGAGAGGCGGCCTTCCTCCGCCCTGGCGTACTTTGCCGCGAGCTTGAACATCTCGAGGGATGTGCACAGGTCTTCATGAATGGCGAGCTCCTCCCTCATCCTGACGTCACGGACACCGTCGGAGAATGCGGAGATGATGGCCTCTTCAGAGACCCTGGGGATCCGGAGGCGCATGGTGTTGAAGCGTTGGATGTACTTTTGCATGGTTTCTCACGGCTGCTGCCTCACACGGCGCAGATCAGCAGCTGCCGGGGCTCGGTCTCGGGTGCCTTGGAAGTTGGCGACGAAATGCTCGCGAAGCTCTTCCCACGAGGAGATGGATCCCACAGGGAGGTTCAGGAGCCAGGAGCGTGCGCCGTCCTTTAGAGCCATGGGGAACCAGTTCGCCATGACTTGCTCGGTGCCGTTGGACGCCTCGATGCTCAGCTCGTAGAGTTGGAGGAACTCCGTGGGGTCGGTGGTGCCGTCGTAGTGTGGAGGTAGGTCCGGCTTGAACTTGCCGGGCCATACGAGGCGCCGTAGCTTAGGAGCTAAGGCGCGACACCCAGCCACGCTCATGATCGCAGGCGCCCCCTGCGCCTGTGGTGTTGGTTCTTGAGGTGCTAGCGCCACCACCTCCTGTGGCGCGCGGTTCAGGCGTTGTTGGCCAGGGGGCCCGCGAGCCCCTGCATGAGGGTGCAGAATCACCTGGAAGCTCTCCTCGTCGCGCGTGGGCTCTGCGGGGTTGCTCACGTCGAGGGGCCTCGCGCCGGGCCTCCTGGCTGGCGTGCTGGGATGGAGGCGGAGCCGGGACCCCGTGGCCTTCGTTCCCCACCGGGGGCGACGGAGGACGTGAGGAGTGCGTTGGTGCAGGTACTTCTCCAGCGGCGTTGACGAGCTCGGTGATGCAGTGGAGCCACTCGTCGTAGAGGTCATCTGCTGGGCGGTAGCGCAAGAGCTCCCACGCCATCAGCAGCGTAGGCTGCTGGTAGACCGGCCAGCGGTGGACCAGCGAGGACGACGCTGTGGGCGGCGAGGGTGAGGGCGTTGCTATGCGGCCATCCCGCCGCACGGACGGTGCCAGCGACGAGTCCTGCTGCTCGTGGACAGCCGGGTCGGTGGCGGCGTTGGCGACCGGCGAGTTGGGGCGGAGCGGTGCGCCGTTGCCCGAGGGTGCAGTATGAGCGACATTCGTAGCGCGGCGGGCGGCGCGAGCTCGGCGTGTGTCGACCATGGTTGTGGAGCGGAGTTGGTGAAGAGAGCGCGACGAGGTCGTCGGAGAGGCGAGAATTCGACACGCCCCCTACCTGGCGAGCCAAATGTCAGATTTAGGGCTCCGCAAAACCCGTTAAGTTCGAACACAGGGGCGTGAACGAATATCTTTCCCACTCACGTCTACCTAGCGCCTCGCTCTTGTCTCGGTGGAAGGATTCAAAGAAACAATGGACAGAACACACAAGAGTTTATCCAGGTTCGGTCCACCGTGTGGTGTAAGAACCTACTTCCTGCTTTTGTGGATTAGCCTCAGGCGAGCTGGGATACGAGCTAGTACAATGGTTCCTGGGCTCAGGAGGTGAGCTCAGGAGAGTCAGGAGGCTAGTGTTCTTTCTCTTTACGTGGTGGCGAGGTGTATCCGATGATCCGTCCCCATTGGGAATCCTAGCTACTTATATAGGCGGCCACGGTCCTCTTCCCCCGGAATGTTTAGGTGGGAAGGGATCCCACAACGGCCATTTTGAGCGGGAACACAAGGACGTTATTATCCTCACAAAAGCGGTCTTCGCCTGCAAAAGGATCAGGCGGTAACACGGTGGTGGGCTCGACGGTGACATCCTCCTTGTCGTCCTTGCGGTCTTCGGTCTCGTTGCACCAAAGGGGAAACCTTTGCCCCGCTCCTTGGGAACCAACGGCTGCACTATCCCCTTTGCACCGAAATGACAACTGTGCTGCTGGCGGACACTGGCACCCGCTGGCGCGGTGCGTCACTGCTGACATCATTGCCTCCTTCTAAGGCAGGCTTGGCCTTGGATTCTCCGCCCCTCCGGAGCACCCTGCTGAGGCCGCTCCCAAGGAGGTCTTGGCGTCGTTCTCCTCGCGAGGCTTAGCCCCCTCGCGAGGGTCTTGGACAACTGGTCGATTAGCTGGGCCGTACTAGGCCGCTTGTAGGAGCGCGTCGCGGCCCGCAGAGAGGCAAGTCTGGGTACCCTGGTTCCCAGGACACCGACACCCGCGGAAGAGAAAAGGAAGAAGATTGCCTCTTCTCGAAACGACGGGCGCCGCAGTGCACGGCGGTCGGGAGGAGCAGAGGAGAGATGGAAAAGGCAGGGTGGGGCGCGAGCGAGAATGATCTCCACCACCCCCTCCTCGGCCCGATTTATAAGCCACGGTCCGAACGTGGGGGAGTGGGATCGTTTGCGCCCACCTGTCCCACTTCCCCGCAATAACTGCGCACGTACTTGCGCGGTAATTGCCCCCGAGAAGGGCAATCGGTTTGCGCATGCCGCAATAAATCCATGCCCGTGGGCCGAGGCTGCATGGCCACGGGCCCCAGCGTGTCGCCCCGTCCTGTCGTGCGCGTGGCCTGTCAGGCCTCTCCGGCTTCCAGGCGCCACGTGGCGGCCGCGCAAAAACCAAAAGATCGCTCAAGATTCGGTGGACTCCTCGGTTTCCCGCCACTGCTAGGATGTTGCATTCTGGCTTTCGGAAAATGGCACAGAGTGGGTGTTGCCAGACCCGGCGGCCACGAATTTGCCTCCAAGGAAGGGAAACTGCGAAGGCCCTTTCCATCCGAAGACGGCGGATCTTCACAGCTTCGGTGACTACTGTCGGTGGGATGAACCCCGACCCGGCCAAGGCAGGCAACGGAAATCGGATCCCTTTCAAATATAACGGGGCTAGCATCGCCTCGCTATTCGGCCAAGTCCCCCGACCCGGCCAAGTCCCACGACCTGGCCAGCCCCCACGATTCGGTCCCAATTGTCCGCTCACGGGATCCGGACCCGGCGCGCCAAGACTTCCCCAACAAGCCAGCCCAGCCCGTGGCGTGTTCCCCAATCCGGCCATGGGTCAGCTCCCGTCCCATCCCAACCGTACGATGGGACGAGTCGCCACCTACCAATGACCGAGGCAACAGAGCCCCGCCCATGCTTCTGGACAACCGAGGCGTGGCAACAGTGCAATCATCACCACCAATGACGCCGACAAACGGTGACATGATGGAGCGCCAATGTACCCGACTCAACCCGGCCACTCCCTGACGGTCGACAAGATGGCACACAGTGCCCCTGTACCTAGTGGGCCCCGCGCCGGAAGAACCCGTCGAGCCCTGTACCCGGCGGGTCCCAGCACCGGCTTCTCGGACAATGACAACCCGGCCCCACGACCTTGTAACATTACCACTGTATCCCTGGGGGGTTGGCCTATAAAACCCCCCAGGAGCCATCATGCATTCGCACGCACACACAACGAGACATAGTAGAGAACAGACACACATCACAAGGACAAGCAGCATAAGCTGTGGCCCGTCTTTCTCCTTCCTCCGTACAGCTCAAGGAGCAACTCTGTAATGATATCCATCAACCACACTCGGCAGGATTAGGGGTCTTATCTCTCCGGAGAGCCCCGTACTTGGTTATCTCTTGCGTTCCGCGCTCGGTCATGCCAACCTCGCCTCTGAAGCCCACCGGTGCCCTCGAGCCTCATCCTATCTTTAGCCATCCCTTGGCATCTACCGTGCACCCACCACGACATGTAATGTGGTGAATTGCCTCAAGGTGGGTTGAGGAAGAACCAGTACAGTGGTTGAACAACCTCGCAAGGTGTGTTCGTTCTTGTGGTGGTGATTGTGGTCTGAATGATCCGTTGTCGGGGGTTTGGTGCGACATATGCCAAAGGATGGCTTATCATGCATGGGGACAATAGAACGTTGCTGGGCCCTGGAAGCGGGATAAGGCTTCAGACGCCTACGGGATTTACCCTGGTTCGGGGCTCCCCGTGGAGATAACACCCCTAATCCTGCTCTATGGGGACTCTGCATCATGACTATCGTCAATATTCTGGCTACAAGGTTACTCCTTGAGCTGTGTTGGCTAGAGGAAGAAGATGAGCAAGGCTAGCTCTAGCTTCTCCTTATCTAGATGAATGTGGGATAGCTAAAGTTCTAAACCCCTTTGCATAGGGAAACATGGGAGGTTTATATAAGCCTACCCCCCAGGGGCACAATAGTAATCTGGTCAGGTGCGGGCCCCGACCGTCAGCGTCTCTGGACGCTGGCTTCTCCGCCGGCTGCTGGGCCTCGCTGCTTGGTGGGTCCCACCGGATGCTGGAGACATGTCCGTTCTATGAAGCCTGCCGTCCGCCGGCCAGGGTGTCTACCTTTCACTATTGCCTCGCTTCTGATGACGGAAGCTTTGTCGGGGAGGACATGGCTACAGTCCCTCCACCTAGCGGGCGTTCACAGTAGCAACGCCCCGTCTTATCAGCTTAATAGCTTCACAGACTCCAAGGGGGAGAAGGGTCGCCTGCTGGATGCCGGCATATCCTTGGTGCCGCCTGCTAGGGACTTGCCGCCTTCTGTTCGCCCGTAGACAGTTTGGGCCCTCCGCCTGCGGGCCGTACATCTTGCTCGTCGAGGGGGCAATGCTCCCTCTGACATGGGCAACGTCGTGGGCCGCGTGGCTATAGTGCCACGCCGGATGTGGGATGTCCGCGTGGTACACCCGCACTATGGCCACACTTGCCCTGGATTCCGGGGTGGCAGGCCATACTGTAGCCATGCCCTGTCTTGTCATGGTTAAGTGGGTGTAGACTTTGAGGGGTCGCGGGGCCGCCTACTAGATGTTGGCTCACTAGAGCCACCTGGTGATGGCCCTCGCCTTCTGGTAGCCAGCTCGTCGGGCCAGGCGGCCCAACGAGGTGGCCTTGATTCTGGACGGTCGGAGGGGCACAGTCGGCCCCGATGTTTTGAAGTGTTATTTGAGGTCGATGAAGATACCCGTGGTCAATATCTCCAATAGTAGTCCCTCAAGCTGATGGGGCACTATGACCGAGAGCAGAGAAGTGGTGCTTCGGCCGCTTCATACTCCGCAAGGTCTGACAATGTTTTCTTTGTTCGTCTTTTGGAGAGGCCGACTGTGAGAAGCCGACCGTTGGATTTTAAACGCCGGGAAGACGCCAAGTGGTGGGTAGTGGGCGCGCCGCCCTTTGCCCTTGCGCCAAAGGGTGCCAGCAAGCTAGGCCGGCCTGCTAGCACACATGGGCGACGGGACGTCGTCGCAGGCTTGGGCCCACCACTACAGGGCCTCGACACGCGTGCGGTTCCGCTGCGGCCGAGGCAATCGAATTGCGATTCCCCTCGCGCGTTAAATGCGTGGTTATGGCGCAAAAAGCGCGGGCCATACGGGGCATGGCACAGTTATTCCCACGTTCCGCCTCTTCGGCTCCGCCACCCCGAGCCTATAAGTAGGGGCAGGAGGGGGCGGTAGAACACACGCGCGCCCTCCTCTCTCTCCTTCCTCTTCTTCTCTTTGCTCCTTGCTGCTCTCTAGCCACTGCCATGCCTGCTGCCTCCACCTGAGCATGAAGTAGCCCGCCGGATCCATTGCCTCCTAGATTTCTGGCCACCGTCCTGCACCTCCGTTGAGCCATGGCCACCGAGGCGCCGGTCAATCGCTCCGGCGATTGGGATGGCAGCGACGTCCATGAGGACCACCTTGAGTTTCTACGTCGGACGCGGTGGCTCCTCCACGCGGGGAACGTGGGGGTGCGCATACCAACGGCGGCCGAGATCTCGCTGGCGCCGGAGGAAGATGAGCGCATCGTATTTAGGGCGCACTTCATCCACGGCTTCGGCCATCCAGTGAATGGATTCTTCAGCTCATTCTTGGACTTCTACAGGCTGCAGCCCCACCACCTCACTCCAAACACAGTGTTGCTGCTCTCTGCCTTCATCACCCATTGCGAGGGGTACTTTGGCGTGCTCCCAACAATCGAGCTGTGGGGAGAACTCTTCAACATCAAGCTCGGCACCGCCATAAAAAACGAGGCGGCACAATGCGGAGCCTGCGTCGCGGTGCGGCGCACCCTATCTGGTGTCTGCTTCCTGAAGATTGCCCTGATGCAGTCGGCCAAGCTGTGGCAGAACACGTATTTCTACGTCAAGAGCACCCATCCGTCGTGGGATTACGTCAACCTGCCGGCGTACATGGCTGGTCCGCCTGCTGAGCCCCGTGCCGCTTGGAGGTATCGACCAAAGACTCTGTCGGCCTCGTCCTCCACTGCTCTCACCCGTCTTTAGGAGAAGACAGTGAGGGCCTCAATGCCTCAGATCTATTGGCCACCTACGTGGATCACCGGGTGCTGCCTCTTCAGTACCGGCCTCATCTGAACAGTGACATGGGTGGGCACCGAGACCTGTGCCGGCTTAGCACGAAGGTGATGCCGGTCGCGGAAGTGGTCCGGCTGGTGAACTACTTCTCCGACATCAAGCTTTCAGAGATGGACTCGAGGATCCGCAAGCCGTTGTATAGCCGCGAAAATACACCGCCTGCGGTAAGTATTTCTGGCTTTCATTTCCTTCTTCGCTTGTCCGGGTTCCTTCTTGCTGCCTGACCAGTCGGCCATGGTGCAACGCTTCCCGGGCCAGCCGGCGCCTGTCCCGTGGATACCAAATCATCCGGTCGTGGCGGACCAGACACACAGCGACACGAGCAACCCGATTTAGGGGCAGCTGCCATGGAGGAAGATGACGCCATGGGTAGTGGTGGCGAGCGAGCAGACGGCTCGTCAGGATGCGGCCTGAGGGAGTGGCCGGATGATGATGAGGAAGACGACGTGCCGCGCCACACCCATGGTGCTAACAGGGCGGGTGCCAGCTCCACGTTGGTGCCGACTGCAGTAGGTGGTGTGCCGAAACATTGGGCTAAAGCCGGGTTGTATGGCAGCCGGCCCAAGAAGCCCAAGGTCTCGGCCACCGCAACCAAGCGGCAGGAAGTTGGGGCAGAGGCGGCCCTCTTCCATAAAGGCCCCAAGCCACGGCCGATGGTGTCCGCGTAAGTATTTTGATTTTCTTCGCACTTGTTTTCTTCTTTTTTTGCAGACTCTTCGAATTTTTTCTTGCTTTTCCTGGACAGGGCCCCGCTTTCTATCTCGCGGGCTCTTGCTCGGAGCGTCGGAAAGCTCCGGGAAGTAGTGGAGAGGAACGCGCAGGAGGCGCGAGAGGAGCGGGATGCCACGATCCGGGAGAAGGCGGCGGCTACCCAGGAAGCGCAGGCGGAGGCGGACGCCGCGGCCAAGGGGCAGGCGGACGGAGCCGCCAGGGCGCTGGAGGAGGAGGCGGCCCGCCGCTGGGCTCCGAAATCCGCCGACCCGCAGCACTTGGAGCCGCCAGTCCCAGAAGGCCAAGCGCCCACTGTTGGAGTCAGTGCTGACCAGCTGGCCCTGGAGAGGGGAGGGGGCGGCCCCGTCATCCTGGAGACGGAGGTGCCTCCCCACGCGCCGACTGCCAATGCGTCGGGCAGTCGGCCCGAGGCACCGATGATGCCGCCATCCCAGGGTGAGTTGTTGGTGGGTTTGATTCCTACTGGCCAGGTTCCAGCGCGCTAGCGCCTGGCGAGAGCGACTTTGGCACCAAGGGAGGTGGAGGTCGGAGCTGCCAGCTCATCGGTGCCGGACAACGAAGCAACAAGTGTCGTGTCGCCAGACTGGACGTCAGGCGGCGGCACCGGGGTCTTGAACGTGGCCGCGCGAGATGTGCTGGCATGGTTCAACACTCAAGGATCCACTCTCCAGCAGTCCCTGGAGGATTTCCTGGCAACGCGGATGGTCATTTGGGTATGCTTTCCTACCTCTTGTTTTTTAATTCTGGTTATCATCCCTAAGGCGCGCCAGCACACCCACTGGGTGTAGTCCCCGAGTTTTGGGTCGGCTGATGAGCAGGCAGCTTGGAACTCCATGGTAAATGCCGAGTGCTGACGTACTCTTTCTTTTGTTCTCTTTGTTGCAGGACTACCACAACCTCCATGTGGCTACCTGCAACACCCAGCATCAAGAGCTGGAAATGCGGACCGCAGACTTGGCCTTTCTTCTTGCGGGGGTGCATGAGCGCACCCGTTGGGTGTAGTCCCCAAGATCTGGGGCGATTGCTGAGCAGTCGGGCTAGGTTTTCTGGTGAATTTTTGTCTTCTTCTTCCTTTCTTGACAGTCGGCACGCAGTTGTTCCTAGTCCAGGCTGAGCTCCTCACAAAGGAGCAGGAACGTAGCCAGGCTGTCTGGGAGTGCGACCGCCTGGCTAAAGAGCTAGCGGACCAGGTGACGAAGCACACAGCAGAGCTCGACAAGCTGAAGGAGATCGAGGGGCTCCTTCAGGCCGAGTTCGATACTCAGTGTTGGCACTGGGCCGAGAAGGAGAAAATCTTGGAGGACGGCTATGTAGCCGTCGAGGACATGATTGATGGTGAGTCGTTTCTTCTTTTGATCAGCCACTGACTTCTGAAGAGGCCGGTTTCCAGCTTCTTACTTTTTGGTCTTTTCCTTTGTGCAGACTTCTTTCCTGGTCACTCTGTCACCATTACCCAGGGCATTGAGGCACGTCGTGATGAGCGGCAAAGAGCAAGCGCCGACATTGCGAACAACACGGCCCAGACTCTCAACGAGCAGCTTCTGGCCGTAAGGATGCACCTGCAGCTGTCTCATAGGATGCTGCGTCGCCTGCAGCGCGCCGGGTCTCAGGTCCTGGCCACCCTCTGACTGGATGCTCAAGCTCCATGCAGCCCCAGTCGGACTGCCGAGGGGATGGAGATAGCAGTCGGCCACTTCGAGGCTTGGAAGGGCGCCACAGCGCGGGCCGACATGTGGACAACCTTGGAGTTCGCCAAGGGCTGGTACCCGGGGCTGGACTTGGCCCAGCTAGAGGCCGGGCCTAAGCTGGCGGCGGTGCGTGGCAACCTTGTCAAGCGTGCCGCTGTGATTGTCGACTACGCTAACACCACCGTCTTCACCCCGGAGATGAATGAAAATGGGGCAGAGGTGCCACCCGACTGGTTTGGGCTGGACCCGCAACCGGAGGAGGACTTGGAAGAGGAGTTCGCCTCCAGTGATGAGGGCGAAGATGAGGAAGACGAGGATGAGGAAGATGTCGCACTGGATGAGAGAGCACTCGCCGAGCTCAGCCTGATTAAGCCTCGATCAGCGAGCCGCGTGCCGCGAGGCACCGCGCCGACCTATGCCGATGGCGACCAGGCCGAGATCCACCAGGCGGCCACTCAACCACCCGACGCCGATGATTCCGCCGACCAGCCGGATCCGCCTGTTGCTCCTCTGGCCTAACGGCCGTATTATCTTTCCTATTTTTCTTTTTTGTAATTGTTTTAAATAGACAAGTTAAATTTGCACAATTCCACCTACTAGGGTGTAGCTTCAAACTCTGTTGAATGGTGGTTGTGAGCCTTTTTCTATGGAAATAATATCTTAGTCTTGCACGTGCTTGTGATCTTCACCGGTTTCTAGCTTTATTTTGCTTTTTGCTCCTTTGGGCATTTTCCTTTGCCGTCTTCCTTTGGCTGCCGCCCTACCAGCCAGACATCCACTCTGTGGTTTGTGGCTGGGTCAAGGACTTGGCCGTTTAGGATAGACAAGTACTTTGTCTGTCTCGAATGTAGCTAGTCAAGCTAGATGTCGGCCGTTCAGCTGCTCGGCAGCCGGACGGTTTAATCTCAGAAGCCGGCTTGGTCTATGTTTGTTTTCCTTAGTCATTTTTCATGTGTGCATGGCTTCCCACCTTTAGCTCTTGCCAGTCGGACAGTCGCTCTGTGAATCTGTGACTTAAAGCAAGAGAGGGCTTGGATGCCGGCACACTACTTGTCTGACTATAGGAGAACTCAATCATAGAACAAGGCGGTGAGCCCTCGGGTCATCTGCTCGGACCCGGTGCCGGGCGAAGGAATGAAATAATACATTCACAAGTGTCGGATTCATGGCTCCGCAAAACCCGTTAAGTTCAAACACAGGGGCATGAACGAAGATCTCTCCCACTCACGTCTACCTAGCGCCTCGCTCTCGTCTCGATTGAAAGATTCAAGCAAACAATGAACAAGCACACAAGAGTTTATCCAGGTTCGGGCCACCGTGTGGTGTAAGACCCTACTTCCTGCTTCGGTGGATTTGCTCCGGGCAAGCTAGAATATGAACCGTGTGGCTCAGGATGCGAGCTCAGGAGGCTCTGGAGGCTAGTGTTCTTGCTCCTTGTGCGGTGGCCAAGCGTGTGAATCGATCCCCCTTTCTTAGTGGGAATCCTAACTACTAATATAGGCGGCCACGGTCCTCTTCCCCCGAAATGTTTAGGCGGGAAGGGATTCCATAACGGCCATTTTTGAGCGGGAACACAAGGACGTTCCTACCCTGACAAAAGCAATCTTCGCCTGCAAAAGGATCAGGCGGTGACACGGTGGTGGGCTCGACGGTGACATCCTCCTTATCGTCCTTGCGGTCTTTGGTCTCGTTGCACAAAAGAGGAAACTTTTGCCCCACTCCTTGGGAACCAACGGCTGCGTTGTCCCCTTTGCACCGAAATGGCAACTGCGCCGCTGGCACTCGCTAGCGCGGTGCGTCACTGCTAACATCACTGCCTCCTCCTGAGGCATGCTTGGCCTTGGATTCTCCGCCCCTCCGGCACGCCTTGCCGAGGCCACTCCCGAGGGGGTCTTGGCGTCGATCTCCTCGCGAGGCCAGGCCCCTCGCGAGGGTCTTGAGCAGCTGGTCGATTAGCTAGGCCGTACCAGGGCGCTTGTAGGAGCGCGTGGCGGCCCGCAGACAGGCAAGTCTGGGTACCCTGGTTCCTAGGACGCCGACAGTAGCCCCCGGGCCCAAGGCGTGCGCGGAGTTGGCTTCAGGGTGAAGCCATAGTCGAGGACGAAGCGCTGCGGACCCAAAAAAGGTTGCGGGCCAGGCTGGCGCGCAGCGGTTGGATGGGACACGAGCGACCCTACTCCCCACGCCATCTTGGTAACCGTGTGTCTTGACAAAAGGGGCCTTCTCCGCCAGGGGAGTTATCGCCCTCCTTCCTTCCTGCTTGGATTTCTTCCCTTTGCGCATCTGGCCTCTCTACACCCTTCCGCCCTCCTAGACCATGGCGAGGAAGAACAAGGGCACCGGTGCGCCGGCGTCTGGATTTGCTTCTTCTCTTGATGCCGCGCTTGAGGAGTCCTCCATTATCAGGGAGGAGGACTACTCAGAGGTCAAGCCGTTCCTGTCGAGCTCCCACAATGAGCACGGCCGGACGGAGATCTGGGCTGGATCCACCATGGCGCTGACCTTGCCAAAGTCATGCTACCCCATCTTCCTCCACAGCATCTCCATGGGTCTTGTGCCCCCTTTCTCTGAGTTCTTCTACACCATCCTGGAACATTACCAGGTGCACGCTCTCCATATCCAACCTCGTTCCATCTTCGTCTTGTCGCTCTTCGCCTTCTACTGTGAGGCGTTCGTGGGGGTGAGGCCGACGGTCGCCCTCTTCCGCCACTTCTTCTCCATGCGTCAATACGACGATGGCCTGTGCTCGGGCTATGTTTCCTTTGTATTCCAGCGCCGAGGCTATCGCCTGATGACGGCTGGGAAGAAGATAGAGTCCCACCAGAAGAGGTGGGTCTATCTGGACGCCCAGCGCACCGATCCTCTGTTGGCGCTGCCTACTGCCCGTCTGGAGAAACTTGAAGGCTGGCGCCACGTGAAGCTCACCGGCCCTCTCGCTGGGCCGGTCTTGGTGAAGATTGAGGCCGACCTGAGCTCGAGGCTCGAAGGATGCCAGATCGTGAAGGAGTTCTTGAGGCAGCGTCTGGCTCTGCTGCAGGCTCACTCACGCCCCATGTGGGAGCTGATGGGTGACGACGACGGGCTTCAGCTGCACCCAGGGATGCTGGCCGAAGACGATCTGGACTTCACCTTGAGGGCCCTCCTGGGGATGGTTCCGGAGGATCTTGCCGGGGCCTACCTACCGATGTACAGCCGCCCTGACAAGGCCGAGCTGCTGAAGGCCATGCCGGACCTTGGGGCGCCCGTGGGCGCTCCGCCCACGTTCGACGTGTCTTTCGGTGATGACGACGAGAGCGACGAGGGAGGCTCGGAGGATACCCTGGACGACGATGGGGACTCCTTCGAAGCGTCCGCTGGGGCAATGACGCCAGGCGCAGGTGCTACTGGACGATCCCAGGAGACCACTGCACGTCGGTCCGGACACACTGCGTCCGGGGGGAGCAAGGTGGCGACTCCGCCGAAGAGCACCACGCTAGCGAACCTGGCAACCGCGGCCGCACCCAGGACTGTGGCCTCACCCCTTTCCCAGGCCCGGGCTGTCGGCACGCCCGGCGCGCCAGGAGCTGCTGTTGAACTGCTCGTGAAGAGAAGGGCGCGCCTCGCCTCCGACGAGTAAGTGTGCAATTTCTCACTCATTCTTATTTGCCGTGCCCCTAATGCGCTCTCCCTTGATGCAGCAGCCTCGGGGGTGCGATGAAGAGGGTGAAGGGGGAGGTCATGCCGTAGTGCCCCGCTCCTTCGGCTGCTGGCGCAACCTCGGGGAAGGATGCTGCGGCGCAGGGTGCCCCGGTTGGCCGGGCCACCGCGCGTGCGGTGATGGTGTCACCCGAAGACGTCCCTGTCTCCGGCGAGGTTGCAGGGTTGGCTTCTGCTCCGGTTGCTCTGGCGAGGGAAACCGGAGCCCCCGAGCCCCTGGCCGAGCAGCCGGTCTCGTTGGTGCCCGTGCGCCAGCCGGCGCAGCCTGGTCTTGAGGCTTTGGATGCTGCCTCCGCCGTGCTGGGTCGTCTTCGCGCTGATCTGCAAAACAATGACGGCCACTTGACAGAAGGGCGCCTGGGGCTGATCCGCGGGTGGCTCCTAGCAGACGAGTCTGCACGGACCTCCTGGGATCAGGCCTTGGCAGCTGCTGCCAAGAGTCGAGAGGAAGCTGCGGCGACCACGCTGGCTCGTGACGCCACACTAGATGACGCCGCGTCCTTCGAGAAGCGTTGCCTCAAGGCAGAGAGCGAGCTGGGGGCCCTCCGTGAGGAAGACACCAGGCACGCCCTGGAGCTCAAAGGGTTGGAGAAGGAGCTCGAGGCGCAGAAGGACGCGACATCCTGCCTGCAATAGGAGCAGCTTGCTGACCGCGCCACCCTAGATAAGCTGAAGGTTGAAGTTGAGCGGGCCAGGGCGGCCCAAGCCGCTCGTGTCCAGGAGGAAGCTCTTGCGGCCTTGGCGACGGTGAGTCCCGAGGACCTTACCTCCTTTGACCTTGAGGCCCGCAAGGCGCTGCATGCCGCCTACGGGGAAGGGTTCAAGGAGCCGCAGGCCGCCCCTAAGAGAGGCCCCGTCGGGCTTCTTGCTATGCTCGTGGAGTCCATGCATGATGTTACAGCCGCGATTGGCCAGTTAGCCGATGCTGAAGGCCGTACGCTGCTTACCTTTGTCCTCACGTGGGTGTGTAGCCATCTAAGCCTTCGCAACCCCACCCTTGACTTGGCCTCGATGTCCGAGCACATGACCGTAGTCATGGAGAAGTCGGCTACCTAGGCCCTGAGGGCGAAGGTCACGTCGCTGGTGGAGGCGTTCCTCCAGGCTACCGCTACCGCGGCTGAGTGGAGACGACCGGCATTGCTGCGCCCGATGATGCCTGATCCGTCCTGCTTAGTGAGAGAAGTGCGAGTGCCTCGGGGAGCCGTAAGAACTTGGTTGAATTCAAAAAAACTTGACGTTATTCTAATAGCTAGATGATTCCATGCTTGCTTCCTTTCATGTTTGCTTTAGGTGCTCTGCGTCGGTAGGGCCCAACCCCACGAATACCTCGACCGTCGCTGAGCCCTCTGGATGACCGGGGTTACCGTAGTAACTAGACTCGTTGCTGAGCCCTCCGGACAACAGGGTTACCGTAGTAACTAGACTCAAGGGATGAGGGGTTACGTAGCCAGTAAGGCCCTTTGGTCGCGATGCCCAAGGGTCCCCCTTGACGTTCAAGCGATCCCGTTTTCGTTTTGCGTCGGCAGGGCCCAACCCCGCGCATACCTCGATCGCCATTGAGCCCTCCGAAGGATCGGGGTTATCGTGATAACTAGGCTCAAGGGATGAGGGGCTACGTGGCCAGTTAGTGAAAGTGCAACTAATCCCCGGGTGGTTTTGGCAATTAATAACAACATATATATCATTGAACTAATAGTTACTTGAGAATCATTTCAGAGAAGCTCAGTGATATGGGTATGGCAATGACTGAAGAAGTGGACCCCTCAAAATGCTAAGGCAAGCATTGGTAAAAGCTCAAGACTCCATTTTTGGTTTAGTGATCCAGAGATCACATTGAGTCCATAGGAAAAGCAAATACTATTAAAAGGGGATGAGGTTGTGTTGATGATCTGGTTGCTCAAGTGCTTAGTGATATATCTCCTCAAACTATCAGCAACCTTCACTACAAAATTCACTCATAAGTAATCTCGGTCCCACCGATTATTCCAACTCAGTCACACCGAGATGAACCACCTCAACCATAAGCCAAACCCTAGAAAAATCGGATATTCCGAGTTTGAAATCGGTTTCACCGAAACATGGGCTGCCAAGCTTCTGTAACCGTTTGTCATCAAATCGGTGTCACCGAGTTGATGAAGTCGGTCCCACCGAAACTGGCATGTTCCTGTCTCTGCTCAAATCGGAATAACCGAGATGGTATTTTCGGTCCCACCGAAAACCCCAACGTTCACATTATTTGAACTTTCGGTCTGATCGAGTTGACCACTTCGGTCTCACCGAGATTGCTCAATTATGTGTGTAACGGTTGGATTTTGTGTGGAGGCTATATATACCCCTCCACCCCCTCTTCATTCGTGGAGAGAGCCATCAGAAAGAACTACCACTCCTACCTTACACTTTCTGAGAAGAGAACTACCTACCCTTGTGTTGGGATCAAGTTGCTCCACTCCTACCATATGAAACTTGATCTCTAACCTTCCCAAGTTGCTTTCCACTCAATCCTTTCTTCCACCACAACCAAATCAGTGAGGAGAGTTGAGTGTTGGGGAGATTATCATTTGAAGCACAAGAGCAAGGAGTTCATCATCATCTACAACATCTATTACCTTTTGGAGGGTGGTGCCTCCTAGATTGGTTAGGTGTCACTTGGGAGCCTCCGTCATCAAGATGTGGAGTTGAACCAAGAAGTTTGTAAGGGCAAGGAGATCGCCTACTTCGTGAAGATCTACCCCGAGTATGGCTAGCCCTCCGTGGGCGTAGGCCATGATGGAATAGACAAGGTTGCTTCTTCGTGGACCCTTCGTGGGTGGAGCCCTCCGTGGACTCGCGCAGCCGTTACCCTCCGTGGGTTGAAGTCTCCATCAACGTGGATGTACGATAGCACTACCTATCGGAACCACGGGAAAAATCACCGCGTCTCCAAATTGCGTTTGCTCTTCTCCACCTCTCTTTACTACATGTGCAATTTACTTTCCGCTGCCTATACTCTAGAATTGCATGTGTAGGGTGATACTTGACTTGATCATAATTGTGAAACTATCAAAAACTGTTCTTTGTCAAAAGGCAGAATTTTTATATTTACAAGTAGTCTAATCACCCCCCCCCTCTAGACATACTTTCGATCCTACAAGTGGTATCAGAGCTTTGTTCTCCATTGTTTTGGTTTCCATTGCATTGGACTCCATAAGCTTGGTTTCACAACCTAGGAGAGTATGGCGTCTAGTGAGGGTAATTATCGTAGAGGTCCTTACTTTGATGGTACAAATTTTGCTAGTTGGAAGCATAAAATGAAAATGCATATTCTTGGTCATAACCCAGCCGCATGGGGCATTATTTGTGTTGGTATGCAAGGTGAATTCTTCGAGGAAGGAAAAGTTCCGGATCGCGAAGCCACACCTGAAGAATTGCGGATGTTGCAAAACAATGCTCAAGCTTGTGACATTCTCTTCAATGCCTTGTGTCCCGAGGAGTTCAACAAAATCAGCCGTCTTGAAAATGCAAAAGAGATTTGGGATACTTTGGTTGAAATGCACGAAGGTACCGAGTCTGTGAAGGAATCAAAGCTAGATATTCTTCAAGGTCAACTTGACAAGTTCAAGATGAAGGATGGTGAAGGAGTCGTTGAAATGTACTCTAGGCTTGCTCTCATCACAAATGAGATTGCCGGCTTAGGAAGCGAAGAAATGACCGACCGATTCATCATCAAGAAGATTCTAAGAGCTTTGGATGGAAAGTATGACACCGTGTGCACTTTGATCCAAATGATGCCAAACTACAAGACTCTCAAGCCAACTGAAGTCATTGGAAGAATTGTTGCTCATGAGATGACACTTAAGGATAAGGAAGAGCTTCACAACAAGTCAAGTGGTGCTTACAAAGCTACAAGTGATGCTCCTACAACCTCAAGTGACAAGTTAATTTCCAATGAAGAGATAAGCCTAATGGTTAAGAACTTCAACAAATTCTACAAGAATAGAGGCAAAGAGAGAAGCTCAAAGTCTAGATCATATGATGAAAAGAGATCTTCTAGTCGTGATCGAAACTGCTACAATTGTGGAAGACCCGGACACTACTCAAATGAGTGTACGGCTCCCCACAAGAGAAGAGAAGAATCTCCAAGAAGAAGATCAAGAGATGAGTCACCTCGGAAAGAGAGAAGGAGTAGAGATGATCGTTATGAACGAAGACCCTCTCGGAGAAGCAAGGATTCGGAGAGGAAAGACAAGTCATCAAGGAGCTACACAAGAAGAAGACATAAAGCTCATGTAGGTGAATGGGTCTCCGGCTCCGACTCCGACAATCAATCCGATGGAAGCTATCACTCCGACTCCGACTACAGTCAAGATGAAGGTGTTGCCGGTCTTGCTCTCGTATCCTCCAACTCCAACTCCTACGACTTATTTGATTCACCAAATGAGGGAATTGGAAGATGCTTCATGGCTAAAGGCCCCAAGGTATCACACCCTGAATTCATTGACTTCAATAGTGATGAGGATGACTTGCTTAGTGAAGATGAGCTCTTGCATGATAAATTTAGTGAGCTTAGTAACGATGAAAATGCTAGTAGTCTTTATAGTCGAGAAGAGTCGAATGACAATGCTATGAAGGAGATTGAGCGTCTAACTAAAGAACTAAACACTCTTAAGTTAGCTCATGAAACAACTCAAGAAGATCATAGAGAGCTCCTAAGATCTCATGAGAAGCTACGCTTCGAGAAGCTCACTCTAGAGCAAGAACATGAGTTTCTAAAAGCGATCAATGACGATCTTCGAAAGAAGAGTTCTTCATATCTTGCCAAATGACTTCTCTTGTCTAATTTCTTGCCACCTATTAAGACTAAGCATGACAAGCATAAGAAAAATTCTTCCTCTAGCAGTAACAATAACCATGTTAAATCTAATGTTGTTACTTCTAGTAGTTCTCTTGATTCCACTAACAATGTTTCAAGCCAAGTTACACTTGAGCAAGAGAATAGTTTATTGAAAGGGATCATAGAGAAAGGTGTCTACAAGAGCCTTGCCGGAAGCAAGAACTTTGAGGAAATTGTTCGCAAGCAAGGAAGGCACCGGAAGAATCAAGGGATTGGTTTTGAGCGAAAGTTCAACGCCGAAGGTGTTGAGTGGTAAGAAGGTCAATATCCTACTCCACAGTTTGTTTCTCAAAAGGAGAAGTATGATCCTACTTCTTCCAATGTGGAACAAGCTCAAGATGACCTTCCACCACAAGACCACAAGCTAAAAGCCAAGGACAAGCTTCAAGAGGAGATTGATGCATTCATTGAAGCACCTCAAGCCATGGTCAAGTGGGTTCCCAAGGACACGTCAAATTCTACTTCGTCAAGCTCAACTACAACCCCAAGGATTCCCATCAAGATGATGTGGATCCCGAAGAAGAAGAACAAGAAAGTTCTTGAGGGTGACTCCTTCAACATACTTCACTCACATTTATTTTGGCAACTTGTGCAATCAACTTCCACATCATGCACTAGTTCATGGAGTCACAAACCCTCTTGTTGGTAAGTCAAGGGACAAGGTAATCATTGCTTTCATGGACATCATCTATTGTGAACATCAATCTATGTCCATGGATATCCTTGTTTGTTCCTTGTGGGACTAACCCATGTAGGTATTGAAAGTGCCCTAATCCAAAGGATAGCTCCCAACTCTTGATGATCTACATCAACATTAAGCATCCACATCTTCAACATCTACATGAAGTCTTCTACGACAACCCAAGGTTAGTTTGACCCTTTAAAAGGGGTTCTCACATCTAGGGGGAGCTTTGCTCTAAAAATTGAGCTAAAGCATCTCCAAATGATGTGAACACATCAATGCTTTATGTAAAAGTGGTAACCCCACTTGTGCTTAAACGATGAGTATGACCTATGATCAAATGTTCTCATTTGGCTCCTAAGTCAAAATACTCATATAAAGATGACCTAGTCATCGACAAATTGTGTGCTAGTAGCTTGAGTGTTGGTTGTGCATGTTTGACACATATTTCATTTGCTATCTTATTGTGTGAGCATGTTGAATGCATGATTTTATCCATTCGAGGACATCCATTTGTTGTTTTGGTTGTTTTGATTTTTCTGGCCAAATGGATGGACAAGAATGCCTAAGTACCTCCCCTAGCTATCTATGCTTTCTTGTCTCAAATTCTATTCATGCTTATATCACAAACTTTGAACAAGTCATTTTCGGACCCTCCGAGTGAGGAGCACTCGGAGTCACCGATCCGTCAAGGGCTAACTTCCAAAACCTTCTAAGTGATTTTCGGTCAGACCAACTTTCTCCCACTCGGTCAAACCAAAAGCATTTAGACTGATCTAGGTTTCATCTCGGTGAAACCGAGTTGTAAGTTTCGGCGTGACCGAAATGCATAACTGCCTGGCAGTTATCCATCTTGGTGCCACCGAGTTTTTCAACTCGGTCCCACCGACAGCAAAGGGATATATATACTGAGGGCAGCGCGCGTTGATTATTCCTTCAAACGTTTTCGCTCCCACGTCCCCTGCTGCCGTCGCCCTGATCTCCGGATCGTCGCCGTCATCGCCTGTGCGCCCTCGCCACAGGTCTCCATCGCCGTCAACGGATTTCTCCTCCGCGCCGTTGCCGCCGTAGAGAGACTCCACCAAGTTAGGGTGAGTCTCGATCCCACTCGTGCTTCCATCTCCGATTCAATGCACGTTTGGTTTGTCCTATATCTGGCCACGTTTGAAATCTTCTTTTACACCAGATCGGTTCGTTTGAACTAGTTTCGAGCAAAAATTCTTAGGGTTAGGTTTCCACGGAATACATCTCGGTGAAACCGATTTTAAAATCTCGGAATGACCGATTCGGCCTCTGGCCATTGCACTGCACCTTTCGGTCCAACCGAGTTGTGCAAATCGGTGTGACCGAAATAGAGTTTTAGTGAAACCCTAGTGTTTCGGCAGGACCGAAACCCACTTCGGTCAAACCGAAAGTGGTGTGTAAAGTTTCTGTTATACACTTCGGATTCACCGAAACTGAAAATCGGTCTGACCGAAATGCCTTCTGTGAAAACTTAAAACTAAAATTTGAACTCATTTTGTTTGCAAAAACTTCTGCAGTTTGTGATAACTCTTCTACTCTGCCTATACCTTATCTATTCACAGGTTGTCAGCCATGTCAGATGCCAGTGACAGTCAGAACAGGTCAGAATCACCTATCGCAGACATTCCTGAAGCAGACACTAGTCTAGAGACTAGTAGTCCTTTTGATGATGGTGAGAGGAGTACACCAAGTGGCTTGCCTCCTGCAGCCACCAGAGCTAGAAAAGAGAAGAACTCCGATGATGAGGATTCTGATTTTGTTGCTGAGGAAGAAGTGACTTCCAAGCCTAAGAGAAAGGTTGTTGCCAAAGAGCAACAAGGTCAGCAGTCAAAGAAGGGCACCAGCAAAGTCAAGCAGTCAGCTGTTGCCAAGAAGCTGAACTTGGGAGAGCCAGCCCCAAGCAAAGTGAAGAAAACCTCCAAGAGGAAGAGGGTTGTGTATACTGATCCTCATGCAGATGCAGCAGTCGAGGAAGAAGAAGAAGAAGAAGCACCCCAGCCTGCTCCTCAGAAGCAGAAGCTCATGGGTGATGCCATTAGAGCTGGAGCCACTTCAAAGCCCAAGAAGTCTGCTCAAGCTAAGGCAGCTCCAGCAAAGCCTACTGCCAAGCCCAAGAGGACAACCAGAAACATTCCAACATCTGAGAAGAACAAGGGTGATGTGCCACCAGCTGAGTCTGATGAGGAAGGACAAGTATTGCTGAAACTCCGTCCAAAACTGCCACTTCACAACGATGCTCATCCTCAAGCCGAGGATATGAAGGCAAGGAAAGATAGAGGTCTCAGGCTATGGAGACAATCTGATCCATATGCCGTGAGGAGAAGGACTGCTGTGGATCCCAGATTTCACACCAGAGAGCAGCAGGACTTCTATGAGACTGTGCTGATGGACAAGAAGCCAATAGTTGCAGACACCAGATATGTTGACTGGAAATACATTGACAGCGAAGAGCACAGAGACTTCTTTCCCCATGTGCATGAAAGCTTTACTGCATGTGGAGTTGCTGAGTTTGTGGGTCAGAAATTGACAGATTGGAATGATGAGATGATTATGCAATTCTATGCCACAGCTCACTTCCATCCTGATGGGAAGATCACCTGGATGACTGAAGGTCAGGAATTTTCTTCTTCTGTTGAAGAATGGGCAGAACTTCTGAATGCTCCAGTGCAACGAGAGGATGACATTGATGTCTATGGGATTCCAAAGAAGAACCATGATTCCATGAAGAAAATGTACAAGGAGATCCCCGCAGCAGATTTGGAAGTATGGAAGCTCGGCTGAGTCTACTATCTCCAGGCAGGTCTACCTACCACTAACACTATTCTGAGGCATACCTTGATGCCCAAGTCTGGAGATCATCGCATGATCAGAGGGTATTCTATCAACATGCTGCATTCTCTTGATGAGAAGGCACCTTTCAAGGTGATGGACTTAATGGTAGAGACCATTAAGAGGACTGCAGCTGACCAGAAGAGGTCATGTGGATTTGCCCCACAGATTCAGATGCTTATTAATGCCAAGTTTGGCACGGGAAAATTCATGTTGGATAGGAAACACTTACCCCTGCAGCCAGAGCATGAAGACAATGTTGTTGTGATGGACGAGGAGGATCCAACATCTGTTGAAGGTCAAGCCAAGATTGAAGCTGCTAGGAAAGCCAAAGCTGATAAAGAGGCAGCAGCAGCAGCAGCTAAACCAAAGAGCTTCGGAGAGCAGATACTTGAAGCTACCCAAAGGATTGAACAACGCCTGGCCAGCATTGAACAATCTCAGGAGAGCTTAGAGAGGATTGTTGACGAGAAAATCCATGCTCTGGACGTGAAGCTGACTGAAATTCAGGTGACCGTCAACAAGCTTGAGGCAGACATGGAGGAAGCAAAGCAGGACAAGGCAGAGCTTGTGCAGGATGACTTAGTCCAGGACTCTCATCGCCAGACTGCTCCGGTTCCCAGAGGATCCCGATCAGCTGCTATTCCAGTGACTGACACCAGGACTACAACTTCAGCACCTCCTACAGCTCCAGCAGTTACTCCAGCTACAGCTCCAGTATCCACTCCTCCAGCGCAGACATCAGCTGAAGTCTTCGCCGATGCCGTCATATCTACTCCGACATCTACCCAGACGGGAGCCGCCAGCAGAGCCTACAGTGACGTTTAGCTCTATGCTTTTTCCAACTTTTTGGTAACTTGTTGCCAAAGGGGGAGAAATTGTATAGATCATAGGGCTTCGAGAGAGAGAGTGCTCTTTCGTTCTTTTGCGGTTTCTTTGAGATACTTTTGGTACCTTTTGGTTTTCGAAACTTTCAGTGCGCTTGATACTACGTTTGATGCTACCTTAATGAGTGCTTAGTCGTACTATGCTTTAATGTGTGCTTAATGCTTATCATATGCTATTCCTATCTTGTATGGCTATTTACTCATGTCTTGGTGATTGGGTGCATGCTATTCATTCTTATCATTTTGTGCGCTCCACCAAGATGTATGTGACATGGAAGAGTGACCCATGATCCTAATCGATTGTGCATTTGCATTCAAACGCAAATCTTAAATAATGCACAAATTTAGGGGGAGCTCTTGCTTATCACATACTTCTCAAAGCGACGATATTATTCATTGATTATATCCTTTGTCGAAGCTTTGATCTATATGTTGTCATCAATTACCAAAAAGGGGGAGATTGAAAGTGCAACTAATCCCCGGGTGGTTTTGGCAATTAATAACAACATATATATCATTGAACTAATAGTTACTTGAGAATCATTTCAGAGAAGCTCAGTGATATGGGTATGGCAATGACTGAAGAAGTGGACCCCTCAAAATGCTAAGGCAAGCATTGGCAAAAGCTCAAGACTCCATTTTTGGTTTAGTGATCCAGAGATCACATTGAGTCCATAGGAAAAGCCAATACTATTAAAAGGGGATGAGGTTGTGTTGATGATCTGGTTGCTCGAGTGCTTAGTGATATATCTCCTCAAACTATCAGCAACCTTCACTACAAAATTCACTCATAAGTAATCTCGGTCCCACCGATTATTCCAACTCAGTCACACCGAGATGAACCACCTCAGCCATAAGCCAAACCCTAGAAAAATCGGATATTCCGAGTTTGAAATCGGTTTCACCGAAACATGGGCTGCCAAGCTTCTGTAACCGTTTGTCATCAAATCGGTGTCACCGAGTTGATGAAGTCGGTCCCACCGAAACTGGCATGTTCCTGTCTCCGCTCAAATCGGAATAACCGAGATGGTATTTTCGGTCCCACCGAAAACCCCAACGTTCACATTATTTGAACTATCGGTCTGACCGAGTTGACCACTTCGGTCTCACCGAGATTGCTCAATTATGTGTGTAACGGTTGGATTTTGTGTGGAGGCTATATATACCCCTCCACCCCCTCTTCATTCGTGGAGAGAGCCATCAGAAAGAACTACCACTCCTACCTTACACTTTCTGAGAAGAGAACTACCTACCCTTGTGTTGGGATCAAGTTGCTCCACTCCTACCATATGAAACTTGATCTCTAACCTTCCCAAGTTGCTTTCCACTCAATCCTTTCTTCCACCACAGCCAAATCAGTGAGGAGAGTTGAGTGTTGGGGAGATTATCATTTGAAGCACAAGAGCAAGGAGTTCATCATCATCTACAACATCTATTACCTTTTGGAGGGTGGTGCCTCCTAGATTGGTTAGGTTTCACTTGGGAGCCTCCGTCATCAAGATGTGGAGTTGAACCAAGAAGTTTGTAAGGGCAAGGAGATCGCCTACTTCATGAAGATCTACCCCGAGTAAGGCTAGCCCTCCGTGGGCGTAGGCCATGATGGAATAGACAAGGTTGCTTCTTCGTGGACCCTTCGTGGGTGGAGCCCTCCGTGGACTCGTGCAGCCGTTACCCTCCGTGGGTTGAAGTCTCCATCAACGTGGATGTACGATAGCACTACCTATCGGAACCACGGGAAAAATCACCGCGTCTCCAAATTGCGTTTGCTCTTCTCCACCTCTCTTTACTACATGTGCAATTTACTTTCCGCTGCCTATACTCTAGAATTGCATGTGTAGGGTGATACTTGACTTGATCATAATTGTGAAACTATCAAAAACTGTTCTTTGTCAAAAGGCAGAATTTTTATATTTACAAGTAGTCTAATCACCCCCCCTCTAGACATACTTTCGATCCTACAGTTAGGCCCCTGGGTCGTGATGCCCAAGGATCCCCCTTGACGTACGAACGGCTCACATGAATGATAACGAGCACCATACCTTGCCCACGAGCCTTCGCCTGGGATGGGGGCACGGGAAGGCCAGGTGTCTGGGCACCTGGTAGGGTGGCGTCTGCCAGGCGTGGCCTGAGCATAGCTCCCGTGCCTAGCCCCCCTCGCGACACCCATCCAAGGAGAAGCCATGAGCGTAGTGAGCTGAAAAGCTCCCTGAGGTTGGTGCAACCACTGGGGGCCACCCTCCGCTGTTTATAACTAGCGCGGAGCATAGAGCTACCACACTTGCACGGAGTGTGGGCCGCGCCTCGGTCGTATCGGCCAGCGCAGAGCTTGGTGCTTCCACAAGTTCGTGGGCACAACTGCTCCTCTGTTGGATCTGCCAGCGCGGAGCTTGGTACTTCCACTGGACCGTGGGAGGGAGCCTCCCACCGGGAGAGACTCCGGGGCGTGCACAGCCCCGTCCTGACGTGTGGCGTGCACGGTAGGACAGCCAAGGTGTATATGGGCCTTCCTCAGGACGAGCAAAACGACACTGAGGAAGTTCTCGTGAGCTTACGCATCACTCACGACACCCTACCCTGAGGCGGGTTGCACCTGAGTCTTCCTCTGCAAAATGTGAAAAGAGAGGTGTTGTGTCGACCTGCGCCGAGTGCATCTCTAGGGGATATTGCATGAGAAGACCGCAGCACCAGCGACCCCAGGAGGTGACGTCATGGGGTTAACCCGCGAAATAGAGCTCAGCCACTGGATTTGTCGACGCTGCAGGGACGGACCCGAGCACAGACGCCGTGCCCAGTCTTCTCATGCCACGATCCAAAGGAAATACAGATGGCACGCGGTTCCCGCATGAGCGAGGCACCTGCCACGGGCCCCTACTTACCCATCCACGATTAGCCCATGCGAGAACAAGGCTCCAAGGACCATGGGAGGTGCCGTCACAAAAATGGCTCGCTAGGCAGAGCTCAACCCTTGGGTTTATCGATGCTGCAGGGACGGACCAGAGCACAGACGTCTTGCCAGTCCTTAATCATGGGCCGGTCGCGAGTGGGCTCACAAGGGCTCATGACCTTAGTGGTGGTGAGGACGCCAAGCATATAGATAATGCGAATGGAAAGAGATATCTGGCCTTGATCATGCAAAAAGGGAGACAACCGCGAGGGAACAGCCCCCAGCGGCCCGAGGATGATGCAGCCAGAGAGGCGCCCTCGTTTGGATACCTGAAGTGTCACCTGATACTTGCCGAAGGAGAGTTGGGGTAGCTGAAGGCGCGAGCTGTGCGGGTTGCTCCCGAGGATCGTCGGGCTCCTAAGGCCCAGGGGCTCCTGAGGCTCTCAGTGGTCGCGCGGGTCCGGCTCCCGCTCCGTCCGGACCACCTGCCAATGAGCCTCCCGAGCTCCCAAGGCCTGCTGCGCGAGATGCTGGAACGTGGTAGCTGCATTGCGGAAGCCAAAGAGCGTGCAGACGTAGCTGCAGGGGAGGGCCCTCCTCCGGCCGACCGTCGTCGGCAGAAGGGCTCCTGAGAAGCGGCCCAGTTGAGACCCGCGATGTCGACGCAGACGCGGAGGCAGTCGCTTGGGCTACGATTAGTTGGACTTGGGATTGTGCGGTTACGCCCACCGCGGATGAGTCTTGCGTACTGAAGTTCCTCTGTAACTTGGTCAATGAAGTCTTGAGCACCCAGTGCTGGACGGCTCGCGCTAGACTCACAAAAACGCGCATCAAGATACGCTTGCAGGTGGTGCTCGAACACCTCCCTCGGTGCACAGGTCAGCTCAGGGACACTCCAGAGGAGAGCCCCCGAGCCCGTCACGAGAGGGGCGTCGAGCACGCCTCCCTATGCAAGGGTGGAAGGTGCCTCGTCAGCAGGCGCGAGTCCTGAGGCCAGGTCGTCGGGAGCCCCCGCATCCTGAGTTCCATCGACGGGTAGGTTCTTCTTCTTCTTGGGGGCAGTCTGCAGGGCGAGGATGGCTCCATCCTCATCGGAGTACTCAACCGCCGCGGTCTGGTAGGCACGCTCCAGGGAACGCATCGCTTCCTTCTCGTCGGAGGCGGTCGTGATGACTCCGCCGCTCCCGGGCATCTTGAGGACGTTGTAGCCATGATGGGTCGCCGCAATGAACTTGGCAAGGGCAGGATACCCCAGGATGGCGTTGTACGGGAGGTGGATGTCCGCGACATCAAAGTCGATGAGCCCTGTGTGGTAGTTGTCGCGGTCGCCAAAGGTGACGGGGAGGCGGACTTGCCCCATCGGGAGCGTGGAGCCATCCGTGACTCCGTAGAATGGCTTGGTGGGGTGGAGCTGATCATAGGGAACCTGCAGTGTCTCGAAGGTCTGGACAGAGAGGACGTTGAGCCCTGCTCCACCGTCGATGAGGGTCTTGGTCATGAGAACGTTGCTGATGGTTGGGGTGCAGAGCATCGGGAGTGCGCTTGGGGCCACAGTGCACTTGAGCTGGTTTTTGGAGACGAAAGCGATGACTTGCTTGGTCCACCTGAGGTTGCACGCGACGTCAGGCCTGGGCAGCGCCGCGTTCACCTCACCGGTGAACTGCTTGAAGATGTGGTGAGAAGCCGGGGCATGGGCTCCTCCCAGAATGCACGCAACTGCACGCGGTTCCTGGAAGCCCCCTGCCCCGTCTCCCTGGCGGTCATCGTCGTTCCTCCTTGGCGGTGGTGGCAGCGGAGGCAGGCCTCCGTGGCCCTGAGGGTGACCCTCACGAGACTGGTCGCGCCAGGGGGTGTCACGAGGCTGCTCCTGCCAGTGGTTTCACTAGGTTGCTCACGCCACCCTTGGCGTGAGTTCCTGCTGTCCCAACGTCCTCCTCCTCGGCCTCCTCCACGGCCGTAGCCGCGGTTTTCGCGCTCAGGGCGCTGCCCGAAGCGCCCGCCGCGCATCGCCCTGAGCTGCTAACAGTCGTTGGTGTTGTGGCTGTGGACATTGTGGAAGACGCAGTACGGTCGGTTGTCTCTGGGGAGGTCATCGTAGCCGCAGCCATGCTTCACTTCTGGCTCAGCAGCCAGCAGGGCAGGTCCCTTGCGCTTCGGCTCCTTGGCCTTGTTTTTCTTGTCGTCTGCCTCCGCCTCAGGTAGCTCCTGAAGGGAGAGGCGCCTTCCTCCACTCTAGCGCACATCGCCCCGAGCTTGAACATCTCAAGGCCTGTGCACAGTTCTTCATGGATGGCGAGCTCTTCCCTCATCCTGATGTCGCGGACACCATCGGAGAACGCGGAGATGATGGTCTCGTCCGAGACCCTGGGGATACGGAGGCGCATGGTGTTGAAGCGTTCGATGTTCTTATGCAGGGTTTCTCCCGGATGCTGCCTCACGCGACGCAGGTCAGCAGCAGCCGGGGCTCGGTCGCGTGTGCCTTGGAAGTTACCGACGAAGCGCTCGCGAAGCTCTCCCCAGGAAGAGATGGATCCCACCGGGAGGTTCAGGAGCCAGGAGCGCGCGTCGTCCTTCAGAGCCATGGGGAACCAGTTCGCCATGACCTTCTTAGTGCCGTTTGACGCCTCGATGCTCAGCTCATAGAGTTGGAGGAACTCCGTGGGGTTGGTGGTGCCGTCGTAGCACGGAGGCAGGTCCGGCTTGAACTTGCCGGGCCAAACGAGGCGCCGTAGCTCGAGAGCTAGGGCGCCACACCTGCGCACGCTCATGATCACAGGCGCCCCCTGCACCTGTGACACTGTTTCTTGAGATACTGGCGCCACCACCTCCTGTGGCGCGCGGTATGGGCGTTGCGGGCCAGGGGGCCCACGAGCCCCTTCATGTGGGTGTGGGATCACCTGGCAACTCACCTCGTGGCGGCCGTGGGCTCTGCGGGATTGTTCACGTCGAGGGGCCTCGCGCCGGCCCTCCTGGCCGGCGGGGTGAAGGGGAGGCGGAGCCGGGACCCCACGGCCCACGTTTGCCGTCGGGGGCGACGGAGGACGTGAGAAGTGCGTTGGTGCAGGTGCTTCCCCAGCGGCGTTGACGAGCTCGGTGATGCGGTGGAGCCACTTGTCATGAAGATCGTCTGCTGGGCGGTAGCGCAAGAGCTCCTGTGCCATCAGTAGCGCAGGCTGCTAGTAGACCAGCCCGCGGCAGACCAGCAAGGACGACGCTGCGGCCGGCGTGGGTGAAGGGGTTGCCGTGCGGCCATCCCGCTGCACGGACGGCGGCAGCGAGGAGTCCTGCTGTTCGTGGACAGCCGGGTCGGTGGCGGCGTTAGCGACAGTCGAGTTGGGCTGGAGCGGAGCGCCGTTACCCGCGGGCGCCGTCTGAGCGATGTTCACAGCGTGGCGGGCGGCACGAGCTAGACGTGTCCACCATGGCTGTGGAGCAGGGTCGGTGATGAGAACGCGACGAGGTCATCGGAGAGGCAAGATTTCGACACGCCCCCTACCTGGCGCGCCAAATGTCGGATACAGGGCTCCGCAAAACCCGTTAAGTTCGAACACAGGGGCGTGAACGAAGATCTCTCCCACTCACGTCTACCTAGCGCCTCGCTCTCATCTCGATGGAAAGATTCAAGCAAACAACGAACAAGCACACAAGAGTTTATCCATGTTCGGGCCACCGTGTGGTGGAAGACCCTACTTCCTGGTTTGGTGGATTGGCTCTGGGCGAGCTAGAATATGAACTGGTACAAGGGTCCTGGCTCAGGAGGCGAGCTCAGGAGGGTCAGGAGGCTAGTGTTCTTGCTCCTTGTGCGGTGGCCAAGCGTGTGAATCGATCCCCCTTTCTCAGTGGGAATCCTGACTACTTATATAGGCGGCCACGGTCCTCTTCCCCCGAAATGATTAGGCGGGAAGGGATTCCACAACGGTCATTTTTGAGCGGGAACACAATGACGTTCCTACCCTGACAAAAGCAGTCTTCGCCTGCAAAAGCATCAGGCGGTGACACCGTGGTGGGCTCGACGGTGACATCCTCCTTATCGTCCTTGCGGTCTTCGGTCTTGTTGCACCAAAGAGGAAACTTTTGCCCCGCTCCTTGGGAACCAACGGCTGCGCTGTCCCCTTTGCACCGAAATGGCAACTGCGCCACTCGCGGACGCTGGCACTCGCTAGCGCGGTGCGTCATTGCTGACATCACTGCCTCCTCCTGAGGCAGGCTTGGCCTTGGATTCTCCGCCCCTCCGGAACGCCTTGCCGAGGCCGCTCCCGAGGGGGTCTTGGCGTCGTTCTCCTGGCGAGGCCTAGCCCCTCGCGAGGGTCTTGAGCAGCTGGTCGATTAGCTGGGTCGTACCAGGCCGGTTGTCGGAGCGCGTGGTGGCCCGCAGACAGGCAAGTCTGGGTACCCTGGTTCCCAGGACGCCGACAACAGGCATGAACTTACCATATAGATAAAGAAGGATGTCCCCGAGTGCTCCTCGAGGGATCCATTGACTTCGCAAAATACAGACGATAGCATGATACATACTGCATTAACTGTCAAACTGACGAAGGAGATTCAAGTTCCTTGGTCGTTCCGAATCTTGGCCAGAGTCGTCTCTCTTGCGCTCCGTTGGCTTGTGCGCGTCAATGAGGTAGTAGGAGTCGTTGCCTAGAGCCTTGCTGATGAGGAAAGGCCCTTCCCAAGGGGCCGAGAGCCGGTGCTGGCCGGCTATTTGCTGGATCAGTTGGAGCACATGGTCCCCTTCACGGAAGGATCGCGGCTTAACCCTCCGGCTGTGATAGCGGCGCAGGCACTGCTGGTAGATGGCAGACCGGCTGAGTGCCAGCAGCCGGGCTTCTTCCAGTAGGTCGACGTTGTCTTCTTGTGCTTCCTTTGCTTCCGCCTCCGTGTACATAATGATGCGAGGCGAGTCGAACTCAATGTCAGTTGGGCTGACAGCCTCGGCCGCTTACACAAGGAAGAAGGAAGTGAAGCCGTTTGCTTTGTTTGGTGTAGTCATTAGGCTCCATAGGACGGCCGGCAGCTCTTCGATCCAGCAGCCGGCCGAGCACTCCAACGGCTCGACCAGTCGCGGCTTGATGCCAAAGAAGATGAGGTCGTTGGCTCGCTCGACCTGGCCGTTTGACTGCGGGTGGGAACATACGCTAAGTCCAGTCAGATGCCATGTGCTGCGCAGAAACGAGCTAAGGCGCTTTGGCAAAGTTTGTGCCATTGTCGGTGATGATGTTGTGTGGTATGCCATATCGTACTGTGATGTCGGAGATGAAGGTTACAATAGTCGGACCGTTGAGTTTCTTGATTGGTCTTCCTTCAATCCAGTTGGTAAATTTGTCCACGGCGACCAGCACATGGGTCATGTCGCCGCATCCTGTCTTGATCGGGTCCACCATGTCCAGCCCCCAAACGGCAAATGGCCAAGTGAGGGGATGATCTCGAGTGCGGATGCCGACATGTGCTGCTTGGAGATGAAGCACTGACACCCATTGCACTTCTTGACCAACTCCTCGGCATCATCCAATGTAGTCGGCTGTGACACCCCGAGACCGGTGCGCCAGGTGTCAGTCAGTTATTCGTCGTCGTTGCCATGTCATCTGCTTGCGTGTTGCATCTTGCCATGTCATCATGTGTATTGCATCATCATGTTTTCAAAACATGCATCCGTCCGAGTCCGCCCGTCCTCTCCGTTCTCCGTTCTGAGCCCAGACACACTTGCATGTGCCCGCGGCGCCTCCGAATATTTATTTTGTGAGTGGCCGGAAAATGTTCTCGGAATGGGATGAAACTTGGCGTGTGGTCTTATTATAGTGTAGACAGGCCGCGTGCCAAATTTCATCGCATTCGGAGTCCGTTTGATAGCCCAACGGATATATATAGCGGCACTAGTCGCCGGTCTAAACGTCGGATGTTTTCGGTGTCCGAAAACCCCCGCGGGCCTCTCTCTTCTCTCCTCACAGCCCACTCATGCCTCCAACACAGCCCATCTAGGCCCAGCCTACTCCCCCTCCGCTCCGGTGCCATTGGATCGTGATCCGATGGCTCCGAAACAGCCTCAAACCCCCAAACCCTAGCATTTTTGCTATATATAGACCCTCCCCTTCCTAAAATGGGTAGCCTAGCCCCTCCACCTACCTCTAGCCCCTTCCTCCTCCATTTCCGCGCCCAGCCACCTCCATCCCGCCACTTGGCGCCGCCCAAACCTCCCTCCACCGCCGCCACCTCAGCGCAGGGGCCTGGCCGTCAGCCTCCCATCGCCATGTTGACCCGCCGTCAGTCAGCACCCTGGCTCCCCTCCTCCCACAGGGCCCGCAAAGCCCAGGCGCAGCCCGCCCCGGGCCCGACCTGGGCCGAGCACTCCGCCGCCGCCCGAGCCCCGCGCCCGCTCCCTCTCGTCGATCTGGAGCTCCCCGTCGCACCTCCACCTACCCTGCCGGTGTCCCTCACCGCTGGTCACCGGAGGACCGCCGCCGCCCCAGATCCGGCCTCTCCTCGCCGGATCCTCCGCCGCCGCGCAGTGCCGCCCGTCGCTGGCCCCTCCTCACCTCCTCCACCGACCGCAGGCCTCGCATCCCTCGCCGGACAAGACAGCCGCCGCCATCCTCTGGCTCGCCGCCGGCCACTCCCCCGGCGGGATCCCGAGCCCCTGCCGCCACCGGCCTCCCGTCCTCCTCTGGATTGGGCAGGATCCGCCGCCGTGAGCCGCCCGACCCGCTCCGCCTGTTGGACCCGATCCATCGCCGATCCGGTCCGCGTTGACCTCTCTGTGACGCTGCTAGCGGGACCCATTCGTCGGACGTATCTGCCGGGACACGTACATGTCCATTTCCCCAAGGTCCTTTTTTTCCTCTAAGTCCGTAAATCTGTCATAATTTTATTGCATCTTGGCATGCCTGTAAATATTTTTGTGTGTATGTCCAAATTGAGTGAATGACATGTCAAAATGATCGTGGTGATATGCTCTACACTTTGTTCCATTGTGTCATGCTTGTTTGACTTCTTCTAGATGCTCTAATCTCATTTGCAAGAGTGCTACTTGTTATAAACTGCTGCTACTTGTTATTTTGTTGCCATGTTTGAGATATGATAAGTTGGTGCATGTTTATCCAAATGATGCATATGATATATCAAAATGTTCATTATGAAGTGTACTACATGATGGTTGCTGTAGCATGCTTGTTTGAGTTCATATTGCCATGTTAATCTCTGTTGCAAAAGTGCATTTGATTGTTAAGTGCTGAAACTTGTTATGAGATGCTGATTTCACTTGATCATTGCTATTGATGTGTTTGTCTCCATGCCACATGTCTAGATGTTTTACAAGCACCAATATATGGTCTTTGCTGTGGTGCATTTAACTTTCCATGATATGCCTTGTGTTGACTTAAACATGCTTGTAAACATGCCATGTTGTTATTGTTGTTTTATACTTAGTGAAAAAACTGCTAAGTCTAGAATCTGTTATAACCTGATGCTATGTTTGCTTGATGCCCTACTCAAATCCATGCTTGTTTTGGAGTGTCTAATGATCATGTCTTGTTGTACATGTTATTGTCTATCCATTCATGCCCTTACTTGATCATATGACCTGTTGTAGCTTATTTATTTCTTGCTCTCAAGTTGCTATAAAATATTACTGTCAGGTTTTTATCATCATGTTCAATTTGGTGGAGCTTGTTGCTATTGATCCATGCCTCCTATGGAGTTGCTCCAATGGAATTTTTTGCCGTAGGATATGTCTACTACATGCCCATGCTCTTTATGTTCTTATTAGAGTTCATATGCATGTTGTTTTGTGCCTCCGAAGGCAGCATCGTGATGATGTTTTTGCCTTCCCAGATTTTGGCTAAGTCTGGATAATTTTATTATAACTTGCCATGCTTGTTTAAATGTGATCCAGCAAGCTTTAGGGTGTGTTCTAAGTTCATACTTGTTAAGTAACATGTCTACTTCATGTTCATGCTTCTTGTTAACATGTTTGGTTGCTGTAGCTTATATTTTCCTTGCTCCAAAGTTGCTATGTGGCTGTTAACATCAGCTTGTTGTTATATCTTGTTTCATGTGTATCTTTTAGCCCGTTGCTTCGTTTGGAGTGTGCCTTACATGTAACTTGTGTTTTTTAGCATGTAGAATCATAATATCATCTTGTTTACATGTTTGGAGTATGTTTGCTTGATGTTTGGGTGCATCTTGCACCGTTGCCTTGCTTGTCTTGTTTTGCTCATATCTTCTAGGCTGTAGCTCCGAATTAAACAAACTTTATATGAAACTTGACTAGAATTTTGTGTAGATCATCATGGTGCATGTTAACCTGCTATTTAACAACTTTAACTTAAGGTTTGTTCAGATCTGGACTAATTTCAAACTTTTCATATGATGACTTACCGGATTTGTTATATGTAGTTTCCGGCATCATTTAAACTTGTTGACTTCTGTTGTTTTTCTATGCTTCCTGCCTTGCCATGTTTTGCATCAAATATAGACTTGTCTTGCATCCTACTTGGTTGAGCATATTGTCATGTTCTTGTGATGTTTTTCTGTGCTTCCTGCCTTGCCATGTTTTGCATCATATATAGACTTGTCTTGCAACCTACTTGGTTGAGCATATTGTCATGTTCTTGTGTTGTTTTTCTGTGATTCCTACCTTGCCAGGTATTGCATCATATATAGACTTGTCTTGCATCATACTTGCTTGAGCATATTGTCATGTTCTTGTGTTGTTTTTCTGTGCTTCCTAGCTTGCCGTGTATTGCATCATATATAGACTTGTCTTGCATCATACTTGCTTGAGCATATTGTCATGTTCTTGTGTTGTGTGTTTACCGTATTGCTTGCTTCTTCTCGTTAGTGCTTGTTCCGTTGCGATCGTGAGGATTTGTTCGTCTACCTGTGGTTCTTCCTCAAGGCTTCTTCTTCGTCTACTTCATGGACTCATTCTTCTTCCTTGCAGGATCTCAGGCAAGATGACCATCACCTTGGATACCTTTACTATCATTGCCTTTGCTTAGTTGTCTCGATGCTATCATTATATGTCACGCTACCCATCATTTATGTCAGCCTCTCCTTGTTGCCATGAAACCTCTAACTTTTGACACCTTCCTAGCAAAACCATTGTTTGGCTATGTTACCCGCTTGCTCAGCCCCTCTTATAGCGTTGTTAGTTGTAGTTGCAGATGAAGATTGTTCCATGTTGGAACTTGATGCTTTGGGAATATCACAATATCTATTATTATTATTAACACACCTATATACTGGGCATGGGTGGAAGGCTTGGCCTTTTGCTCGGTGTTTTGTTCCACTCATGCCACCTTAGGCGCCGATAAACCGGCATTATGTTCCTTGATTTTGCGTTCCATACACGGTTGGGTATATGGTGACCCCTTGACACTTCGTATTTGAATAAAACGCCTCCAGCAAGGCCCAACATTGGTTTTCATTTGCCTCATAATAACAACTTAATTAATTAATTAAAAATGCATAGGGGGTCGCATCCCTGGGGATTCTTCTACATAGCAGGGGGGACCAGCGCTGATGGTGTTGGTCCCAAATAGAGCAGCTTGCGGCGCCGCCCCTAGGAAACTTGGGGTATCTGGTCGCTGTAACCATAGCTCATCCGAACGTGGCCTGAGACGAGATACGCGCGGCTACTATCAGGGTGTCAGCACGCCGGGAGGTCTTGCTGGACTTGTTTTACCATTGTCGAAATGTCTTGTGCACCGGGATGCCGAGCCTGATCTGATTTCCCTAAGATAAGGGGCAATAATTATTATTACTTCAGCTGATCGTGATAGCTTGTGATGGGCTAAGTTGGGACACCCCTGCAGGGTTATAATCTTTTGAAAGCCGTGCCCGCGGTTATGTGGCAGATTGGAATTTGTTAATGTCTGGTTGTAGAAAACTTGACAGAGGATCCGAAGTAAAACACAAAACTGTGTGAGTAACCGTGTGTAACGCCCCAAGACCGACGCTCCAGAAGATTCCAGATGTTTTGGGTTTTCTCTGTGTGTTTCAGTTGTGCTTGCTCTATTTATTTTTGCATTGCATCATATCCTGATGCCATCATGTCATAATTCTTTTGCTTTCTAATTAAATTGTGTGGATCTTCGATCCATTTAAATTGAGGGAAGGATGACTTCTCTTTATAACATATCCTTCTAATATTTATGGAGCTATTAAAAATTATTCCATTTGTTGGAAGTAACCATAACACACTTGCATATTTTCCCCATGCCTTTTCTTTCTCAATTCCTTGCCTCAAACCATGATAACTTTTCCTTTCCCTTTTATCGAGTTTCCTCCAAAAACCTCAACATTTGTGGACACTTCAAAAACCTGTCCTAGTTCAAACCTTTTGAATTAAATTCAAAGGAATTTGAATTTAATCTTTCAATCTTGGCCATTCCTAATTTCTGGGATCAACACCTTTCTATGTGAGTCCAAGAAATTTAACCTCTTGCTCAATTATTTCACTAAACCTCTCCATCTTTTTCTTCTCTCTATCTTTTCTTTTCTTTTCTCTTTCATTCTTTCTTCTAAGGAGTTTAAGAGAGAGAGAGAGAGAGAGAGAGAGAGAGAGAGAGAGAGAGAGAGAGAGAGAGAGAGAGAGGAAAAGGAGCCCATCCCGCTGGACCTACAGCCAGGCCCAGCCGCCGGCCTCTCTAAGGCCTCCTGCAGCCTCTAGCCCAATTTGGCCCAGCCGCCCCACAACCCTAGCCCGACCGAGCACATCTCCCCATCGCTCCCTCGTCCCTTTCCTCGCGCCGCCACTCCGCCCCGCACCCGAGGTCATCGAACTCTCCCTCGACCCCCGCCT
The DNA here is from genome assembly GCA_902687465.1 of Secale cereale. Classification (NCBI taxonomy): domain Eukaryota; kingdom Viridiplantae; phylum Streptophyta; class Magnoliopsida; order Poales; family Poaceae; genus Secale; species Secale cereale. Next base: position 342,256,478 of record LR738710.1, on the reverse strand, counting down.
CCTTCTGCCTACTGCATCGCCGCCCTTCTCCTTTCCCCTCCTGCGTTGCGCCGCCCGTCCAGCACTGCCCGCCACGGCGCGTGGATCGCCGCGCCGCCCCTCCAGCGCCGCCCGCCACGTCGCCTGGCTCGCCGAGGGGAGGAGCCCCTCGAGCAGCCTCGGCCAGGCAGGAGCATTGCTGCCTCCCTGCCATCCTCGTCAGGGCCTCGCACCCTGCCGGCCATAGCTTCCCCGACGAGCAGCCGCACTCCGCCGCGCCGTGCCGCGACCGCCGCCACCAACATCTCCAGCGCCTCCGCGCCCATCTTCTCCGACGGTCCTTACCCCCGCACCGAGCTGCTCCCCCGTTGTCCCTTCCTCTGCTTCGTTCGCAGCACCTCTCCTCATCCCGCTAGTCATGGCCGCCGCCGCGAAGCTTCTAGCCTCCGGCAGCAACAACTGTAGGTCCGGCAGCCTCGTATCCCGTCGTGGCCATCCCCACGCGCATCTTGCTGGCGCCTTTGCTCGAGCTTGGCACAGCGTTGCCGGCGCTTGTGCTTTGCCCTGTTTGCGTTGCCGCTCCACTTCCGGTTCTCGGTGACCTTCATGTCTCGCTGGAACCGCAAGTACGACCAACACCTCTAGATTCGGCAAGTTCAACGATGACCACATTGACGTGACAAGTAACACTACGACGCGACAAGTACCTCGACGACACGAACATCTACAAAGCGTGTACCACTACCGTCGCCCCAAGGACGTTCGATCCGTCAAATACCTCTCCGAGATGAAAGGAGAACGACTACATCCTCTACCGTCGACCTCGGAGACACGTGGATGCGCCAAGTACCCCTTCGGTCCGGAACGCGGCAAGTACCAAGACACGATAACGTGAACAGCTACAAAACGTGTACCACGACCCGTGAGTACCACTACTTCCTCTACGACCTCGAACCCC
>LR738710.1:342158038-342255413 GCA_902687465.1 Secale cereale | reverse complement strand
CCCCCCCCCCCCCCCCCGCCGAAACGAACGCTCCGAAGGTATACCCCGAGTCGAATGCCGATGTGGTGAACGAATGCTTGTTGTGTTGCATGGGATGAATCGGATGTTTGCATCGTGTCCATTGTGACCCTCGTTTTCCCTGTCGTTGTCAAGTGGGAACCAGGTAACTGGGAGCACCCCACCGTCTTTGCATTCACGCTCACGCCACCTTTCTTTTGCACCGGTCTCTCCACGAGTTACCGGTACCGATATGTTGCGTGGCATCATTTTTGGATTCGTCGCCGTGGCCCCTTTCTTTCCACCACGGTGACAAATACTTCATATATCCTCATGTTCACTTTTGCTAAAATTGCTTAAAACTTGCATTTGTCATCCGCTTCATGTTAACAACATTAAAAATGTTTAAATTGTTGTTGCTTTAATAATTGCTAAATTGGTTATGGGGTTTTCCCCGAATTGTTTTTGTTATTTCCGGCCTAATTTAAAATGCCTAAATAGTGTAGTTTTATTATGCTTCACCTCTTGCCATGCTAACAAACATTTAATCTTGTCTTGTAAATAAATGAGAGTCAACTAACTAAATATAATGTGGTGTTTTGTCAATATGCAACTCGTTGCATATTGAGCTCCACTTAACTTGTAGTATTGTTTGTGCACCTTGCCATGCCATGCATATTTAAACCGGACATGCATCATACTTGGATGTGCATCGGATGCCATGTTTATGCCTGTGTGTTTACCGTGTTGCTTGTTTCTTTCCGGTTTGCTTCCCTCGTTAGCTTCGGGTTCGTTCCGGAGTTGTGAGGTTTCGTTCAACTACTTCATGGACTTGTTCTTCTTCCTTGCGGAATCCCAGGCAAGATGACCATACCCTTGGATACCTTTACTACCATTGCCATGCGTAGTTGACTCGATGCTATCGTTATATGTCGCGCCACCCATCAGTTATTGTCAGCCCCTCTCATTGTTGCCATGAAACCTCTAACCTTTGAAACCTTCCTAGCAACACCATTGTTTGGCTATGTTACCCGCTTGCTCAGCCCCTCTTATAGCGTTGTTAGTTGCAGGTGAAGATGAAGTTTGTTCCAGGAGGGAACTTGTTGTTGGAATATCACAATATCTATTATTATTATTAACACACCTATATACTGGGCATGGGTGGAAGGCTTGGCATTTTGCTCGGTGTTTTGTTCCACTCATGCCACCTTAGGTGCCGATAAACCGGCATTATGTTCCTTGATTTTGCGTTCCTTACAGGGTTGGGTATATGGGGACCCCTTGACACTTCGTCTTTGAATAAAACTCCTCCAGCAAGGCCCAACATTGGTTTTAATTTGCCTCATAATAACAACTTAGTTAATTAATTAAATTTGCATAGGGGGTCGCGCCCTCGGGATTATTTTCTACATAGCAGGGGGGCCAGTGCTGATGGTGTTGGTCCCAAACGGGCAACCTGCAGGGCCACCTTGGGGAAACCCGAGGGCTGGTTTTACTCGTAGCTTGTCCCATCCGGACGTGGCCTGAGACGAGATACGCGCGGCTACTATCAGGGTGTCGACATGCCGGGAGGTCTTGCTGGACTTGTTTTACCATTGTCGAAATGTCTTGTGCACTGGGATGCCGAGCCTGATCGGATTTCCCTAACATAAGGGGTAATAATTATTATTACTTCAGCTGATCGTGAGAGCTTGTGATGGGCTAAGTTGGGACACCCCTGTAGGGTTATGATCTTTCGAAAGCCGTGCCCGCGGTTATGTGGCAGAGGAATTTGTTAATGTCCGGTTGTAGAAAACTTGATAGAGGATCCGAAGTAAAACACACAACTGTGTGAGTAACCGTGACTGTCTCTTTTCACTTTGAGAAGAGAACACGGTGGGGTTATGTTTGACTCGTAGGTAGTTCAGGATCTTTAGCAATCATTACTAGTTGCGACCGCTTGCGTAGATACTCATCTTATTCTTGTACTCGTAAGTTAGCCACCATATTATGCTTAGCCGCTGCTGCAACCTCACCACTTTACCTCTTCCTACCCATAAAGCTTTGCTGGTCTTGATACCCATGGTTATGGGATTGCTGAGTCCTCGTGGCTCACAGATATTACAACACCAGATGCAGGTTCAGCCGAGAATGATGCAGGAGATGGATCAGAACTTCACTGAGAGTCCGATGAAGAGCGTGGCCGTATGTTTGTGACGTTGTTCGACGATCAGTAGTGGTTCCTACTAGGGACGATCCGGTCTTGTGTTATTTATGGTATCTTTCATTTGGATCTTCGTCTGTAGTCGGACTCTAATGTTATTTGGATGATGATTTTTTATGTAATGCATTGTGTGACGTGGCGAGTGTAAGCCAACTACTCTTTTGCAATTTCATCCCTCTTTTACATGAGTCGTGCAAAGATACCATACTTGAGATCAATCTAGTATGAGCTTATGCCTTTAAGTCGTGCCTCGACACGTAGGAGGTATAATCTCATACTGGGCATTACACCGTGACTGTCTCTTTCTACTTTGAGAAGAGTACACGGTGGGGTTATGTTTGACTCGTAGGTAGTTCAGGATCTTTAGCGATCACTACTAGCTTGCGACCGTTTGCGTAGATGCTCATCTTATTCTTGTACTGGTAAGCTAGCAACCATATATTTGCTTAACCGCTGCTGCAACCTGATACGTCCAAAATGCATCACTATTTTATATCGTAATTCATCCTTATTCATTCATATATTTCACATTACGATGATGTTCTTATGTTGTTTTAGCCTATTTTACACAGTTTGCAACTTTCCGGTGCCGAAGCAGCAGACGCAGGATTCAGCGGTAAAAAGTGGACGCTGAGTTGCTGAAGAAGAATACCTCCAAATTACCTGAAAATCGACGGAGCGTATTTTCCAGAAGGATCACGAAGATACGCAAAAGAGCAACCAGAGGGCGGCCACAGGGTGCCCAGGCGGCCACCTGGCGCGGCCCCCACCCTGGCCGCGCTGGGAGGGCGCCTGGAGCCCCTGGCCCGCTCCAGGCTCTCCCCTCTGGCCTATATACTCCTCGTCATCCAGAAACCCTAAAAGGGAGAGTTTTTACGGAGTTCCGCCGCTGCTCCTTGGAGGAAACCTACAGAGAAGAAATGCCATCTCCGGCGGGCAGATTCCGCCGGGGAGATCACCTCCCGGAAGGGGAGATCATCGCCATCGTCATCACCATCGTCACGGGCATCATCGAGATCATCATCAACATCATCCCCAACATCATCACCATCTCCATCTTCATCCAATCTCATCTCACAATTGCAACTTGTGTTGTAATCCGTACTATCTATCCTCTCTACCCTATCGGTGTTGATTACTACTTTGTGGTGAATGCTATTGAGTTTTGTTGGAGAAATATCATTATGTCCAGATTGTTTACCATCCATCTATCTCCACTGATCATGATCTCTTTGATGTCTTGTGAGTAGTTACTTTAGTTCTTGAGGACATGGGAGAAGTCTTGTTGTTAGTAGTCATATGATGTTGAAGTAATATGTGTTGTTTGATACTTAAGTTGTGTTGTTATTTTCCTAGTGGTGTTGTGTGAGTCGAACACTCAACACTTCGCCTTATTAAGGACCTAGGGGAATACATTGTGTACAAAGAATGCTTACGGTGGGTTGCCGGAGTGACAGAAACCTGAACCCCAGTTCGCACGCTTTTGCACAAGGGAACAATGGATCATCGGTCGTATTGCTATGGTTAGGCTTTTGCCTTAAATACTATCTTGTATTTGCGGATGCTTGCAAGGTGTTTAATCATAAGAGTGCACTCATCTTAGTCTAGAGGGTGTACTAGCATAGATCCACCAACTCAACACGTATCAACACATCACATAGTACCGATACGAAATATGGCGAAAGCACATGACTACCTCTCCCGTGTGTCCTCAAAAACACTTTAGCCTTTATAAGTTTAGTTGCTAGGCCTCTCCTTTGCTCAGAAAGGATTGGGCCACTTGTTACTCTCCAGTGCCTTTTACTTTGCTCGCTTTTACTTTCATGTTGCTTATATCAAGAAAACCCCTAAAAAGTTATCTTTCAGTGCTTGCAGTTAGTCCTTGCTCAGAATCACTTATCAATACCTTCTGCTCCTCATTGGGTTCGACACTCTTACTTATCGAAAACGCTGCAATAGATCCCTTACGGTTGTGGGTCATCACAACCTCACCACTTTACCTCTTCCTACCTATTAAGCTTTGATAGTCTTGTTACCCATGGTTATGGGATTGCTGAGTCCTCGTGGCTCACAGATACTACAATAACAGTTGCAGGTGCAGGTTTCCGATATCTTGACGTGAGAGCGTTTATCGTTGTGTTGGAGTTCTTTCTTCTACTTCTTCTTCAGTCTTGGGTTAGGTTCCGGGTCGGCAGCCTAGGATAGCAGATGGATGTCGTTGTGCTTTTCATGCTTGCATCCGTAGTCGGATGCCTTGTATTGATGTTGTTGTATTCATGTGACTTGTATGTATTGTTGTATCCCCCATGTATGTATGTAATGGTACGATGTAATGATATCCATCTTTTTAAGCGCCCGAAATGCGGTTGTGCCCCAATCACGTAAGTGTCACGTGATCGGGATAGAATCGCATCTTGGGCCTGACAAGTTGGTATCAGAGCCTCGACCGACTATATGACCCCCCTTGATTGATCGTAGTTTGGCCGTTGTTGAGTCTAGCAGAAAACATTTTTCGGAGTCTAGTTATATCGGAGAGTAGGAATTCTTTTTACTCCCCTGCCCCTTCGTCGCTCTGGTGAGGAATCTTGACGTAGGTGTTTGGAATTACTCCTCTTCCCCTTCAAATTTTTTTTAGGATCACATGGTTAGTTTTTGTTCGTTGCGTTGTTAGTTCTTTCATCTGGTGCATCTCTCGTCAAGTGGATTCAACCCTCTTCTTCTTTGCAAGTGCAACCTTAGTTCTTTCAACGGCGTTGTTTCCCCTCCCAAAGTTGTCTTTCTTTTTCCCACCCGCCCACCCTTTTTTTTCTCGGGCCGGAGTCCTTAATTGAGTATCCATCCTACTCGTGTGAATCCTTTGCATTCTTTCCTCAGTTACTTCAACAGGTGAATTCTCTTCTAGTTCATCATTCTTCATCTCTTTTCTTCCGGTGTTCTTCATATTCTTTTCCCTCAGCTCAAATGCTTCCAATTGCTCGTTTTCCTGTCGCCATTTAATTATTCCGGTGTTCCAAAGACATTCCAGGAGGTTCGTCCGTGTTCCAATTAATTCGAGGTTGTCACCTCATTCGAGTTTTTCAATCGTTCCGGTGCATTATCTCCTTTGCGATCCTTTCAACGCCGTTTCTTTTCGGTCGGCTCATAACCCACGGGTCTTTTCCCAGGATCTTACCTGACTCTTCTAATTTCCGGAGTATTCCTAAATTCTTCTCAAGTGTGACGTAAGGATGGATTCCATCAGTCATATGCCTTCTCCAAGATCGTTTGTAAATTCTTTTCATTGTTGCTTCAACCTCTCTTCTTTCATTATTCCGGAGTATTTATGAATTTTTTTGTTGTGTTCCTCCGAAGGCATCATTTCAGAAGATTTCTTCGTTCTTAGTTTTCAACTTCGTCATCCAAATATTCTTCATTGATGCCTCTTCGTTCGTCTCATATTCTCCCGGTGCTTGTTCAAGTATTCTTTAATTGGTTCACAATCTCTTCGTTCTCGTCGTTCAAATTGTCCTCAAGTGCTTTATTCTTCCCGGAGATTCATTATCTTGTATTCACTCAATTTTAATTCTTACGATGGTTGTTCTATTTCATCATTCGATTTTAATTCTTCATTGTGGTTCGTTCCTTTTATTCACTCGTCTTTAATTCTTTACGGTGATTCGGTCAACAATTCTTTTCCGGTGCTATTATATCAAATTCATTCATCTTATTCCCATCCTACCGGTGTTTCATGAAGATTCTCGCAAGTCCGTGATATATCCCTCCTTTATCAATATCATCGAGAATAAGTAGTATGTGAATCCATTGTTCATCAGTTTAATTGGTGGAGGATAAGCATAACATAATTCTTATTCTTTTATCAAGTTGATTTATTCCTTCATTCGGAGTTTATTCTTCAGGAATAAATTCTAATCCCAAGTGTCTTATTCTTTTCTTCCCGGAGTTCAAAGTTTCTCGGCCTTCTCATCGGACCCCGTAGAATCAATGCAAGGCTTTAATCTTATTCTTTTCATCCGTCATTTCTATATCATCATCCTTTCGTTACCGGAGTTCCTCATGGTGGTTCTTCATGAGATAATTCATTCTTCGAGTGTTCATCAAATTCTTTTGGATCAAGCTCAAGCATTATTCTTTTGCCTCTCGAGCGCAAATAATTCTCCGTATTCTTTTGAAGTGGAGTTTTGCAATTCTTCGTTCTCAGCTAGTCCTTCTTTTCGTTGCGGCGGTAATTCACCTCAAGTTTTGAGATGTTTTAAAAAAAAGTCCACAACGAGCTCATTCTTTTGTTGTTGATTTTCTCAACAACTCCGTTCAAGCTTTTCTTTTCAAGATGCTTTCAAAGTCTTTCGCACTCGAAGTTGTTCTTCTCTTATCCGTTCTTCTCATCCACTATTTTAATTATTCCGGAGGCATTGTCTTGTTCATTTCGTCATGTTTTCGTTTCCATCTTTTCAGGTTCTTGTCCTATTCCATTCTTGTTCAACCGGTGTGCTATTTCTTTTAGTTTTAGCCGGAGTGCTGCCCGAATTCCTTTTGGAGATTCTTTCCTTCTATCTCTGTTAACCGGAGTGGTTTCAAATTCATTCTTGTTCCGTCAGCTCTTGCTTCATGCCTTTCAACCTCCTTGATTCTCGTCATATTCTTTGTTCCTCTTGTTCAACGAAGTCTTTGCAGCTTTGTTCTTCTTCGTTGTATCCTTTCTTTCAAGTGGCTTAACCTCTCAAGGTTCTTTGGTTTCACTCTTTTGTCCTCGAAGAACTTTGTTCTTCCTTTTTCCCTTTCGTCTCATTCCTAAGATCTAGGGACGAGATCTCTTGTTAGAAGGGGAGTGTTGTGACACCCCGAGACCGGTGCGCCAGGTGTCAGTCAGTTATTCGTCGTCGTTGCCATGTCATCTGCTTGTGTGTTGCATCTTGCCATGTCATCATGTGTGTTACATCATCATGTTTTCAAAACTTGCATCCATCTGAGTCCGCCCGTCCTCTCTGTTGTCCGTTCTGAGCCCAGACACACTTGCACGTGCCCGCGGCGCCTCCGAATATTTATTTTGTGAGTGGCCGTAAAATGTTCTCGGAATGGGAGGAAACTTGGCGTGTGGTCTTATTATAGTGTAGACAGGTCGCCTGCCAAATTTCATCGCATTCGGAGTCCGTTTGATAGCCCAACGGATATATATAGCGGCACTAGTCGTCGGTCTAAACGTCGAACGTTTTCGGTCTCCGAAAACCCCCGCGGGCCTCTCTCTTCTCTCCTCACAGCCCACTCATGCCTCCAACACAGCCCATCTAGGCCCAGCCTACTCCCCCTCCGCTCCGGTGCCGTTGGATCGCGATCCGATGGCTCTGAAACGGCCTCAAACCCCCAAACCCTAGCATTTTTTGCCATATATAGACCCCCCCCCTTCCTAAAATAGGCAGCCTAGCCCCTCCACCTACCTCTAGCCCCTTCCTCCTCCATTTCCGCGCCCATCCACCTCCATCCCGCCACTTGGCGCCGCCCAAACCTCCCTGCGCCGCCGCCACCTCAGCGCAGGGGCCCGGTCGTCAGCCTCCCATCGCCACGTTGACCCGTCGTCAGTCAGCGCCCTGGCTCCCCTCCTCCCGCCAAGGCCCGCGAATCCCAGGTGCAGCCTGCCCCGGGCCCGACCTGGGCTGAGCGCTCCGCCGCCGCCCGAGCCCCGCGCCCGCTCCCTCTCGTCGATCTGGAGCTACCCGTCGCACCTTCACCTACCCTGCCGGTGTCCCTCACCGCCGGTCACCGGAGGACCGCCGCCGCCCCAGATCCGGCCTCCCCTCGTCGGATCCTCCGCCGCCGGCCCCTCCTCACCTCCTCCACCGCCTGCAGGCCTCGCCTCCCTTGCCGGACAAGACCGCCGCCGCCGTCCTCTGGCTCGCCGCCGGCCACTCCCCCGGCGGGATCCGAGCCCCCGCCGGTGCCGACCTCCCGTCCTCCTCTGGATCGGGCAGGATCCGGCGCCATGAGCCGCCCGACCCGCTCCGCCTGTTGGACCCGATCCATCGCCAATCCGGTCCGCGTTGACCTCTCTGTGACGCTGCCAGCAGGACCCATTCGTCGGACGTGACCGCCGGGACACGGACATGTCCGTTTCCTCGAGGTTCTTTTTTCCTCTAAGTCCCTAAATCTGTTATAATTTTATTGCATCTTTGCATGCCTGTAAATATTTGTGTGTATGTCCAAATTTAGTGAATGACATGTCAAACTGATCGTGGTGATATGCTCTACACTTTGTTCCATTGTTTCATGCTTGTTTTACTTCTTCTGGATGCTCTAATCTCAGTTGCAAGAGTGCTACTTGTTATAAACTGCTGCTACTTATTATTTTGTTGCCATGTTTGAGATATGATAACTTGGTGCATGTTTATACAAATGATGCATATGATATATCAAAATGTTCATTATGAAGTGTACTACATGATGGTTCCTGTAGCATGCTTGTTTGAGTTCATATTGACATGTTAATCTCTGTTGCAAAAGTGCATTTGATTGTTAAGTGCTGAAACTTGTTATGAGATGCTGATTTCACTTGATCATTGTTATTGATGTGTTTGTCTCCATGCCACATGTCTAGATGTTTTACAAGCACCATTATATGGTCTTTGCTGTGGTGCATTTAACTTTCCATGATATGCCTTGTGTTGACTTAAACATGCTTGTAAACATGCCATGTTGTTATTGTTGTTTTATACTTAGTGAAAAAACTGCTAAGTCTAGAATCTGTTATAACCTGATGCTATGTTTGCTTGATGCCCTACTCAAATCCATGCTTGTTTTGGAGTGGCTAATGATCATGTTTTGTTGTACATGTTATTGTCTATCCATTCATGCCCTTACTTGATCATATGACCTGCTGTAGCTTATTTATTTCTTGCTCTCAAGTTGCTATAAAATATTACTGTCAGGTTTTTATCATCATGTTCAATTTGGTGGAGCTTGTTGCTATTGATCCATGCCTCCTATGGAGTTGCTCCAATGGAGTTTTTTGCTTTAGGATATGTCTACTACATGTCCATGATCTTTATGTTCTTATTAGAGTTGATATGCATGTTGTTTTGTGCCTCCGAAGGCAGCATCGTGATGATGTTTTTGCCTTCCCAGATTTTGGCTAAGTCTGGATAATTTTATTGCAACTTGCCATGCTTGTTTTAATGTGTTCCAGCAAGCTTTTGGGTGTGTTCTAAGTTCATACTTGTTAAGTAACATGCCTACTTCATGTTCACGCTTCTTGTTAACATGTTTGGGTGATGTAGCTTATATTTACCTTGCTCCAAAGTTGCTATGTGGCTGTTAACTTCAGCTTGTTGTTATATCTTGTTTCATGTGTATCTTTTAGCCCGTTGCTCCGTTTGGAGTGCGCCTTACATGAAACTTGTGTGTTTTTGCATGTAGAATCACAATATCATCTTTTTTACATGTTTGGAGAATGTTTGCTTGATGTTTGGGTGCATCTTGCACCGTTTCCTTGCTTGTCTTGTTTTGCTCATATCTTCTAGGACGTAGCTCCGAATTAAACAAACTTTATATGAAACTTGACTAGAATTTCATGTAGATCATCATGGTGCATGTTAACCTGTTGTTTAACAACTTTAACTTAAGGTTTGTTCAGATCTGGACTAATTTAAACTATGCATATGAGGACTTACCGGATTTGTTATATGTAGTTTTCGGCCTCATTTAAACTTGTTGATTTGTGTTGTTTTTCTGTGCTTCCTGCCTTGCCATGTTTTGCATCATATATAGACTTGTCTTGCATCCTACTTGGTTGAGCATATTGTCATGTTCTTGTGTTGTTTTCTGTGCTTCCTGCCTTGCCATGTTTTGCATCATATATAGACTTGTCTTGCATCCTACTTGGTTGAGCATATTGTCATGTTCTTGTGTTGTTTTTCTGTGCTTCCTACCTTGCCAGGTATTGCATCATATATAGACTTGTCTTGCATCATACTTGCTTGAGCATATTGTCATGTTCTTGTGTTGTTTTTCTGTGCTTCCTACCTTGCCATGTATTGCATCATATATAGACTTGTCTTGCATCATACTTGTTTGAGCATATTGTCATGTTCTTGTGTTGTGTGTTTACCGTATTGCTTGCTTCTTCTCGTTAGTGCTTGTTCCGTTACGATCATGAGGATTCGTTCGTCTACCCGTAGTTCGTCCTCAAGGCTTTTTCTTCGTCTACTTCATGGACTCATTCTTCTTCCTTGCGAGATCTCAGGCAAGATGACCATCACCTTGGATACCTTTACTATCATTGCCTTTGCTTAGTTGTCTCGATGCTATCGTTATATGTCGCGCTACCCATCATTTATGTCAGCCTCTCCTTGTTGCCATGAAACATCTAACATTTGAGACCTTCCTAGAAAAACCATTGTTTGGATATGTTACCCGCTTGCTCAGCCCCTCTTATAGCGTTGTTAGTTGCAGGTGCAGATGAAGATTGTTCCATGTTGGAACTTGATGCTTTGGGAATATCACAATATCTATTATTATTATTAACACACCTATATACTGGGCATGGGTGGAAGGCTTGGCCTTTTGCTCGGTGTTCTGTTCCACTCATGCCACCTTAGGCGCCGATAAACCGGTATTATGTTCCTTGATTTTGCGTTCCTTACACAGTTGGGTATATGGGGACCCCTTGACACTTTGTCTTTGAATAAAACGCCTCCAGCAAGGCCCAACATTGGTTTTAATTTTCCTCATAATAACAACTCAATTAATTAATTAAAAATGCATAGGGGGTCGCGTCCCCGGGGATTCTTCTACATAGCAGGGGGGCCAGCGCTGATGGTGTTGGTCCCAAATAGAGCAGCTTGCCGCGCCGCCCCTAGGAAACTTGGGGTATCTGGTTGATATAACCATAGCTCATCCGTACGTGGCCTGAGATGAGATACGCGCGGCTACTATTAGGGTGTCGGCACGCCGGGAGGTCTTGCTGGACTTGTTTCACCAATGACGAAATGTCTTGTGAACCGGGATGCCGAGCCTAATCGGATTTCCCTAAGATAAGGGGTAATAATTATTATTACTTCAGCTGATCGTGAGAGCTTGTGATGGGCTAAGTTGGGACACCCCTGCAGGGTTATAATCTTTCGAAAGCCGTGCCCGCGGTTATGTGGCAGATTGGAATTTGTTAATGTCCGGTTGTATAAAACTTGACAGAGGATCCGAAGTAAAACACACAACTGTGTGAGTAACCGTGACTGTCTCTTTTCACTTTGAGAAGAGAACACGATGGGGTTATGTTTGACTCGTAGGTAGTTCAGGATCTTTAGCGATCACTACTAGTTTGTGACTGTTTGCGTAGATGCTCATCTTATTCTTGTACTCGTAAGCTAGCCACCATATATTTGCTTAGCCGCTGCTGCAACCTCACCACTTTACCTCTTCCTACCTATTAAGATTTGATAGTCTTGTTACCCATGGTTATGGGATTGCTGAGTCCTCGTGGCTCATAGATACTACAACAACAGTTGTAGGTGCAGGTTTCCGATGTCTTGATGTGAGAGCGTTGATCGTTGTGTTGGAGTCCTTTCTTCTTCTTCTTCTTCAGTCTTGGGTTAGGTTCCGGGTCGGCAGCCTGGGATAGTAGATGGATGTCGTTGTGCTTTTCATGTTTGCATCCGTAGTCGGATGCCTTGTATTGATGTTGTTGTATTCATGTGACTTGTATGTATTGTTGTATCCCCTATGTATGTATGTAATGGTATGATGTAATGATATCCATCTTGCTAAGCGCCCGAAATGCGGTTGTGCCCCAATCACGTAAGTGTTACGTGATCGGGATAGAATCGCAGCTTGGCCCTGACATCGGCCAGAAGAATCCATGGTGGAAAGCTTTGGCGACGAGGGATTTGGAGGCCACTTTGTGTCCGCATTCGCCTTGATGGTTGTCTCTCAGGATTGCCAAGCCCTTCTCTTGCTCTAGGCAGCACTGGAACACACCAGTCACGCTGCGTCTGACGGGCTCTCTGTTTACTATTGTGTATGTTGATGCTCTATGTTGCACCTGTTGGTCCAGGATCTCATCGGTTGGTAGCTCTCTTCTCAGCAGAAAGTTGAGGACGGGCTGTGCCCTGGATGGTGCTATGACTCCTGTTATTTCGGCAACTGACGCCAGGGTCGTTGGGCCGGGAGCTGGAGGGCCAGAGTCGGCTGCCGCTTGCTGCGTCATTGAAGTCCTCGAGCCGACTGCATCAATCCCCGGGCCGGGTGCCAGTGCTGCAGTCCCCGAGCCACCTGGTGCAGCTCTTGGGCCGGGTTCTAAAGTCCTCGGGCCGGCTGTTGCAGTCCTCGAGCCGGGTGCCAGTGCTGCAGTCTCTGAGCTGTCTGCTGAAGTCCCCGGGCCAACTGTTGCAGTCCCCATGCCGGAACGGCTGTTCCGGGGGTAGTCGGCACGAAGATGGACTCGGATTCTGGTGAGGCCTTGATGGACGGCTTGCGCAGACACTGGAGGGATACGCCCGCTGGTATTACTTACCGAGTGAAACCGATCCATGCCAGGGCATCTGCTTGCTCGTTGTCGGCCGGTGGCACATGAAGGAACTCGAAGGCGTCAAAGTGCCCGCTGATCTGTTGGATGAAGAAGTGGTAGCTTGCCATGTTTGCATCCTTGGCGTCCCAGTCGCCAGATGAGTGCTGGACCACAAAGTCTGAGTTACTGTAGCACAACACTCGCTTGTTGCCTATCTCTTTGGCCAGTCGGAGCCCATGGACGAGTGCCTTGTACTCGGCCACGTTGTTGGAGGCGACAAAGTGAATTTGCAGCGCGTACTTAAGCTTGTCGCCTTTGGGAGAGGTGAGGACGGCACCGGCTCCTAAGCCGGTGCGCATCTTCGAGCCATCAAAGTGCATCCACCAATGGGTTGAGTCTGGCACTGGCGGCAGGTACTGGGTCTCGGCCCGGTTGACGAGGAAGTCGGCCAATGCTTGTCACTTGATAGAGGTCCGAGGCTAGTAGAAAATGGTGAAGGGGGCCAACTCGATGGCCCACTTCGCCCCTCGGCCTGACGCATCTCTGTAACCTATGATTTCAGCAAGCGGGGCTTTGCAGACGACTGTAACGGGATGCTCCTGGAAGTACTGCTTGAGCTTCTTGGCGGCGAAGTACATGCCGTAGCACATCTTCTGGTAGTGGGGGTAGTTCTGCTTGGAGGCTGACATTACCTCGCTCAAGTAGTAGACGGGCCTTTGGACCGGCTGTGCCTTGCCATCCTCTAGGCGCTCGACTATGATCATGGTGCTGGCCACTTGGCTGGTGGCGACAATGTAGAGGAACATGGGTTCCTTGGCAGTCGGGGCCACTAGGACAGGCGGCATGGTAAGCATCTTCTTGAGTTGGTGGAAAGCTTTGTCCGCCTTGTCATTCCACTCAAAGCAAGTGGTCTTCTTCATCAGTTGGTACAGAGCGAGTGCCTTTTCACCCAGCCGACTAATGAATCGACTGAGTGATGCCAAGCACCCGGTGAACCTCTGGACGTCTCGTAGGCGGGTTGGCCTCTCCATCCTCTCGATGGCCTTGATCTTCGTAGGGTTGCATTCGATGCCGCGTTCAGACACCATGAAGCCAAGGAGCTGGCCGGCTGGTACCCCGAAGATGCGTTTCTCCGGGTTTATCTTGATCTGAAAGCGGCGTAGATTGTCAAAGGTCTCCTTGAGATCTTCCATAAGGGTGCCACGCTTCTACGTCTTCACCACAATATCGTCTACGTTGACGTGGGCATATCTGTCAAGCTGCTTGAGGAGGAACTTCTACATGCAACGCTGAACCGTGTCGCCAGCATTTCTCAAGCCGAACGTCATGGTGAGGTAGCAGAATCCTCCGAATGGTGTGAGGAAGGCGGTCTTCAGTCGATCAGCCGGATCCAACTTGATCTGGTGGTACTCGGACTAGGCATCAAGGAAAGACAACAACTCGCATCTGGCTGTGGAGTCGATCACTTGATCTATTCGCGCCAAGGCAAATAGATCATTGGGGCAGGCTTTGTTGGGGCTGGTGTAGTCAATGCACATGCACCACTTGTTGTTCTTTTTCAGCACGAGGGCTGGATTGGAGAGCCACTCGGGGTAGAACACCTCCATGATGAAGCCGACTGCTAGCAGTCAGGCGATCTCCTCACCAACAACTCTCCTTTTTTCTTCTGACAGGCGGCGAAGCGGCTGCCTGACTGGCTTCACATCCTACCTCACATGTAGCTTGTGCTCGGTGAATTCCGTCGGAACACCTGGCATGTCCTTGGGGGACCATGCAAAGATGTCTCAATTCTCATGGAGAAATCGACGAGCTCGCTTTCCTATTTGCTATCAAGGTTTGACCCCATGACGGCAAATATCTCTGGGTGTGCTGGGTCCAAGGAAATCTTCTTGGTCTCTTTGGCCGGCTGGAAGGAGCCTTTGTGGTTACACTTCCTTGGGATCAGATGGTATGGACGACTGCTCGCCGGCCATTGCCACCATCCGATCGAGACGACACTTCTCTTCAGCTATGACAAGGGCCTCCTCCAGCCGACTGCTGGCAGCTGCACAAGCGACCGACTTCTCGTAGTCGCCAACAATGGTGATTATGCCCATGGGCCCCGGCATCTTCATCTTGAGGTAAATATAATGCGGTACCGCCATGAATTTGGCGAGTGCTAGCCGGCCTATTATTGCGTGGTAGGGGCTTTCCAGACCTACCACCTCGAACTAGATTGGCTCGCGGTGGAAGTGTTTCTTGTCGCTGAACAGGACATCTATCTTGATCTTGCCGATTGGAGAGCAGGAGAGGCCAGGGACAATGCCGAGGAACATGGTCCCAGTGGGCTGGAGCTACTTCTGTTTGATGCACAATGTTTCCAAGGTGTCATGGTAGAGGATGTTGATGCTACTGCCGCCATCTATCAGAACCCTGGAAAAACAGCAGGCCCGTCTGTCTATTGAGAAGGTTGAATCCAGCACCAAGGCATATGCACCCGGCGATGGCATGACGGCTGCGTGCTCATCACAGCTCTAGCTGATGGGATTCTCGGACTAACGCATGAACTCCGGGACCTCTCAAGCGACGGCATTCACCTCACGGTGTTGCTGATGCCGACTATGCCTATCGTCTGCCATGCTGGTGAAGACGACGTAAGCCCCATTCTCTTCAGGGAACTAATCTTGCACTGCGCTGACTGGCCCGACGACCGGCTACCGGGGAGGCGGCGCCAGTGAGCCAGTAAGCGGAGGAGGCAGGCCCTCGCCCTTTGCGATTCACGTGAGCCAGTGGCACTTCCAGATGGTGTGATTGGACGCCTTTGCGCCGCTGTGGAACTTGTAAGGTGCGTCAAGGGTCTGCTCAAAGGAGAAAGCGGGCTGCCAGCGGGCTTACCGCCCTTCTGACAATTCGAGCCGGCTTGCCCTTCACGTGGCTGGTCCTCAACTGCCGCCACTTGCCGGCTGTTGGAAACCGGCTGGGGAGCCTTGCGCTTGTTGTTTGTCTGTAGCTGTCAGCGACTGGAGTCGCCAGCCGACATTCCAGGAGCTGTGTGAGTCATCTTTCCAGATGCGTCTACACGCAGCTGTGACTTCATGGAGGGGTCGGCTGTGGCATACATTTCGGCTATGATCAGCAGCTCATCTAGCATAGTGGGCTCGTCGCAGAGGAGCATGTGCTTGAGCAGGGTGCCTTCTCTGCACCCAGTCCTGAAATACTCTATGGTCTGCACCTCATGCACCCCTTCATAGGAGTTGCGCAACTCAGCCTAGCGCATCAGGTAATCGTGGGTGGACTCGGTTGGCCCCTGGACGCAAAGGGAGAGCTGACGCGGCTTGGGTGGTCGCTTATAGGTGCTGGTGAAGTTGCGGGTGAAGACGTTGGTGAAGTCTAGGCAGCTGTTGACACTGTAGGGCTTGCGGCTATTTAGCCATGTCCGGACCGTGTCCTAGAGCATGAGCGGAACATTCTTCACAACAACGCGCTTGCTGCCGTTTGCTATGCTGACGGCAGTGGAGCAGTCTACCAGCCAGTCCTCCGGCTTCACGGAGCGAGAACCATTTGGTGGAAAGGCTCGTCGCGAATGCGGGTGCCAAAGCAAGGCGTCCCGATAGCATCTTCTTCTTCCAGCGCAAAGGATCGGGTGAGTCGATCGATCCGATGATGGCCGTCGTTTGCTCCGACTCCCTCACGGCGGCCCAGCCGGCCTCCGAGAGTCGGATGCTCAACAGGCGGCGGGGACACGTGTCTCTCCCTGCGAGGGGGGATGAGTACCCGCCCCGCCATTCCACTGCTCGTGGGAGGCCTTCCTGATCGCGCTTGATGGAGATGTGGGGGCGCTAACTACGACTAGGAGCCGGCTCCTGGTCTTGCGGGCCGTGAGTGCCGCCTGTTGGAGTCCGAGAGGTTGCTCCTTGCTCGTGGCGGGGAGTATGATTCTCCGCTTGCGCGCCGGCTTCTAGCATGCGGCGGCGAGCCTCCTTCTGCTCGGCGACCGCGTCAAGGAGCTGCTGGACGCGCGCCGTCATGCAGCGAAGCTTGTCTCCTTCCAGATGGTCTAGCTCTTCCGCTGCCGCCTGGGCGGCGCATAGATTTTCCAATGGATTAGCATAAACTGGGTGTGTAGCCCCTAGCATCCTGGTGAGGGTAGCGCCACATTGCCGGACTGTGCCAGCTTGGCTGGGCTCGCCAGCACCCGGTGTGCCACCTACGGCGCTATCGTTCTCACGATGGTAGGCTTCGGTGAGGCGCCTCATGGCCACCAGCTTGTTGGCGTTGTGGAGGAGCGAGACTAGGAGCGTTTCCAGCATCGCGCATCGGTTCCTGCGGCGATGAGAGTGGATAGGTCCCACATTGCCGCCTGCAATGGGTCGTGGCCAGCTCCGTTTGAGGGCTCATCGTGGCTTGTGGCCAGCACCTCTGTGACGGTGCTGGCGCTGGTTCCACTGATCGCGGGAGGGAGTGGGTCATCGATGACCACCCTTTGCTCGGGGAAGGCGTCAACAGACGCTGTGTTGGAGTCGATAAGCATCTCCATAGGCGGGTCGGTGGAGCCAATAGACTCCAGGTCGGAGGCGAGCTCATTGACGATGTGGAGCTTGCCGAGGAGCTCGACTTGGCAGTTTTCCGAGCTAGCCGATCCTGCGTCTGGAGCGGGCTTGTTTAAGAGGCGGATCCTGCCGAGGAGGTCAGCGAGGCCGCTCGTGGCGCAAACGGCCTCTGCACCGCGGAGCGCCTCGTGTCGATGTCATCGGGCGTGCCGGGCTGGCTGCGTTCACCAGGAAGGAATAGAGTTCCCGTCCAGAACATGTTTCCGGACGACAGTGCACCTTGCCCCATGGTGGGCGCCAAATGTCGGGGGTTTGGTGCGACATATGCCAAAGGATGGCTTATCATGCATGGGGACAATATATCGTCGCCGGGCACTGGAAGCGGGATAAGGCGATACTTCGGACGCCTACGGGATTTACCCAGGTTTGGGGCGCTCCGTGGAGATAACACCCCTAATAATACTCTGCGAGGACTCCGTGTCATGACTATCATCAATATAGTAGCTAAAAGGTTGCTCCTTGAGCTGTGTTGGCTAGAGGAAGAAGATGAGCAAGGCTAGCTCTAGCTTCTCCTTCTCTAGATGAATGTGGGATAGCAAAAGTTTTGAACCCCTTGCATGGGAAACCTAGGGGGTTTATATAGGCCTACGCCCTAAGGGTACAATGGTAATCCGGCCGGGTGCGGGCCCCGGCCGTCAGCATCTTTGGACGCCGGCTTCTCCGCCGGCTACTGGGCCCTGCCGCTTCAGGGGTCCCGCCGGCTACTTGAGACATGTCCGTTATATGGGGCCCGCCGTCCGCAGGCTAGGGTGTATGCCTTTCACTCTTCCCCCGCCTTTGATGACGGAGGCTTTGTCGGGGAGGACATGGCTACCGTCCCGCCGCCTGGTGGGCATTCACTGTAGCCACGCCCCGTCTTATCAGCTTAATGGCTTCACATACTCCAAGGGGGAGAAGGGCCGCCTGCTGGATTACGGCCTATCCATGGCATCGCCTGCTGGGGACTTGCCGCCTTCTAGTCGCCTGCAGACAGGTCGGGCCCGTCGCCTATGGGCCGTACTGCTTGCTCGTCAAGGGGGCAAATCTCCCTCTGACGTGGGCGACATCGTGGGCCACGTGGCTACAGTGCCATGCCGGTCGGGGGGTGTCCGTATGGTACACCCGCACAGTGGTCATGCTTGCCCTGGTTTCCAGGGAGGCAGGCCATACTGTAGCCACGTCGTGTCCTGTCATGGTTAAGTGAGTGCAGACTTTGAGGGGCCGCGGGGCCGCCTGCTAGATGTCGGCTCACTTAAGCCGCCTGGTGATGGCCCGTCGCCTTCTGGCAGCCGGCTCGTCGGGCCAGGCGGCCCAACGAGGCAGCCTTGATTGCGGACGGTGGGAGGGGCACAGTCAGCCCCGATGTCTTAAAGCTTTATTAGTGGTCGATGTAGACACCCGTGGTCAATATCTCCGACATATGTTCCCTTCTATGTGGTGGGTAAGCTATATTTATAGAAGCCTTGGACCTCTACCCCCAAAATGTAGGCGGGACAGGATCCAACAACAATCAAATTTGAAGCGAGACAGCTAGTACATCTTATCCTAACAAAAGGTGGTCTTTACCTGCAAAGCTTCTGATACTGACGCCACGGTCGGCTTGGTGATGACCTCCGTCTTGCTGTCCTAGCGATCATGGTCTTGTTGCATGAAAGGTGGTCTAGTTGATTCCTCTGGACTCTGCGCCTGCGCTTGCCTCTTTATTACCAAAGAGGAAACATGTCCTCCTATGCCCGCTGGCACCTGCCTGGCCTTGGCCATCATGGCTTGCGTCATCCGAACCTCACTAGGTGGGGGCTTGCATAGAGATGTCTGCTCCTCGGGTCTAGCCTAGTGAGACTGATCCTTCCAGAAGTCTTGATGGCGTCTGCCTCCTGAGACTTAGCCCCTCGCGAGGGTCTTGAGTGTCGATGTTGAAGATTGGCCGTACCAGGCCGGTGAAGGAGCCACATCATGGGCCGCAGGCAGGCAAGTCTGGGTACCCTGGTTCGCAGAATGCCCTGCATTAGAGGATTGGGGAACTCACACACCCATACGCATGTAGTCGCTCCTACCATGAAGCAACCCTTGCTGGGTAAGTGTACTACGCTCCAACACCTAATTTTTCCACCATCTGTCAAGACCCCGATCCTAAGTCACACCGATCTACCATGTAACACATCATATCACTTTGCGGCCTCACGCACGGTATCCCCGCGGGTGCCACCTTACCTGGCCCAGGACCATTTGCGCATTTTGGCTCACGTATATGATAGTGTCGCTAGCATCCATATGACAGAGAACCCGGGCCGACATGACTAGTTGTAAACCAAAAGTGGCGCTAAATTACAGGGACATGCATACATGACCCAGCAACGAATGTGTCGGTCATCAACGTATGAACCCAAGTCGTAGCAAGCTACAAGGACTTAAAGGAACAACGTGTTACATTTCCCTGAAGGGACAGGCACAGTAACGAAGAAGGACACATGGCGGCCAGCCTAAGTGTTCCGGAGCAGTAGCAAGCTACCAAGGCTCAGTGGAAGCACTAGGAGGCATTTCCCCATAAGATAGGCTACCAAGGGTAAACAACTAGGTGTTGGATCCCACACATACCAAGCATTTCAAATCATACACACAATATGCTCGATATGTGCAAATACAACATGGCATCACAAAAAAACTCTACAACTCAAAGTATTTATTCATTAGGCTCCGAGGAGCCAAATATTACAAACATGGGTCTCATGACCCAACATACAGAGCATACAAGCAACAAGCACATGCGGAAGCTTAACTTGTCTGAGTATAGACAATTACAAATGAAAAGGGCTAAGAAGCCTGACTATCTATAAGACCTTCCCAAGGTACAAGCTCATAGTTGAGGTCACAAGCTAAACGTCGAAGTCCACGCGAAACTACTAGTGAGACTGAAGTGTCTCTGCAAAAACATAAATTAAGCAAACGTGAGTACAAATGTACCCAGCAAGACTTACATCAGAACTATCTACATATGCATCAATATCAACAAAAGGGGTGGTGGAGTTTAACTGCTGCAAGCCAGCTTTGACTCAGTGGCTAACCTATCCTATGATTGCAAGTAACTCTTTTTGAGGTGGCGCACACGAGTCCACATATTCACCAATCAATACACCACTATGGATCCGTTCCCGTCTCCCTACGAGAAGGCCATCCATAACACTCACACTTGTCTTGAGCATTTTAGAGTATCCACTTCAAGTTGTCTATGTACCACGTAAGCATCCAAGAAGTCCATAACCGTGGACCCGGCTATTCGAATAGATCATGTTAACCCTGCAGGGGTGTACTTCTTCACACACGCTCTCACCACTTACCACCATGTACACGTCGTGTATCTCGGTAACTTTCAAGCAGAAGACTGGCGAGGGTGTCGTCCACGACCTGACTAACCACACAAGACTCTAGTCCAGGTTTATCGCCTATTCGGGTTCCATCAGCAAGGAGATCCGATCGGGGTGTCGCTCACGGCCCCAAACGATGTGTACAAGGTTCCCAAGCCCACCAAACGGGCGACGCTTGGTATACCCGGCCACGGTGCTTACTCTGTCCCAAGCCCACCTGTACCGGGTGCCACTCGGTAGACTACTAACACTACCTACAAACACCAACAACTAGTTGCAACTCCTGGACAGAGATCAATTTGGTTAATAAATCGAGAGGGGTCGAGTTACAGGAACCTAATGTGTGGTAGTAGCTAGTCATTGGACAACTTACACATAACTCAGTTCTTAAGGACGATTCCAGTGAGACAACCCACCATGTACTCCTACATGGCCTGTCATCGCTACCTTTACCAAATCGTGTTCACACACTTAGCTCTCAACAGTAGGACATGATGACCACACTCCAATTAATCCCCGATGAATCAGACCTGACACAACTCTGAGCAATAGCATGCATAAATGCTAGCAGGCACAACATGGCTCAAACAACTCCTACTCATGCTAGTGGGTTTCAACTATTTACTGTGGCAATGACATGTCATAATGAGTAAAGGGGTTCAACTACCGCAGCATGTAACAGTTGAACCGTTGTTGTCCTAATGTAGTAAAAGAGAGCAGGAGCGGGAGAGTGGGATTGTATCGGAATGCTCAATGGTTTTTTTCTTGCCTGGCACTTCTGAAGGTAGCATTTTGTCTTCATCAGTATCATCGATCACATCGCCGGAACAACGTCTACTGAGAGGGGACAAACACCGACAACAGAGAAAGAACTCAATCAATGCAATGCAACAATATGATGCATGATCATGACATAGCAATATGCTGTGATTTGAGCTAATGCAACTAGCAATGATTTAAATGGAGTTGGTTTGAACACTAGGTTCAAATTCAAACTCCACATGGGACATTTAAAATGCCATTTATTCAAATTGTCATAAACAATGCATGTAAGTTGTTCAAACATGCGTGAAAATGCCATAAACAGATTCCTCACATTTTTTTGATAATTGTTCATATATAAATTATTTCATTGGAGTTATAGATTATTTTCTCTGATTTGTAGAAGTTTTAACTATTTTCTGAAATAAATAAATCATTTCTGATTTATTTAATATTCCAGAAAGGCTTTATGACGTTAGAGTGACATCATAAATACGTCAACAAGTCAAAGGCACCAGCTCAGGTCAAACCTGACGACTGGGACCCACAGTTCGGTGGCACAGCCAGTTAATAAAGACGGTTAGTGCTAATTAGCTAACTAACTTAATTAACCCAGAGGTTGGGCCCATAAGTCAGTGACTAGCCTAACTAACTGGATTAATTAGCGTTTAACTTAACTAACCTAGGTTAATTAGTGGGGAGGGCCCCACACGTCAGTGACCCAGGGGGGTCAAACTGGGTCAACCCGGGTCAAACTTGCCAGAGTTGACCCGTGGCTCGTCGCCTGCTGAGCCAGAGACGGCGGAGGGCGGCGATTTGGTTGTTTGGGACGCTGGTGCTCGTCCGCATCCAATGGTGGTGGCGGCTGGAGCTAGGGGGCCGGAAACAGCGGCGGCGACCTCAACGGCAGCGGCCTAAGCTCGGGCGCCGATGGCTGTGGCGCTATGATGCTCGGCAAGGCGAGCTAGTGGCTCCGTTCGTCTCCTGGGACCAACCCAAGAACGATGACAAGCTCAGGTGCAGGCTACGGTGTCCATAGTCACAGCGGCGATGAAGCACGACTCCAGTGAGCTTCGGTGCTCAAGGGGACGACGTCTACGGCGAGAGATGGACCACGGGGTCAGGGGGAAACGGTGGCAGAGCTCACCGCGGTTGTGGCAGGCGTCGAAGAGGGCTCGGGGAAGTGCCGTGGCCGGCGAGTCGACAACGGCGAGGACGAAGCAGGGGTGGCGATGGAGACGACTAGGGTGGCGCTCTATTGCTCCTGGTGTTTCGTGCGTCGACGAGGAGAGGGAGAGCGGGACGACGGAGCTCGGGGATAGCTTGGGGTGTCTTCGGGACGGCGGTGGGCGCGGTGGTGGCGAGCGGCGGCAACGAACCCGTTTGGGTGGGTGAGAGAGAGAGGTCCGAGGGAGAGGATCAGGATGAGGGAGAGAGTGAGGGGGTCCAGGGGCTGCGTGGCGTCCTCTAGGCGCTTCGGGGCGGCGAGGAGAGAGGCAGGCAAGGTGGAGGTGGCTGGCGTGTGGCCGCGGGCGCTGGGCACGCGTCTCTCGTCCTCCTGGAGAGAGGAGGGAGATGACTGGCAGCGGTCGTGGGCCGGGCCACCAGCTGGGCCGCCAGGTAAGTTGGCTGCACAGGTAAGCATGTGCTCTGTTTTATTTTCTGTTTTCTATTTTCTGTTTTCTATCTTCTGCTTTTGTTTTCTGTTATTAATATCTTTTGCCACACTTTTGAATTTAAAAAATTCAAATAATGCCAAAAAAAATCCTCTGAATATTTTTATTGTGCTATATGGACTTTTCCAAAAGCTCAAAAACATTTCAGGGGTATTTGAAATTATATTCTAGTTATATGAATATAATTCAAATTCAAATAGCTAATGATTTAAATTCAACGTCCCAAAAATAAATCCTTAAAAATGTTCCTAAATTTTGGTTTGATATATAGCTCTTGCCAAAATTCTCAAACATTGCATGAGGACATCTTGGAAACAAACAATGAAATTTCCAGGGTTCTTTGCCCTTCTTTTATTTTAATTTTTGAGGCTTCAAATTCCTCAATTCAGTTTTCCTGAAATCAAACATGATGCATGAAGCACTCAAGTGCAACTAATTACCAGTAGTAATCTAGGGCTGTCACAACTCACCCCCACTAAACAAGAATCTCGTCCCGAGATTCAAGACGTGATGTAAGAAGACAGAGGGGACACAAGGCCAACACAATCTTCACAATCCAAATACCCTTCTCGAAGATGTTGATCCATTCATCATCTTATTCTTGATGTCTTGCTCTGAGAATTCCATTCAACATGATAACGAGAAGGAAGGGTAACTCTAGAAGAATCGATCTCCTCAAAGATCGAGCAATTTACGATCAACTCACGAAACGAGACGTAGGGACACCTCTTGAGCTGAGACACGGAACACTCATCCAGACGGATGGAGTGAAACAAATGATGAAGATTCACTTGGTAAGAAATAATTCCACACCTAAGGAAGATGGTGATCGATGTCACCAGAACGGGCACCTTAGAAAAGGTGACTTGTAGAATTATTCCCTTGAGTGGCAAAAAGAATTACTTGTGATACATAGATCATTGGAACTCTTCATACCTGTGACGCCCGAAGACCGACGTCCCAAAAGATTCCAGAAGATTCCAGATGTTCTGGGTTCTCCCGCGTGTTTCTTTTGTGCTTGCGTTATTTATTTTGCTTTGCATCATGTCATCATGCCATCATGTCATATTTCTTTTGCATCTCAACTAAATAAATTGTGTGGATCTTCGATCCATTTAAACCGAGGGAAGGATGACTTCTCTTTATAACATATAAAAGCCTCTCAATATTATTAGGGAGCTATATTAAATATTCCATTTGTTTGGAATTAACCCAACACACTTGCCTATTTTCCCCATGCCTTCTCTTTCTCTTTTCTTGCCTCTCCTATTTTTCGTGGACCGTGGACATTTTCACGAGTCCAGGAAAAATAACCCTAGCCCGAGCCAGCTTCTCCCCCCCCCCCTCTTTCTTTTCCTTTATCTTGTCTCTATCTTCTTTTCTTCTTCCATTCTCGCTTTTTATTAAGAGAGGGAGAGCAGCCCAGCTTGGGGCCTCCTAGCAGCCCTCTCAGGTCCTTCTGGCCCAGGCAGCTGCGGCCCAAGACCTCCCTAGGCCCAAGCCCACCAAACCACCCCGTAACCCTAGCCGCACCCGACCGCATCCCTCGTTTCCTCCCTCGCGCCGCAGCCTCGCTTCCGACCCTCGCTCACCTCGCATCTCCCCGATCCCATCTCCTCGTCCCCTCGCTCTCCCTTCGCCATCTCCCCTTCCCTCGTCGCCCCCTCGTTCCCACGATAGCGCCGCAGCGCCTCCATCTCCCTTGCCAGGAGCCGAGCCCGCGCCCCCTCGTCCCTTCACCGCGCGTCGTGCGCCTCGCCTCTGGCCCCGCGGCCACGAGCGCCCCGCTCCCTCCTCCACATCATCTCCAGCAGGTGCCCTCGTCCAGCAGCGCGGGTCCTTGCCGGCGGCCGCCCCAAGCCCATCCTCCCCTCGGCCAGGAGCGCCGCCCACGCCGCGCAGGCCTCCTCCTCGAGGTCCGACTCCTCCCCTCGGGCCTGACGCCCACGGCCTCCCTCCTCCGCGCTGGGTGCCCTGCACCCCTCCGACCGTAGCCCCTACCGAGGAGCTGCTGCAACCTCCAGCGTCGCGCCCGCCGCTTCTTCCGCGAGCCGGCCGCCCCATGGCCGCGCCGTCCGCTCGCCATGGCCGCCGCCCTGCGCGCCCCAGGCCGGCCAGGCCCGCCTCCTCCGTCCTCCAGCCGCGCCTGGCTGCTCCAAGTTTTCCGGAGCTCCAAGTTATTTCAAAGCTCCATCTAATTCATCACCAGCCTTGAATCTTATTCTTTTCATCTTTCACTTCTCATGCTTTCATTACCGGAGTTCTTCATGGTGGTTCATCATCATTTAATTCATCCTCGAAGTCTTCATCAAGATTCTTGTTGGAGCTCAAGCATTCTTCATCATGCTTTCCAAGTGCAATTCTTTCTACCTTTTTTTTTGTTTGAGATGGTGGTATGTCATTTTTGACAATTTTCCTTCATGTTTCATGATTAACAAGTTGTCAAGAATGAAATATTTAAACCCATCATCCTTATTTTCTCAGGAGATCCTTTCAACCCTTCAATTATTTGTTGGAGTAATCTTGGGTTATAATTCACCTAAAAGCTTTTGTAATGCCCAGGATGGAGTTATACCTCCTACGTGTCGAGGCACGACTTAAAGGCATAAGTCCATCCTAGAATGATCTCAAGTTTGGTAATCTTTGCACATCTCATGTAAAAGAGGGGATTGTAAACATAAATAGTTGGCTTACACTCGCCACGTCACAAAATTACATAACATGTCTCAATCATCATACATAAAGAATATCACAACCCTCTAAGAGCAAAATCCAAAAGTCAAGATACCAAACTGAAATAAATAAACCACAGGCGGATCGAATCCTAGTAGAAGTCTCCACTACTGATCATCCGGATATCGCACATAGTACCGACTACGCTCCTCGTCGTACTCCCAGTCTAGCTCGGTGCCATCACCTGGATAGCTCACAACTGGACCTGCATCTGGTGTGGTGAAGTAACTGTGAGCCACAGAGGACTCAGCAATCCCGTTCCCGGGTAACAAGACTATTCAAGCCTTGGGAGAGGATAAGGCTGAAGAAAAGAATAAGTGTTTGCAGCGGCAACTAGCAACTAGCTTACGTGAATGAGAGCGAGAAGAGGTGATCACGAAGTGATCCTAGCTACAAGCTCCACAAACATAACCCCTCCGTGTTCAACTCCCGAATCCCTATTCGGAAATTGACGGTCACGGAACACACGCTGGTAGTGTATTAGAAACATTGTGTCAAGTTATCTACAACCGGATATTAACAAGCTCCCATCTGCCACATAACCGCGGGCACGGCTTTCGAAAGTTCATAACCCTGCAGGGGTGTTCCAACTTGACCCATTACAAGCCCACGATCCGCGGAGTCACAACTCCAAAGTGGGAAGACCCGAGTATTCTCGGAATCCCGTGCTCAAGATATACCGAACTAAGGTAAGGCTAATCTAGCAAATACTCCCGGCGTGTCGACACCTTGATAGTAGCCGCACGTATCTAAGTCTCAGGACACGACCGGATGGGCGATTCTACGGGTGTATACAAGATACCTCGGGTTGCCCCAAGGCGGCCCCGCAAACTCCCCGTTTCGGACCAACACTCATGTGGAGCACTGGCCCGGGGTTGTTGATTAAGAAATAGGGTTAATTACTCCCTATGCAAGTTTAGTTTGTTATTAGGCAAATAGTTCCATTGTTGGGACTTGCTGGAAAAGACTTAGCACTTAGCGGTTTATCAATGGGGTCCCATACACCCCAACCGTGTTAGGAACACATAAACAAGGAACATAATACCGGCTTATACGGTTCCTAACGGCATGAGTGGAACAAATCACCAAGCAAAAGGCTTAGCCTTCCACCCTTGCCAATATATAGATGATTTCATTTTAAGCATTTATATAGTGTGATATAACCCAACCAAACTTCAACATTAAGCAAGCATCTTCGATCTTCACCTGCAACTAGCAATGCTATAAGAAGGGCTGAGCGAAGCGTACTTAGCCAAGCAACGGTTTGCATAGGTAGGTTGGTTAAACATGGCAATGGTTACAGTAGGAGGCTGACAAGAAGATCATGGGCATCGAGGCAAAACTATAGAGCGGAACTACTAGCAATAGGCAAAGATAGTAATGTTATCGGGGTTTGGTCATCTTGCCTGAAGAGAAGTCGTTCGGATCGTAAGAAGGGTCCTTGTGCTCAACCTTGTTGGAAACCTCGTGCTCGTACTCGAACTCGGACTCTGCTTCCGGCTCTAAACAAAACAATCACACCAAGCACAAATCAACAAGATGCAATGCGCACTCGAAAATGATGAATGCATGATGGATGCACTAAGGATGCACACGGAGCACGTAAAATAGCACTCAAGCAAAACACCTCAAAACATGATAACAATATGATATTATGAATCTACACAGAAAATCAATCAAGTTTCATATAAGATTCTCTGAAATCGGAGTTACGGGCTAAAAGTTATGCCCGAAACAAGAAATGAGCGAAAGCTGAAAATTACAGTGACATAGCAACTTCGGAGCACAAAATAATTAAGCTACAGCACTCAAACAACATGGCAAAGACCTAGAACACAAACTAGACATATACTACAGCAAATAAGTCCAAAGGTGCACCCCCAACGGAGCCACGGTTCAATAGCAATGAACTTGGACATATTGAACTTGACAATAAAATTCTGGCAGCAGAATTTTATTGAAACTTTGGAGCAAAAGATAAACATGCTACAGCCACTCAAATACGCATGTGAGAACATGAATGGAAAGCCAGCAATATATACTACAAGGAACAATCAAGATCCACTCGAAAACTAACATGGTTTGTCCTAGAACATCACACGAACATGGCATCGGAACGTTACAGATTTCAGACTTAGTGAAAAACCACTAAGTCCTAAAACAGCAATTTCATCATGGCATCTAAAAGAGCATGTTTAAGTCACCTCGAAACTAAACATGGCAAGTGTTAAGCACCTCATCAAAGTACACATGAAGGTGATTCCGAAACCTACAAGCATGCTTCATGGAGATAAACACAACGATAGCAACGAGCTCAACAAGATGGCATTTCATAACAAGTGAAACAACATCACAGCCACATGGCACTTTGCAACGATGATAAACATGGCACTCTTGCAACAGCAAAACAAGCACCTAGATGATCTCTAACATGCATGACAACAAAAGATAAAACGTAGTGCACGATCCCACGAACGTCTGGACATGCTATTTGCGCGAATCGGAGCTACACACAAAAAGTTATCCACAGTTGAAATATGCATCACAGAAATTAAAACAACAAGGACTTAGAGGATTGGGGAGACAACCTCAGATCCAGATCTGCAGAAAAACAAACAAGGGCCCGGAGAGGCTGGCTTCGGGACGGCCTGCGGGCGACGCGGGAGCCTGCTCCGCGGGGTCGGCGGCGGAGTGAGGGCGACTGGCCCACGGCTTGGGCCCGAAGCGGGTCGACGGAGGCGGCCCGCTGTCGTTGGCGACCGAGGGGATGGCGCTGGATCGGGGCCCAGGAGGGAGGGAGCGACAGCGGCCGGTGAAGTGGTCCTTCGAGGGAGGGAGGCCTCGGTCGATCGGCCCTCCTGGCCGATCCGATCAAGCGGAGGGATCTGGCGATTCCAGATCGGATCGAGGCTGGAAGCGGGGGCGTTGACCCAGGCCTCGAGGCGCTGCGATCTGCCAGAGATCGATCGATGGAACCGGCTCGGTGGGAGGACTGCCAAGTGGAAGAGAAGTGGTGGCTAGATCCAGATTTTTAGGGGAAGGAGGAGGAAGAAGCTAGATGCCCAAAAAATAGACTAGGGGTCTATATATATAGCAGGTAGCTAGGGTTTGGGGATTTGGGGGTGTTAGGAGCCCTCCGATCGTGATCCGACGGATCCGATCGCGGGGGTAGTTTAGAAGGGCCTAGGAGAGAGTAGTAGAAGTTGTAGGGGTGTTTCTGGGACACAAAGTGAAGGCACTTTGGACCCACACGAATAACTGCTGGGATAGCCAACGGAGTCCAAACGCGACGAGATTTGAGAGGCGGGTTGCACACAACAAAACAACAACACACACAACAACCTCGCGGCACACCGGTAACGTTACACGCCCAAACAACAAAGTAGGCCTACGGGACGTCACGGACACGTGAGGGAGCTCCGGAACGCGAAACGGACAACGGGAAGGAACGCGTGGAACCGGATGCAACCGACAACACAAATGCAATGTGATGCACATGTCTACATGATATGAATGAATGCCACACACTCACACAACAAAACGACGAAAACCCGAAAGACAAAGAACCCGGAATGGAAATAGATGAAGCCGGAGATATATTATATACCCAAAAGGGAAAGTATTACATCCGGGGCATTACAAACTTTCATCAGATTGACCCTTGCTGCCTTTGGATCATGCCTGACAATAGCTGAACTCACAGGTGGAGGAGGTGGAAGACGCTTCGGGTTCGGACATCTGTTGGCATAGTGACCTTTCTGAGTGCATTTGTTGCAGACCACTTCTGAAAGAGGACGGAAATGAGAACCACTGGACTTGGAGCCTTGAGACTGAAACTGCTTCTTCGACTGGTTGCTCGGGTTGGGTGGGTGGGAGAAACCACGTCCACTAGAGTTCTTGTTGTTGGAGTTGTTGGAGTTGTTGTATGGAGCTCGAATCACTGGAGGAGGAGGAAGCCAGAATTTCAGATGCTTCAAGACCATCTGAGACGATGAGGAAGAGTGAACGGCATCTCGAATTCTCTTCTTAGAAGCCTCCATCTTAAGCTGAGCTGCTTCTTGTTTCAAAGCCATGTTATAGAACTTGTCGAATTCGTCCGGCTCTAACAAGGTGAGAGCAAGCTGAAGTTCATCTTTGAGACCTCCACGGAACTGGTAGATTTTGCTCTTGGCATCAGGAATGTCTTGCTTAGCATAACGAGCGAGGTTTTGGAACTTGACATTATACTGATAGACTGTCATGGAGCCCTGCTTCAGGTTGCGGAATTGCTCACGCATAACCTCGATGACACTTGTAGGAATGTGGTGCGAGCGAAAGTCCTTGCAGAAATTCTCCCAAGAGATCACTTGACCTGGCCTGGAGTCTTTGTACTGCTGCCACCAATCAGCTGCTTGATCTTTCAGTTGGAAGGCTACAAACTTCACGTAATCATCTTCCTTCACGTTACTGCACTCAAAATGCATCTTTTTGTCGGTTAACCAATCTTCAGCATCAAGAGGGTCGACACAGTAACTGAAAGCTTTAGGATTGTTGGCCAAGAACTGGTTGAGAGTAGCATGGTGCTGCTGGTTGAAGAAGTTGCCTTGGTTCCCTGGAACACCCTGATTAGCTTGATTAGCTTGCATCTGCTGCATCATCTGCATCAACAACTAGGTGTTCTGAGTTGTAGTCTGCATAATTGCTCTCCAAGCCTCAGGCGGAGGAGGAGGGGAAGGAGGACGATCTGGGACCTCTTCCACCTCTGGGTTAGCGTTGGGAACTTTTTTCGGAGCCATCCTGTAAGAGATGACCACGAATCAGCAATTGATTGACAAAAGGTATAAGCTGAATCAATGGAATGAATTGCAACAAGTCTTCACAATAATCATTCGAACAATAAGAACGAATGAAATCATTCGAACAAGAGGAACGAATGATATTCTCAGTTAAATGATAACATCAATCTTCACGAGAAGCCACATAGGGGACAAAAGGATAAAATAAGAAAACAACAAGGTACAGACGGAACAAACACAAGAGAGGAGTTTCGTTCTAACATCTTTGTGCTGAAAGCATATGAACGCGTTACGAAAAGGTTTTGCAATCCCCGGATCAGCATAGCCAAGGATCCTTTAAGATGAAACTCCTGATAGTAACATCGGTCATATAACCCCTTCACTCAATGTAGAACCCCGAACTCACTAACCTGCATCCGTTGGAAGAATGCCTACGATCTACTGGATAAACCCACCTATAGATTTCCGAAAGATTCTAGTTATGCAATCAGGTGTTGGGGATACACGGAAAGCACCGCGCAATCAACTCTAAACCTACATCCAGGTGTATCCATCCTTCAACACATAACCAGTCTTTCTCGGAAACTGTGTACCTCGGACCTTCGAAAAGCATCCACTATAACAAGCTATGGCAATACTCCCGAACTACCTCCCCAGTACTGGGTGATGTCGGGGTTATCTTGCCACTGGCCGTATAGGAGAGATTTTCGATGTCGGCCGTCTTAAGTATTTAGTACTGCCGCGATATGCTTGTGACAACAATACCCCGAAGCTCAACTCCCCGGGAACAGGAGGCATCGAGAACAATATCCTTGTCACAAGAACATCGAAACAATCCCAGAATACTCGCGGGGTTCCTAAAAAAAAATTGGTGCAATTTTTGAAAGTAGGAGAGACAAGAGTAGTCGTCAGGAGTCCTCACCAGAGAGAAAGGGGATGAGAAGCAAAGAAATCCTACTCTCCGATATAATATAGGACTCAAAATGTTTTCAGTGTGTGCCTAGACTCGACCGTCAACGATTCGATCAAACAGTGGGGGCTCCTAGGTCGGAGAAGGCTCTGAATACCAACTTGTAATGCCCAGGATGGAGTTATACCTCCTACGTGTCGAGGCACGACTTAAAGGCATAAGTCCATCCTAGAATGATCTCAAGTTTGGTAATCTTTGCACATCTCATGTAAAAGAGGGGATTGTAAACATAAATAGTTGGCTTACACTCGCCACGTCACACAATTACATAACATGTCTCAATCATCATACATTAAGAATATCACAACCCTCTAAGGGCAAAATCCAAAAGTCAAGATACCAAACTGAAATAAACAAACCACAGGCGGATCGAATCCTAGTAGAAGTCTCCACTACTGATCATCCGGATATCGCACATAGTACCGACTACGCTCCTCGTCGTACTCCCAGTCTAGCTCGGTGCCATCACCTGGATAGCTCACAACTGGACCTGCATCTGGTGTGGTGAAGAAACTGTGAGCCACAAAGGACTCAGCAATCCCGTTCCCGGGTAACAAGACTATTCAAGCCTTGGGAGAGGATAAGGCTGAAGAAAAGAATAAGTGTTTGCAGCAGCAACTAGCAACTAGCTTACGTGAATGAGAGCGAGAAGAGGTGATCACGAAGTGATCCTAGCTACAAGCTCCACAAACATAACCCCTCCGTGTTCAACTCCCGAATCCCTATTCGGAAATTGACGGTCACGGAACACACGCTGGTAGTGTATTAGAAACATTGTGTCAAGTTATCTACAACCGGATATTAACAAGCTCCCATCTGCCACATAACCGCGGGCACGGCTTTCGAAAGTTCATAACCCTGCAGGGGTGTTCCAACTTGACCCATTACAAGCCCACGATCCGCGGAGTCGCAACTCCAAAGTGGGAAGACCCGAGTATTCTCGGAATCCCGTGCTCAAGATATACCGAACTAAGGTAAGGCTAATCCAGCAAATCCTCCCGGCGTGTCGACACCCTGATAGTAGCCGCGCGTATCTAAGTCTCAGGACACGACCGGATGGGCGATTCTACGGGTGTATACCAGATACCTCGGGTTGCCCCAAGGCGGCCCCGCAGACTCCCCGTTTCGGACCAACACTCATGTGGAGCACTGGCCCGGGGTTGTTGATTAAGAAAGAGGGTTAATTACTCCCTATGCAAGTTTAGTTTGTTATTAGGCAAATAGTACCAATGTTGGGACTTGCTGGAAAAGACTTAGCACTTAGCGGTTTATCAAGGGAGTCCCATACACCCCAACCGTGTTAGGAACGCATAAACAAGGAACATAATACCGGCTTATACGGTTCCTAACGACATGAGTGGAACAAATCACCAAGCAAAAGGCTTAGCCTTCCACCCTTGCCAATATATAGATGATTTCATTTTAAGCATTTATATAGTGTGATATAACCCAACCAAACTTCAACATGAAGCAAGCATCTTCGATCTTCACCTGCAACTAGCAATGCTATAAGAAGGGCTGAGCGAAGCGTACTTAGCCAAGCAACGGTTTGCATAGGTAGGTTGGTTAAACATGGCAATGGTTACAGTAGGAGGCTGACAAGAAGATCATGGGCATCGAGGCAAAACTATAGAGCGGAACTACTAGCAATAGGCAAAGATAGTAATGTTATCGGGGTTCGGTCATCTTGCCTGAAGAGAAGTCGTTCGGATCGTAAGAAGGGTCCTCGTGCTCAACCTCGTTGGAAACCTCGTGCTCGTACTCGAACTCGGACTCTGCTTCTGGCTCTAAACAAAACAATCACACCAAGCACAAATCAACAAGATGCAATGCGCACTCGAAAATGATGAATGCATGATGGATGCACTAAGGATGCACACGGAGCACGTAAAATAGCACTCAAGCAAAACACGTCAAAACATGATAACAATATGATATTATGAATCTACACAGAAAATCAATCAAGTTTCATATAAGATACGCTGAAATCGGAGTTACGGGCTAAAATTTTGCCCGAAACAAGAAATGAGCGAAAGCTGAAAATTACAGCGACATAGCAACTTCGGAGCACAATATAATTAAGCTACAACACTCAAACAACATGGAAAAGACCTAGAACACAAACTAGACATATACTACAACAACTAAGTCCAAAGGTGCACGCCCAACGGAGCCACGGTTCAATAGCAATGAACTTGGACATATTGAACTTGACAATAAAATTCTGGCAGCATAATTTTATTGAAACTTTGGAGCAAAAGATAAACATGCTACAGCCACTCAAATACGCATGTGAGAACATGAATGGAAAGCCAACAATATATACTACAAGGAACAATCAAGATCCACTCGAAAACTAACATGGTTTGTCCTAGAACATCACACGAACATGGCATCGGAACATTACAGATTTCAGACTTAGTGAAAAACCACTAAGTCCTAAAACAGCAATTTCATCATGGCATCTAAAAGAGCATGTTTAAGTCACCTCGAAACTAAACATGGCAAGTGGTAAGCACCTCATCAAAGTACACATGAAGGTGATTCTGAAACCTACAAGCATGCTTCATGGAGATAAACACAACGATAGCAACGAGCTCAACAAGATGGCATTTCATAACAAGTGAAACAACATCACAGCCACATGTCACTTTGCAACGATGATAAACATGGCACTCTTGCAACAGCAAAACAAGCACCTAGATGATCTCTAACATGCATGACAACAAAAGATAAAACGTAGTGCACGATCCCACGAACGTCTGGACATGCTATTTGCGCGAATCGGAGCTACACACAAAAAGTTATCCACAGTTGAAATATGCATCACAGACATTAAAACAACAAGGACTTAGAGGATTGGGGAGACAACCTCAGATCCAGATCTGCAGAAAAACAAACAAGGGCCCGGAGAGGCTGGCTTCGGGACGGCCTGCGGGCGACGCGGGAGCCTGCTCCGCGGGGTCGGCGGCGGAGTGAGGGCGACTGGCCCACGGCTTGGGCCCGAAGCGGGGCGACGGAGGCGGCCCGCTGTCGTTGGCGACCGAGGGGATGGCGCTGGATCGGGGCCCAGGAGGGAGGGAGCGACAGCGGCCGGTGAAGTGGTCCTTCGAGGGAGGGAGGCCTCGGTCGATCGGCCCTCCTGGCCGATCCGACCGAGCGGAGGGATCTGGCGATTCCAGATCGGATCGAGGCTGGAAGCGGGGGCGTTGACCCAGGCCTCGAGGCGCTGCGATCTGCCAGAGATCGATCGATGGAACCGGCTCGGTGGGAGGACTGCCAAGTGGAAGAGAAGTGGTGGCTAGATCCAGATTTTTAGGGGAAGGAGGAGGAAGAAGCTAGATGCCCAAAAAATAGACTAGGGGTCTATATATATAGCAGGTAGCTAGGGTTAGGGGATTTGGGGGTGTTAGGAGCCCTCCGATCGTGATCCGACGGATCGGATCGCGGGGGTAGTTTAGAAGGGCCTAGGAGAGAGTAGTAGAAGCTGTAGGGGTGTTTCTGGGACACAAAGTGAAGGCACTTTGGACCCACACGAATAACTGCTGGGAAAGCCAACGGAGTCCAAACGCGACGAGATTTGAGAGGTGGGTTGCACACAACAAATCAATAACACACACAACAACCTCGCGGCACACCGGTAACGTTACACGCCCAAACAACAAAGTAGGCCTATGGGACGTCACGGACACGTGAGGGAGCTCCGGAACACGAAACGGACAACGGGAAGGAACGCATGGAACCGGATGCAACCGACAACACAAATGCAATGCGATGCACATGTCTACATGATATGAATGAATGCCACACACTCACACAACAAAACGACGAAAACCCGAAAGACAAAGAACCCGGAATGGAAATAGATGAAGCCGGAGATATATTATATACCCAAAAGGGAAAGTATTACATCCGGGGCATTACAGCTTTCCCTAAGGATTGTTGCTAATTATGGTGCTTATAAATAACCCATGTTCTTCATTTATCATTCCGGTGAAATAAGTTTTTCGTCTCCTTGTTGATTTCCATCCAAGCAATTCGTTTCTGTTAGTGGCTGGTTGTCACCTCTTAATTTTGAGATGTTTTCCATAAGCCCACAACAAGCTTATTCTTTTATTGTTGATTATTTTTCAACAACTCCGTTCAACCCTTCTTCGTAAGGAGGATTTCATAATTCATTTGTGGGAGAAGTTGTCATTTTTCTTCTCCATTCATTTCTTTCGTTGATCTATATTCTATTCTTTCATTCCGGAGGCTTTGTGATATTGCTCTCCAAACCCTCATATCGTTTTATCGAGATCATCTTCTTTCCCTTGCTTATCATTTAACCGGAGCGTTGTATTCTCCATTCTAATTCTCTCATCTTATCAAGTTTTGCCTATCTTTTTAACAGGAGTGCTGTCTGAATCCTTCTTACCTTGGTTCCATTCTTTCAATTGTTTCGGAGGCAATATGCTGTTGATTTCATCAAGTATCATCCCAACTTGGCAAGTTCTTGTTAATTCCTTCCATTTTCAGACGGATTGCTGTCCAAATTATTTCGTTCTTATTCCTTCTCAATCTTGGTTAACCGGAGTGGTTTTGGAATTCTTCCGTCATCCGTGAGCTCTTGTTTCATGTCTTTCAACCTATAAGGTTCTCATAATGCTCCTTGTTCCTCTTTTCCAACGGAGTGTTTTCATCTTCGTTCATCTATGCGGTTTTGTTCTTTCAACTTGTTTAACCTCAAGGTTCGTGGTTTCACTCGTCTGTCAAAGAAGCAACTTTGTTTTACCTCTTCTTTTTCGTTGTTATCCGGTGCTATCTCTAGGATCTCGGGTCGAGATCCTCTGTTAGTGTGGGAGAGTTGTGACGCCCGAAGACCGACGTCCCACAAGATTCCAGAAGATTCGAGATGTTCCGGGTTCTCCCATGTGTTCCTTTTGTGCTTGCGTTATTTATTTTGCTTTGCATCATGTCATCATGCCATCATGTCATATTTCTTTTGCATCTCAACTAAATAAATTGTGTGGATCTTCGATCCATTTAATCGAGGGAAGGATGACTTCTCTTTATAACATATAAAAGCCTCTCAATATTATTAGGGAGCTATATTAAATATTTCATTTGTTTGGAATTAACCCAACACACTTGCATATTTTCCCCATGCCTTCTCTTTCTCTTTTCTTGCCTCTCCTATTTTTCGTGGACCGTGGACATTTTCGCGAGTCCTGGAAAAATAACCCTAGCCCGAGCCAGCTTCTCCCCCCCCCCCTCTTTCTTTTCCTTTATCTTGTCTCTATCTTCTTTTCTTCTTCCTTTCTCTCTTTTTATTAAGAGAGGGAGAGCAGACCAGCTTGGGGCCTCCTAGCAGCCCTCTCAGGTCCTTCTGGCCCAGGCAGCTGCGGCCCAAGACCTCCCTAGGCCCAAGCCCACCAAACCACCCCGTAACCCTAGCCGCACCCGACCGCATCCCTCGTTTCCTCCCTAGCGCCGTAGCCTCGCTTCCGACCCTCGCTCACCTCGCATCTCCCCGATCCCATCTCCTCGTCCCCTCGCTCTCCCTTCGCCATCTCCCCTTCCCTCGTCGCCCCCCTCGTTCCCACGACAGCGCCGCAGCGCCTCCATCTCCCTCGCCAGGAGCCGAGCCCGCGCCCCCTCGTCCCTTCACCGCGCGTCGTGCGCCTCGCCTCTGGCCCCGCGGCCACGAGCGCCCCGCTCCCTCCTCCACATCATCTCCAGCAGGCGCCCTCGTCCAGCCGCGCGGGTCCTTGCCGGCGGCCGCCCCAAGCCCATCCTCCCCTCGGCCAGGAGCGCCGCCCATGCCGCGCAGGCCTCCTCCTCGAGGTCCGACTCCTCCCCTCGCGCCTGACGCCCGCGGCCTCCCTCCTCCGCGCTGGGTGCCCTGCACCCCTCCGACCGCAGCCCCTACCGAGGAGCTGCTGCAACCTCCAGCGCCGCGCCCGCCGCTTCTTCCGCGAGCCGGCCGCCCCATGGCCGCGCCGTCCGCTCGCCATGGCCGCCGCCCTGCGCGCCCCAGGCCGGCCAGTCCCGCCTCCCTCCGTCCTCCAGCCGCGCCTGGCTGCTCCGTCGCCAGGGCGCCCTGTTCCTGCGGCCACGGCCTCGCCTGGCCCGAGCAGCTCCCTGCTGCACCCCGTCAGCGCCCGGCCCCTGCGTCGTCTCCTCACCGCCATGCCGCTGCCATGGCCTCGACCTTATGTTCCGTGCTGCCGCCTTTTTTTTGTTGCCCTTGTGTTGCTGCGTTTGGACCTCGGAGATGCACCAAGTACCCCTACAAACCGCCAAGTACCACGACGACCCGTGTACGACTACGCGAGACCGAGACCGGCAAGACCGCCCGACGCCTGTACGACTACATCCGATGCGGTTTTTGACAAGTACCACGATGGCCGGAGCCCTCGGAACCGTCAAGTTCGTCTATGTGCGTGTACCACTACCGTCGCAAGAACGAGACCTCAAGTACCTCGACGCCCGATGTCAAGTTCGACTACAAGGAGAAACGCAAGTACCACTAACGTCGACCTCGGAGACCCTCGACATCAAGTTCATCTTCGAAACGAGCTCCGTGAACGACACTACCGTCTCCGTGTACCACTACTTCCACTACCGTCGCGACGACTACTTCCTCTACGACCCGTGTACCACTACTTCGACTACTTCCACTATGTCCCTCGACGATCTCGAGCCGCTCCGAGAACGAACGCTTCGAAGGTATAACCCGAGACGATGACCCGTGGAATGCATGGTTGTATGAGATGTTTGCCCTTGTGTGCACCGTGCCCGTTTCATCTTTTGTCGTGCTCCTCGGTTGCCTCGTTGCCGACCCGTGGGAACCCGGTGACGGGATCGCCCCACCTTTCATCTCGTTTGACTCGCTCACGCCATCTTTCTTTTGCACCGGACTCTCAACGAGTTACCGGAACCGAGACGTTGCCGTGGCATCATTTTCGGAATTGTTGCCGTGGCACCTTTCCTTTCCACCACGGAGACAAATACTCCTTATCATCTTCTTATCTCTTCATGTTAACTTTTATTAATAATTGCATAAAACTTGATCATGTCATCCGCATCATGTTTACAACATAAAAATGTGTGAATTGTTGTTTGCTTAATAATTGCTAAACATGCTCATGGGGATTTTCCGGAATTGTTGTTGTTATTTCCGGCCTCATTTAAATTGCCTAGATAGGTAGTTTACTTTTGATTCACCTCTTGCCATGTTAACAAACATTTAATCTTGTCTTGTAAATAAACGAGAGTCAACTAAATAAATAACATGTGGTGTTTCGTCAATATGCAACTCGTTGCATATTGAGCCCCACTTAACTTGTATTTTGTTTGTGCACTTGCCATGCCATGCATAATTAAACCGGACATGCATCATACTTGGATGTGCATCGTATGCCATGTTTATGCTTGTGTGTTTACCGTGTTGTTTGCTTCTTTCCGGTTGCTTCTCTTGTTAGCTTCGGTTTCGTTCCGGAGTTGTGAGGATTCGCTCGTCTATGTTGCTCCGTCTACTTCATGGATCAGTTCTTCTCCCTTGTGGAATCCCACGCAAGATGATCATACCCTTGGATACCTTTACTACCATTGCCATGCTTAGTTGTCTCGATGCTATCATTACATATCGCGCTACCCATCTTTGATGTCAGCCTCTCCTTGTTGCCACGAAACCTCTAACCTTTGAAACCTTCCTAGCAAAACCACTGTTTGGCTATGTTACCCGCTTGCTCAGCCCCTCTTATAGCGTTGTTAGTTGCAGGTGAAGATGAAGATCGTTCCAGGAGGGAACTTGTTGTCGGAATATCATAATATCTATTATTTATATTAACACACCTATATACTGGGCATGGGTGGAAGGCTTGGCCTTTTGCTCGGTGTTTTGTTCCACTCATGCCACCTTAGGCGCCGATAAACCGGCATTATGTTCCTTGATTTTGCGTTCCTTACACGATGGGTGGATGGGGACCCCTTGACAGTTCGACTTTGAATAAAACTCCTCCAGCAAGGCCCAACATTGGTTTTAATTTTCTCATAATAACAACTTAAATAATTAATTAATTGCATAGGGGGTCATGTCCCCGTGTTCTTAATTCTACATAATAGGGGGGCCGAGTGTTGATGGTGTTGGTCCCAAACGGGGGTCCTGCGGGGCCACCACGGGGAAACTCGAGGATTGGTTTTACCTGTAGCATCGCCCATCCGGTCGTGGCCTGAGACGAGATACGCGCGGCTACTATCAGGGTGTCGGCACGCCGGGAGGTCTTGCTGGACTTGTTTTACCATTGTCGAAATGTCTTGTGCACCGGGATGACGAGCCTAATCGGATTTCCCTAAGATAAGGGGTGATGATATTGTATTTATCACTTCAGCTAATCGTGAGAGCTTGTGATGGGCTAAGTTGGGACACCCCTGCAGGGTTATAATCTTTCGAAAGCCGTGCTCGCGGTTATGTGGCAGATTGGAATTTGTTAATGTGCGGTTGTAGAAAACTTGACAGAGGATCCGAAGTAAAACACACAACTGTGTGAGTAACCGTGACTGTCTCTTTTCACTTTGAGAAGAGAACACGGTGGGGTTATGTTTGATTCGTATGTAGTTCAGGATCTTTAGCGATCACTACTAGTTTGCGACCGTTTGTGTAGATTCTCATCTTATTCTTGTACTCGTAAGCTAGCCACCATATTATGCTTAGCCGCTGCTGCAACCTCACCACTTTACCTCTTCCTACCCATAAAGCTTTGCTAGTCTTGATACCCATGGTTATGGGATTGCTGAGTCCTCGTGGCTCACAGATACTACAACCCCAGATGCAGGTTCAGCCCAGAATGATGCAAGAGCTGGTTCAAGTTCTACACTGGGAGCTCGATGAAGAGTTTTAGCCGTATGCTTGTGACGTTTTCGACGATCAGTAGTG
Source organism: Secale cereale (assembly GCA_902687465.1). Classification (NCBI taxonomy): domain Eukaryota; kingdom Viridiplantae; phylum Streptophyta; class Magnoliopsida; order Poales; family Poaceae; genus Secale; species Secale cereale. The sequence continues at coordinate 342,214,958 of LR738710.1, read as the reverse complement.
GTTTCTACTAGAGGCGACTCAGACCTGTGGTTTTATGTTGTTTTTGGTATCTTCTTTTGGATCTTCGCCCGTAGTCGGGTTGTGATGTTTTGAATGATGTTTTGCTTATGTAATGTATTGTGTGAAGTGGCGAGTGTAAGCCAACTATCTCCTTTTGCAATTTAATCCCTCTTTTACATGAGTCGTGCAAAGATACCAAACTTGAGATCATTCCAGAATGGGCTTATACCTTTAAGTCGTGCCTCGACACGTAGGAGGTATAGTCCCATCCTGGGCATTACAATACCAACCTAAGGCAATTCATAATTGATCGGTTGAAGGACCTCGTATGGATGGCATACCCAGACTAGAATAGATTATATGGGCTACCTTGTTGATGACAATGCAATGATTGATCTTTGCTTATCAACGAAAATGTATGGGACCCATGGTAAGCCCACTTTTGAAGATAATCCTAGATGACGATTACCGAGAAGGCAGACCATAGTAGAATGGCACAATGGCGGTGCAAGCTGGGAACAAAATGCTAATATTGGGAATTTCTCAACCATCATATCTGCCTAAGATTCAAATCTGGTTGATAACAGGATATTTCGGACGTCATGTCTGGAAAAGAAAGTTTGCAACACAAATCGATGAGATGACGTTGCGAGATTCTCGGGAAATGAACTACGATAGCAAGCTCCAAAACATGAGATGATTCTGCTATATGCAAGAGAACACGCTGTCCCAGACAAGCATGACCACGTAGTAGTCTTATAATAAAACACTACCGAGTTTAGGTCGGGAACCATCATCGAGGGTAACAAAGTCTTGTGCATGTCCGTCTGGGCCCTTCGGGAATAGCATTTGAACTCCTTATCCTTAAACAAATCAACCAGTGGCTTTGTGTGCTAAGGAATACATATGGAATGAAGATGATCAGTCTATCAGACCATAGAATACTTCGCACGTACATGATTGACTTGCGATGATTCCAAAGGAAGTAAAACAAGCTTTCTCAAATTCACAGCGGCAACTTACATCAAATGCACATGAATTAGAGGATGTCACTTCTTACATTAAAACTTCTACTTCATGAGCTGACACAAAGATGATGCTTACAAAAGTTTCCAACACTAACTTTGATGTTCAACATGAATCATGGACAAGATAAGGATGCTGTCGATGGGCTCAACAACAATTCATCCAGGTTTCCAAATAGATGGAATTCCATGAAAATGTGAACGAAGTGATAGCATTGGTCAAACCGAAGGATGTAATGGTGTGTGGGGACCCCGACTTAGAAGTCGAGATCATCGAATGCACGTGTACAGTGATCCCAGAGATCAATGCTCACTGAACACACAGAAGCTGAATAACAAGAGTCTTACATCCATACATACCGTCTTACACAAATTAAGGCCATTATGGCCAAGTCTTACATAGATAAAGCCTCACGGGCTGAATAGCAAATTACTCAAATAGCGGAAGTCTTCGATGATAGGTAGAACCCATGCCATCTGCCTTAACCCTACAGGCATTCTGACTAGGATAGCCTCCTAGTTCGCATGTTCGTCTCCATAGAACTCTTCTTCATACTCCTGTTCCTCCATGCCTGGCCAATTAAATAACCAGTGGCAAGCCAATGAGTACTTTGAATGTACTCGCAAGCAACCCATGATTTGGTTCAAAGTAACAATGCAATTGAACAACAATGAGCAATCTAGCTATGAGCTAGAATAAACATTCTACCATCAAGTATATGCATCAACAATTTCAAGTAACCTCGAGGACAGGTTACCGATATCAACATGAATATGATTCATCTCATCGAGTCAAGACACCATCTTGACTCATCATACACACACACACACACAAGGTTTCCCAAACATTGGACGTAGCCCAAGAGCGGTTACCCAACTGTCCTTGACCGTGGACACGGCTATTCGAATAGTTTTACACTCTGCAGAGGTTGCACACTTTACCCACAAGATCCGGGAAGCTTTCGTCTCACCCACGATCCCGCGGTACCTCAAGTACTCGGGGGAAGCACCCGGTCATTATCTTTCCTTAGACGACACTAACATAGAGTCCACTCGTTGGTACACGGCCCTCGAGTACAAACAATAGATCACGTGACTTGCCCTAATTTCAATGTCACGCGTACCCGAAGGGACCAACGATGTGGCCGGTGCCCTGTAAAAACAGTCATGGTCGTCTATCCAAGCACGACCCCGTCCCGGGGAAGACCTCAAGTCTTCCTGTCACTAGTAATGCGGGCACCATGCTAGTATCGGCCTAAGTAATCAATAAAGCCCCGTCCCATAAGGGGTAGAGTGGTTGCACATGCATGGTTGGAATAACGGTCGCAACTTAAACCAATCCGTTTAAAAGAAACACCACACACACTTGTTCTCGGTACACCACTTCGTCATCAAGTGGTTACCCAACTCACCATCTCCCTCGGGCATGAATGGCACCCGATGGGTTTTTTTCCGAAAAGAATGCAACCACGAAGGTATCATGGCACACATGCATCTCTAAGCATCACTACTAGTCATTTGCATGGCATCAAGCACATAGCAAGATCATGAGTAAGCATGCATCATGTGGTGGTTTCAAACTAGGTCACCACCATAACTCTTATCATCAAACAACGGGTTCCGAAGAACACAAGTGTAACATGGTCAAAGGGCTGCTTGCCTGGATTGGCTTGGTCTTCAAAGTCTTCAAATCCTTCTCCTTCTCCTTCTTCAGCAACCTCGTCAAATGCGGTATCTAATCGTCGCAAAATAACAACGGGAAAATAAGACCACAATAGAAACAGAAAAATCAAAGTGCTCAGAAAAATGTCAACTTATTTTTGTTAAGTACTAGAGGGAAAACTAAGATGGAAAAAATTCTTAGTTGGAGTTTTGGAGTTACAGAATGGAATCTAAGGATTTTTGAACAGGAGTTTTAATGCTCAAATTTGAATTTAAATTTGAACAGAACAGAAAAGTTTCATGGATATGTTTGAAAGTGATACCATTAAATAGGTTGGAATATTACAAGATTTTAGGAGTTGGAATTAATTTATTTGGATAATTATTTATTTCTGTAAAATTATTTGAAATTTTACAGAAAAGAAAAAGAGGAAAAGGCCCTGTGCAACTAGGCCAGAACGACCAAAGTGCACGGCCCAGGGCTAACAGCCCAGCCGCATGGGAGCCAGCGCGCGCGCGCCAGGTTTTCAAACCTGACGGGCGGGGCCTGGCGGTCAGTAACTGCGAGGGGAGAGAGAGAGCGGTGAGGATGACAGGCGAGGCCCGCCTGTCATCTTCAACCTTGCGGCCAACGCGACGGCGAGCTCACCGGCGGCGATTCCGGGCACGGCGGGGCAAATGGAGGGCAGGAATGGGCTCAGCAGTGAGTCGCGGATGTAGTGGTGGTGGTGCGGCTCGCCGGGGAGGCCTGGTTCGCCGGCGGCAAGGTGGGACGGCGGAGGAGCGTCGGGATGTTGCTGGCCAGGTCGATTCCGGCAGCTGCAGAGAGGGGGAAGAGAGGGGAAAGCATCAGTGGAGTGCCGCGGTGCTAGATCGAACAAAAGGAGGAGCTAGGGTGGCCTGTACTGCGAGATCTCCGGCTGCCCGACGCGGCGGAGCTCTGGTCGACCCCGAGCACTGAGGCTCTCCGAGGGCGATTGGTTGGTGCTGGAGGGCTACTAGGAGTGTGCGGAGGAGCTGAGTGCCGTTGGGGAGGCTCGGGTGTGCTTATATAGCCGAGCCCACGGGAGAGGCCAGAGGCCATGCGGGCGCTTGCATTCGAGTCGGGGATGCTCGTGGATGAGGTCCACGCCTAGTATAGGGGATAGGAGGAGCGAGGAAGGCTCCAGAGGGTGCGCGCGTGTGAGGCCGGCGAGTGGAGGTTGCGGGCGGCCAGCGCGCGTGCGAAGGCGGCCACTGGAGGGCGGAGGAGGAGGGGGACAGCGCCGGGGGAGGTCGCAGACGTCGAGGAGCATTGGTAGGCGCGAGGGGGGAGCTCGAGGTGGTCTGCTGCACTGGATTAGGCGAAGCTACAGTGCGGGAGCGCACTGTAGCGCGCTCTGGAGCGGCCTTATCACATGCCATGGCATGCCATTGGCCCTCTGGGCATGTCCGCCGTGTCTGGGGGTCCAGCACGAAGCAGACGTCTCAGCTGAGGCCTTGGATCCTCTGGATGATCAAGGAGAGAGAGGTGAAGCTGGTAACTTAGTAGAAATGGGCTGTCCAGCAAGGTGAATTGGGGTTTTCACCCCTCAATCATGGAGCTGGGGACATGGGAAATTACTAGAGTTAAAATGTAACTAGATGAAGCTGTGCTAGAAAGTTGGGGCAAAAATAAATAGTAAAAGGGGTGAAGATGGTAGTTTTGGTAAAAAGGCAGAAGGTGTTTGATCAAGTTTTGGTCAAGCAAATGATTTCCACTTGCCATGACACTTAACAGGATTGAATGACATATGGAAATAGGGTGTTTCACCAAATTTGGGCTCATTTGTAGAAACTAGCCAATGTAACTTTGGTGAACCCTAGAAATCAACCGAAATGGCTTCATCTTGTTTGAGTCAAGCTAATCATCTCCCCATGATGCACCACTTGTTGTAGTTTCATCAGTTGCGGTACTGATCATGCCCACAAAGTTTGAAGCTCCAGGTAAAAAGTTGGTAATGTAAAGTTGTTCAAATTTGCATTTGAACAGAAATGGTTTTGGGGTATTCTGATCAAGTTATCCTACTCCAAATCTTGTGCCATTTGGTCTAGATGCTTTATTAGGCCTTTCTAGCATGTGCACTAAGTTTGAGAGCATTTGTATAAGTTTGGCAATGTAAAGTTGCTCAAACTTCAAATATGGACATAATGGTTTTGAAGGGTTTTGAGGATGTTATCTTGCTTCCCAGGGCATGGGGCTTGGCAAGATCATCAAATATGTCAAATATGACATGATAGAATTTTCCTAGAATTTTTGCAAAATATTTCCTTTGTAAATATTTCAAAAGCTTGAAATATCCAGAAAGGGTTTTAGAGGGATTAGCCCATTATTTTGAACATGACCAAGTGTTGAAACTCTTATATATGGACAATATATGTCCTATGAGTCTCCCTGAATTTTGGCAAATATTTTGGAAATACTTAAATAATTTTTCCCTATTAAAGACCATTTCTGACCTTAAGAAAAAGCTTTTAAATAAAATAGGAAAATAACTTTTAAAATTATACTTTTGTGGTTTCTGGGAGTCCTATGACTACTAGGTCTCAAATACACTTTTTGAAATAATTTTCTCACCTTAAATCAAGCACTTGCAGTGCAAACCTCAATTCAGGGGTTTTTGGAATACTAAATTTTAAAAATACATTTTGGCCAAATTAATTTTATAAGAAAATACTATACTGCTATATAACACTTGGCATGATCATTGGGCAGAAGTTTTGCGTATGGAGATGAATTCTACAAGAGGTAATAGTTGACTTTAATGAGCACATGAAAAGCACATGAAGAAAAACTCAATTTCAAATAAAAGCCAAATGATGCCAAAAAAAATTGTTGTTCCAAATTTTCATGCTTCATTGGTGCAAATGACATGTTACAAAATGCAGGGTGTGACAGACCTACCCCCCTTACAAGAATCTCGTCCCTGAGATTCCTAAACCAGGTCTTAAAAGAGATCGGGATACTCGGATCTAAGATAGTTTTCTTGTTCCTAGGTTGCTTGTGCTTCCGTGTGGTAGCTCCACTGGACCTTGATGTACTTGATGGTGCGGCTTCGCGTCCGTCGTTCTGCTTCATCCAGAATGCGAATGGGCTTCTCGCGGTAGGTCAAATCAGGCAGCAGATCAATGGCTTGGTGATCAACATCCTTGTAGAGATTAGGCTTGTCCGGAACTTGGAGACATTTCGGGAGTTGTGACACGTGGAATACGATGTGAGACATCGGATAGCTCAGGTGGTAGTTCCAACTGGTAAGCCACTTCTCCTCGTCGGTCGGTGATCTTGAAAGGGCCAATAAATCTTGGCGCAAGTTTCCCCTTAACGTGGAAACGCTTGGTTACCTTTAGAGGGGTTACTCGCAGGTACACATGGTCTCCGACACGGAAACTCATGTCTCGGCGTCGAGTGTCAGCATAGCTCTTCTGCCTTGACTTGGCTTCCTTCAAACGCTCTCTGACTAGTTGGACTTGCTCTTCTGCTTCGCAGAGAATATCTGGTCCAAAGACTAGTCCTTCTCCAGTCTCTGACCAGTTGAGGGGTGTGCGACATCTGCGTCCGTACAACACCTCAAATGGTGCCATCTGAAGGCTCGACTGGTAACTGTTGTTATAGGAGAACTCAGCAAACGGGAGACAATCTTCCCACTTGGCTCCATATGCCAAGACACAGGCTCGAAGCATGTCTTCGAGAATTTGATTTACTCGTTCCGTCTAACCTCCGGTCTGTGGGTGGAAAGTTGTGCTGAAAGACAATTTCGTTCCCAAGGCTTCTTGGAATCTTTTCCAGAACCTTGAAGTAAACTCGGTGCCTCGATCTGACACAATTTCTTGTGGAACACCATGGAGGCTCATGATTCGGTTGATATAGAGAGTTGCCAACTGGTTGCCGGAATAGGTAGTCTTGACAGGAATGAAATGGCCACCTTGGTCAAATGGTCGACTATGACCCAGATGGAGTCATGTCCTCTATTCGACCTTGGTAGTCCAGTGATGAAGTCCATTCCGACTTTATCCCACTTCCACTCGGGAACCTTGAGTGGTTGGAGCAATCCAGCGGGTCGCTGATATTCAGCCTTGACCCTTTGGCACACATCACACTTTGCAACATAGGTTGCAATCTCTCTTTTCATCCCGTGCCACCAGAATCTTTCCTTCAGGTCTTGATACATCTTGGTTCCTCCAGGGTGGATGGAATACGGAGTGTCGTGGGCTTCTTGCAGGATCAAGTTCTTTAGCTCCATCTTGTTTGGTACGCAGATGCGGCCCTTGTACCAAACAATCCCGTGCTCGTCTTCGGAGAATCCTGGGGCCTTGCCTAGCTTCATCTTCTTATTGATGCCTTCAATGCTTGCATGTCCGTCTTGCGCCTTCTTGACTTCGTCCATCAGGGTCGGTCTGACTTCCAAATGATCCAGAAATCCAGGGGTGACCAATTCCAAACTGAATTGTTCGAGTTCCTTAAACAAGGCTGGCTGCGTCTCTTGAATAATGGCATTCAAAGAGCAAGCCTTCCTGCTTAATACATCGGCCACCACGTTAGCCTTCCCGGGGTGATATTGAACACTGAGGTCATAGTCCTTGATGAGTTCCAACCATCTTCGCTGCCTCATGTTCAATTCCTTTTGGGTGAAAATATACTTCAGACTTTTGTGGTCTGTGTATAACTCACACCGTTTCCCTAGGAGGTAATGCCGCCATGTCTTCAAGGCATGAACCACTACTGCTAACTCAAGATCGTGAGTAGCATAGTTCTCTTCATGAGGTCGTAGCTGCCTGGAGAGGTATGCTATGACTCGGCCTTCTTGCATCAGAACGCTTCCCAGTCCGGTTCGAGAGGCATCACAATATATCACGAACTCCTTGTGAATATCAGGTGTTTCTAGAACTGGGGCGGTGGTCAATCTCTTCTTAAGCTCTTGGAAGCTCTCTTCGCATTTTGGCGTCCACTCGAACTTCTTGTCCTTCTTGAGGAGCTGAGTCATCGGCTGGGCAATGCTAGAGAATCCTTCCACGAATTTGCGGTAATAGCCCGCAAGTCCGAGGAAGCTTCTGACTTCCTTGACGGTCGTTGGAGATTGCTATTGGGTCACAGCTTCGATCTTCGCGGGATCAACTGATAATCCTTCTTCGGTCAAGACATGACCTAAGAATCCAACTTTATGCAGCTAGAACTCACACTTGCTGAATTTGGCATATAGTTGGTGCTCCCGAAGCTTGTCTAGGACCATCCTCAAATGTTGCTCGTGTTCTTCCTCCGTCTTCGAGAAGACAAGAATGTCATCGATGAAGACAACAACGAACTTGTCCAAATATTCCATGAAGACTTTATTCATGAGATACATGAAGTAAGCTGGGGCATTGGTTAACCCAAAGGACATGATTGTGCACTCATACAGGCCATATCGGGTTACGAATGCCGTCTTCTGAATATCTTGGGGTCTGATCTTCAGCTGGTACTACCCAGATCTGAGGTCGATCTTGGAGAACACCTTGGCTCCGTTGAGCTGATCAAATAGATCTTCAATCTTGGGAAGTGGATATTTGTTCTTGATTGTAACTTCATTGAGGGAACGATAGTCAATGCATAAGCGGATGGTACCGTCCCTCTTTGCCACAAACAGAACAGGTGATCCCCAAGGGGAGGCACTTGGGCGGATAAATCCCTTCCTCAGCTGCTCTTCCAGTTGCTTCTTCAACTCAGCTAATTCTTCCATCCCCATTCTATAAGGCTTCTTATAGATGGGTCCTGCCCCGGGCACGAGCTCGATGATGAACTCAATGTCACGGTCAGGGGGCATTCCCGGTAGCTCATTCGGAAAGACATTAGGATACTCGCATACCACCGGTACTTGCTCCAGCCCAACTTCAGATAGACAGTTGACTTGAACGGCCTGAGCGGAAGAGGAGTTGGGAGCAAACTTGACTTCGACTCCTTGGTCATTGGTCACAGTGACTATCCGATTGGCACAGTCTAACAAGCCTTGGTGCTTGCTGAGCCAAATCATGCCTAGGATCACATCCAAGCCTTGTGATCTCAGGACGATGAGGTCTGCTAGGAAATCTACACTGTTAATGGTAATACTGACTCCCTTACAGCCTATCTTGGCTCTCATCTCTATGCCGGGGGTTTGTACCACCATATGGTTACTCAGGGGTGTAGGGGTCATGCCTCTTTTTAATGCAAATCTTTGAGTGACAAATGAATGCGTTGCTCCGGAATCAAACAAGACAGTTGCAGGTGCTGAGTTGACAAAGAACGTACCCAACACGACGTCCGGGTCTTCATGGGCTTCTTTAGCAGTGATGTGATTCACACGCCCCTTCCCATGGTTAGGTGGGATGCGAGGAGCTGGGTTCCTTGGTGGCATCCCGCGGCCTTGTCTTGGGTTCTGCGCATTGGGGCGCGGGGCATCAGGCTTCTTGTTGGGGCACACCCTTGTGATATGTCCTGACTGACCACATCCAAAGCAAGTGACTTGGTTTGGATTGTTGATCTTGTTGCCACCACTGTTATTGGGGTTGAAAGCTGGCCTTGGGTTGGCATACTGCTGAGGCTGATAGTTGGTGCGAGGTGCAGGAGCTCTTGGTTGCTGATAGGTTGGCTTGGCCGGGGCTGACTGCCACGGACGAGGCTTCTGGTTGCTGGAACTTCCCTTGCTGACTATCTTGCGCTTGCGAGTGTCTTCCAAAGCACGCCGCTTGTCTTCAAGCATGAGTGCTTTGTTCACCAGGTCAGGGAAGGTTGGGCAGTCGCACACGACAAGCGAATACTGCAGAGTCTGATTGAGGCCTTCCATGAAGTGCTCCCTTTTTGCAGCATCAGTACTGACATATTCAGGGGCATACCTTGACAGAACACTGAACTTCAGCATGTACTCCTTGACAGTGCCACTTCCTTGCTTTAGGGCTCGGAACTCACGCTTTTTGATAGCCATGATTCCGAAAGGAATGTGGGCCTTGCGGAATTATTCCTTGAAGTTGACCCAAGTGATGTCTTGTTCAGCATGCATGACCTTGAATCCATCCCACCAAGCTCTAGCAGTCCCCCCGAGGCAGTGGGCTGCATAAGCCACCTTCTCGCGGTCTTTGGTGCATCCGACTAGTTCCAACAAGTCCTCAATGGTGCGGACCCAGTCGTCTGCATCCAGGGGTTCAGCAGTCTCGATGAAAGTTGGCGGTGCATGCTTCTTGAACTCTGCCAACGTGGAACGTCCATTGCCATTCCCCGCCGGCTGGCGGTTGTTGGTGACAGCTTGAGCAATCAACTGAAGGGCTGCGGTGTTGGCTTGGTGTTCCTCTCGGAAAGCTTGGAGAAGCTGAGCCATGTCCATGTTCGGAGGAGGTGGTGGTGGTGGAGCATGGTCGTTGGTTTGGTCGTAGCCGGCCTCTGACTGAGTGGATGCTCCGGCTTCAGGCTGCTGGGTAGAGGTACTAGTACGAGTTACAACAGGCATCCTGTTGGAGCGGTAAAAGGTCTCATGACTCGGAAGAGGGAAAGCAAAATAGATGGGGCCTAGTAAGGGGGTGGGTGTGACACTAATCAAATCATGCAAGGGCCGAAAGGCCAAAACACATTCATTAAAATCCAAATGGGTGATGCAGTCGTTCACATATTCCCGAAGGAAGAATACGACATACATCCAACACAACAAAAGCAAACACTAGATGGTTTCATATGAACCATACAAGGACTCGACTGTGCATAGGGGCTACACGACCTATCCTAACGTAGAGGTCACGAACTGGCATATCCGATTAGCGAATATTGCCTAAGCGGCGGAATGCTCGGTCTCGTATTCTGGCTCCTCGGGATCTTCCTCCTTGTCTTCATCTGTCTGGGCCCCCTTGTCACTCGAGGGTGTGGGGGAGTGGAAGAGTTGGATACGACGGTGCTTTGTTGGTGGTGCTGAGAAAAGCTTGCGATATTCCTTTGCCGTCATGCGGCGTCGCCGAGGTGGTTCTTCATTCTTGGAAGATACATCTTCGGAGGGCCTTCCGCCTCGGTATGCGATAGCGGACTGTCCGGAAGGTGCTCCTTCCTTCTTGATCCTATTTGCCTTCTCTTGAGCTCGACGAAGAAGTGCCTTGGTCTTGTGAAGTTCTTCTCGAAGCTTCATTGATTCCGAGGCGAAGTCTTGTGCCAAGCTATCTGCACATAGACTGAAGTAGGTCTGGAATCGAAGCGAGAGTCCTTCCTTCAGTGGAGGGGCTAGTGCACTGCTCTCATCTTCACCTTCCTTCCGGTAAGGTAAGAAGCGGGTTGTCATCTTGGCTGCCATCTCCGGAAGAAGCTCGCGGAGACTGGTTAGTGCCTTGAGTGCAGCAGCCTCGACAGCGAGAGGTAGTGTGGCCATCTGGCGTCCCTCAAAGAACAACCTTGTGGGAGGATCGTTTGCCTTCACGATCACTTCCACGTGGTACTCCACCTCAGTGTCGCTAACCCAATGCTCAAGGTAGGTGAGGATGGGCTTTCGGTGGAACTAGCACTCCTGGAGGCTATCCTCGAGAAGCAAGGGAAAACCAGTGGTCAGGTGCTCTTCGGGTACAACGGCCATCTACAAAGGTGGAATAGGAGAGGTTAATAAGCTGATGAAATCTCAGGTTTAGAAAAGAAGAGAGGTTCAGAAGGTTTTTGAAAAAAGGGGTCTCAGCTAACTAACGCCCATGCTAACTAAGGCTTCCTACAGTCAGGATGGCTCTGATACCAGCTCTGTGGGGACCCCGACTTAGAAGTCGAGATCACCGAATGCACGTGTACAGTGATCCCAGAGATCAATGCTCACTGAACACACAGAAGCTGAATAACAAGAGTCTTACATCCATACATACCGCCTTACACAAATTAAGGCCATTATGGCCAAGTCTTACATAGACAAAGCCTCACGGGCTGAATAGCAAATAACTCAAATAGCGGAAGTCTTCGATGATAGGTAGAACCCATGCCATCTTCCTTAACCCTATAGGCATTCTGACTGGGATAGCGTCCTAGTTCGCATGTTTGTCTCCATAGAACTCTTCTTCATACTCCTATTCCTCCATGCCTGGCCAATTAAATAACCAGTGGCAAGCCAATGAGTACTTTGAATATACTCGCAAGCAACCCATGATTTGGTTCAAAGTAACAATGCAATTGAACAACAATGAGCAATCTAGCTATGAGCTAGAATAAACATTCTACCATCAAGTATATGCATCAACAATTTCAAGTAACCTGGAGGACAGGTTACCGATATCAACATGAATATGATTCATCTCATCGAGTCAAGTCACCACCTTGACTCATCATACACACACACAAGGTATCACAAACATTGGACGTAGCCCAAGAGCGGATACCCAACTGTCCTTGACTGTGGACACGGCTATTCGAATAGTTTTACACTCTGCAGAGGTTGCGCACTTTACCCACAAGATCCGGGAAGCTTTCGTGTCACCCACGATCCCGCAGTACCTCAAGTACTCGGGGGAAGCACCCGGTCATTATCTTTCCTTAGACGACACTAACATAGAGTCCACTCATTGGTACACGGCCCTCGAGTACAAACAATAGATCACGGGACTTGCCCTAATTTCAATGTCACGCGTACTCGAAGGGACCAACGGTTTGTCCGGTGCCCTGTAAAAACAGTCATGGTCGTCTATCCAAGCACGACCCCGTCCCGGGAAAGACCTCAAGTCTTCCCGTCACTAGTAATGCGGGCACCATGCTAGTATCGGCCTAAGTAATCAATAAAGCCCCGTCCCATAAGGGGTAGAGTGGTTGCACATGCATGGTTGGAATAACGGTCGCAACTTAAACCAATCCGTTTAAAAAAACACCACACACACTTGTCTCGGTACACCACTTCGTCATCAAGTGGTTACCCAACTCACCATCTCCCACGGGCATGAATGGCACCCGACGGGGTTTTTTCCGAAAAGAATGCAACCACGAAGATATCATGGCACACATGCATCTCTAAGCATCACTACTAGTCATTTGCAAGGCATCAAGCACATAGCAAGATTGTGAGTAAGCATGCATCATGTGGTGGTTTCAAACTAGGTCACCACCATAACTCTTATCATCATGCAATCGGAAACAACGGGTTCCGAAGAACACAAGTGTAACATGGTCAAAGGGCTGCTTGCCTGGATTGGCTTGGTCTTCAAAGTCTTCAAATCCTTCTCCTTCTCCTTCTTCAGCAACCTCGTCAAATACGGTATCTAATCGTCGCAAAATAACAACGGGAAAATAAGACCACAATAAAAAGAGAAAAATGAAAGTGCTCAGAAAAATGTCAACTTATTTTTGTTAAATACTAGAGGGAAAACTAAGATGGCAAAAATTCTTAGTTGGAGTTTTGGAGTTACAGAATGGAATCTAAGGATTTTTGAACAGAAGTTTTAATGCTCAAATTTGAATTTAAATTTGAACAAAACATAAAAGTTTCATGGATATGTGTGAACGTGATAACATTAAATAGGTTGGAATATTACAAGATTTTAGGAGTTGGAATTAAATCATTTGGACAACTATTTATTTCTGTAAAATTATTTGAAATTTTACAGAAAAGAAAAAGAGGAAAAGGCCCTGTGCAACTGGGCCAGTACGGCCACAGTGCACGGCCCAGGGCTAACAGCCCAGCCGCACGGGAGCCATCGCGCGCGCGCCAGGTTTTCAAACCTGACGGGCGGGGCCCGGCGGTCAGTGACTGCGAGGGGAGAGAGGGAGCGGTGAGGATGACAGGCGGGGCCTGCCTGTCATCTTCAACCTTGCGGCCAACGCGACGGCGAGCTCACCGGCGGCGATTCTGGGCTCGGCGGGGCAAACGAAGGGCAGGAATGGGCTCAGCAGCGAGTCGCGGATGTAGTGGTGGTGGTGCGGCTCGTCGGGGAGGCCTGGTTCGTCGGTGGCGAGGTGGGACGGCGGAGGAGCGTCGGGAGGTTGCTGGCCACCTCGATTCCGGCAGCTGCAGAGAGGGGGAAGACAGGGGAAAGCATCAGTGGAGTGTCGCGGTGCTAGATCGAGGAAAAGGAGGAGCTAGGGCGGCCTGTACTGCGAGATCTCCGGCTGCCCGACGCGGCGGAGCTCCGGTCGATCCCGAGCACTGAGGCTCTCCGAGGGCGATTGGTTGGTGCTGGAGGCCTACTGGGAGTGTGGGGAGGAGCTGAGTGCCGTTGGGGAGGCTCGGGCGTGCTTATATTGCCGAGCCCACGGTCCACCATGGACTCGTGCGCCGGCGAGGTCACGGGCGAGGCCAGAGGCCATGCGGGCGCTTGCATTCCAGTCGCGGATGCTCGTGGATGAGGTCCACGCCTAGTAGAGGGGAGAGGAGGAGCGGGGAAGGCTCCAGAGGGTGCGCGTGTGTGAGGCCGGCGACTGGAGGTTGCGGGCGGCCAGCACGAGTCGCGAGGGGGAGCTCGAGGTGGTCGGCTGCAATGGATTGGGTGAAGCTACAGCGCGGGAGCGCACTGTAGCGTGCTCTGGAGCGGCCTTATCGCATGCCATGGCATGCCATTGGCCCTCTGGGTGTGTCCGCCGTGTCTGGGGGGTCCAGCACGAAGCAGACGTCTCAGCTGAGGCCTTGGATGCTCTGGATGGTCAAGGAGAGAGAGGTGAAGCTGGTAACTTGGTAGAAATGGGCTGTCCAGCAAGGTGAATTGGGGTTTTCACCCCTCAATCATGGAGCTGGGGACATGGGGAAGTTACTGGAGTTAAAATGTAACTAGATGAAGCTGTGGTAGAAAGTTGGGGCAAAAGTAAATAGTAAAAGGGGTCAAGATGGTAGTTTTGGTAAAAAGGCAGAAGGTGTTTGATCAAGTTTTGGTCAAGCAAATGATTTCCACTTGCCATGACACTTAACAGGATTGAATGACATATGGAAATAGGGTGTTTCACCAAATTTGGGCTCATTTTAAGAAACTAGCCAATGTAACTTTGGTGAACCCTAGAAATCAACAGAAATGGCTTCATCTTGTTTGAGTCAAGCTAATCATCTCCCCTTGATGCACCACTTGGTGTAGTTTCATCTTTTGGGGTATTGATCATGCCCACAAAGTTTGAAGCTCCAGGTAAAAAGTTGGTAATGTAAAGTTGTTCAAATTTGCATTTGAACAGAAATGGTTTTGGGGTATTCTGATCAAGTTATCCTACTCCAAATCTTGTGCCATTTGGTCTAGATGCCTTATTAGGCCTTTCTAGCACGTGCACCAAGTTTGAGAGCATTTGGATAAGTTTGGCAATGTAAAGTTGCTCAAACTTCAAATATGGAGATAATGGTTTTGAGGATGTTATCCTGCTTCCCAGGGCATGGGGCTTGGCAAGATCATCAAATATGTCAAATATGACATGATAGAATTTCCCTGGAATTTTTGGAGAATATTTCCTTTGTAAATATTTCAAAAGCTTGAAATATCCAGAAAGGGTTTTAGAGGGATTAGCCCATTATTTTGAACATGACCAAGTGTTGAAACTCTTATATATGGACAATATATGTCCTATGAGTCTCCCTGAATTTTGGTAAATATTTTGGAAATACTTAAATATTTTTTCCCTATTAAAGACCATTTCTGGCCTTAAGAAAAAGCTTTTAAATAAAATAGGAAAATAACTTTTAAAAATATACTATTGTGGTTTCTGGGAGTCCTATGACTACTAGGTCTCAAATACACTTTTTGAAATAATTTTCTCACCATAAATCAAGCACTTGCAGTGCAAACCTCAATTCAAGGGTTTTTGGAATACTAAATTTTAAAAATACATTTTGGCCAAATTAATTTTATAAGAAAATACTATACTGCTATATATCGCTTGGCATGATCATTGGGCAGAAGTTTTGGGTATGGAGATGAATTCTACAAGAGGTAATAGTTGATTTTAATGAGCACATGAAAAGCACATGAAGAAAAACTCAATTTCAAATAAAAGCCAAATGATGCCAAAAAAAATTGCTGGTCCAAATTTTCATGCTTCATTGATGCAAATGACATGTTACAAAATGCAGGGTGTGACATGGTGTATGCTCGAGGAAACAACCACAAGTAAGGCAACATTACGAACATCGTTGGTTCTGATTTGATCTGAGGATTGCCCATACTCAAATCAAAGTTTGGACAAGACAACAGATCCCACAACTGATCATGAGGACCAATTGATGAAGATCTCATCTTTGTTCAACACTCACAAACACAAAAAATATCCCTTTGAAAATGAACTAAGTGGGACAATCTTTCATCTTCCAACTCTCCAAGTTATTGTTTAGCTTAACCAACTAGCTCAGGGTTATCCAACACAGGTTCTTGGAGAAGGGGTGGTTTATAAGAAAGACAACATGATCACGAGCTCAACATAACGGTCAGGTGACAACCTGGTAACACTTCTGAGAAGATATTCGGAAAATCACGAACCACCGATATGTTATGAAGCTCGAGAACAATCTTGCTTTTCAGGGCAAAATGATATGATTAAAAGACCGAGAGATTGACACAATCCTAACTCATCGATCAAAGAGTGCACCCGAAAAATGGACTAGGTAGCACGATCAATCTTAGAATGATGATTCAGTAACCAGTACAATAAGAATGATATAATTGTCCATTAACTACCAAGCAACGGAGTTGCTAGGAGTACTGATTTCACACAGCATGATTCACTTGTCAGTATTCCTGTTACAATAACATGGAGACCGAGCAATGAATGATAAGGGTGAGAAGTATCACTGTATCAAGAGTTCACGAGAGGTTGTGCAATTCCCATGACACACTTGACATGCAAGAGGGCAACACTCCAGGGTAGAACAGATTAGAAGCTGGATTGGCATTCTAAACTGTGGAGTACATCTGCTTTGACCCAATCCTGGAAATGGGTAAGGACCTAGAGTTTGTTTCCCCTAGTCCTTCCGAAATAGAATGGCTCGACATACCACAAAAGAAAAGGCATCGATGAACACGAATGCACAACTACTCCTGACTATCAACTGATAGACGGGATCATAATACAACTAAAAAGGGATAACTCAAAGGAACATATAACTTTATGAGTTGTGGATGCATAGATTAGCATGTCGAACGAGTTCAACATATTTTTTCGGATAACCCATGCACAAAGCTAGAATTGGCAGAGTCACATTGTGGAATGGAGAACTCATCAAGAGCACTTTGGTTGTGATCTTTTGGTTCAAAAGAACTTCTGCCATAACGGTTCATGGTATTGGAAGAACGATTCACCGCGGACCTCGAGGACTATCACAAGGTTACTAATATCCTAAAGGAACTAGCAAACACTATCAACATGAAGCAAGTAGGGTGAATCTTGGGTTAATGAACCCAGGAATAGAATGCCTACTAACTAAATGGCATCACGGGATGCTTTCGAGAATGACGGCCAGAATCCATCACACTGGGTATATAAAACATTGCTAGATTACTGGGTGATTCTCTAAGACACCTAGGGTCATAGTAATAGCTCCAACCTATATGTCGAGGCAACGGAGTACCTCAACACACCGACTAGTGTGGTTAATATGGCCTAAAAGGACATTAAGAATAGGGAGGAATGATTTGCAAATGCATCAGACTATTTAGAAACCTGGGATGACTCTGTCACATCCCTAGCTCTACTTTGCCCTAGGATAGTTTTTGCCTATGCATCATGTTTTAAATTTTGTTAAACTTGAATTGGGGATGTTGAAACCCTAGCACCTTGAAAACCAAATAGGTCCAGCTTTAAAAATTTGCATTCAATAAACCCAAAATGCCTTCATCAATGTTTGATAATTTTGGCAAGGCTTTGAGACCCAACCAAAATTTAGGAACATTTTTAAGGATTTATTTTTGGGACTTTGAATTTAAATCATTAGCTATTTGAATTTGAATTATATTCATATAAATAGAATATAATTTCAAATACCCCTGAAATGATTTATGAGCTTCTGGAAAAGTCCATCTAGCAAAATAAAAATATTCAGAGGAGTTTTTGGCATTGTTTGAAATTGTTTAATTGCAAAACAGTGGCAAAAGATATTTAAAAAAAGAAAAGAAAACAGAAGATAAAATAGAAAACAGAAACAGAATTAGAAAAAAGGAGAAGGATTACCTGGCCTTACCTCCGGCCCAGCTGGCGGCCCAGCCCACCACCGCCGCCTCCCTGTCGTCTTCCTCCTTGCCAGGAGGACGACGCCATGTCGCCCGCGCACGCGCCTGAGGTTTCTACCTCCTGCTTCGTGCTGGCGACCTCCCTCTCGAGCCTACCCGCATCAGGAGACTTCCAGAGCCCCCTGGTCCCTTCTCCCTCACTCTCTGCTCTCTCCCTCGTCCCCTAGCCCTTTTTCCGAGCTCACCGAGAGCGCTGCCGTCGCCGTCGTTCGTTTTTGCCGCGGCCACTACCACTTCTTCACCTCGTTGACATGTCCAGAGGCACCGCCGCTATGACCACGATCGCTACACCGAGTCACGCGCCTCAGGGAGCCCCGCTTCGTCTTCTTTGGCATCGTCTTCAACCTCGGCCGCCCGAGATCGCCGGCGATTGCCCGCCTTCTTCGACGCCTCCCCCGAGCCGCAGAGCACCCTACGACACCGCGGTGAGCCCCTGGTTATTTCTCCCCTAGCCCCGCCGCCGATTTCTTCCTCTGTCGTGCTAACTACCGGAGCCGTGAGCTTCAACCTGCCGGCCATGGCGCAACCGCGGCCACAGCTGCTGCCGCTCGCGTCCGAGCCCATAAGCGCACTCAGCATACTCTCAGGAGCCCGTACAACTCTTCGGCCCCTCCTCCCGTGCTCCCTGGTGCTGCACACGCACCTGCCCGAACTCCGGCCGCCGCGGCCGAGCTCATCGCTCTCGCCTACGGCCACCCCAGGCCCGGCTGGCGCCCCCACTCGATGCGCGCTGGTCTGGGCTCTCGAATGAGCCCAGCCACGCTGCGAACGGGGCACCACAGCCCGTTTCCGCAGCCTCCGCCGCGTTTGGTCTCGCCGGCGGCGAGCCGCCGGCAGGTTTGACCTCCGCCGTTGACTGGTTCTGACCCCTATGAGTCGATGACATGTGGGGCCAGCCCTGACTAATTTTAGTTTAGGGTTTTAATTAAGTTTTAATTGATGTCATTAACCTAATTAGACAGTGACATGTGGGCCCCGTGTCTGTTTAGTTTAGTTTTAAATTTTTAGTTAGTGCTGAGAGACTGACCAGTGGGACCCACTGGTCAGGTCTGACTGGACCAGCCCCTGTTGACTTGCTGACGTCATGATGACGCAGTGCTGACGCAGTAAAGCTTTTCTGGAATTAAAATAAATCAGAAAGGTTTAGAAATTCCAGAAAATGCTTTAACTTCTAAAAATCATATAAAATCAACCGTAGCTCAGATGAAAATAATTTATATATGAAAAATGATCAGAAAAATATGAGGAATCTGTTTATGTCGTTTTCATGCATGTTTGAACAAGTTAAACCTGCTGTTCAGGTCAAATCAATTAAATGGCATTTAAATAATCATATATGGAGTTTGAATTTGAATCTTGAATTCAAACCAACTTCATTAACCTGTTGCTAGTTGCATCAGCTCAAATCACAACATAATGCCATGTCATGATCATGCATCATATTGTGCATTGCATTGATTGTATTTCTTTCTCTATTGCCGGTGTTGTTCCCTTTCAGTAGACGTGTTCCGACGATGAGTTCGATGACACCGATGAAGTGCTATTAATATCTTCAGAAGTGCCAGGCAAGCAAAACCCCATTGAGCATTCCGATACAATCCCACTCTCTCGCTCTTGCTCTCTTTTACTGCATTAGGACAACAACGCTTCAATTGTTACCTGCTGCGGTAGTTGAACCCCTTTCCACTGCATGACCCGTCATTGCCACAGTAAATAGTTGAAACCCACTAGTATGAGTAGGAGTTGTTTGAGCCATGTTGTGCCTACTCATTGATGCTTTCTGGTTATGCCAGCTATTGCTTAGAGTTGTGTCAGATCTGATTCATCGGGGATGAATTGGAATGTGATGAACATGTCCTACTGTGTGTGAGCTAAGTGTGTGAACACGATTTGGTAAAGGTAGCGATGAGAGGCCATGTAGGAGTACATGGTGGGTTGTCTCATTGAAACCGTCCTCAGGAACTGAGTTCTGTGTTGGTTGATCCATGAAACAGCTACTACCACACATTGGGCCCTGAAATATGACCCCGCTCGACTTATTGACTGCCCTTGTTCTCTGTCCAGGAGTTGCAACTAGTTTATGGTGTTTGTAGTTTACTGGAGGTCGTGCGCAGTGCTGACCCTCTGGGTGGGCTGTGACACGGCAGGTACGTGGCACGGTGTACCGGTCGCCCGTTTGGTGACGCGGGAACCCTGTACACATTGTTTGGGGTCGTGAGCGACACCCCGGCCGGATCTCCCCACGGATGGAACCTAAATAGGCGATAAACCTGGACGAGAGACTTGAGTGGTTGGTTAGGTTGTGGTCTACACCCACGTCGGCTTTCGCTTGAAGTCTGCCGAGCACATGTCGTGTGCAGACGCTAAGTGGTGGAAACATGTGTGAAGAAGTACACCCCTGCAGGGTTATATATAATCTATTCGAATAGCCGTGTCCGCGGTAATGGACTTCTGGGTTGCCTATAAGAGTTCATAGACAAGTGAAAGTGGATACTCTAAAACGCGCAAGATAAGCGTGAGTGCTATGGATGGCCTTCTCGTAGGGAGACGGGAGCGGATCCATAGTGGTGTATTGGTTGGTGAATATGTGGACTCGTGTGCGCCACCTCAAAAGAGTTACTTGCAGTCATAGTTCAGGATAGCCACCGAGTCAAAGCTGGCTTGCTGCAGTCAAACTCCACCACCCCTTATTGATACAGATACATATGTAGCTAGTTCTGATGTAAGTATTGCTGAGTACCTTTGTACTCACGTTTGCTTAATTTATGTTTTTGCAGAGAGACTTCAGTCTCGCTAGAGATCCCGCGTGGACTTCGACGTTTAGCTTGTTACCTCAGCTACGATCTTGTACCCTTGTAGGATCTTGTATATAGTGAGGCTTCTCAGCCTTTTTCATTTGTAGTTGTCTGTACTCAGACATGTTATGCTTCCGTTGCCTGTATGCTCTGTATGTTGGGTCATGTGACCTCTGTTTGTAATAAATGCTATGATGGCTCTTCTGGGCCTTTATCTATATGAGTTGTTGAGTTATGTTGTGATTCCATGTTGTACAGCACATACTTGCATGTTATGCGTACGTGTAATGTGTATTGCTATGTGTGGGATCCGACACCTAGTTGTTTACCTTTGGTAGCCTATCTTACAGGGAAATGTCTCCTAGTGCTTCCACCGAGCCTTGGTAGCTTGCTACTGCTCCGGAACACTTAGGCTGGCCGGCATGTGTCCTTCTTCGTTCCTGTGTCTGTCCCTTAGGGGAAATGTCACGCGTTGTTCCTTAAAGTCCTTGTAGCTTGCTACGACTTGGGTTCATACGTTGATGACCGACACGTTCGTTGCTTGGTCTAGTATGCCTGTCTCTGTAATTTAGTGCCACTTTTGGTTTATGACTAGTCATGTGGGCCCGGGTTCTCTGTCATATGGATGCTAGCGACACTATCATATACGTGTGCCAAAATGCGCAAACGGTCCCGGGCCAGGTAAGGTGGCACCCGTGGGGATACCGTGCGTGAGGCCGCAAAGTGATATGATGTGTTACATGCTAGACCTGTGTGACTTAGGATCGGGGTCCTGACAGACTCGGACAACATAATGACTGTCATTGCTCAAAAGATTTGAGAGATCCTACAAAATGGTGGCATAACCACTCAACATCACAATAACAAGGTTCAGAGACGAGCTGTTAACACAGGGAAGTAGTAGAAACTGAACTGAGAGTTTAATCCACCATTAACGTGATCCTGATAGATAGATGACAAGCCTAGTTCTTAATCCCCGTAGAAAAGAAGAGGATGACACAGATCAGAAGGGCATATGGTAAGATGTAAAAAGAGCCTTACATTCCCTTCCACAATCAATTCCGTAAATATAACTAAAGAGTTTCTAGACTCAACTTTGACCAGTTTGGCTTGGTAATCCTCCAGGCAGTCAGGCTCTGATGCCAAAGATGTCAGGACCCCGATCCTAGGTCACACCGATCTAGCATGTAACACATCATATCACTTTGCGGCCTCGCGCACGGTATCCCCGCAGGTGCCACCTTACCTGGCCCGGGACCATTTGCGCATTTTGGCTCACGTATATGATAGTGTCGCTAGCATCCATATGACAGAGAACCCGGGCCGACATGACTAGTTGTAAACCAAAAGTGGCGCTAAATTACACGGACATGCATACATGACCCAGCAACGAATGTGTCGAACATCAATGTATGAACCCAAGTCGTAGCAAGCTACAAGGACTTAAAGGAACAACGTGTTACATTTCCCTGAAGGGACAGGCACAGTAACGAAGAAGGACACATGCCGGCCAGCCTAAGTGTTCCAGAGCAGTAGCAAGCTACCAAGGCTCAGTGGAAGCACTAGGAGGCATTTCCCCATAAGATAGGTTACCGAGGGTAAACAACTAGGTGTCGGATCCCACCCATACCAAGCATTTCAAATCATACACACAATATGCTCGATATGTTCAAATGCAACATGGCATCACAACAAAACTCTACAAATCAAAGTATTTATTCATTAGGCTCCGAGGAGCCAAGTATTACAAACATGGGTCTCATGACCCAACATACAGAGCATACAAGCAACAAGCACATGCGGAAGCTTAACTTGTCTGAGTACAGACAACTACAAATGAAAAGGGCCAAGAAGCCTGACTATCTACAAGACCCTCCCAAGGTACAAGCTCGTAGCTGAGGTTACAAGCTAAACGTCAAAGTCCATGCGGAACTACTAGTGAGACTGAAGCCTCTCTGCAAAAACATAAATTAAGCAAACGTGAGTACAAATGTACCCAACAAGACTTACATCAGAACTATCTACATATGCATCAGTATCAACAAAAGGGGTTGTGGAGTTTAACTCCAGCAAGCCAGCTATGACTCAGTGGCTAACCTATACTATGATTGCAAGTAACTCTTTTTGAGGTGGCGCACACGAGTCCACATATTCACCAATCAATACACCACTACGGATCCGTTCTCGTCTAGGACATCCATAGCACTCACACTTGTCTTGAGCATTTTAGAGTATCCACTTCAAGTTGTCTATGTACCACGTAAGCATCCAAGAAGTCCATAACCGCGAACCCGGCTATTCGAGTAGATCATGTTAACCCTGCAGGGGTGTATTTCTTCACACACGCTCTCGACACATACCGCCATGAACACGTCGTGTATCTCGGCAACCTTCAAGCAGAAGCCTGGCGAGGATGTCGGCCACGACCTGACTAACCACACAAGACTCTAGTCCAGGTTTATCGCCTATTCTGGTTCCATCCGCAAGGAGATTCGGCCGGGGTGTCGCCCACGGCCCCAAACGATGTGTACATGGTTCCCAAGCCCACCAAATGGGCGACACTTGGTACACCCGGCCACGGTGCCTAGTCTTTCCCAAGCCCACCTATACCGAGTGCCACTTGGTAGACTACTAACACTACCTACAAACACAAAAAACTAGTTGCAACTCCTGGACAGAGATCGAGTTGGTTAATAAGTCAAGAGGGGTCGAGTTACCGAAACCCAATGTGTGGTAGTAGCTAGTCATTGGCCAACTTACACATAACTCAGTTCTTAAGGACAGTTCCAGTGAGACAACCCACCATGTACTTCTACATGGCCTCTCACCGCTACCTTTACCAAATCGTGTTCACACACTTAGCTCTCAATAGTAGGACATCATGAACACACTCCAATTCATCCCCGATGTATCAGACCTGACACAACTCTAAGCAATAGAAGGCAGAACATGCAAGCATGGATGAGCAGGCACAACATGGCTCAAACAACTCCTACTCATGCTAGTGGGTTTCAACTATTTACTGTGGCAATGGCATGTCATGCAGAGGAAAGGGGTTCAACTACCGCATCATGTAACAGTTGAAACCTTGTTTGTCCTAATGCAGTAAAAGAGAGCAGGAGGGAGAGAGTGGGATTGTATCGGAATGCTCAATGGGGTTTTTGCTTGCCTCGCATTTCTGAAGATAGCATTTTGTCTTCATGAGTGTCATCGATCACATCGCCGGAACAACGTCTACTGAGAGGGGACAAACACCGGCAACAGAGAAAGAACTAAATCAATGCAATGCAACAATATGATGCATGATCATGACATGACAATATGCTATGATTTGAGCTAATGCAACTAGTAAATGGAGTTGGTTTGAACACTAGGTTCAAATTCCAAGTCCACATGGGACATTAAAAATTCCATTTATTCAAATTGTCATAAACAATGGCTGTAAGTATTTCAAACATGCATGAAAATGACATAAACAGATTCCTCACATTTTTCTGATGGAGTTATAGATTATTTTCTGTGATTTTTAGAAGTTTTAACTATTTTCTAAAATAAATAAATCATTTCTGATTTATTTAGAATTCCAAAAAGGCTTTATGACATCAGAGTGACATCATCACTACGTCAGCAAGTCAAAGGCGCCAGCTCGGGTCAAACTAGATGGCTGGGACCCACATGTCAGTGGCAGAGCTAGTTAATAAAGATGATTAGTGCTAATTAGCTAACTAACATTATTAACCCAGAGGCTGGGCCCATAGGTCAGTGACTAGCCTAACTAATTGGATTAATTAGCGTTTAACTTAACTAACCTAGGTTAATTAGTGGGAAGGGCCCCACACGTCAGTGACCCAGGGGGGTCAAACTGGGTCAAACTCGCCGGAGTTGACCCGTGGCTTGTCACCGGCGGAGCCAGAGACGATGGAGGGCGTTGTGTTTCATCCTCCGGCGACCAAACGAGCGGCGGTTTGGTTCTTTGGGACGCTGATGCTCGTCCGGATCCAACGGTGGTGGCGGATGGAGCTGAGGGCCAGAAATGGCGGCGGCGACCTCAACGGCGGTGGCCGAAGCTCGGGCGCCGACGGCTATGGTGCTATGATGCACGGCAAGGCAAGCTAGTGGCTCCATTCGTCTCCTGGGAGCAACCCGAGCACGATGACGAGCTCAGGTGTAGGCTACAGTGTCCATAGCCACGGCAGCGATGAAGCACGCCTCTAGCGAGCTTCGGAGCTCATGGGGACAACGTCTACGGCGAGAGATGGACCACTGGGTCAGGGGGAAACGGTGGCAGAGTTCACCGCGGTTGTGGCGGGCATCGAAGAGGGCTCGGGGAAGTGCTGTGGCCGACGAATCGACGACGGCGAGGGCGAAGCAGGGCCGGTGATGGAGATGACTGGGGTGGCACTCTACTGCTCCTTGTGTTATGTGTGTCGACGAGGAGAGGGAGAGCGAGATGACGGAGCTCGAGGACAGCTTGGGGTGTCTTCGGGACGGCGGTGGCCGCGGTGGTGCCGAGCGGCGGCCACGAACCCATTCGGGTGGGTGAGAGAGAGTGTTCCGGGGGAGAGGATGAGGACGAGGGAGAGAGTGAGGGGGTGCGTGGCATCCTCTAGGTGCTTCGGGGTGGCGAGGAGACAGACAGGCAAGGTGGAGGTGGCTGGTGTGTGGCCGCAGGAGCCGGGCACGCGTCTCTCGCCCTCCTGGCGAGAGGAGGGAGATGACTGGCAGCGGTGGTGGGCCGGGCCACCAGCTGGGCCGCCAGGTAAGTTGGCTGTATAGGTATGCCTCTGGTCTGTTTTATTTTATGTTTTCTATTTGCTGCTTCTATTTTCTGTTATGAATATCTTTTGCCACTGTTTTGAATTTAAAAAATTCAAACAATGCCAAAAAAATCCTCTGAATATTTTTATTGTGCTATATGGACTTTTCCAAAAGCTCAAAAACATTTCAGGGGTATTTGAAATTGTATTCTACTTATATGAATATAATTCAAATTCAAATAGCTAATGATTTAAATTCAAAGTCCCAAAAATAAATCCTTAAAAATGTTCCTAAATTTTGGTTTGATATATAGCTCTTACCAAAATTCTCAAACATTGCATGAGGACATCTTGTAAACAAAGAATGAAATTTCCAGGGTTCTTTGCCCTTATTTTATTTAAATTTTTGAGGCTTCAAATTCCTCAATTCAGTTTTCTTGAAATCAAACATGATGCATGAAGCACTCAAGTGCAAATAATTACCAGTAGTAATCTAGGGCTGTGACACCATCAATCCACCAAAGGAGGAGTAGGGTCTTATGCCAAAATGGCGGGCCGAGCCTAGGTTTAAATGCATGCGTGATCTTTGACGTGCTGTCCCACGCCCGTTTGCTCTTTGTGCAACGCGACGTCCCCCCGTCGCACCAGAAAGGGACCTCATGGTCCCATAGGTGGTCGTGGCTTACCCTAACATCTTTAGCGCGCCAGGTAGGAGGATCGCTTGCGCAAACCTGAAGGCGTGTGCAGCGCGTCATGTTCATCACCATCTTCATCTTGAATGGCGCCATCAACCATCGCGCCCAATAAGAAACTAGCTTCTTGGTGCGCCCGCCTACCTCAAGGGCTCCGCAGCCCGCAACCTCTAATGATGTGGGGGATGCGGAGGCCCACGAGGACGTAGACGCTGCGGGGGATGTGGTCAGAGTAGGTGGCACCATCGCCACTTCCCCCGCGGCCGATGCGGGAGCAGGAGGCATCAGAGGAGAGCGTCATCAGCAACACCTCGATGACAATGCTTGCCAAGGCCTGGGTGAAGGGGTTCCTCCATATGTGCCCCTTTTTCCCACCAACGAGCACAACCGCAGTGAGAGTGCCCGGACCGGGGCGAATGGCCGTCCTTCGACCGTTCCCACCACAGGTCCGGCCGTAGCACGCGCACCTCCCCCAGGACGGGTCAACCAAGTTGCTGCGCTCCACCGAGCCAATGGCCCTCGTGCGCCTTTGTCGCACCACCCTGCCATCAAGTTGGTCGCCCCGCAGCAGCGGGGGCGCGGTACTACCGCCGCTGGCACCATAAGGAGCCGGGCGACGGTACATTCAACTTCCTCAGCACCCATGCCAAGTACAGCCTCGGAGGCTATGGCGGGAGTTTAGCTGCTATTGAGGTTTCCGCCAGCGTGCCACCATCCAAAGTCTGCTCAGTTTCGCCAAAGCTGGGGGCTCACGGCGAAGTGACCCGTAGCAGCCTTCCCAAGCGACAGCAACGGCTCGTGCTACTGGCCATACGGAGGGAGCTGTCCCCACGGTGCAGTCCCCGCCGTGATAGCCAGCACGAGCACGGCAGAATCAAGACCATGACGATGTCTTGATGGCCTCTTCTGACCCTTGAGCGCGTCCAGGATAGCGTCGGGCCCCGGAGGATTGGCGGAGAGGAGACACGTGTGTCATTGTCGAGCAACGCCGTGGCAACCCTCGCCAGACCGACGGGTGCGACGGCCCCGACGTCGATGAGCTCGCACTCGGTATCGGCGGTTGCTTACCTTTTGAGCTTGCCTGCCATGCCTTTACTCGTGAGATGTGACAAGTCCGTTGGCCGTCCGTTCGCACGTTCAAGCCAGAGAGACCTAAGAAGTACGGCGGGAGGCTGAACCCTGCAGAGTTCCTGAGCATCTACACCATCGTTGTTCAAGCTGCCGGAGGAAGAGATGAGAAGGTGTTCGCCAACTACTTTCCTTTGACCCTCAAGTCCAATATGAGGTCTTGGCTGCTGCACCTGCCGGAGAACTCTATTTCATTGTGGGCTGACCTGTGCCATGAATTCATCGACGCCTTCACCGGTGGCCTCCAAGAACAAAGAAGGCCGAGCAACCTACAACTTCTCCAACAGAAGGATTAAGAAATTCTTCATAAGTATTTACAAAGATTCAACAAAGTTCATAGAAATATCCCAAATATCCATCCAGCAGCTGTGATAGCCGCTTTTAGTCCAATGTGCGCAGCCGCCGGATTCGTTCTAAGATGAACATGCGGTTGCGCAAGACTATGAAGGAGCTCTACACCCTGTTGGATAAGTGTGCTCGGATGGAGGAGTGAAGGAAGTTGCCCGGAGAGGAATATTGCATCATTGTTGATTCATAGGATGATGATGAATCAACTAGTCAGAAGAAGAGCAAGAAGCACAATAAGAAGCGGAGAGATAAGGCAGTGATGACTGTTGAAGGATCGGGTACGCCTAGTACCGGCAAGAAGACCAAAGCTGAGGTCCACGGCAAGGAAGCTGCCGTGTGCACTGACTGCCGGGAAGCCGCTGCTGCCGAGAAAGCCAAGAAAGGTGATGGGCCGTATTGCAAGATTCACCGGACCAAGGGCCATGACCTTAAAGAGTGTCAACAGGTTGAGCAACTTGTCAAGAGATAGAGAGCAGAATATGAGACATGTGCTAAGGAAAAGTGTCAGAATGTTGCTGGTGGGAAGGGCCGAGTTGGTGAAGTAAATCGCCCCGGCAAACCCCTTCGGAACCAAGGAATGCCCGCCATAGGTAGAGAAAAGGGAGTCTGTGATAATGAGAGTGATGGAAGGGAGAAAGAGGAAACCAGTGAGCAAGAGTTTCAGAAGGCCACTGACACCCTATGCATTGATGCAGGTGCATCTCTACACGCCTCCCACCATCAACTCAAGCGGTAGGAACGAGAGGTTAATGCCATGTAGCCAGCGCCAGAGACCCAGAAGCTGCTCAAATGGTCCGGTACGACAAACATCTTTGATGAGGAGGATCATCCTAGCCGTACCACTGCGGTAGGATGCTTGCTGTTGTTGGTCTCCCAACAATCCGCGACCTCAAGGTTGCAAAGATGTTGGTGGATGGCGGGGCCTGGTTGAATCTAATTTCGCAAGCAGTTATCAGCAAGCTTCAAATAGCAGAGGAAGAACAAGAAGTTACTGGCATGTTTCAAAGAGTTAATCCTGGCGGGAGTCATCCTAAGGAAAAGATCACGTTGCCGGTAACATTTGGGGGAGAATTGAACAACCGGACTAAGAGGATTGTGTTTGATGTGGTTGATCTCCCCCTGCCGTACAATGGGATTCTAGGACGCCCGGCACTGGCTAAATTCATGGCGGCATCCCACTATGCGTACAAAACCATGAAGATGCCTGGGCCACTAAGAGTTATCACTATCCCATCAGATGAGAAGGATAAAATCATTTGTGTGGACAAGATGTACCGGGACGCAATCATAGCAGAGGCAACGGCAGTAGCAGTCCCTGCCAAGGAAAGTAAAGGAAAGAAGAGGGATTGTAGGACCTCCGGTAAAGAGTTCGGGAAGTGTGCCCCCACCGAGTGCACGGCACCCATTGACGACATGCCAGAATGTTCCTATAGCAGGAGATCCAGGGTCGCTGCGCCCCAAGTTAAGAAGGTCCCGACGGGGCTGGCTCGCGTTGATGGTACCTTTACTATCAGCGCCACCCTTGATGACAAATAGGAAAGCTAGCTCGTTTCCTTCCTGTGGGTCAATATCAATGTGTTTGCATGGAAACCATGTTATATCCCTAGTGTTCCTAGGGATGTAATCGAGCTCCACCTAGTTGTCTGCCCACATGCCCGACCTGTCAAGTAGAAAGTCCAGAAGCAGGCCTTGGAGAGGCAACAGTTCATTGCAGAAGAGATCAAGAAACTTGAGGCAGCTGGTTTGGTCAGAGGAGTGCTACATCCAACATGGTTAGCAAATCTAGTGGTAGTCCGAAAGGCTAACGGAAAGTGGAGGCTTTGCATAGATTTCACATATCTCAACAAGGCTTGCCCGAAGGACCCATTTCCCTTGCCGCGCATAAATTAGATTGTGGATTCCACTTCAAGTTGTGATTTGCTCTACTTCCTGGATGCATATTCTGGATATCATCAGATCTTCATGTCCAAGGAAGATGAAGAAAAGACGTTGTTCATCACTCCATGTGGTACGTACTGCTTTGTCCGCATGCCATTTGGATTAAAGAGTGTCGGGTCCACCTTTGCAAGGGCAGCTCAGATTGGTTTTGAGCCACACCTGCACAAAAATATAGAAGCCTATATGGATGATATTGTGGTTAAGACCAAGGACATGACCACCCTTACTCTAGATTTGGAGGAGACATTTGCTGACCTGCGCAAGATCAATTTGAAGCTCAACCCAGAGAAGTGTTTATTTGGTGTTCCCTCCGGCAAGCTACTTGGGTTTCTTGTGTCCCACCGTGGGAACGAAGCCAACCCCGACAAGATCAAGGCTATCAAGCAGATCCAAGTGTCCAGGACAGTTAAGGATGTGAGGCATCTAACAGGATGTGTTGCCACGCTAAGTAGATTCATCTCCAAGTCTGCCGAGCGCGCCCTGCCGTTCTTCATGATTTTGAAGAAGGCAGGACCCATGAAGTGGGCCCTGGAAGTAGATGTAGCTTTGCAAGAGTTGAAGGCCTATTTTTCCATTGTGCCTACCTTGGTTGATCCCAAGCCCTAGGAGTCGTTGTTGCTATACTTAGCGGCAACCAACCAAGTGGCCAGTGCACCCTTGGTGGCATAGCAAGAAGTAGATGAGGCAGAAAGTGAGCAGAGGCTGGCAAGGCCAGAAAAGTATTAGGATAGCAGTGAGCACGTCAGCGAGGACAACCCCAAGGACGCGGCGAAGAAGAAAGTGGTGCATAGCCTAGTGTACTTCGTCAGCTCTTTGTTACAGGGGGCTAGATCGAGGTACTCTGGCATGCAAAAGTTGATCTTTGGTCTCATCATGGCCTCAAGGAAACATCACCACTACTTCCAAGCCCATGAGATTACAGTTGTCACTCGCTTCCCGTTGCAAAGGATACTCCGAAACCCTGAGGCTACCGAGAGAATAGTGGAGTTGGCTTTGGAGTTATCCAGCTTTGGTTTGAGATTTGAGAGCACATCAACTATTCAGAGCAGGGCATCGTGTCACATCCCTAGTTAGCACTTGCATTAGGACTAGATAGAGTGTGCATCATGTTTACTTATCAAAGAAACTTGAAATGGGAATGACAGAAACCCCAGCACCCCTCTCCTAACAACTAGGGTTTGATAAAATCTTTTCCAATGTACCCAAAATGGCCTTCAAAAATGTTCATCATTTCTGCCTTGGTCTTAAACCTTTGTCAAAAATGGTGCACAATTTTCTAGGACCTCTAAGGTCTTTGGATTAAATCATATGGTATTTGTATTTGGGCATTTAAATGCTATAAAATATTTTAAATGCTCAAATAATCATAAACTATAATGTTCCTTACTGTTCATATTATATACAGTGGGCATGACAAGTTTTATGAGTTATAAAAATGTTCTGGCATTTTTATTAATTAAATAAAGTTGCAAAAGAAATGAAACAGAAAAGAAATAGGAAAAAAAGAAAAAGAGAGAAAGAACTTACCTGAGCCCAGCACTGTTGCAGGCCGGCCCAGCCCACCAGCGCCGCTCCTGTCGCCTTCCTCCTCGCACCAGTAGGCAGCGCGCGTGGCCACCGCGCGCCGGCACGCGCCCGGCCACCTCCAGCCTGCCTGCCTGCGTCCCCGACGGCCTGGACGCCTCCATGCGTCGCCACGCAGCTGCCCCGGCCTCTCTCTCACTTCCCCTCGTCCTCATCTCCTTCCCCTGGATCTCTCCCTCTCATCACCGAGGCCGCCCGTCGCCGCCGTTCGCCGTTGCCGCGCCTAGAGCCTCCCCCTCGTCCCGTGAGAGTGTCCAGAAGGATCGCCGCGACGCCCTCTTCCTCCTCGCTGGGCCACAGATCGCCGGGAGCCCTGTAACGCCTTCACGCCGTCGTCCCCAACCTTGGATCGCCGGAGCTCCTCGCCGTCGATTAAGAAGTTGCAGAGCGTCCCCGACCTCTCCGTCGAGCTCGCTAGCACCGCTGTGAGTCCCTACGCTGAATCCCTCCCTCCTCCGCTTCGTTTGCGCCGCGTAGCTGCCGCTCCGCTGATCACCGAAACCCGCCGCCGCCGTGCTTGCCGCCGGTGATGCTCCGGTGACCATTTGGTCACAGACGCACGTCCATCTCGCTCGCCGCAGCACGTAGATGAGCTAGGTGCCACGCACGCATCGCCTAGGCCACCGCAGCCGCGTCTCCACACACGCTCGAACGTCGGCCGCCGCTGTCGAGCTCGTTGCCGTCGCCTCCGGCCACCACAGGCCCGGCGACCACCACCATTCGACGCGCATCGACGAGGGCACTCCAACGCGCCCAACCGCAGCTCGAACCATGCCCTGTAGGCGATTTCCGAAGCTCGCCGCCGTGTTTGGCCTCACCGGCGTTACATCGCCGGCGAGTTTGACTCGTTTGACCGGGGGGTTGACCACCCCTGGGTCACTGACGTGTGGGCCACCCCTCCCCTAATTAGCTAGTTTATTTAAGTAAATGCTAATTAAATTAGTTAGTTAGTTTACTCACTGACCCGTGGGCCCAGACCCCACTGACAGCTAATTAGTTCCTAGCTTAACACTAATTAACTTTGGTAATTAGCTATGACACTGACATGTCGGGCCCACATGTCATGTTTGACCTGGACCAGCTCCTGTTGACCTGCTGACGTCAGCATGAGGTCATGCTGACGCAGTAAAGAGTTTCTGGAATTTAATTTAAATCTTAAATGATTTATGAATTTCAGAAAATACCCAAAACTTCTAAAACTCATATAAAATCAACAGTAGCTCAGATGGGAATAATTTATATATGAAAAATGATCAGAAAAATCCAATCTTTCCAATGGCACTGGTTTCATGCATGTTTGAGCAAGTTAACCTTGCTGTATATGTTAAAACATGATAATGCACTTAATTAAATAATAGCTAAAGTGCCAATTTGAATCTTTGATTCAAATAGGCTCACACCCTTCTGGATATAGTTGCATTAGCCCAACACACATGCATCTTGCCATGTCATGAGCATGCCTCATATTGTTGCATTTGTTTGTTTAATGATTGTATCGTCGGTATTCTATGTGTTAGGTCCTGCTCCCGAGGATACTGCTGCGTATCCAGCTGAAGAGCAGTACCCGACAACCACTTTGTCAGGTAAGCAATCATTGATCATTCCGATACAAACCCAATCTTCTCGCTCCTGCTCTCTTTTACTGCATTAAGGCAACAACGTGTGAACTGCTACTTGCTGCGGTAGTTGAACCCTATTCCCTTGCATGACCTGTCATTGGCACAGTAAATAGTTCAAACCCACTAGCATGTGTAGGAGTTGATTGAGTCATGTGATGTGTGATCCACCATGCTATTTGCTTATGTTGCCTGCTATGCTTAGAGTTGTGTCTGGTCTGGTTCATCTGGGTGATGGATCAGAGTGAAATGATCATACCGATAAAGAGAAGGAAGTGTGGAATATTCTTGGTAAAGGTATCGATGAAAGGCCATGTAGGAGTACATGGTGGGTTGTTTCATTGGAATCGTCCACAGGACCCGAGATCTGTATGTGTGGTTCAAGTTACAGCTACTACCACACATTGGGATCCTTAATTGACCCTCTCGGCTTATTAATTACCCTCAATCTTTGTCCAGGAGTTGCAACTAGTTTCTGGTGTTTATAGTATACTGGAGGTCGTGCACAGCGCTGACCCTCGGGGTGGGTTGTGATGCGACAGGTACGTGGCACGGTGTACCGGTTGCCCG
Organism: Secale cereale; assembly: GCA_902687465.1. NCBI lineage: Eukaryota > Viridiplantae > Streptophyta > Magnoliopsida > Poales > Poaceae > Secale > Secale cereale. The sequence continues at coordinate 342,181,690 of LR738710.1, read as the reverse complement.
TTTGGTGACTCGGGAACCCTGTACACATCGTTTGGGGCCGTGAGCGACAACCCGTCCGGATCTCCCCACGGATGGAACCCAAATAGGCGATAAACCTGGACGAGAGACTTGTGTAGTTAGTCAGGTCGTGGCCGACACCCACGCTGGGCTTCCGCTTGAAGGTTGCCGAGTACACGTCGAGTAAACGGCGATAAGTTGTGGGAGCGTGTGTGAAGAAGTACACCCCTGCAGGGTTATCAATCTATTCGAATAGCCGTTGTTCGCGGTACGGACTACTTGGTTACTCTTACAGTTCATAGACAAGTTGATGAATACTACTAAAAGCCTCAAGATAAGTGTGAGTGCCGTGGATGGCCCTTCCGTAGGATGACGGAAGAGGATCCTCGGTAGTGTATTGTTGTGGTGAGTAGAGGACTCGTGTTCGTAATAACATCTTGCAATCCGTTGAGAGTTGTAGTATAGGTTAGCCAAGAGTCGAAGCTGGCTTTCTGCTATGAACTCCACTACCCCCTGTTGATAATGTTGCATGTATGATAGGTTCTATGGTAAGACTTGCTGAGTACCTTTGTACTCATGTTTGCTTAATAACTGTTGCAGAGGAGAACCCTGCCCCTGCTGATGGGTTCTACATAGACGTTGACGTCGACGAGTAGCTTGACACCCAGACGGAGATCTGGAGCTTGTGAAGGGCCTTGTAGATAGTCAGGCTACACCAAGCCTGTTTTATTTTCTAAGTTGTCTGTACTCAGACATGTAGCTTCCGCTTGTGCTTGTATGACTGTATGACTTGAGTGTTGGGTCATGTGACCCCTACCTGTATGGATATGTTATGTATGCCTCTTGGAGCCTCTTAAATAAAGTACTTTGAGTCATAGAGTTCTGTTGTGATGCAATGTTGTATTTGCACATATTGAGCATATTGTGTGTATGGTTGAAATGCTTGGTATGTGTGGGATCCGACACCTAGTTGTTTTCCTTTGGTAGCCTACCTTACAGGGAAATGCCTCCTAGTGATTCCAATGAGCCTTGGTAGCTTGCTACTGCTCGGAACACGTAGGCTGGCCGGCATGTGTCCTTCTTCGTTCCTGTGTCTGTCCCTTAGGGGAAATGTCACGCGTTGTTCCTTTAAGTCCATGTAGCTTGCTACGACTTGGGTTCATACGTTGATGATCGACACGTTCGTTGCTGGGTCATGGATGCCTGTCTCTGTAATCTAGTGCCACTTTTGGTTTATAACTAGCCATGTCAGCCCGGATTCTCTGTCATATGGATGCTAGCGACACTGTCATATACGTGTGCCAAAATGCGCAAACGGTCCCGGGCCAGGTAAGGTGGCACCCGTGGGGTTACCGTGCGTGAGGCCGCAAAGTGATATGACGTGCTACAGCTAGATCGGTGTGACTTAGGATCGGGGTCCTGACACATCGACAGAGTTTATTGTAGAATGGACGGCAACCCCTGACGAGTAGACAACAGAGACAACTATCCCCGGCAATGAATCACCCCAGAATGGATTATGTATTTTGATGGTGCTTTTTCCCTACAAGGTGCAGGAGCTGGCTGCTTCTCGTCGCCCCATCCGGGGAGCACTTGAAGTACATCATACAAATGCATTTTGCCTAGGAAGAAGCAACCAAAAATACAACGGAGTATGAATGGCTCCTTGCCAGGCTGAGGATCGCAATGGAAGTGGGAATTAAGAAACTGGTCATTCGAGGAGATTCACAGCTTGTGGTGAGACAAGTCAACAAGAATTATCAAAGTCCATTGATGGAGGGGTAGATCGAGGAAGTGAGGAGATTGGAGGAGCACTTTGAAGGATTGCAAAAAGAGCACGTACCCGGTGCTGAAAACATCATAGTTGATCATCTGTCAAAGTGTGCTGTGCAGAAGCTTCCTTTGGAACCAGGAACTTTTGTTCTCCATCTCACACAACCCTCCGTATCCCCAGCAACAATGGCCCGGAAGAGGAGAAAGTTGGACATCGGTAAGCCTCTCCCGGTAGAGCCGTCTGCTCCTGGCAGAGACCCTATCGGAAACAACTCCTCACAGCCTCCCAGACCACCCCCTCTAGCCGGGTCCATGAACCTCGCGAACGAGGCTAGTGCTCCCGCATCAGAGGAGGTGCCACTAGTCCTCATTGCGATCCCCAGGCTCCAACTTGGGAAAGGCACATTGTCCACTTCCTCCAAACTGGAGAGCTTCCCGGCAACCAAGATGAAGCTGAGAAAGTAGCCTGGAGGGCCAGTATGTACCAGTTTGTCGATGACACTCTGCATAGAAGATGGCCCAATGGTGTGAAATTGAATTGTATCTGCCGGGAAGCAGAAAGGAACTGTTGGCTGAAATACACAAAGGTAGGCGCAACTCCCACATTGGATCAAGGGCACTAGCTTGGGCAGCATTCCGGCAAGGAATCTATTGGCCTACAACCCTTCTAAGATGCGGTCGAGCTCGACACGAAATGTGTAGCATGCCAGTTCCATTCCAAGAAAATGCACCTACATGCCCAAGCGCTTCAGACAATTCCTCTCTCATGGCCGGTCTGGGGCTCGATATCCTCGGCCCTTTCCCCCGAGATGCCCGGGGCTTTGAATTCTTGTTTGTTGACATCGGCAAGTTTACAAAGCCGCCGAAAGTAGTTGTCGTGATAAAGGTGACTGCTCAGTCAGCTATCAAGTTCTTGAAAGATCTGGTGTGTCGTTTTGGAGTTCCACAAAGGATCATTACCCACAATGGGACCAAGTTCACGAGCCGCGCCTTCACGCAATATGTTCATGCTCTCGGATGCAAGATCTAATTCGCCTCTCTGGCACACCCCCGGAGCAATGGACAAGTTGAGAGGGCGAGCGCTGAAGTGTTGCGTGGACTCAAGACAAGAACCTTTGATATGCTGTAGAAGCATGGCATGCGGTGGATTGAGGAGCTAACGGTAGTTCTCTATTCCCTCAGAACGACACCAAATAGAGCTACCGCGCAGACTCCCTTCTCCCTGGTCTACGGGGCAGAAGCAGTTATCCCCACGGAACTCATGTACGGGTGAAGTGCCTGCCTACGATGAAGTAGCGCAAGTTGAGCACCAGCGTGACGACGCTATGCTACTCGAGGAGAACCGTCTCCGGGCTGCTACCCGTGCTACACGCTATCAGCAAGCCCTTCGTCGCTATCATAGCCGCAGGGTTCATGCCTGATGTTTTGAGGAAGGTGACCTTGTCCTTATGCGCGTTCAGTCCGCCAAGGGTACACACAAGTTATCACCAAAGTGGGAAGGCCCTTACCAGGTAGTACGAGTCACCACACCCGGCGCAGTCCGTCTGGAAACCGAAGATGGCATTAAATTTCAAAACTCATGCAATATTGAGCATCTCCGTAAGTTATACACGTATGGCGCGGCTGTCGGGCCCTGCCCGGCAGCCACCCATTGTACAGGCCTTGCCTCAGTTGCATGTAACCCCGTGTACAAGCCGGGGCGATGACCCCGTGCAAGAGAATAATAAAGAAGCACTGCAGAGGGGGGGCAACCAAGATTGCATGCATGCATGATCATTCCAAGCTCCCTGCATAAGCATTTCATGAGCATCTACATATGCATATAGAAAGGATTGTATCGTGCATTCATTCTCATCTACATGAAGCTGCAGGTTCCTGCCGTGAACTTGGCTTCGGCAAGGAGTTGAGAAGATTGCCCGGCACCGCAACTCTGGCAAGCCAAATAGATAATTTCTACCTCATATCCATTAGTGTTCTGTAAGCTATAACTTGGCATAAGAAAACCTCGCCACTCTCTTGAAGCTTGGGTGCTCCCATACCAGACTCGAATGATGCTTCGGTTAGGATGGTTGTAGTAGCCCTTGATGAAAAGAAGTTGGCAGGGGGCTGGCCCCTTTGTCTGCTCCCTGGCAGATAGGATTCTTTGGCAGACAAAAAGGGTGCCGACAAGATAGCTTGCCGGGAAAACTCGTTTATTGGCATAAAGAGGCATCTCACCTCTGCATGGACATACACAAGCATGGGTCCCCAGAAAATTTCGTCTTTTTCATTAACATGCTGATACAAGTACAAGCATTATAGAACACAAACGTGGACTCGAGGGTTACATTATTTGAATTAAAGCATGGCAAATGCCTACAGATTTAAGATTAAAAAAAGTTAAGTGCACCATAATCCCCTCTTTTCCTTTCCCCTCTTTCAGGCACCGCGGCGGAAGGAGGAAAAGACGATAAAAGGGGCACCCAAGAAGGAGCCCATCCTAATCTTGTCGAGGCCTGCCAGACGCAGCCTGACAAGATCGGGAGTGGCGAGGCTGGGAAGGAGGAGCACATGATGCAGCTCGGCGGTGCCCTAGTCACCACCTTCGGGACTGGCCGGAAGCCGTAGCTTGAGCAGGGGCAAGACCACTCGTCGAAGCTCTGCTAGAAGACTGCTAGAGGGGAGCCGAATGCACCAAAAGAACATCCCTCCTCGGTGACCACTCGAAGAGGCTGGTGACGATGGTGCTGGGGAGGGAGGGGAGGAGCAAGAAGACAAGTGGGCATGTCCCCAGAAGGGGACGAGCATGTTAGGGTCACCATACTCCGACCTGGCCCCGCGCCATCTGCCTTCTCCGTCTTCCCTTACTTTCTCTTCATCACCGTCGTTCCGAGGGAAGGCCAAGACTCTCGCCTGGCGCCTTCCTTGGAGAAACGGCGGGCGGCCAAGATGGCTAGGGGGCTCGAGGCGCGCCGCTGCACACTTCGGCGGGTAGGAAGGCGCGCCTCTTGTCGACATCAGCCCCAAGGCTTCCGGGAGGAGCAGTGTTGGGATTACCAACGATCTCCAGCATCGCCTCCCGGACGAGCTTCGAAGGAGCGAAGAGATTCACCACAGCAAGGACCAGGCTCACTCTAGGAGCGCCGACACCAATGTGCGGCAACGTTAGCTCCTACCAAAGGCCCGGGGTCTGGCCCTTCGCTCTCTTCTTCGACATAACTAGCAAGAGCAGAAGCCAGAAGAGGAAAAATGCGAGGATGGGTGACTTTGTCCTTCTCAACCCCTCCTTTTACAGGCAGGCCGAGGAGGGGAGCCACTCCCTCAACGAGCGACCACCGTCCTCCTCCACCAATTCAAGGCGACCGGGCCCTCGCCTTGATGCTCTCCCACGCCACACGCCTCCGTTACCTACACTACGCGATGCATGCAGCATACGTGGGCAAGGATAAGGGCGTGGTGGGAGGAGTGGGAGGAGTGAATTGGCAGTTTCTACCCCATGCATTAAAGTCATTCATAGTCCATTACTGGAGCGGCCCCACCACTGTTGGCTCTACACGGCGCGCGGGGAAATTGGAAACTTGCCCGGATACAAGACTCATGAAGAAGCAAAAAGAAGACCTCAAGAGAGCGGCCCCTTCAGCAACCCCGCATATGCACTTATTAGGCCCTACCTCGGTGACGCACGGCAGCGCGTTTGGGGCAGACCCGGGGGCTTTTGTTGGTACAACAAACCCTGGGTCTGTTGCCCTGACTGTGCACAGGCACGGGGACAAGATTGAGGCACCAACCCATACCAAGATGAACAGGAAACCAAGAGGTTCAAGGAACCAACAAGCAGATCAAAGAGACCAAGGCCAATCCAGAGAAGCAAGATATCTCCAGGAGAAGGGCCTCCCTTGCTGGGCAGGTGAGCCCGGCAAGGGGCGACGCCACCCCTAGAAGAAGACAACCAAGGCGTCCCAGTAGAGCCTGCCGAGACACGCGGAGGCTAAACTGCCTCACCGACCGCTCCTTCATGACTCACTTCATCGATCAAGTGGCTGCCATTAGCCACATGGCGTCCTCTCCCTACAGGAAGAACCAACAGATGACACCCATCCTGCAACGTGTCAAGCAGGTAGGCATGAAGCTGGCAAGATAGCCCGGCAAGCCTTGTCGGGCAACCAGTGTTGTGAAACTAAGCAACGCATTTAATGTGCATTGTCAGCCCGCGGAGTTAGTTATGATAGCATTGTTACTATCATATCAATGCAAAATGACTACTTTGCCACTGTGGTGACCCCTTAATCTATAAAAGGAGGCCCATGGCACCCCTAGACAGGGTTAGAGGATTGGAGAATTGACACACCCATACGCGCATAGTCGCTCCTGCCCTCAGGCAACCCTTGCCGGGAAAGTGTACTATGCTCCAACACCTCATTTGTCCACCATCAATCCACCAAAGCAGGAGTAGGGTATTACGCCATAATTGCGGCCCGAACCTCGGTAAAAATGCCCGAGCGATCTCTGATATGCTGTCCCACGCCCGTCTGCTCTTTGTGCAACGCGATGTCCCCCCATCGAACCAGCAAGGGACCTCCTGGTCCCATAGGTGGCCATGGTTTACCCCGACGATCTGGTTTTTCGACATGCATGTACATCCATGACGATTTTATGACAAAATCAAGATAGTCATACCAGTGCCATCGTAGAAGTGTTCCATGACAATAATGAAATTATCATCACGGAAGTGTCCACTTCCGTGACGATAAAAGGCGCGTCATGGAAGTGCCTTCGTCAGGGGTATTTGACACGTGGCATCCATCATAAAGTGATGCCGTTAGCCCTATCGGGTCCGGTTTTGGATCCGATAACCCGTTAACAGCAACGACCAATGGTGATTTTCCATGTGTAAAATAATAATTGGCTGGAGGAAACACGTGTCAACTCCGGGATGAGCCAGATGTTGTTCATTCAATGGAGAAAATGTGCCTATGATATGTCAAGACATGGTAGGTCCCACCAGAGGCCCATATAGGTTACAAAGGCCAGCCTAGTCAACGGCCTGTATGATTTACTCATGTACTAGTGGGCTGGCCCTCTAATGTCCTACTTAACCATGGCCCATTTCAGGCCCAATGCCACATATGGCCCGTTAATTGTCTGCCGACTCTTTCAGCCAAATTACGACCCGGTGAGATTTCGGCCTTTCAGAGGCCTGGTCTAGACATGAGCCCATTTCAGCCCAGTGTGTCTTTCGGTCTAGTATTGGCCCGTGTTTCCCATGGGCCGTATATGGTCCGATGCGACATTAGGTCCACTAACAGCCCGTGATCAAGGTGGAAATAGTTCATCCCAATGTGACTTTGGGCCTGTTAAAGGCATGTCGTATAATTCGGCCCGTTGATGCCTCTACTAAGCTATCGGCCTTTTAAAGCCACATGATATCGGTGGGCCAACTAATACCCAATATATGTTTCGGCTTGGTCACGTCCCGTCATATAACTGTGGTTGTCGGATTAAGGCTCCGCAAAACCCAAGAAGTTCGAACACAGGGGTGTGAACGAAGATCTCTCCCACTCACGTCTACCTAGCGTCTCGTCCTCGCCCGGTGAAGAGATTCAAGCAAACAACAGATGAATCACGCAAGAGAAGGGGGCGTGTCGAAATCACGCCTCTCCGACGACCTCGTCCCGCTCTCGTCGTCGACTTCGCTCCACAGCCATGGTGGACCCATGCCGAGCTCGCACCGCCCGCCGAACATCGCCCAGGTGGCGCCCGCGGGCAATGGTGCGCCGCTCTGCCCCAACTCGCCGGTCGTCATCACCGCCACCGACCCGGCCGTCCACGCGCAGCAAAGCTCGTTGTTGCCGCTGTCCGTGCGGCGCGATAGCCGCACGGCGACGCCTTCACCCTCCCTGGCCGCAGCGTCGTCCTCGCTGGTCCGTCGCAGGCTGGTCCACCAGCAGCTTGCGCTGATAGCGCGGGGGCTCTTGCGCTGCCACCCGGTCAATGACCTCTACGACAAGTGGCCCCACCGCATCACCAAGCTCGTCAACGCCGCTGAAGAAGCACCTACGCCAGCACACTCCTCCCGTCCCTTGTCGTCCCTGGCGGGGAACGAAGCCACGGAGTCTCGGCAATCATGAGCATGGCTGGATGTCGCGCCCTAGCTCCTGAGCTACGGCACGTCGTCTGGCCCGGCAAGTTCAAGCCGGACCTGGCTCCGCGCTACGACGGCACCACCGACCCCACGGAGTTCCTCCAACTTTACGAGCTTAGCATCGAGGCATCCAACGGTACTGAGCAGGTCATGGCGAACTGGTTCCACATGGCACTCGAAGATGGCGCACGTTCCTGGCTCCTCAGCCTCCCAATGGAATCCATCTCCTCCTGGGGAGAACTTCATGAGCGTTTCGTCGCCAACTTCCAAGGCACCCGCGGTCGAGCCCCAGACGGATGGGTGGTATACTTCAACGGCGCCTCCTCACGCCTCTGTACGGGGGCTGGCGCCGTGCTAGTATCTCCCACTGAGGACAAGTTGTACTACACTGTGCAGCTTTGCTTCCTGCAACACGAGAAGGTCTCCAACAACATCGCAGGGTGCGACGGCCAAATCGCTGGGCTCAAGGCCGCTGCTGCACTGGGGGTCAAGCGTCTCACCATCAGAGCTGACTCGCGACTTCTCGTCGACTTCTTCGACATGAGATACAAGCCCAAGGACAAGCACATGGAGGCATATCTGGAAGAGGTACGCAAGATGGGGCGATGGTTCCAAAGGCTGGAGATGCAGTGCATACCAAGAGGCACCAACAAGGAAGCGGATGATATCGCCAAACGAGCCTCCAGGCGAGAGCCTTAGAGGCCGGGCGTCTTCGAGAAACGGCTGCTCAAACCGTCGGCAACATCGCCCGCTCCCGAGCTGGCGTCCCCCTAGCGGGGGCTACCTGCAGCGCCTCTGGACGACGCCCTGTCCTGAGGACCACCCTCCGGAGCCTGCCAGTTGCTCGCCGTAGAGCCTCGGGGGGTTACCGGACCCAGGAACTCAAGATATACCTGCAACACGACACCCTGGCGGACAGGGAAGAAGATGCAGAGCGCGTGGTCCGGCAGGCCTCAGCTTACTGCATTGAAGACGACGAACTCTACAGGAGGCGCCCCAACGACGTCTTACTAAAGTGCATCTCGAGGAAGCAAGGGCGCGAGCTGTTGGCTGACATCCATGGTGGAGACTGCGGTCATCACTCATCGTCCCGCACCCTCGTAGGCCAGGCCTTCCGCAGCGGCTTCTACTAGCCCACGACGCTCAACGACACCATGAAGCTTGTTCGGGCTTGCGAGGCGTGCCAGTTTCACGCCAAGCAGATCCACCAACCGGCACAGGGCCTCCAGGCAATTCCGCTCTCCTGGCCCTTCACGGTCTGGGGATTGGACATCCTGGGTCCATTTCCCCGGGCAGCAGGGGGCTACCGCTTCCTGTACGGCGCTATCGACAAATTCACCAAGTGGGCGGAGGTGGAGCCTGTTCGCGCAATCCCAGCCGGGTCGGCTGTCAAGTTCATTCAAGGCCTCATGAGGTGATTCGGGGTCCCCAGCCGCATCATCACGTATAACGGTTCGCAGTTCACAAGCAATCTCTTCAGATCATATTGTGCTAACCTTGGAGCACATATCTGCTACGCTTCGGTGGCTCACCCCAGGAGCAACGGTCAGGCAGAGCGCGCCAACACGGAAGTCTTGCGTGGCCTCAAGATGCGCAGCTTTAAGAATAAGCTTGAGGCTTGCGGCAGGGGCTAGATCCACGAGCTCCAGCCCGTGTTGTGGTCAATCCGAACCGCTGCCACCAAACCCATGGGGGAAACTCCTTTCTTTCTCGTCTATGGGGCGGAGGCGGTCCTCCCTCACGAGGTCAAGCATCGCCTCCCCACGGGTCTTGACCTTCAATGAGGAATGCCAGGATGCCGCCTAGCGGATGGACCTCGTGCTCGGCGAGGAGGGCCTCCGCCGAGCTGCCCTCAGGGCATCACGTTATCAGCAGGCGTTGCGGCGGTACCACTGCCGCGGCGTCTGCGCAAGAACACTCGAAGTTGGTGACTTGGTCCTGAGGCGGGTCCTCTCCCAGGAGGGGTTGCACAAGCTCTCGCCCATGTGGGAGGGCCCGTTTAGAATCGCCCGTGTCTCTAGGCCTGGTGTTGTGCGCCTAGAGAAACAGGATGGGATACCTATCCAGAATTCCTGGAACATCGAACACCTCAGGAGGTTCTATCCGTAATCAAGGCTCTGTGCCCGTGAAGGTCTCCTCCTGTGACACTCTCACGTAATAATGAGTTAGGGATGTACACGCCTCGGAGTCTCCTGTGCGTTGCCTACGGGCCCTCAGACGGGGCTCCCACCCACGCCCCAGTGGCAGTCTTTAGCTCCGCGCTGGGAAGAAGACGTAGTGTAGGGGTCGGACGTGACCTTTTTCCTTTTTTGGCTTGGTGTTTGGCTGTCAGCCCTTCCTCTGTCCCGTGCTATGAAGTTCTCTTGTTTCTCGCGCTTCCTGTAGTCGGTTGAAAGTCTTGTTTGGGATCTTTCTCGCCGGTTTTAAGATTAGTTTGTTGAGCAGGGCTGCGCCACTCGCTCTTCTTCACTCGCCTCGCACGTGGGGGCTGGGGCACGGTTGGTCACCAGCCCGCATCTGCAACGGCCCCGTGACCTCACCTAGCCAAGCCTGCTCAAGCTCTAGTGCCGGGCTTCTCAGTCCACGCAACCTATCCTACTGAGCCGGCTCAGGCTTTGGTGCTTTAACCCGCGCTCTGCGCTCTCAGTGGCTCACCCCTGCTTGGGGTCTGCACGAGCTCTCTAGATTCGGCTGCCCTCATGAACCGATGGGGCTCATGATGCCAAAGAGTCAGGAGGACTTCGCCCCAAGACATCGTGATGCATAAAAGCTAAGTAATCTCACCAAGGCAACAAAAAAACATGACAGCAAGTTCTCACTTCATACATATATCACAATCCATTACACGCCTCCTTGAGGCAGCTTGAAATTTTGATGCGGAAAGGACACGAAGGAAAGGAAAGGAGAAGAAGCAGAGGTCGATCCCGCTCGGTTGGACTCTTTCAGTTCCTCTAGCTTCACCGAGCCACAGCGGCGCGGCAACCCCCTCCCCTTGCCAGGCCGAGCTCGACGGCGTGGTGGTTTGTCGCGGCCGCCACTGCTAGAGGAGCTGCTGCTGCCATAGAGGGGGGACCCACGGTGCCCCCCATGACTCAGATCGTCTTCGGAGGAGGAGGTGCTCCTCCGGACGCCGTCCCCTTCATCCACTTCGTCATCAGCCTCAGGACAGCACCCAAGGCGCCTCCCTTCCCCCGAGAAGACCATGACGAATAGTGTGGAGGCGCCATCGTACCTGAAGTGCAGCGCACACCTCCCCTACAGCCGGCGTGCGCGAGCAAATGATTGCCAACCGCGCTCCAGGAACACATCGCCCGAGGGAGCCACATCAACCTCCACCCAAGACGCACCACTGCAGCAACCGTCAGCCTGCAGCCAGACGCCGCCGAGGCCTCCGGCTGGTAACACGTCGCCGAACGAGCGGGGAAGCTGGAGCCATGGGCTACCAGGCTTCTCCGCCCACAGCATGAACTCCGACGACACGTCAAAGGAGTGGAGCTGTGGGCGCAGAGGATGCGCGACTGATAGGCACCGTTGCGCGCCTCCTCTCCGTCCACGACCACGACCACCTTCACCACGGGAGGACGTACCACGCCTCTCACCAGCGGCCGCGGCAAAACTCGGAAGGCCGCGCCCGCCTCCCCGAGGAGTCGCTGCGGGAGCAGCGGCATGCTTGCGGGGCCGCCCACGGCCCCTCTTCGGCGGCAGCGGGGCAAGATCCTTTGGGGCCTTCCCCTTCTCCGCGGCGGACGGCTTCCTCGACGGTGCCATGGAGATCTCGCAGCAATGAAGAATAAGCAAGGAGAACACGGTGCTGGCTTGAAAATGGCTTAGGGGCTCCCCCCCTAGTCCCATTTATAGGGCGGAGGAGCCCAACCGCCAGCCACTGGCGTCACAGCCATAACGCCCCCGTCGTCTGCGCTGAGGAGTTGTCAAGTCACACGATTGCCAAGACTGCGTGGGGAGCGGAGCCGCCACGTCCCATCTAACCTTCACACGCCGGCCTGGCCCGCAGCCTTTTAGGGCCCATGGCGCTTTGTCCTCGACTAGGGATTCACCTCAAAGCCAACTCCGCGCGCACCTTGGGCCCGGGGGCTACTGTCGGTGTCCTGGGAACTAGGGTACCCAGACTTGTCTGTCTACGGGCCCCGACGCGCTCCTACCACGGCCTAGTACGGCCCAGCTGATCGACTAGCTGCCCGATACCCTCGCGAGGGAGCTAAGCCTCGCGAGGAGAACAACGTCAAGACCCCCTCAGGAGCGGACTCGGCAAGGTGCTCCATAGGGGTGGAGAGTCCAAGGCCAAGCTTGGCTCAAGAGGAGGCAGTGATGTCAGCAGTGACACACCGCGTCAGCGGGTGCCAGCATCCGCCAGCGGCGTAGTTGCCATTTCGGTGCAAGGGGGACAACGCAGACGCAGGTTCCCGAGGAGCGGGACAAATGTTTCCCCTTTGGTGCAACAAGACCGAAGACCACAAGGAAAACAAGGAGGATGTCACCGCCGAGCCCACCACCGCATCACCGCCTGATCCTTTTACAGGCGAAGACTGCTTTTGTCAGGGTAGGAACGTCCTTGTGTTCCCGCTCAAAAATGGCCATTGTGGGATCCCTTCCCGCCTAAACATTTCGGGGGAAGAGGACCCTGGCCGCCTATATTAGTAGCTAGGATCCCCACTATGAAGGGGGAGGGGGCAGATCCATAAACTCTGCCACCACGCAAAGGAGCAAGAACACTTGCCTCCTGACCCTCCTGAGCCCACCTCCTGAGCTCAGGAACCACCGTACTAGTTCATATTCCAGCCCTCCTGAAACCAATCCACCAAAGCAGGATGTAGGGTCTTACACTACACGGTGGCCCGAACCTGGGTAAACTCTTGCGTGCTACATCTGTTGTTTGCTTGAATCTCTTCACCGGGCGAGGGCGAGACGCTAGGTGGACGTGAGTGGGAGAGATCTTCGTGCACGCCCCTGTGTTCGAACTTCTTGGGTTTTGCGGAGCCCCGAATCAGACAGTGACATCCTCCATGTTGTCCTTGCGGTCTTTGGTCTTGTTGCACCAATGGGGAAACCTTTGTCCCACTCCTCGGGAACCTGCGGCTGCGTTGCCCCCCTTGCACCGAAATGGCAACTGCACCGCTGGCGGACGCTGGCACCCGCTGGCGCGGTGCATCACTGCTGACATCACTGTCTCCTCCTGAGGCAAGCTTGGCCTTGGATTCTCCGCCCCTCCGAAGCACCTTGTCGAGGCCGCTCCTGAGGAGGTCTTGATGTTGTTCTCCTCGCGAGGCCTAGCCCCTCGTGAGGTTCTTGGGCAGCTGGTCGATCAGCTGTGCCGTACCAGGCCATAGTAGGAGCGCGTCGCGGCCCGCAGACATGCAAGTCTGGGTACCCTGATTCCCAGGACGCCGACAGGGGCAATAATGGCCCAGAGGACATTTCAGCCTACTAAAGGCCCATGAACGACTGTTGAAAATTGCGACCCAACATGCATTACGGCCTGCTAAAGGCCCATGGTATCTTCTAGGCCGTAAAAGGCCAGTAGAATATTCAGCATGTTAATGCCCTGAAGCTACATGGGCCCAACTAAGCGTTGGTCCAATAAAGGCCCAACTAAACATTAGGCCCAATCAAGGCCCGTGTGGGTTATGGGCCTGGCACACAGTGTCCACGAAGGGCCCAAATAGCCAGTCATCACATGGCCAAGAAAGTTGCGTGCCGACCCAATTGTGGCCCGTTAGAGGTGACTGTTTCGGCCCGGTAGCCTAGATCAGATTGTAACCGTTTTTTTCGAATAGCGAATGATGGCATAGTAACTTAGAATAGACCTACACTATTCAATAAATGATTTATGCTATATTACATCCACTAGGCATCAAAGTTTTCCACCAGTGATCATAAAGTGAAACGAAGAAGCATATTACAAAAACTAGGCGCTATTGCAGCGTAACAAAATAATACTGAACCAATACCACTTCCAAGACAGTTCAAGAAAAGTTTGCCTTGCACGGGAGTTGTTGCGCAAGCAGCTGGGCAAAGCCGTGAGACCGACCTAGCATGTCGGTCATAGCTTCCAGTTGTAGCTATTTAGCAATGAGATTCTCATTAGAGTTTTCTGTTATCTTCCTTAGAGTTTGGACTTCAAGTCAAAGGTCAGTTGCAGAATGCGTTTTGTCTTGAAGTTGAGACTGAAGAAGTCAAACTGATTCAGGCGGTGAATTATGTGAGCTTGTGTGACTAGTACCGAGTAAGTTGAATACTGCATCAAGACATGTCTTTGGGGTTGTCTCGCTATCTTCAAGATGTTTTGCCTTCTTTAATGCAATATATGTTGTGTTTGTCTCACAGCCTTTAGCAGACTTGTGCATGCCATCAGGCATATCAACCTGAAACAAGCAGAGAGATGACAAGCCTTTTTCCTCGCAGGCACGGAGCCTAGTCTTCTCAGGCGCAAGGGCCATTTTCCTTGCAGGCATGAAGCCTAGTCTTCTCAGGCGCAAGGGCCTTGTTCCTCACGGGCACGGAGCCTAGTCTTCTCCGAAGGCACGGAGCCTAGTCTTCTCAGGTGCAAGGGCCTTGTTCCTCGCAGGCACAGAGCCTAGTCTTCTGAGGCACAAGGGCCTTGTTCCTCACAGGCACGGAGCCTGGTCTTCTAAGGCGCAAGGGCCTTGTTCCTCACAGGCACGGATCCTAGTCTTGTCAGGCGCACGGGCCATGTTCCTCGCAGACACGGAGCCTAGTCTTCTCAAGGGCAAGGGCCTTGTTCCTCGCAAGCACGGAGCCTAGTCTTCTCAGGCGCAAGGGCCTTGTTCCTCGCAGGCACGGAGCCTAGTCTTCTCAGGCGCAAGGGCCTTGTTCCTCGCAGGCATAGAGCATAGTCTTCTCAGGCACAAGGGCCTTGTTCCTCGCAGGCACATAGTCTAGTCTTCTGAGGCGCAAGGGCCTTGTTTCATGGGTAGAACCTTCGGAGGTGCCTGATATTCCATGTGTTCAGGACGGGGATGTCGTATCCTGTTTCTAGGCGCACGGCGCCAGGTCTGGAGACGTGGATGATCTTGAATGGCCCTTCCCACATGGGCGAGATCTTGTGCATTCCTTCTTTAGAGAGGACTCTCCTTAAAACGAGGTCACCTACCTCAAGCGTCCTAGGGCGAATCTCGCAGCAATGGTACCGCCGCAATGCCTGTTGGTACCTTGCTGCTCGGAGTGAAGTGTCGTGCCGGCGCTCCTCCCCCGGCACGTGGTATGTCCCCTTCACGGTGCCTTGTTGCGCCTCATCAAATGCTAAGACCCACGGCGACCCGTGCCTGACCTCGTGAGGGAGGACCGCCTCGGCTCCGTAGAAGATGAAGAATGGGGTCTCGCCCGTCGGATTGGTGGCAGTTGTGCGGATGGACCACAACAAAGACGGGAGCTCGTCGTGCCATCCTCTTCTACAGGCTTCGAGCTTCTTCTTGAAGATCCTGGCCTTGAGGCCCCTCAGGACCTCCGCGTTGGCGCGCTGGCCTGGCCATTGCTCCTGGGGTGCGCTACAGAGGCGTAGCAGATCCACGTTCCAAGGTTAGCACAGTATGTCTTGAAAAGGTTACTGGTGAACTGTGAGCCGTTGTCGGTGATGATGCGGTTAGGGACCCCGAACCGGTTTACGAGGCCCTTGATGAACTTGACTGCAGAGCCGACAGGGATGGTTCGGACTGCTTCCACTTCTGCCCACTTGGTAAACTTGTCGACGGTGACGCAAAGGTATCGATAGCCCCCGGGCACTCGAGGGAAAGGGCCCAGGATGTCCAGCCCCAGACTGCCAACGGCTAGGAGAGCGGGATGGTTTGCAATCCCTGGGCCGGTTGGTGGATCTAAATGGCATGGAACTGGCAAGCCTCACAAGACTTTACCAGTTCGGCGGTGTCGTTAAGTGCGGTGGGAAAGTAAAAAACCACTGCGAAATGCATTGCCGACCAAGGTGCGCGATGATGAGTGATGCCTGCAGTCCCTAGCGTGGATGTCGGCTAGCAGCTCGCCTCCCTGCTTCCTGGAGATGCATCACAAAGAAACATCATTTGGCCTTCTCCTATAAAGCTCACCGTCTTGGATGCAGTATGCCGTAGCATGCCAGGCTACGCGCTTGGCATCTTCCTCCTTTCCTGGCAACACCCCTCGCATCAGGTATGAGTTGAATTCCTCGGTATAGCAACCCTCCTGAGGCTCGAGCGCCAGGAGCAAGCGAGCTCCTGAGGCCGGGCCGCAGGCCGGGGCTCCCGAGGTCGGCGGCTGGGGGAGTTCTTCCTGAGGCTTCGCCGGCCCTTCCCGCGGGGGTGACGCCGAGGGCTTGAGGAGCCTTTCCTCGAAGACGCCGGGCGCTTGGGGCAGTCGCCTGGACGCTTTCTTGGCGATGTTGTCGGCCTCCTTATTGGTGCCGCGGGGCACGTGCTCCAGCTCCAGGACCAAGAACTGCTTCTCCATCTTGCGTACCTCTGTGAGGTATGCCTCCATATGCTCGTTCCTTGGCTCGTGAACCTTGTTGGAGAAGTTGACGAGGAGCTGGGAGTCACCCCTGATGACGAGGTGTTTCACCCCCAGGGCTATCGCCGCCCTGAGCCCGGCGATGAGGCCCTCGTATTCCACGATATTGTTAGAGACCTTATCACCTGGCTGAAAGCAGAGTTGCATGACGTAGTAGAGCTTGTCTTGAGCGGGCGAGATGAGCACAACCCCTGCCCCAGCACCCTGGCGGGTGAACGCACCATCAAAGTACATGACCCAGCAATCAGGTGCTTCGCTCCCTGGTAAGAGGGACTGGTTCGGGCTCGCTTCGGGTCCTGGGGCGTCGGTCCATTCCGCCATGAAGTCAGCAAGCGCGGCCCCCTTGATGACTCTGGTGGTGCTGAACTCTAGTTGGTATGCATGCAGCTCTATATTCCATTCGGCGACCCTTCCTGTCGCGTTTGGGCTCTGGAGTACCCTTTCTAGGGGGTAAGCTGAGACGACCTTGATGGGGTGTCCTTTGAAGTAGTTGTGCAGCTTACGTCAAGCGACGAGGAGCGCAAGCAAGAGCTTCTGTGGCATGGGGTAGCGTGCTCGGGCATCACGGAGCACCGTGCTTATTAAGTATACCGAGTGCTCGACGAGGGTGGAGTCCAGACTCTCCTACGGCTGTGTGATCTGGGAAAGTGCCCTAGAAGTTTGGTCGTGAGTTGGGGCAGCCTCGGCCTCAAGGAGGTCGGATTGTATGTCGCGGCCATCTTCCGGACCCGTCGGGGCCACGGGAGTGCCTCCCTTGGGTTAGAATGTCTTGTCTTGATGCTCCTCTCGAACAGCCACCAGCGCCGGACTAGCTGAATGTGGCGTCGCGGCTAGGTAAAGCACCAATGGCTCTCAAAGCTTGGGTGCCACCATCACTGGTGGGCTGGTGAGGTATCTCTTGAGGTCTTCGAACGCTGCATCCGCCTCAGGGGTCCATTCGAACGGGCCCTTCCTTTTCATCAGCTTGAAGAAGGGGAGGGCTCTCTCCCCTAGCTTGGAGATGGAACGCCCCAGCAACGTTACACAACCAGCTAGCTTCTGCATCTCCTTTAGGTTCTTGTGTGGACTCATCTTTTCTATGGCCTTGACTTTCTCGGGGTTTGCCTCGATTCCTCAAGTGCGACATGAGGAAGCACAAGAGCTTGCCTGAAGGGACTCCGAACACGCACTTCTCCGGGTTGAGCCGCACGTCTACCTTGCGTAGGTTGGTGAAGGTCTCTTCCAGATCTGTGATAAGGGTTGAGGCCTCCTGAGATTTTACCACGATGTTGTCCACATACGCCTCAGCGTTCCTCCCGAGCTACTTTCCCAGTGCGATGTGCATTAACCGCTGGAAGGTTGCTCTGCATTCCGCAATCCAAACGGCGTGCAGGTGTAGCAGTACACCCCGCATGGGGTGAGGAAGGCAGTCTTCTCAGCGTCTTGCAGCAACATCTTGATCTGGTGGTAACCTGAGAAGGCATCCAGGAAACACAACAAGTCGCACTCGGCGATGGATTCGATGATTTGATCGATGCGTGGCAGAGGGAACAGATCTTGCGGGCAAGCTTTGTTGAGGTTGGTGAAGTCGACGCACATGCACTCTTTTCCCCCCTTCTTGGGTACGACAACGGGATTTGCCAGCCACTCCGGGTACCGGACTTCGTGGATGAAGCCCGCCACCTCTAGCTTACGGGTCTCCTGCACGATGAAGGACTGCTTCTCTGTAGATTGGCGCCTGGCCTTCTGCTTTGCGAGGCGCATGTTTAGGTGATGCTCGATCACCTCTCTTGGGACTGCTGCCAGATCCTTGGGTCCCACGCGAACATGTCCCTATTCGCGCGCAGGAATCCAACCAGTGCCTTCTCCTGAGCAGGGGGAACGCCAGCTCCTATGGTGAAGACGACGCCTGACAGCTCATCTTCATCCACCGGCACCTGCTTTGTCTCGGCTTGGTCTTGGGAGAAAAGTTGCTTCTTCTTGGCAAGGGTAGCCCCCTCTATCTAGGGGCGGCTTCCTCGGCAGGGCTTCTTTGGTGTCCCCCGTCATTGTAAGGACTCCGCGGCTCCCCGACATCTTCATGAGGTTATAGGTTGGATGGGTTGCGGCCATGAACTGAGCCAGCGCTGGGTACCCGAGGATGGCGTTGTACGGGAGACTGATTCAGGCAATGTCGAAGTCGATCAGCTTGGTGCGGTAGTTGTCCCGGGTGCCGAAGATGACCGGGATGCGGATCTGCCCTAGGGGGCTGGTGGAACCGCTGCCGACCCCGGACAAGGGCTTGGTGGGGTGTAGTCGCTCGAGTGGCACTTGGAGCAAGCTGAAAGCTTCCACCGAGAGCACGTTGAGGCCAGCCCCGCCATCAATGAGGGTCTTGGTGCCTGCCACATTGTAGATGCTGGGGGTGCAGAGGATCGAGAGAGCGCCGGAGCCGGTGGTTGAGGCGGGGTGGTCTCCCGAGTCGAAGGCGAGGTCGGCCTTGCGAGTCACCCACCCAGGAGGAGCCCCCTTGCATAAGGAGGCGATGCATGTCTGGTGAAAGATATGCTTGATGTGCTGGCCAGAAGGTGGTGCTTGGGAGCAGCCTAGGAGGGATGCGACGGCGTGCGGCGCCGTCGCCCCGAAGCACGCGAGGAAGAGGTCGTGTAGCTCTTCCCAGGACGCCATGGACAATTCTGGCAGGCTGAAAAACTAGGTACGTGGCACGCCGTTGAGTGCCATGGGGAGCCAGCTGGCCATGACCTTGTCATCGCCGTCGGCTGCCGAGATGGCCTCTTTGTAGGCCTAGAGGAAGACAAATGGGTCGGCCGTCCTGTCGTAGCGCGGTGGCAGATTCGTCCTGAACCTAGGTGGCCACTCTACCCGCAGTAAGGCGGGGGTGAAGGCCCGGAGGTCGGGAGCGACGCTGCGTGCGGCCACCAAGCCCGTTGGAGGGGGACGTCCGCCATGAGAACTTGGTGAGTGGAGAGTGGGACGGACAGGGTGAGAACTTCGGCACACCCCTACCTGGCGCGCCAACTGTCGGATCTAGGGTTCCGGCAAAACCCTCAAGGTTCTAACTCTCGGGTGCACACGAAGATCTCTCCTTTCGCCCTAACTCGCCTACTCAACAGTCCTAGGCCTAGCTCGTCCAATCTGATGAACAAGAGACACAATATTTGTACTGGTCCGGGCCACCATTGTGGTGTAACACCCTAATCCAGTGTGGTGTGGTGGATTGCCTTGTAGGCTGAGGAAGAACTAGTAGATGGATGAACTGCCTCTTGAGGAGAGGTGTTCTTGCACTCGGGTGAGCTTGTGGTGTGTGGCCTTCTATCTGATCAACTGGACATGAGATGAGCTCAATGGTGGTGGCTAGTCCTATTTATAGTGGCCAAGGTCCTCTTCCAAATATTGAGTGGGAAGGAGTCCCACAACAGCCAAATTTGAAGGGGGACAGCTAGTACAAGCTATCCTGACAAAAGGTGGTCTTCGCCTACCAAAGGTTCTGGTGGTGACACCATCGTGGGCTCCGCGATGACATCCGTCCTACCGTCCTGCTGGTCTTGGTCTCGCTGCAATGATATGGAAACCTTTGCCTGACGCCTTGGGACTCCTCGCCTGCACCTGCTCCTTTAGCACCAAAGAGGAAACTGGCACTCTGCGCCCGCTGGCGCCCGCCTGGCATTGGTCGTCACTGCTCACGTCATGAGGACCTTGCGAGGTTCCCCTTGCCTCGATAACTCCGATCCTCCCGAGCCAGCCTGGCGAGTCTGCCCCAAGGGATGCCTTGCGCCGTCCGCCTCGCGAGGCTTGGTTCCTCGCGAGGGTCTTGAGTGGTTGCCAAAGATGCTGGGCCGTACCAGGCCGCCTTGTGAGCCACGCCCTGGGCTGCAGGCAGGCAAGTATGGGTACCCCCGTTCCCAGGACGCCGACACTCAGCAATCCCATTACCATGGGTATCAAGACTAGCAAATCTTAATGGGTATGGAAAGGATAAGTATTGAGGTTGCATCGAGCGACTAAGCATTTGTATAGTGGCTAACTTACGATTTCAAGAGAAATATGAGAAGCTATGCATATGATCGCAAACTAGTCATGATCAATAAGTGATCCTAAACTACCTACGAGTCAAACATAACCCCACCGTGTTCTCTTCCCGAACTTGCTCGAAAAGAGACGATCATGGTTACGCACACGGTTGGTGTACTTTATTTCGCATTTAGTGTCATGTTCTCTACAACCGGATATTATATATTTCCAATCTGCCAGATAACCGCGGGCACGGCGTTCAAAAGATCAAACCCTGTAGGGGTGGCCCAACTTAGCCCATCACAAGCTCTCACTATCAGTAGAGGTAAAACCCTCATCTTGGGGACAACCCGATCAGACTCGGAATCCTAGTGCACAAGACATTTCGACAATGGTAAAACAAGTCCAACAAGACCTCCCGACGTGTCGACGATCCCGATAGGGGCCGCATATCTCTTTTGTAGGACACGGCGGATAAGCGAAGCGTATAGGTGCCAAAAACCCTGAGGTGCCAAGGGGTGGCCCTGCACAGTGCTCTAGTTTGGACATACACTCATGAGGACCATTGGCCCGTGGGGTTTATTAAGAATCCTCGGGTGCAAGCCGGTCCCTATGCAAGTTTTAGTTATTATTAGGCAAATGGTAAAACCAAAGTTGGGCCTTGCTGGAGGAGTTTTATTCAAAGCAAACTGTCTAGGGGGGGCCATAAACCCCAATCGTGTTAGGAACGCAAAAATCAAGGAACATAACACCGGTTTAGCAGAAACTAGTGTCGGATTCAGGGCACCGCAAAACCCGTGTAAGATTGGAATAGTGGGGTGCGTGTGAAGAACTAAACTTCCCCTATTTGCCTACTCGCCGTCTCTACGAACTAGCTCGATGGACAAGAAGGAAATGACACAGGGCAGTTTACCGAGTTTCGGGCCATCTAGCAGTGAGTGGCCCTACTCCTGCGATGTGGTGGATTGCCTCGAGGTGGGCTGAGGAGGAACTAGTACAATAGTGGAACAACCTCAGGAGGTGTGTTCTTGGGTGTGAGCATGCTAGATGACCTGATTTATCCGTCCGCTTCTATGGCGGTGGCTAAGCTATATTTATAGTGGCCTTGGTCCTCTTCCCCGAAAATGTAGGCGTGAAGGGATCCCACAACGGTCGAATTTGAAGGGAGACAACTAGTACATCTTATCCTGACGAAAGGTGGTCTTCGCCTACAAAGCTTCTGATCCTGATGCCACCGTGGGTTCGGTGATGACCTCTGTCCTGCCATTCTGGCGATCCTGGTCTTGTTGCATGGAAATGGAAACCTTTGGTTGATTCCTGGGGACTCCGCACTTGTGCTTGCCTCTTTAGCACCAAACAGGAAACCTGCTGTCCTACGCCCGCTGGCGCCCTCCTGCCCTTGGTCACATGGCTTGCGTCATCTGAACCTCACAAGGTGGGGCTTTGCATAGTGATCTCCGCTCCTCAGGAACCAACCTAGTGAGACTACTCCTTCCAGAGGTCTTGGTGTCGTCTGCCCCGCGAGGCTTGACCCCTTGTGAAGTTCTTGAGTGCTAATGCTGAAGATGGGTCGTACCAGGCCGGTGAAGGAGCCACATCATGGGCTGAAAGTAGGAAAGTCTGGGTACCCTGGTTCCTAGAACACCGACAGTAGCCCCTGGGCCCAAGGCGCGCTCGAACTTGGCTTCGAGGTGAAGCCAAAGGGCAAGGGCGAAGTTCCGCGGGACCCAACCACCTGTGGACCTGATTGACGCGTGGCGCCTGGATGGGACGTGGGCATATCCACTTCCTCACGCTGCCTCAGCAACCGTTCGACTTGATTGGAGCCTGCTGGAGGTTGGCGGTTTGCCTCCCTCTTGCAATAAATGAGGAGGAGCGGAGCTCCCTCTGCTCATCTCCATCCCCTTGCCGCTCGTTCCTCCTTCTTGCTTTGCCATCTTGCCAAAGCATCCATTGCGCCGATAAGGAGGTTCTCTAAGGTGGAGAAGGGCAAGGTTCCCTGAGAGGAGCCCGAGCCTCTCCCATCGAAGAAGAGGCTTGGTCGCCCCGGTGACGCCGGTGAGGGTCTTGAAGTGATGTGGCCCTTGTTGGAGCGGCCTCCACCTGGCTTCCCGGTCCCTCTGTGCGCCCATGAGCAGGGCACAGGGCAGGAGGGCAACACCCAGCCCCTTGCCGACAGGAACCGTAGGGGACAGGCTGCGGCTTCGTGGCGGGCCGATGCACGGACGCACTCTGAAAACTCGCCCCGCGAGTTCGTCTTGTGGGCGGCAATGCCGCCGCTTTCATAGATTCGGCTCCCGAGGTTCTTCATCGAGCTCATGCCATCGAGGGGGCCTGCTGAGCTGTGGCTGCGACACGCCGGGTGCTGCAGCCAAGCTACTGAGGCAGATGTCGAGGTCGTCCCCCTACGCGATGTCTTCATGACTTGTGGATGGGGCGTGATTGCGCAGGTTTGTCGTCCAGGAGGGGCCTCCGCCATCCACTTCGAGTATGACAGAGCCTCCATGCTTTTCTTCAAGTTCTTCGGCGAGGACGACCAGTGCCTGGATTGCTACGCCGTGAGGGCGACC
The DNA here is from genome assembly GCA_902687465.1 of Secale cereale. Lineage (NCBI taxonomy): Eukaryota > Viridiplantae > Streptophyta > Magnoliopsida > Poales > Poaceae > Secale > Secale cereale. Next base: position 342,158,725 of record LR738710.1, on the reverse strand, counting down.
TGTGCGGTGCGGTCGCGGGTGCTGAACTTGCCACTGGACTTGTCAGCAGCTCCTATGCCAGTTGCAGCGAGTCCTCAGAGTCCAGTGATTCTTTGGTGACCAGCGATGATGACAGCTATGTGCCACCGAGCTCTCGCCGCGCTCGGAGCAGGGCGTCATCGGTGATGTTCCTGGCTGGGTTGTCCTAGCTTTCTTCTTTTATTTCCCTTCGCGGACTCATGTTAAGCCATGAGGGGGTATGTAAGAGGTTGTAATGCTTTTGCCTTAATGTCATCTCTCCTTGTTTGGTACGGTGATTGCATGCCTCACTTGGGCACTGTGTTCTTTTTCATTCTCGCGGTAGCTCGGTGCCCTACACAGAGAAGACCCAGTCCCCAGGCAGGCTTCAGCCGTCGCTGGTATGCCAGGTCGCGATACCGTGGTCAAGGCCAGGAGGTCAGCGGCCCGTGGTCCGGTAAGAGCCCCTGAGACGCGATGATGAGGAGGTCCCCTTTAGCGCGCAAGCAGCTTCCTAGAGGCTGAAAAGTAAAGCGACATTGCCCGAGCGAGATCGTGAAGGTTAAAACATCGGGTCACGCGGGGATGACTTATCTTGCGATGACGTATCTAGCGATGAATTCCTTGTGGGACGCCTGGGTGTGCCCTTATGATAGCGCTCCTAGGCGTGGCTCATGCCTGTTCCCCCCC
>LR738710.1:342110860-342158007 GCA_902687465.1 Secale cereale | reverse complement strand
GCTGAAGTAGGTGCTCGACATACTCGGGTCCCGGCTGTCGAGCGAGGCTTAGCTGCCGCTCGTATGCGAGGTCGCGATGCCGTGGTCAAGTGCAAGGCGTGAGGGCTCGAGAGCCAGTAGGAGCCCCTGAGGAATGATGCTCAAGAGCTCCCCCTTTAACGTGCAAGCGGGTCGCGTTGTGGGGAGTGGCCGGCAAGGCCACCCTAGTCCGTCTCCAGAGGCTCATGTGAATCAATCTGAGAAAGAGGTCATAGCACGCGGCAGCGCTTGCCTTGTTGTCGTTGGTCTTTCCACGAGAAGGTGAAGGCACTAAGGACCCGGTAAGGTGACGTGCGTGGGGCTGGCCGCGAGTCAGAGCTCGGTCTCTCAGGATTTTCAGCACTACAGGGACAGAACCGAGCACTGGCACCGTGCCAATGGTTCCTTGGAATGAGCGACCGGTAGGTCAATAGCACGCGGAAGCCACGAAGGGTGACGGGCACCAGGTGGTCAAGTAATAATCGTAAAGCAGCTCAAGGCAAGGCAAGTTCTGATAGATGCAAAAAATGATACATGCCGTAGGGACGGGCCCAACACGGCATGGGGATGATGCAGCCTGTGGGGCGCCCCCAACTGAACGAAATGAAAAGATGATACGTTCCATAGGGATGGACCCACACGGCATGGGGATGATGCAGCACGAGGGGCTCCCCCAACTGATCAAAACGACAAATGTCACCTGGCACCGTTCAGGAGAAGTGTTGGGGTAGCTGAAGATGCGCCCCGCAGAAGTTGCTCCTCATGAGTCCCCTGACTCCTGAGTCTCGCGAGGCTCCCGTGGTCCAGGAGGCTCACGAAGGATTAGTGCTTACTTCGCTAGGATCTCCTGGTGCTTGGTCTGGTGAGCTGCCAGGATGATCCGAAAGCGGCGCTGGTGCATGGCCGCGCTGTTCGGCAAGCTGAAAGGCTTGCAAACATAGCTGTGAGGGGGACCCTCGCACGGGCCCACATGGGACGGCCAGAAGAGCTCCTAAGATGCGGCTCTGTTGGATCTAGGGTTCCAGCAAAACCCTTAAGGTTCGAACTGTGGGGTGTGAACGAAGATCTCTCCTTCCGCTCTAGCTCGTCTACTCAACAACCCTAGGCCTAGCTCGTCAGATCCGAAGAAGAAGTGACACAAGATTTATACTGGTTTGGGCCACCATTGTGGTGTAATACCCTAATCCAGTGTGGTGTGGTGGATTGCCTTGTAGGCTGAGAAAGAACTAGTACATGGATGAACTGCCTCCTGAGGAGAGGAGTTCTTGTGCTCGAGTGAGCTGGTGGTGTGTGGCCTTATATCCGATCAACTCAAAATGGGATCAACTGCCGATCCAATGAGATGATCCCAATGGTGGTGGCTAGTCCTATTTATAGCGACCCAGGTCTTCTTCCCAAATATTGAGCGGGAAGGAATCCCACAATGGCTAAATTTGAAGGGGGACAGCTAGTACAAGCTATCCTGACAAAAGGTGGTCTTCGCATGCCAAAGGATCTGGTGCTGATGCTGCCGTGGGCTCCGCGATGACCTCCGCTCTGCTGTCCTACTGGTCTCGGTCTTGTTGCACCGATATGGAAACCTTTACATGATGCCTCGGGACTCTTCGTCTACACCTGCTCCTTTAGCACCAAAGGGGAGACTGGCACTTCTGCACCCGCTGGCGCCCGCCTGGCCTTGGTCGTCACTGCTCACGTCATGAGGACCTCATGAGGTGCCCCTCGCCTCGATATCTCTGATCCTCGCAAGCCGGCCTGGTGAGGCCGCCCCAGGGGATGCCTTGTGTCGTCCACCTCGCGAGGCTCGGCCCCTCGCGAGGGTCTTGAGTGGTCGCTGAAGATGCTGGGCCGTACCAGGCCGCCTGGGGAGCCACTCCCTGGGCCATAGGCAGGCAAGTCTGGGTACCCCTGTTCCCAGAACACCGATAGTAGCCCCAGGCCCAAGGTGCGCTCGGGCTTGGCTTCGCGGCGAAGCCAAGGGCCAAGCGCGGAGTGCCACGGGCCCCCAAAGCCTGCGGCCTTGTCTGACGCGTGGCGATTGATGGAACGTGGACGTCTCCACTTCCCCATGCAGCCTCGGCGACTGCCCGACTTGACAAGTCCATGCATGCATAGCAGATCATCATTACCTGCGATTACGGAGGCCGGCGGTTGGCCTTCTCCTGGCTATAAATAGGGCGGCGAGCAGAGCCCCCACTGCTCATCTTCTTCCTTTGTTCCTCTCGCCTCTTCTTCTTCCTTGTCATGTGCTCGGCTAAGCCGCTCATGGCGCCGATCCGATGATTCTCCGACGCTGAGAAGGGGAAGACTCCTCACGAGGAGCCAGAGGTACTCCCTCCAAAGAAATGACCACTCCGTCCTCATTGCGCCGCCATGAGACCGGAAGTGAAGAGGCCTTGGCATGAGCGCCCCCTGGCTATATGTTGCCCCTTTACGCCAGGGCACCGGGCCATGGTGAGGGAGTTGGCACCCAGCACCGCCCACGCCGTGGCCGCACCGACCGTGCTGTAGTGGTATACGCCGCTGTCCTGCAAGCAAACGCCAGAGGCTCCTCGCGTGAGTTTGTGGTGTGGGCGGTGATGCCTCCTAGATCTTGGATTCGCTTCCCGCCATTCTTCACCGCGGAGGTGCTGCCGAGGGGGCTGCTCAGGCTGTGGTTGCGACACGTTGAGTGCCGGGCCCCGACGACGAGGGCGGAGGTTGAGGTCGTCTCCCCAGGCAAGGTCTTAATGACTCGCAGATGGGGCAAGGTCGCCCGCGCGTGCGGCTCAGAAGGCACCCTCGCCATCCACTTCGAGTACGATGGCGCCTCCACGCTGTGCTTCAAGGTGTTCAACAAGGAGGGACACCGCCTAGAATGTTTCCCTGGAGGGGGCCACCGGGGTGATGATGTGGATGGCGCTGCACGAGACGTCAATCCTGCCACTAGCTCATCCAACAGCAGTGATGGCCTCCGGAGGTCCAGCAGCTCTTCTGAGTCTGCCGAGTCCTCGGAGACGAGCGACGACAGCTACGCGCCCCAGAGCTCGAGGCGTGCCCAAAACGCGTCGGGCTCACGAGCACGTCGCTGGTGCTGACCTGCCTAGGGTCGGAGGTGGGCCATCATGGCACACTGTTGATGATGGCGTTCGCGATGGCGGCCGTAGTTAGGATCCCCTGAAGGCCTTTTGCGGCGTTCCCTGCGAGAATTCAAAGCCAACCCCACGGGGGTATGTAAAGAACTTCTAATGCTTTTTCTTCTATCCTGCTGTTTTGATAGTACACCCTACACGTGAGCCTCGTTTCAACAATATCGCCCCTTTTTTACCCTTTTGGTTGCATAGTGCTCTATGCCGGCAGACCCTATTCCCAAGGCAAGCTACATGTGACACCCCGAGGTGTCAGCCAGTTATTTGCCGCCATTGCCATGTCATCTGCTTGCGTGTTGCATTTTGCCATGTCATCATGTGCATTGTCATCAGCATGTTTTCAAAACTTGCAACCGGCCAAACCCCCTCGTCCTTTCAGTTGTCCGTTCTGAGCCCAAACACACTCGCACGTGCCCGCGACACATCCGAATATTTACTTTTAAGTGGCCGGAAAATGTTCTCGGAACGGGTTGAAACTTGACATGCGGTCTTATTATAGCATAGGATGACCCCCTTCAAATTTCGTCGCATTCGGAGTTCATTTGATGCCCCAACGCTTAACCGCGTTAACCGCCGGAAGCCCTTTCTCTTTTGGCTCACCACCCCTTCACAGCTGCCCACTAGCCCATCCCAACCACTTCCATTCTCTCGCTCATTGGATCGTGAATGTGTGGGCGAAAACCGCACCTCATTTGGACTCTCCTACCTCCCTCTACCTATATATATATCCCTCCCCCCGAAATTCACGGATCAAACCTAGGTGTCTTCCACCTCGCGTAGTCGGACACGTCCGTCTGCGCCAGACATGTCCGCTGGCCACGTCGCCTCGGCCAAACACAAGCCGCCACGTTACCCCACCGCCGCTCTCCTCCAACCCGTGCCTGCCACCCCACCTCCCCCGCTCCACCTTGCGTCCGTAGCGTGCTGAGGCGCATCGCGGGCCCGCCCGGGCCCGGATCTGCGCCGCCACCGCCCGAGGGTGCCGGTGCGCCCGAGCCGCCCCGATCCCGCCGCCATTGCGAGCGTCGCCGCCTTGGCCTCGCCGGCGATCTCGCCAAATCGCCTCCCGCAGCCCGCCGATCGCGCCATCGCAGCCAGCCGCCTCCATCCGCGCCGCCGCGCCCGGCCCACCTCCGGCGCCGGCCCCCGCCTCCGACCTGTGCCCGCCGCCACCACCGCAGGAGGTCGCCGCCGCCCCCAGCTCCTTCGCCAGCCGAACTCCGCCGCCGTGGCCACGAGGAGCACGCCGCCGGCCTCCCTACTCTTCTTCCGGCCAGATTCGGGGCTGTGCCGCCCGGATCTACCTCGCCTCGGCCTCCGACGCCTGTCCCCGCCGCCCATGATGCCTGGCTGAGCTCGCCGGCGTGCAGCTCCGGCCAGGGCCGCCGTCAAGCCTGCCCCGTGGGCCCACACGTTAGCCCCACCGCTGGACGTGTCCGCCCGGGCACGGAAATGTCCAACCCTCGCCCCGGGTCCACACGTCAGCCTCCCATCATGTTCGGACATGTTCGGGCAGGCACGGACATGTCCACCTGAAGCCCGAGGTTGTTTTTTCCTCTAAGTCCCTCTGTTGCAATATTTTGATACCATGTTTAGGTGATGATAACTTTGTGCACGTTTATCCAAATGAGACATATAATATATCAAAACGATCGTCTCTTGATGCTCTACATGTTAGTTGCATTTTTATGCATGTTACTATTCATCTTGATGCCTTAATCCTTGTTGCAAAACTGATATGTGATGTTACTGTCAAGTCCTTGTTTTCTGTCAACAATATGTTAGCATGTTTGAGAGGTCACATCTTTGTGCATGTTGGTCCAAATGGAGTGTATGATATGTAAAAATGTTCATAGTGAATTGCTCTACATGATGGTGGCTGTTGCATCCATGTTAGGTGCCATATTTCTATGTTAATCTCTGTTGCAAAAGTGCATGTGGCTGTTAAGTGCTGACACTTGTTATAAGATGATGATTTGTCTTTTTCATATCTTTATGTGTGATTTATGTTTGAGCTACATGTCAATATGTTTTAGAAGCACAATCATGTCATCTTTGATGTGGTGTAATTAGTTTTTCTATGTTATTCCTTGTGGTGAGTGCAACAAGATTGCAAAGTGACCTACTCGCTGTTGTTGATTTCTATGACTTGCTGAAAACTGCTAAGTCTGAAAGTGTTATAACTTGATGCCATTATTGCTTGACGCCCCAGTCATATCCATGCACATTTGGGGATGTCCAATGATCATGTCTTGATGTCCATGTCATGCTCTATCCATCCATGCCCTTGTTTGCTTTAATGGCCTGTTGTAGCTTGTTGTTTTCATGCTCTCAAGTTTCTATAAAATGTTTCTGTCAGCCTGTTAACAGTAAGTTCAGTTTTGCAATTGGAATTGCTAGTGATCTATGCATCCTATGACCATGTTCTTGGCATGAGTACCTTCATAAACATGTCTTCTTTCTGTTGGTTATATTCACATGCCATGATATGCTTTGAGATGAGTTGCACAAGCGTCCAAACATGCCTACTTGTCGTTGTTGCTGCCATGTCTAGTTTATTTCACTAAGTCTGTGAAACTGTTATCTTTTGCAATCTTGACATGATGGTTTGAGCATGTTCTAGTGGTGTTTGGTAGTAGCTCAATGGTCATGCTTGTAGTGCTTGACATGTACATGCTTGCCATGCCCTTTGTTGCCATGAAATGTTATTGTATCATGTTTTTTCGATGTCGACTATATGCCTACTTGCTATTTTGGGCTGATTGTTGTTATATCTTGTCTCATGTGTATGTGATGAACCGTTGCTCCGTCTTGAGCGTGTCCTATATGAAACTTGTGTGTTTTGCATGTACATGCATAATATCATTTCGTGTACATGTTTGGAGTGTGTTAGCTTGATGTTTGAATGCATCTTGCATCCTTGCCATGTTCATCATGTTTTGCTCATATTTTCTAGGCCGTAGCTCCGAATTAAATTAACTTTATATGTAACTTGACTATAATTTCGAGTAGATCATCATGGTGCATCTTAATTTGCTGTTTAACAACTTTAACATAAGGTTTGTTCTGATCTGGACCAACTTAAAAAATTGCATATGAGGGCTTACCGGAGTTGCTATATGTTGTTTCCGGCCTCATTTAAACTTGCTTTGTGTGATGTTCTTCCACGCTTCATCCCTTGCCATGTTTTGCATCATATAGACTTGTATTGCATCATACTTGGTTGAGCATTATGACGTGTTCTTGTGTGTTGTTTTTACCATGTTGTCTGCTTCTTCTCGCTAGTTCATATTCTGTTTCGATCGTGAGGATTCGTTCGACTACACTTGGTTCGTCTTTGTGGCTTCTTCTTCGTCTCCTTCATGGAATCGTTCTTATTCCTTGCGGGATCTCAGGCAAGATGACCATCACCTTGGATCTCATTACTATCCTTGCTATGCTATTGTCTCGATGCTATCGCTATATGTCGCGCTACCTCTCTCTTTGTTGTCAACCTCTCCTTGTTGCCATGAAACCTCTAACCTTTGAAACCATCCCAGCAAACCGTGTTTTGGATATGTTACCGCTCACTCTGTCCCTCTTATAGCGTTGTTAGTTGAAGGTGAAGATGAAAATGGCCATGTCGGATCTTGGTGTTGGAATATCACAATATCTATTAATTTAAATAATGCATATATATATATATATACTTGGCAATTGGTGGAAGGCTTGGCCTTTTGCTCGGTGTTTTGTTCCACTCATGCCGCCTTAAGAACCGATAATTCGGCATTATGTTCCTTGACTTTGCGTTCCTAACACGGTTGGGGTTTATGGGCCCCCCTCGATAATTCGCATTGCTTAAAGCTTTTCCAGCAAGACCCAACTTTGGTACTACATTTTCCTAATAATTCTTTTCAAGTGTGACGTAAGAATGGATTCCATCAGTCATATGCCTTCTCCAATTCATTTTCAAATTATTTTCAATGTTGGTTCAACCTTTCCTATTTTCATTCTTCCGGAGTGTCTAAACAATTTTGGTGGTGTATCTCGTCATCATTCCCATCATTTGAAGATCGAGGAAGAATTCCTCCAAATTTTGTCCGTTCTCTCAAAGATCCGCGATGTTACCATGATGCTATCCTCTTACTTGTTCCGATCGTGTCAAAATCTTTTCCGCAACCATCCGGAGTATTTCATGAATTCTTTTCTTTGTGTTCCTCCGAAGGCCATTATTTCAGAAGATTTCTTCGTCCGCAGTTTCCAACTTCGTCCTCCAAATATTCTTCATTGATGCCTCTTCGTTCGTCTCACATTCGTTCGATGCTTCGTTCAAGTATTCTTTCATCAGTTCGCGATCTCTTAATTCGCTTGTATCTAAATTCCCCAAGTGCTTTATTCTTCCCGCGATTCATTCTCTTGTATTCACTCAATTTCAATTCTTCACGGTAGTTTGTTCTCTTTCATCACTCGATTTTAATTCTTCCCGATGGTTCGTTCATTTTCTTCACTTGGTTTCAATTCCTTATGGTGGTTCGTTAAATATTCCTTTCTCCATTGTCATCGTATCAATTCATTCATTCTTTCCAATCCTACCGGTGGCTCATGAAGAGTTTCTCACGTTTTGTGCTATATCCCTCTTTATTCTTTTTCAACGCGAATAAGTGGTATGCAATCCAATGTTTCTCATCAATTTAATTGGTGGAGGATAAGCATAACATAATTCTTATTCTTCAACTTGAGCAATACTTTCCTTTGGAATTTCTTCATGATGAATAAATTATAGTACCATGTGTTTTCATCTTTTCTTGTCCGGAGTTCAAAGTTTTCTCGGCTATCTTGTCGGAACCTTCATCTAAATCATCGCAAGGACTTATTCTTATTGTTCTCATCCTTCATCATCCTTTCGTTACCGGAGTTCTTCATGGTGGTTCATCGCTATTCAAATTTTTCTTCAAGTGTTCATCAAATTATTTGGATCAAGCGCAAGCATTATTATTTTGTGTCTTGAGTTACAAATAATTCTTCGTATTCTTTTGAAGTGGAGTTTGGCATTCTTCGGTCTTCTCAGATCATCAATACTTTGGTTGCGGCATAATATCACCTCAAGCTTTGGGATGATATCCATAAGCCCACAACAAGCTTATTCTTTTGTTGTTCATTTTCTCAACAACTCCATTCAATCCTTCCTTCTACGGACGCCTTCAAAATCATTGTGCTAGAAGATGTGCTCTTCCCCTTTTCTTCTCATTCCATTCATAATTCTTCCACAGTCATTTTCTTGTTCATCTCGTCATGTATCATTCCATCTTATCGAGTTCATGTTCTATTTTCTTCCATATTCAACTGGAGTGTTGTCTAAATTTTTCTTGTTCTTATTCCTTGCCTATCTCACTTAACCGAAGTGGTTTCAATGTCGCTATTGTCATGTAAGCTCTTGATTCTCGTCGTTTGCCTTGTTTCCTCATTTTAACGAAGCTTCTCAATCTCTTTCCTCTCTGTTGTATTCTACCTTTCAAATTGTTCAACCTCTCAAGGTTCTTTGGTTTCACCTACTTCCTTTTTCTCTTCCGTCTCGTTCCTAAGATCTCGGCAAGAGATCTCTTGTTAGTAGGGGAGTGTTGTGACACCCCGAGACCGGTACGCCAGGTATCAGCAAGATATTTGTCGCCGTTGCCATGTCATATGCTTGCGTGTTGCATTTTTCCATGTCATCACGTACATTGTCATCAGCATGTTTTCAAAACTTGCATCCGGCCGAACCCCCTCGTCCTTTCCATTGTCCATTCTGAGCCCAGACACACTCGCACGTGCCTGCGGCACATCCGAATATTTATTTTTAAGTGGCAGGAAAATGTTCTCGGAATGGGCTGAAACTTGATGTGTGGTCTTATTATAGCATAGGAAGACCGCCTGTCAAATTTCGTCGCATTCGGAGTTCGTTTGATGCCCCAACGGTTAACTGCATTAACCACCGGAAGCCGTCTCTCTTTTGGCCCAGCACCCCTCCACAACAGCCCACTAGCCAATCCCAACCAACTCCATGCTCTCGGTCATTGGATCGTGATCGTGTGGGCGAAAACCGCACCTCATTTGGACACTCCTAGCTCCCTCTACCTATATATATGTCCCTCCCCCCGAAATTCGTGGATGAACCCTAGGCGTCTTCCACCTCGCGCGGCCGGACATGTCCGTCCGCGCCGGACATGTCCGCCGGCCACGTCGCCACGGCCAACCACAAGCCGCCACGTCACCCCGCCGCCGCTCTTCGCCAACCCGCGCCTACCACCTCACCTCCCCCACCGCACCTCACGGCCGCGGCCGACAAGGCCAATCGCGGGCCCGCCCGGGTCCGGATGTGCGCCGCCACCGCCCATAGGTGCCCGTGCGCCCGAGCCGCCCCGACCCTGCCGCCATTGCGAGCGCCGCCGCCTTGGCCTCGCCGGCGACCTCGTCGGATCGCCTCCCGCCCGCCGATCGCGCCATCGCCGTCGGCCGCCTCAATCCGCGCGCTGCGCCAAGCCTGCGTCCCGCGCCGGCCCCCGCCACCGACCTACACGCGCCGCCGCTGCAGGAGCTCGCCGCCGCCCCCTTCTCCTTTGTCGGGCCATCTCCACCGCCGTGGCCAGGAGGAGCATGCCACCGGCCTCCCTGCTATTCCTCCGGCCAGATCCTGGGCTGCGCCGCCCGGATCTACCTCGCCCCGGCCTCCCGCGCCTGTCACCGCCGTCCTCGATGCATGGTCGAGCTCGCCGACATGCAGCTCCGGCCAGGGCCGCCGTCAAGCCTGCCGCGTGGGCTCGCACGTCAGCCCCGCCGCTGGACGTGTCCGCCCGGGCACGGACATGTCCAACCCTCGCCCCGGGTCCACGCGTCAGCCTCCCATCGTGTTCGGACATGTCCAGGCAGGCACGGACATGTCCACCCGAACCCCGAGGTTGCTTTTTCCTCTAAGTCCCTGTGTTGCAATATTTTGATGCCATGTTTCGGTGATGATAACTTTGTGCACTTTTATCCAAATGAGACATATAATATATCAAAATGATCGCCTCTTGATGCTCTACATGTTAGTTGCATTCGCATGCATGTTACTATTCCTCTTGATGCCTTAATCCTCGTTGCAAAATTGCTATGTGATGTTACTGTCAAGTCCTTGTTTTCTGTCAACAATATGTTAGCATGTTTGAGAGGTCACATCTTTGTGCATGTTGGTCCAAATGGAGTGTATGATATGTCAAAATGTTCATTGTGAAGTGCTCTACATGATGGTGGCTATTGCATCCATGTTAGGTGCCATATTGCCATGTTTATCTTTGTTGCAAAAGTGCCTGTGGCTGTTAAGTGCTGAAACTTGTTATAAGATGTTGATTTGTCTATTTCATATCTTTATGTGTGATTTATATTTGAGCTACATGTCAATATGTTTTAGAAGCACAATCATGTCATCTTTGATGTGGTGTAATTAGTTTTTCTATGTTATTCCTTGTGGTGAGTGCAACAAGCTTGCAAAGTGACCTACTCACTGTTGTTGATTTCTATGACTTGATGAAAACTGCTAAGTCTGAAACTGTTATAACCTGATGCCATTTTTGCTTGACGCCCCAGTCATATCCATGCACATTTGGGGATGTCCAATGATCATGTCTTGATGTCCATGTCATGCTCTATCCATCAATGCCCTTTTTTGCTTTAATGGATTCTGTAGCTTGTTGTTTTCATGCTCTCAAGTTGCTATAAAATGTTTCTCTCAGCCTATTAACAGTAAGTTCAGTTTTTCCATGGGAATTGCTAGTGATCTATGCATCCTATGACCATGTTCTTGCCATGAGTACCTTCATAAACATGTCTTTTTGCTGTTGGTTATATTCACATGACATGATATGCTTTGAGATGAGTTGCACAAGCTTGCAAACATGCCTACTTGTCGTTGTTGCTGCCATGTCTAGTTTATTTCACTATGTCTGTGAAACTGTTATCTTTTGCAATCTCGCCATGATGTTTTGAGCATGTTCTAGTGGTGTTTGGTAGTAGCTCAGTGGTCATGCTTGTAGTGCTTGACATGTACATGCTTGACATGCCCTTTGTTGGCATGAAATGTTATTGTATCATGTTGTTTTGATGTCAACTATATGCCTACTTGCTGTTTTGGGCTGATTGTTGTTATATCTTGTCTCATGTGTATGTGATGAACCGTTGCTCTGTCTTGAGCGTGTCCTATATGAAACTTGTGTGTTTTTGCATGTAGATGCATAATATCATGTCATATACATGTTTGGAGTGTGTTTGCTTGATGTTAGAATGCATCTTGCATCCTTGCCATGTTCATCTTGTTTTGCTCATATCTTCTAGGCCGTAGCTCCGAATTAAATGAATTTTATATGTAACTTGACTAGAATTTCGAGTAGATCATCATGGTGCATTTTAATTTGCTGTTTAACAACTTTAACATAAGGTTTGTTCAGATCTGGACCAACTTCGAAAATTGCATATGAGGACTTACCGGAGTTGTTATATGTTGTTTCCGGCCTCATTTAAACTTGCTTTGTTTGATGTTTTTGCATGCTTCATCCCTTGCCATGTTTTGCATCATATAGACTTATCTTGCATCATACTTGGTTGAGAATTATGTCGTGTTCGTGTGTGGTGTGTTTACCATGTTGTGTGCTTCTTCTCGCTAGTTCATATTCCGTTGCGATCGTGAGGATTCGTTCGACTACACTTGGTTCGTCTTTGTGGATTCTTCTTCGTCTTATTCATGGACTCGTTCTTCTTCCTTGCGGGATCTCAGGTAAGATGACTGTCACCTCGGATCTCATTACTATCCTTGCTATGCTAGTTGTCTCGATGCTATTGCTATATGTCGCGCTACCTATCTCTTTGTTGTCAGCCTCTCCTTGTTGCCATGAAACCTGTAACCTTTGACACCATCCCAGCAATCCGTTGATTGGCTATGATACCGCTCGCTCAGCCCCTCTTATAGCGTTTTTAGTTGAAGGTGAAGATGAAGATGGCCATGTCAGATATTGGTGTTGGAATATCACAATATCTATTAATTTAATTAATGTGTATATATACTTGGCAATGGGTGGAATGCTTGGCCTTTTGCTCGGTGTTTTGTTCCACTCATGCTGCCTTAAGATACGATAAACCGGCGTTATGTTCCTTCACTTTGTGTTCCTAACACGGTTGGGGTTTATGGGCCCCCCTCGATAATTCGCCTTGCTTAAAGCTTTTCCAACAAGACCCAACTTTGGTACTACATTTGCCTAATAACTAAAACTTGCATAGGGACCGGCTAGCACCCGAGGGTTCTTAATCAACCCCCGGGCCAGTGCTCCTCATGAGTGTTGGTCCAAACTGGGCAGACTACGGGGTCAGCACGGGGAAACTCGAGGTTTGGTATATACGTGTAGGATGACCCATCCGGTCGTGGCCTGAGACGAGTTACGCGCGGCTACTATCAGGGTGTCCACACGCTGGGAGGTCTTGCTGGATTAGTTTTACCTTTGTCAAAATATCTTGAGCACGGGATTCCGAGAATACTCGGGTCTTCCCAACATGGAGTTGCGACTCCGCAGATCGTGAGCTTGTGATGGGCTAAGTTGGGACACCCCTGCAGGGTTATGATCTTTCGAAAGCCGTGCCCGCAGTTATGTGGCAGATGGGAATTTGTTAATGTCTGATTGTAGAGAACTTGACAGAGGATCCGAAATAAAATACACAACCGCGTGAGTAACCGTGACTGTCTCTTTACACTTTGAGAAGAGAACATGATGGGGTTATGTTTGACTTGTAGGTAGTTCAGGATCTCTAGCGATCATTAATACTTTGCGACTGTTTTCGTAGAGGCTCATCTTATTCTTGTACTCGTAAGTTAGCCACCATACATATGCTTAGTCGCTGCTACAACCTCACCACTATCCTTTCCAAACCCAATAAAGCTTTGCTAGTCTTGATACCCATGGTTATGGGATTGCTGAGTCCTCGTGGCTCACAGATACTACAACAACAGTTGCAGGTGCAGGTTTATGATGATTTGACTCGAGAGCGATGTTATGTTGTGTTGGAGTTCTTCTTCCTTGTCAGTCTTGGTTTAGTTTCCTGGTCGGCAATCTGGGATAGCAGGATGGATGTCTGTCAGGACCCCGATCCTAAGTCACACAGGTCTAGCCTGTAACACATCATATCACTTTGCGGCCTCACGCACGGTATCCCCACGGGTGCCACCTTACCTGGCCCGGGACCGTTTGCGCATTTTGGCACACGTATATGATAGTGTCGCTAGCATCCATATGACAGAGAACCCGGGCCGACATGACCAGTTATAAACCAAAAGTGGCACTAAATTACAGAGACAGGCATACATGACCCAGCAACGAACGTGTCGGTCATCAACGTATGAACCCAAGTCGTAGCAAGCTACAAGGACTTAAAGGAACAACGCGTGACATTTCCCCTAAGGGACAGACACAGGAACGAAGAAGGACACATGCCGGCCAGCCTAAGTGTTCCGGAGCAGTAGCAAGCTACCAAGGCTCAGTGGAAGCACCAGGAGACATTTCCCTGTAAGATAGGCTACCAAAGGTAAACAACTAGGTGTCGGATCCCACACATAGCAATACACATTACATGTACGCATAACATGCAAGTATGTGCTGTACAACATGGCATCACAACATATCTCAACAACTCATATAGATAAGGCCCAGAAGAGCCATCATAGCATTTATTACAAACAGAGGTCACATGACCCAACATACAGAGCATACAGGCAACGGAAGCATTACATGTCTAAGTACAGACATCTACAAATGAAAAAGACTAAGAAGCCTGACTATCTACAAGACCCTCCCAAGGGTACAAGATCGTAGCTGAGGTAACAAGCTAAACGTCGAAGTCCACGCGGAACCACTAGCGAGACTGAAGTCTCTCTGCAAAAACATAAATTAAGCAAACGTGAGTACAAAGGTACTCAGCAAGACTTACATCAGAACTAGCTACATATGCATCAGTATCAACAAAGGGGGTGGTGGAGTTTCACTGCAGCAAGCCAGCTTTGACACGGTGGCTATCCTGATCTACGACTGCAAGTAACTCTTTGAGGTGGCGCACACGAGTCCACATATTCACCAAACAATACACCACTATTGATCAGCTCCCGTTTCCCTACGAGAAGGCCATCCATAGCACTCACGCTTATCTTGCGCGTTTTAGAGTATCCACTTTCACTTGTCTATGAACTGTAATAGGCAACCCAGAAGTCCATTTCCGCGGACACGGCTATTCGAATAGATTATATTTAACCCTGCAGGGGTGTACTTCTTCACACACGCTCTCACCACTTACCGCCGTTTACACGACATGTACTCGGCAACCTTCAAGCGGAGGCCCAGCGAGGGTGTCGGCCACGACCTGACTAACCACACAAGTCTCTCGTCCAGGTTTATCGCCTATTTGGGTTCCATCCGTGGGGAGATCCGGCCGGGGTGTCGCTCACGGCCCCAAACGATGTGTACAGGGTTCCCGCATCACCAAACGGGCAATCGGTACACCGTGCCACGTACCTGCCGTGTCACAGCCCACCCCGAGGGTCAGCGCTGCGCACGACCTCTAGTAAACTACAAACACCAGAAACTAGTTGCAACTCCTGGACAGAGATCATGTTGATTAATAAGTCGAGAGAGTCAATTAAGGATCCCAATGTGTGGTAGTAGCTGTTTCATGGACCAACCAACACAGAACTCAGTTCCTGAGGACGGCTGCAATGAGACAACCCACCATGTACTCCTACATGGCCTCTCATCGCTACCTTTACCAAATCGTGTTCACACACTTAGCTCTCAACAGTAGGACATGTTCACCACATTCCAATTCATCCCCGACGAATCAGACCTGACACAACTCTAAGCAATAGCAGGCATAACTAGAAAGCATGAATGAGTAGGCACAACATGGCTCAAACAACTCCTACTCATACTAGTGGGTTTCAACTATTTACTGTGGCAATGACGGGTCATGCAGTGGAAAGGGGTTCAACTACCGCAGCAGGTAACAGTTGAAGCGTTGTTGTCCTAATGCAGTAAAAGAGAGCAAGAGCGAGAGAGTGGGATTGTATCGGAATGCTCAATGGGGTTTTGCTTGCCTGGCACTTCTGAAGATAACAATGAGTCTTCATCGGTGTCATCGAACTCATCGTCGGAACGTCGTCTACTAAGAGGGGACAAAACCGACAAACAGAGAAAGAACACAATCAATGCAATGCGACAATATGATGCATGATCATGACATGGCAATATGTTGTTTATTGAGCTAATGCAACTAGCAACACAATTAAATGAAGTGGGTTTGAACCAAAGGTTCAAATTCAAACTTCATATGTGATTATTTAAATGCCATTTAATTAATTTGACCTGATCAACAGGTTTAACTTGTTCAAACATGCATGAAAATGCCATAAACAGATTCTTTGGATTTTTCTGATCAATTTTCATATATAAATTATTTCCATCTGAGCTATAGATTATTTTCTATGATTTTTAGAAGTTTTGGCTATTTTCTGAAATAAATAAATCAAAAAAGATTTATTTGAAATCCAGAAAAGCATTTATGACATCATAGTGACATCATCACTACGTCAGTAGGTCAAAGGCGCCAGCCCAGGTCAAACCTGACGGCTGGGACCCACAAGTCAGTGTCTCAACTAATTAACTAAATTAGTTAGCACTAAGTTAAACCTAACTCTAATTAATTAGGGGCCTGGGCCCGCACGTCAGTGTCAGAAGGGTTAATGGCAGCAATTAAAACTTAATTAAAAACCTAAACTAATTAAACAGAGCTCGGCCCCACGAGTCAGTGACTCAGGGGGAGTCAAACCCCTGGTCAGGTGGGTCAACTGGCCGGCGGCTCGCCGCCGGCGAGTGCCGAGACGGCGGGGCGCGTCGGAAAACGCCCTCCGGCGACCAAAAGAGCGGCGGAGGGGCTTGGCGTGATGCTGGTCCTCGTCCGCATCCAACGGAGCCATCAGCTCGCGTCGGGGAGGACCAGAACGACGGCGGCGAGGGAAAGTGCGGTGGCCGG
This sequence comes from Secale cereale, assembly GCA_902687465.1. NCBI lineage: Eukaryota > Viridiplantae > Streptophyta > Magnoliopsida > Poales > Poaceae > Secale > Secale cereale. The sequence goes on along the minus strand of LR738710.1, from coordinate 342,141,811 downwards.
AGTTCGGCCGTGCTCGGGAACGGCGTTGGGGTGCACCGTAGGACGAGCAGGTGGGGGTTTCGACTCTTGGGAGGGTGCGGAGTACGGTGCCGGGCTCATTTTCAAGCCCCGGTGGATGCAGCGACGGCGGTGACATCGTCGGCGGCGTGGAGCTCACGGGCACGGTGGGGGGTTGGGGCTACAGCATGCGCGTGGCAAGGGGACAGGGGGAGAAGCAAGAGGGGCTCACGGCGGTTTGTTTGAAGAAGACGGCGAGCCCGGGGGCGGCCTGACAGCGGCGAATCGTCGACGGCGGTCACCGGAAGCAAAGGAGGGGAATGACGGCGTTGCGGGTTAGGGGGAGCTCCTGGCGTCGCGTGAGATGAAGGAGAGGAAGAGGGGGGACACGGCGGAGCTCGAGGGCTCATCGGAGGGGCGAGAGGTGGACGGTGGCCGCGGTGGTTCAGGACGGCGGCGACGACGGCGTTCGGCCATGGCGGGGAGGGACTGGGAAACGAGGGGAAAAGGAGTACGGGGAGGTGGGATGTAACGAGGGGACCGTGGGCGTCTTCGTGGCACGAGTAGAAGGCCGGAGGCGTCGCGGTGGAAGCAGGAGGTGGCCGGCGTGCCGCAGGCACGCGCCGTGCGTCCGACTTGCGGGAGGAAGAAGACCCCCCTGCCCCTCATGGGCTGGGCCGGCCGGATGGGCCGCACAGGTAAGTGGCTCAGGTGGGCTTCCTCTCTCTTTGTCTTTTCTGATTTAGTTTGTGTTTTCTATTATCTATTTCTTTTGTAGCTTTGTGGCTTTTCTAAAAATGCTTAGGCACTTTCAAAATTCACCAAACTGCTCATGCCTACTGTTTAGCATATAACCAACATGGAACATTTCAGTTTGGGATTATTTGGACATTTTAAATAATATATAAAATTTAAATGCCCAAATGCAAGTAAGATATGATTTAATTCAAAAATCCAGAATGGTCCTAGAAATATGTGCAACATTTTTGGCAGAGGTTTTTAATCAATCCAAAAATGATGAACTTTTCCCAAGGGCATTTTGGGTTTATTGAAAAGGATTTTAATTTGACCCTAGTTAAATTCATTTAGTGCTAGGGTTTGAGCATCCCCATTTCAGGTTTCCTTTGAAAATAAACATGATGCACCTAAGGACCAAGCAAGGCAGGCAAGGGCTGGTCTAGGGCTGTGACAACTCACCCCCACTAAACAAGAATCTCGTCCCGAGATTCAAGCGTAGGGTAAGAAATTAGAGGGGACACTAACTAACACAATCTTCTCGATCCAGTTTTCCTCCTCGAAATTGTTGATTCAAAGCATCATGTAGACCTTGGCATCTTTGAATTCAAAGCTTCATCTAACACGACAACAAAAGAACGTGAATTCTACAGGATTTGATCTTCTCGAAGATCGAGCAATTCAAGATCAACTCATGGATTGAGACGTCAAAACATCTCTTGAGCTGAGGCACGGGACACACATCCAAAGGGATGGAGTAAAATAAACGATGAAGATTCATTGACGACAATAATTCCACACCTAAGGTGATGGTAACGATACCACAAGACGGGGCACCTTAAGAGAAGGTGACTCGTAGAGTTATTCCCTTAAGTGGCAAAAAGAATTACTTTTGATATAGAGATCATTGAAATTCCCTATACCAACCTAAGACAAACACAATCGATCGTTTGACGGAGTCCGAAGAAATGACATTCTCGGCCAAGATGGATGATGTGGACTATCTTGTTAAAGACAACACAAGGGATAATTTGGATATCATCGGAGATGGATGGAACCCATGGCAATTCCACTTTTAAGGATGATCCCGAACAGTAATGATTGAGAATGGTATCCCATGGAGAATTGACACATTGGCGGTGCAAGCCGGGAGCAAAATGCAGATGCTGGGAATGATTCTGGTAACTGGGGAGAAACCCAACACTAGAGAGTAAATTGCTCTTTGAGAGGTTACAACATAACCAAGAACACTGGGAGCAATCCCGGTTAGTGTCGAGGATAACACCTAGTGCTTGTGCGTGCTCTCAAGAACTTGAGTATTCCCACATTCATCAAGGTTTTACGAATATCCGTGTCAAGGATCCTGGCAACATCATATACTACCATGATGAATAACGATGGATGATGTAGATGCAAGGAAGATAACACTTTCCTAGATTTCACCTTAGCGGGGCCAAGGGGCAAAATCTGGACGATCGACCGAGAGACATTTAGCACTCCGCTACTAATGTTCTCCTTGATGTGCTAGCACAACCCATTTATCGTAATGGTTTGGTACCTAGAACGACAAGTAAAGATCGGACTTCAGGAGCACAAAAATCCATAAGGAACAACTAGGGAGTAATTCCTACGAAGTCCTTATGGGGAGGTGGTCAACTTCTTCAACCAAGAAACTACAATAATAGGCCTTCCGGCTGGGTGTGTTGGCCACGACATCCACTTTACCGGTTATCGAGGGACCAATATCATAGATCTTGGGAAAATGCTCCAACCAACATATCTGCCTGAGATTCAGTTCTGGTTGGTGTCAGGATATTCCAGACTCATTGAGTCTAGGAAGAAAAAGAAATTTTACAACACAAATCGACGAGACGGCGTTGCGAGATTCTCAGGAATGAACTACGATAGCAGCTCCAAAACATGAGCGGGTTCTGCTACAAAACCTGTGAGCACGTTGTCCCGGACAAGCATGACCACATAGTAGGCTTATGATAAAATACTACCGAGTTTCGGGTTAGAAATCATCATTGGAGATAACGAAGTCTTGTGCACGTCCGTCCGTGCCCTTCGGGAATAGCATTTGAACTTCTTTTCTTTGAACAAATCAATCAGTGGCTTGGTGTGCTAGGGATACATATAGAATGAAGATGATCAGTCTATCAGACCATAGAATACTTCGCACGTATGCATGACTGACTTGGGATGACTCCCGAGGAGATAAAAACATGCTTTCTCGAATTCACGGCGGCAACTTGAATCAAATGCACATGAATTAGAGGAAGTCACTTCTTTCTTCCGTACATATGCTTCACGAACGGGTCATGAAGATAATGCTTATAAAAGTTTCCAATACTAGCTGGATGTTCAACATAGATCATGGAGAAGATAACAATGTTGCTGATGGGCTCAACAACAATTCATCCAGGTTTCCATATAGATGGAATTCCATGACAATGTGGACAAAGTGATAGCATTGGTCAGACCCAAAAGATATAATGAGGTATGCTCGGGGAACACCCATGAGTAAGACAACATTAAGAACATCGTTGGTTCTGATTTGATTTGATGATAGCCCATACTCAAATCAAAGTTTTGATATGAAAATAGGTCCAACAACTGATCACAGGGACCAACTGATGAAGATGTCATATATCTTCAACACACACCAACATACCCCTTGAGATGAACTAAGCTGGCAAGCTTTTATCTTCCAACTCTCCAAGTTATTGTTTTAGCTTAACCAACCAGTTCAGGGTATCCAATACAGATTCTTAGAGAAGTGGTGGTTTATAAAGAAACCAACTTGATCACGATCTCAACACAGCGGTCAGGGGACAACCTGGTAATACTTCCGAGAAGATATTCGGAAAATCACGAACCACCGATGTGTTACTAAGCTCGAGAACAATCTTGCTTTTCAGGGCAAGACGATATAATCCAATGAGCAAGGAATTAACAAAATCTTAACTCATCAATCAAGGAGTGCACCAAGAAAGTGGACTAGGTAGCACGATCAATCTTAGAATGGTGATTAGCAAACAACACGCTAAGAATGAAATTGTTGTCCTTTAACTACCAAGCAACGAAGTTGCTAGGAGTATTGATTTCACACATCACAATCCACTTATCAGTATTCCGGCTACGATAACACGGAGACCGACGAATGAACGATAATGGCGAGAAGTATCACTGTATCAAGAGTTTATAAGAGGTTGTGCAATTCCCATGACATTCTTGACATAAAGATGGTAATACTCCAGGATAGAGCAGTTTAGAAGCTGCATTAGCATTCTTCATCTGCGAAGTACAACTTCTTTGACCCAATCCTGGATATGGATAGGGTACTGGAGTTTATTTCTCCTAGTCATTCTAGAATAGAATGGCTTGACAGACCACAAGAGTAAAAGGCATCGATGAACACGAGTGCACGACTACTCCTGACTATCAATTGATAGACGAGGATCATAATACAACTAAAAGGAGACAACTCAAGGAACATATATCTTTCTGAGTTGTGGATGCATAGATTAGTATGTCGAACTAGTTCAACATATTTCTTCCGGATAACCCATGCGGAAAATAGAATTGACAGAGTCACAATATGAATGGAGTACTACTCAAGAGCACTCGGGTTGTGATCTTTTGGTTCAGAAGAACTTCTGCCATGATGGTTCATGGTATTTGGAAGAAGGATATACCACGGACCTCGAGGACTATCACAAGGTTACTAATATCCTAAAGGAACGAGCAAATACTATCAACATAAAGTAAGTAGGGTGAAGCTCGGGTTCAACAACCCAGGAATAGAATACCTACCAGCTAAATAGCATCAAGGGATGCTTTCGAGAATGATGGCCAAAATCACCACACTGGAATATAAAACATTGCTGGATTACTGGTAGATCCTCTAAGACAGCTAGGGTCATAATAATAACTCCAACATATGTGTCGAGGTAACAGAGTACCTCAACACACTGACTAGTGTGATTAATCTGGCCTAAAAGGACATCGGAAACAGGGAGGAAAGGTTTGCAAATGCATCAGACTATTTAGAAACCTGGGATGACTCAGACAGCATAACGACTGTAAATGCTCGAAAATACTTTTGAAATCCAAGCAAAAAGGGTAGCATGTCCACTTAACATCATAATGTCAGGGTTCTGAGACCAACAGTTGAACAAACAGAAGTAGTAGAAACTGAGCTGAGGGTTGAATCCACAATAACGTGATCCTGATAGACATAAGAGAAAACCTAGTTCTTAATTCCCGTGGAATAGAAGAAGGTGACTCAGATCAGAAGGTCATAAGGTAAAGGAGTAAAAAGAGCCTTACGTTCCCTTCCACAATCAATTCCCTTATATAACTAAAGAGTTCCTAGACACGACTTTGACCAGTTTGGCTTGCTAATCCTACAGGCAGTCAGGCTCTGATACCAAAGCTGTCAGGACCCCGATCCAAAGTCACACAGGTCTAGCCTGTAACACATCATATCACTTTGCGGCCTCACGCACGGTATCCCCACGGGTGCCACCTTACCTGGCCCGGGACCGTTTGCGCATTTTGGCACACGTATATGATAGTGTCGCTAGCATCCATATGACAGAGAACCCGGGCCGACATGACCAGTTATAAACCAAAAGTGGCACTAAATTACAGAGACAGGCATACATGACCCAGCAACGAACGTGTCGGTCATCAACGTATGAACCCAAGTCGTAGCAAGCTACAAGGACTTAAAGGAACAACGCGTGACATTTCCCCTAAGGGACAGACACAGGAACGAAGAAGGACACATGCCGGCCAGCCTAAGTGTTCCGGAGCAGTAGCAAGCTACCAAGGCTCAGTGGAAGCACCAGGAGACATTTCCCTGTAAGATAGGCTACCAAAGGTAAACAACTAGGTGTCGGATCCCACACATAGCAATACACATTACACGTACGCATAACATGCAAGTATGTGCTGTACAACATGGCATCACAACATATCTCAACAACTCATATAGATAAGGCCCAGAAGAGCCATCATAGCATTTATTACAAACAGAGGTCACATGACCCAACATACAGAGCATACAGGCAACGGAAGCATTACATGTCTGAGTACAGACATCTACAAATGAAAAAGACTAAGAAGCCTGACTATCTACAAGACCCTCCCAAGGGTACAAGATCGTAGCTGAGGTAACAAGCTAAACGTCGAAGTCCACGCGGAACCACTAGCGAGACTGAAGTCTCTCTGCAAAAACATAAATTAAGCAAACGTGAGTACAAAGGTACTTAGCAAGACTTACATCAGAACTAGCTACGTATGCATCAGTATCAACAAAGGGGGTGGTGGAGTTTGACTGCAGCAAGCCAGCTTTGACACGGTGGCTATCCTGATCTACGACTGCAAGTAACTCTTTGAGGTGGCGCACACGAGTCCACATATTCACCAAACAATACACCACTATGGATCCGCTCCCGTCTCCCTACGAGAAGGCCATCCATAGCACTCACGCTTATCTTGCGCGTTTTAGAGTATCCACTTTCACTTGTCTATGAACTGTAATAGGCAACCCAGAAGTCCATTTCCGCGGACACGGCTATTCGAATAGATTATATTTAACCCTGCAGGGGTGTACTTCTTGACACACGCTCTCACCACTTACAGCCGTTTACACGACATGTACTCGGCAACCTTCAAGCGGAGGCCCAGCGAGGGTGTCGGCCACGACCTGACTAACCACACAAGTCTCTCGTCCAGGTTTATCGCCTATTTGGGTTCCATCCGTGGGGAGATCCGGCCGGGGTGTCGCTCACGGCCCTAAACGATGTGTACAGGGTTCCCGCATCACCAAACGGGCAATCGGTACACCGTGCCACGTACCTGCCGTGTCACAGCCCACCCCGAGGGTCAGCGCTGCGCACGACCTCCAGTAAACTAGAAACACCAGAAACTAGTTGCAACTCCTGGACAGAGATCATGTTGATTAATAAGTCGAGAGAGTCAATTAAGGATCCCAATGTGTGGTAGTAGCTGTTTCATGGACCAACCAACACAGAACTCAGTTCCTGAGGACGGCTGCAATGAGACAACCCACCATGTACTCCTACATGGCCTCTCATCGCTACCTTTACCAAATCGTGTTCACACACTTAGCTCTCAACAGTAGGACATGTTCACCACATTCCAATTCATCCCCGATGAATCAGACCTGACACAACTCTAAGCAATAGCAGGCATAACCAGAAAGCATGAATGAGTAGGCACAACATGGCTCAAACAACTCCTACTCATACTAGTGGGTTTCAACTATTTACTGTGGCAATGACGGGTCATGCAGTGGAAAGGGGTTCAACTACCGTAGCAGGTAACAGTTGAAGCGTTGTTGTCCTAATGCAGTAAAAGAGAGCAAGAGCGAGAGAGTGGGATTGTATCGGAATGCTCAATGGGGTTTTGCTTGCCTGGCACTTCTGAAGATAACAATGAGTCTTCATCGGTGTCATCGAACTCATCGTCGGAACGTCGTCTACTGAGAGGGGACAAAACCGACAAACAGAGAAAGAACACAATCAATGCAATGCGACAATATGATGCATGATCATAACATGGCAATATGCTGTTTATTGAGCTAATGCAACTAGCAACACAATTAAATGAAGTTGGTTTGAACCAAAGGTTCAAATTCAAACTTCATATGTGATTATTTAAATGCCATTTAATTGATTTGACCTGATCAACAAGTTTAACTTGTTCAAACATGCATGAAAATGCCATAAACAGATTCTTTGGATTTTTCTGATCAATTTTCATATATAAATTATGTCCATCTGAGCTATAGATTATTTTCTATGATTTTTAGAAGTTTTGGCTATTTTCTGAAATAAATAAATCAAAAAAGATTTATTTAAAATCCAGAAAAGCATTTATGACATCATAGTGACATCATCACTACGTCAGTAGGTCAAAGGCGCCAGCCCAGGTCAAACCTGACGGCTGGGACCCACAAGTCAGTGTCTCAACTAATTAACTAAATTAGTTAGCACTAAGTTAAACCTAACTCTAATTAATTAGGGGCCTGGGCCCACACGTCAGTGTCAGAAGGGTTAATGGCAGCAATTAAAACTTAATTAAAAACCTAAACTAATTAAACAGAGCTCGGCCCCACGAGTCAGTGACTCAGGGAGAGTCAAACCCCTGGTCAGGTGGGTCAACTGGCCGACGGCTCGCCGCCGGCGAGTGCCGAGACGGCGGGGCGCGTCGGAAAACGCCCTCCGGCGACCAAAAGAGCGGCGGAGGGGCTTGGCGTGATGCTGGTCCTCGTCTGCATCCAACGGAGCCATCAGCTCGCGCCGGGGAGGACCAGAACGACGGCGGCGAGGGAAAGTGCGGTGGCCGGAGTTCGGCCATACTCGGGAACGGCGTTGGGGTGCACCGTAGGACTAGCAGGTGGGGGTTTCGACTCCTGGGAGGGTGCGGAGTACGGTTCCGGGCTCATTTTCAAGCCCCGGTGGCTGCAGCGATGGCGGTGACATCGTCGGCAGCGTGGAGCTCACGGGCACGGTGGGGGGGCGGGGCTACAGCATGCGCGTGGCAAGGGGACAGGGGGAGAAGCAAGAGGGGCTCACGGCGGTTCGTTTGAAGAAGACGGCGAGCCCGGGGGCGGCCTGACGGCGGCGAATCGTCGACGGCGGTCACCGGAAGCAGAGGAGGGGAACGATGGCGTTGCGGGTGAGGGGGAGCTCCTGCGTCGCGTGAGATGAAGGAGAGGAAGAGGGGGGACACGGCGGAGCTCGAGGGCTCATCGGAGGGGCGAGAGGTGGACGGTGGACGCGGTGGTTCAGGACGGCGGCGACGACGGCGTTCAGCCATGGCGGGGAGGGACTGGGAAACGAGGGGAAAAGGAGTGCGGGGAGGTGGGATGGAACGAGGGGACCGTGGGCGTCTTCGTGGCACGAGTAGAAGGCCGGAGGCGTCGCGGTGGAAGCAGGAGGTGGCCGGCGTGCCGCGGGCACGCGCCGTGCGTCCGACTGGCGGGAGGAAGAAGACCCCCCTGCCCCTCATGGGCTGGGCCGGCCGGATGGGCCGCACAGGTAAGTGGCTCATGTGGGCTTCCTCTCTCTGTGTCTTTTCTGATTTAGTTTTTGTTTTCTATTATCTATTTCTTTTGTAGCTTTGTGGCTTTTCTAAAAATGCTTAGGCACTTTCAAAATTCACCAAACTGCTCATGCCTACTGTTTAGCATATAACCAACATGGAACATTTCAGTTTGGGATTATTTGGACATTTAAAATAATATATAAAATTTAAATGCCCAAATGCAAGTAAGATATGATTTAATTCAAAAATCCAGAATGGTCCTAGAAATATGTGCAACATTTTTGGCAGAGGTTTTTAATCAATCCAAACATGATGAACTTTTCCCAAGGGCATTTTGGGTTTATTGAAAAGGATTTTAATTTGACCCTAGTTAAATTCATTTAGTGCTAGGGTTTGAGCATCCCCATTTAAGGTTTCCTTTGAAAATAAACATGATGCACCTAAGGACCAAGCAAGGCAGGCAAGGGCTGGTCTAGGGCTGTGACAATGTCTTTGTGCTTTTCATGTTTGCATCCGTAGTCGGATGTCTTGTATTGATGTTGTTGTATTCATGTGACTTTTATGAATTGTTGTATCCCCATGTATTTCTATAATGGTACGATGTAATGATATTCGTCTTGCTAAGCACCCGAAATGCGATTGTGCCCCAATCACGACTGTATCACGTGATCAGGATAGAATCGCATCTTGGGAGTGACACTACAGCCATCGCTGGTATGCCAGGTCGCGATGCCATGGTCAAGGCCAGGAGGTGATCGGCCCAAGGTCTGATAAGAGCTCCTGAGGCGCGATGCTCAAGAGGTCCCCATTGGCGTGCAAGCGGCTTCCGGAGACTAAGAAAGCGAGGCGGTGTTGCTGACGCGCGACTACCAAATCCCGCTCTGCGAGCGAGGATAGGGCATCAAGGAATTAACGACTTATCTTGACGATCGTGAGGTGGTTCTCCAAACGGCACGCCTGGTTTGTTCTCGAGGCTGAGATTTCGCGATTCCCTCCTGCTGGTCCTAGAGTTCTCCGTCGGCAGGGCCCGGCCCCGCGCGTACGTCAGCTGCCGCTGGCCTTGACCGGAAACCAGGACAAGACCAGGGAGTGAGGGGCAACGAAACCAGTTAGGCCCTTGGGTTGCGATGCCCAAGGGTCCCCTTGACGTACGAAAAGGCCCAAGCTCTTTGAGCCGGCTCCCCCCTCGTCCTTCGTGATGCTCTGCGTCCTTGGGTCCCAACCCTCGAGGGAAGCTCAGCTGCCGTTAGTATGCCAGGTCGCGATGCCGTGGTCAAGGACAAGGGGTGAGGGCTAGAGAATCAGTATGAGCCCCTGAGACGCGATGCTCATGGACCCGCCCTTTAACGCGCAAGCGAACTACGTGAGGAGGGGAGACCGGTGGGCCTGCCTGTCGTCGTGCTGCTGAGACTCTGGTGGATTAGCCTGCAACAGAATGACTTAGGTTCACGCTCGCGCTGGGCTTCTGATAATTCCGCAGGGAGACGAAGGCACCGTGGCCCTGGTGAGGTGACGCTTCCAGAGCAAGCCGTGGGTAAGAGCTCGGACCCTCGGGTTTGTCAGCGTTGCAGGGACGGACCCGAGCACAAGTGTCGTGCCAACGCATTCAGTCCCATTGCGAGATCAGCAGAAGTCCATTAGGTGGCGAAGGAGACCCCAAGGGGTGATGGTCAGACAGATGAGTGATTCAAATGCAACTGACAATTATAGTAATGCTAACTAAGGTAAAATTCAAGGGAGATACATGCCACCAGGACGAACCTATGCGGCCTGGGGATAATGCAGCCCGAGGGGCATCCCCCACAAAGTGATCTGAGATGCAAAAGGATACATGTTGCAGGGACAGGCCTGTGCGACCTGGGAATGATGCAGCCCGAGAGGCGCTCCCAGTTGAACGAAAGCAGGAAGGTGTAACCTCGCATAGTTGCTGAAGTAGTGTTGGTGTAGCTGAAGATGCTCGACGCAGACGCTGTTCCTTACGTGCCGGTTGGCTCCGGCCCGTCGCGAGGCTCCGGGGTTTCCCAGATCTCGCGGAGGGCTGAGTCCAACTCCGCCCGGATCTCCTTGTGCCTGGCCTCGCGAGTCGCTAGGACTTCCCGCATGTGGCGCTGGTTCAGGGCCGCCTAGTTAGGCAGGCCGAAAGGGCATGCATACGTAGCTGTGAGGGGGACCCTGGCACCAGCCCACTTGGGAAGGCCAGTACAGCTCCTAAGATGAGATCCTGTTGACTGCAAGGACGTTGACGCAGATACGCAGCCCGTCTCCTGAGCCTGGGCCGACAGCTGCCCTTAGAGGAGGCGGGCGACGCTCGCCCCACATGGCTCTCGGCTCCTGTAGGTCTTCAATGGTCTGGCTGATGAACTCCTGGGCGCTTGGTGCCTCACGCCTTGAGGCCTCTGGAGGAAAGTGTGTGGCGAAGCACTCCTCCACATGGTGCCCGAGCGCCTCCCTCGTGACATTGGCTAAGTCAGAGGCCCTCCAGAGGAGAGCCCCTAAGCCCAGCCTGAGGGGGGTGCCGGGCGCGCCATCCTATGCAAGAGAGGGAGGAGGCCCCTCCCTAGGTGTAGGTCCCGAGATGCTGCCGCCCTGTGTTGCATCACCATGAGGCTCCAGGGCGAGCAAGTGCTTCTTCTTCTTGGGGACGACATTAGGTGGGTAGATGACGCTCTTGCTGTCTGGATCCTCGACTGCTACCGCCTGGTAATTGCGCTCGAGTGTGCACACTTCGTCCTTCTCCTCACAGGCGATGGTGATGACGCCGCCGCTCCCCAGCATCTTGAGAACATTGTAGCCGTGGTGAGTCACTGCCATGAACTTGGCCAGGGCTGGGTACCTGAGGATGGCATTGTAAGGGAGGTGGATATGGGCGACATCGACGTCGATGAGCTCAGTGTGGTAGTTTTCTCGTTTGCCGAAGGTTACAGGCAGGCGGACCTGCCCTACGGGGGTGGTGGAGCCGCCAGTCACTCCGGAGAAGGGCTTGGTAGGTAGAAGTTGATCGTAGGGTACTTGGAGGCTGTCGAATGTTTTGATGGACAGGACATTGAGCCATGTGCCACCGTTAATGAGGGTCTTGGTAAGTTGGACCTTGCTGATGACGGGTGAACAAAGCATCCGGAGGGCGCCAGCCATAGCTATGCACTTGAGCTGATCTGCTGAACTGAAAGTGATGGGGCATCTGGACCACCTGAGTGGGCGGGTAGCCTCGAGCTTGGGGAGAGCCGTGTTTACTTCACGGGGGAATTGGTTGAAGAGGCGATGAGAAGCGGGGCTTGTGCTCCGCCCAAGATGCAAGCGATGGCACGTGGCTCCTGGAAGCCCCAAGCCCCCTCGTCCTGGTCGTCGTTTCTCCTTGGCGGTGGCAGAGGTGGTAGGCCGACCCTACCCTGAGGACGGTCCTCCCGAGGATGGTCCCTCAAGGCGTCCTCGCAAGGCTGGCCGTGCCAACGGTCCTCCCGAGGCTGATCACGGCAGTCCTGGTGGGGGCCGCGGTCGTCCCAGTGTCCCCCGGTCCGACTTCCCCCGCGGCTGTAGCCACGGTTGCCGCGCTCAGGGCATTGGGTGACGCGTCCTTCACAGAGGGCCCTGAGCTCTTTACAGTCATGAGTGTTGTGGCTGTGGATGATGTGGAAGGCGCAAAATGCTCGACCATTCTTGGGTGGCTTTGGGTAGTCGCGGCCGCCCTTCATTTCTGGTAAGGCTGCAAGCACTGCCGCTCCCTTGCGCTTTATGTCCTTGCTTTTGGCCTTCTTTTCTTCGGGTTCAGCAGCGGGGAGCTCGACGAGTGAGAGGCGCCCCTCCTCGGCCCTGGCGCACTTGGTCGCGAGGTTGAACAGCTCCAACGACGTGCACAAATCTTCGTGGATGGCTAGCTCCTCCTTCATCTTGACGTCGTAGACGTCATCTGAGAACTTCGAAATGATGGCCTCGTCCGTGACCTTGGGGATCTTGACGCAGACATTGTTGAAGTGTTGGATGAACTTCTTTAGGGTTTCTCCTCATTGTTGCTTGATAAGCCGCGGGTCACCTGCGGCCGGGGGACAGTCTCGGGTGCCCTGGAAGTTGGCGATGAGCCGATCGCGCATCTCATTCCAGGTAGAGATCGATTTTGCGGGTAGGTTCAAGAGCCATGACCGTGCGCCATTCTTGAGGGACATGGGGAACCAGTTCGCCATAATCTTCTCGTGGCCGTCGGACGCTTCGGTGCTCAGCTCGTAGAGCAGCAGGAACTCCGCGGGGTCGGGGGTGCCGTCGTAGCGTGGAGGCAGGTCGGGCTTGAACTTCCTAGGCCAGTTGACGTTGCGCAGCTCGGGAGCAAGGGCCTGATAGCCTGCTGTCAACACCGGAGCTTGTTGGGGAGGTGGAACTTGATCTCGATCCTCACGCGCTACAACGGCGGGAGGCGCGCGGTCTCGGCGCAACGGTGGAGGGAGTGTGGGCGCTCCACCGCGGGGCCACTGGATCTCTTGGTAGCTTCCTTCTTCGTGCACTGGCGCCGCGCGTGAGCGGTCACGCCGCGGGGCCACGTGCCTTGGATCTTGGACGACGCCTTGATGCGGGGGTAGCAGTGGAGCTTCATGGGCCTCGCCGTCCTCATGGGGAGGCAAACGAGGCAGGGAGAGGGACGGTGCTGGAGAGCCCCCAGCGGCACTGACGAGCTCAGTGATGCGTTCAAGCCATTCTTCATAGAAGTCGTCGACGGGGCGGTAGCGCAGGAGCTTGCATGCCATGATCAACGCAGCCTGCACGTCCACTGGTCCGCGGCGAGCGTGGGATGAAGAGACCGCCGGAGTCAGTGACGAGGTAGAAGTGCGTCCATCACGCCGCAGGGAGGGATGCAAGGACGATGCCTGCTGTTCATGCCGCGCCGGGCCGGTGGCGGCGTTGGTGGCAAGCGATGGAGAACGGCGGGGTGGTCCGCCGACAGGAGCACTCTGAGCGACACAGCCAGCAAGGGCAGCTCGCCGCTCAGTACGGGCTCTGCGAGCGTCGGCCATGGAACTGTTTTAATGATGGAGCGCTGATCGACGGGAGGGAAGTTTCGGCACACCCATACGTGGCGCTCCAAATGTCGGATCTAGGGTTCCGGCAAAACCTTTATGGTTCGAACTCTGGTGTGTGCATGAATATCTCTCCTTCCGCCCTAGCTCGTCTACTCAACAACCCAAGGCCTAGCTTGTCAGATTCGAAGAACTAGTGACACAATATTTATACTGGTTCAGGCCACCGTTCTGGTGTAATACCCTAATCCAGTGTGGTGTGGTGGATGTAGGCTGAGGAAGAACTATTATATGGACGAAATGCGTCTTGAGGAGAGGAGTTCTTGTGCTCAAGTGAGCTGGTGGTGTGTGGCCTTCTATCGGATCAACTCAAAATGGGATCAACTCCCGATCCGATGAGATGGTCCCAATGGTGGTGGCTAGTCCTATTTATAGCGACCCAGGTCCTCTTCCCAAATATTGAGCGGGAAGGAATCCCACAACAGCCAAATTTGAAGGGGGGCAACTAGTACAAGCTATCTTGACAAAGGTGGTCTTCGCCTGCCAAAGGCTCAGGTGGTGACACCGCCGTGGGCTCCGCGATGACCTCCGCTCTGCTGTACTGCTGGTCTTGATCTTGTTGCATTGATATGGAAACCTTTGCCTGATGCCTCGGGACTCTTCGTCTGCACCTGCTCCTTTAGCACCAAAGAGGAAACAGGCACTTCTGCGCCGGCTGGCGCCCGCCTGGCCTTGGTCGTCACTGCTCACGTCACGAGGACCTCGTGAGGTGCCCCTCACCTCGATATCTCCGATCCTCGCGAGCTGGCCTGGTGAGGCCGCCCCAGGGGATGCCTTGTGTTGTCCGCCTCGCGAGGCTCGGCCCCTCGCGAGGGTCTTGAGTGGTCGTTGAAGATGCTGGGCCGTACGAGGCCGCTTGGTGAGCCACGCCCTGGTCCACAGGCAGGTAAGTCTGGATACCCCCGTTCCCAGAACGTCGACAAGCTCTGTTGAGCCGTAGGATCTGACGCAGACATGCAGCCCCCTGCCCTCATCGGTAGACGGAGCGGTGCTTGGTGGCACGGGGCAAGGCTCGCATCGCATCTCCCTTGCATCTTAAAGATCCTTGATCGCCTTTGTGATGAACTCTTGAGAAACAGGCGCCTCGCGCCCTATGCTCTCCTCACGGAAGCGGGCGCTGAAACACGCCTCCACATGGGGCCCAGGTTAGAGGCCCTCCAGAGGAAAGCCCCCGAGTCTAGCCTGAGAGGGGCGTCGGGCGTGCCTTCCTATGCGAGAGGGGAAGGCGCCCCATCTGTGGGCGTGGGTCCTGAGGAACCACCATCGGGCATCCCGCACTCCTGAGGCCCCAAGGTGAGCGGTTGCTTCTTCTTCTTTGGGACAGCCTCGGGTGGGTAGCCAAAGCCCTTGGCATCTGAGTTCTCAACTTCTATGGCTTGGTAGGCATGCTCGAGGGAGCACACATCATCCTTCTCATTGCAGGCGACTGTGATGATGCCGCCGCTTCCTCGCACCTTGAGGATGTTGTAGCCATGGTGGGTCACCGCCATGAACTTGGCCAAGGACGGATACCCGAGGATGGCATTGTACGGGAGACGGATGTGGGCGACGTCGAAGTCGATGAGCTCGGTGTGGTAGTTCTTGTGGTCAGCAAAGGTGATAGGGAGGAGGATCTGCCCTATCGGGGTGGTGGAGCCTTCGGTCACTTCTGAGAAAGGCCTGGTAGGTTGAAGCTGGTCATATGGCACTTGGAACGTGTAGAAGGTCTCAACGGACAGGACGTTGAGTCATGCACCGCCATCGATGAGTGTCTTTGTGACAAGCACATTGCTGATGGTAGGCGAGCAGAGCAGCGAGAGGGCACCGGCCGCAGCCGCGCACTTAATCTGGCCAGCCGAGTCGAAGGTGACAGCTTACTTGGACCACTTGAGCGGACACACTGCTTTGTGCTTGGGGAGGACTGCATTCACCTCACGAGGAAATTGCTTGAAGACGCGATGAGATGGCAGGGCCTGAGCACCACCCAGGATGCAAACGATGGTGCGAGGCTCCTGAAAGCCCCCAACCCCATCATCTTGGTGGTGGTCATCGTTCCTTCTTGGTGGTGGTGGTAGCAGGGGAAGGCCAGTGTTGCCCTGAGGGCGGTCCTCATGAGGCTGGTCCCTCCAAGGGCCCTCATGAGGCTGGCCCTGTCAGTGGTCCTCGCGTGGCTGATCACGCCATCCTTGGCAAGAGTCTCGGTTCTCCCAGCGTCCTCCACCATGACCACCTCCATGGCAGTAGCCTTGGTTGTTGCGCTAGCGGCGACGACCGAGGCACCCGTTGCGGATGGCCCTAAGCTCCTGGCAGTCGCTGGTGTTGTGGTTGTGCATGTTGTTGAAGATGCAGGACGGATGGCTGCCTTTGGAAGACTCGGGGTAGTCACACCCGCGCTTCATCGTAGGCTCAGCCGCGAGCACAGCTGGTCCCTTGTGCTTGGCTTCCTTGGTCTTGGCCTTGTTGTCTTGCGGGTCAGCCTCGGGGAGCTCGACAAGCGAGAGGCGACCCTCTTCTGCCCTTGCACACTTGACTGCCATGTTGAACATCTCTAGAGCCGAGCACAGGTCCTCATGAATGGAGAGCTCCTGCTTCATCTTGACGTCCCAGACGCCGTCAGTGAACAAGGAGATGATGGCCCCGTCTCTCACCTTGGGAATCTTGATGCGTACGTTGGTAAAACGCTAGATGTACTTGCACAAGATTTCCCCTGACTTCTGCTTGATACGCCACAGGTCGCCTACCGCAAGGGCGCGGTCCTGAGTCCCTTCGAAGTTGGAGATGAATCGTTCGTGCAGCTCCTCCCAGGAGGAAATCGACTTCACCGGGAGGTTCAGGAGCCACGACCGCGCACCATCCTTGAGAGCCATGGGGAACCAATTGGCCATGACCTTCTCGTCGCCACTGGCCGCCTCGATGCTCGGCTCGTAGAGCTATAGGAACTCAGCGGGGTTGGGTGTTCCATCATAGTGTAGGGGCATGTCACAACCCTAGTTCTGGTATGCACTAGGCTAGCTTTGGTGTTTTGCTTCATGTTTAAATTTTCAAATGAAATTGAAATGGGGACTTGTGAAAGCCTTAGGAATCTTTTTGAAAATGACCCAGATAAAAATTGCTCCAAAAGGGTCCAAGAAAATGTTCATGTCTCTCTATGAAAATATTGGTCAGAAGTAAAATTCAAACCAATATTTTTAGGAGCTCATAAATATTTATTTTGGGCATTTGGAATTAATGCAATAAATATTCGCATTGGATATATATTTACTATATTTTTAATATATGTCCAATAATTCTGGAATTTGTGAGGGGCTTTGGAATACTCCTTCTAGTCCCTACAAAAATTGTCAGAAGATTTTAAATGATTTAGTTTAAATAAAAACAAATGTCAGAAATAGATAAGAAAAATAAAAGGGGAAGAGTTACATGTGCTCACCTGTCGGCCCATCTGCTCTTGCCCAGCACCCGGCCCAGCTGACTGGCGACGCCAGTCACCCCCAACCTCCCGCCAGGAGGCCAGGGGCACGTGTTCACCGCGTGCCCGCGCGCATCGCGCCACCTCCTGCCTGCCTGCTCCTCGCCCTCGATGCCTGGACGCCCTGGAGAGACGCCACACACCCCGCAAGCCCCTCTCACTCTCCCCCGTCCTCATCCCGCTCCTCTCCTCTATTGCTGCAACCACCGCCACCCCCTTGGCCTCTCTCCATGCCTGAGAGCTCCGCCCCGTCGTCATCGTCCTCTCCGACGAGCTGTGCATCGCCGGATGCATCATGTCGTCGTTATCACCGTCGTCTTCACCTTCGGCCGCCGAAGACCCCCTCTGCCGCCCTGCTCGCTTCGGCCCTCATCCGAGCTCGTCGTCTGCATCGCTGCAACCGCCGTGAGCCTCTCCCTCGTACCCCCCCTCTCCGTTTCGTCGTTCACCTCCCGTAGTTGTCGCTTCGTCGACGACCGAGAACCACCACCGCCTGAGCTCATCGCCGACGCAGCTCCGGTGACCAAATGGTCACTCCGGCGTGCCTAACATGTTCCCCGCCTTGCGTAACAGCCATCTAGTGCAAGACCCCTCCCTTTTGCACGCCTTGGCCTCGATCCCGAGCTCACCCGAGCTCCGGCCGCCGCCGAGGACGACGTCATGCCCTCCCCCGGCCACCACACACCCTCCTCCTCCCACCGTCGGATGCGCGTGAGCTCTAGCTCCTCATAGATGGGCTCGGCCACCGATTTGGTCACCGGAGCGGCGTTTCCGAGCCCCTCCGCCGTCTCTGGCCTTGCCGGAGATGAGCCGTGGGTCAACTCCGGTGAGTTTGACCCCGGTTGGCTGGGTTTGACTCCCCTGTGAGTCACTGACATGTGGGCCCTGCCCAGCTAATTAGTTGTTAGGATTAGTAATAGTGTGAATTATCTTTGTGAGTTAAAACTGTGACACTAACAGTGGGCGCCAGCCCCACTAACCCTTTTAATTAGTTTAGTTTAACCCTCTGTTAGCCATGTGTCACTCAAGTGTGGACCCCACACGTCGGGTTTGACTTGAGTCAGAGATGCTGACTTGCTGACATAGGCATGACGCAGTGCTGACGCAATAAATGATTTTCTGGAATTGTTTTAATTCAGGAAAATCCAGAAAATTGTTTAAACTTCAAAAAATCACAGAAATTAAACTGTAGCTCAATTTGAAATAATTTATATATGAAAAATTATCAAAAACGTTCAATCTATCCATCTGTACTTGTTTCATGCATGCCAAAAGAAGTTATACCTGCCGAATATATGAAAACACATAAATGGCATTTTAAATGCTTAAGTTTGGAGGTGCATTTGAACCCTTGGTTCAAATTGACTTCACCCAAATGAATGCTAGTTGCATTAGCTCAAACAACATCACATATTCATGCCATGTTCATGCATCATATTATTGCATATGCTTGTGTTTGAT
Organism: Secale cereale; assembly: GCA_902687465.1. Classification (NCBI taxonomy): domain Eukaryota; kingdom Viridiplantae; phylum Streptophyta; class Magnoliopsida; order Poales; family Poaceae; genus Secale; species Secale cereale. Next base: position 342,123,028 of record LR738710.1, on the reverse strand, counting down.
TGTCGGCACAGTCCTTCTCGATTGGTCCAGCTCGGGAGACCGTTCCAGAGTACCTGTCAGAGGAGCAGTGCCCTACCATTGTTTTATCAGGCAAGCAAACCCCTTTGTTCATTCTGATACAATCCCTCTCTCGCTCCTGCTCTCTGTTATTGCATTAGGACAACAACGATTCAAGTGCTACTTTTTCTGCGGTAGTTGAACCCATTCCTCTACATGACCTGTCATTGCCACAGTAAGTAGTTGAAACCCACTAGCATGTGTAGGAGTTGATTGAGCCCTGTTGTGTTCCTACCATGCCATGCCTGCTATTGCTTAGAGTGTGTCAGGTCTGATTCATTGGGAATGAATTCGAGTGTTATGCTATGTTCTGATGCTGAGAGTTAAGTGTGTGAACACGATTTGGTAAAGGTAGCGGTGAGAGGCCATCTAGGAGTACATGGTCGGTTGTCTCATTGGAACCGTCCCTAAGAACTAAGTTCTGTGTATGTTGTGCAATGACTAGCTACTACCACACATTGGGTTCCGGTCACTCGACCCCTCTCGACTTATTAATCAACATGATCTCTGTTCAGGAGTTGCAACTAGTTTCTGGTGTTTGTAGGTAGTGCTAGTAGTCTACCAAGTGGCACCCGGCTAGGTAGGCTTGGGACAGACTAGGTACCGTGGCACAGTGTACCAAGCGAAGATCCATCTGGCGAGGTGTGCTTGGGAACCCTGCGCACATCGTTTGGGGCCGTGAGCGACACCCCGGCCAAATCTCCTTGCGGATGGAACCCAAATAGGCGATAAACCTGGATTAGAGTCTTGTGTTGTTAGTCTGGTCGTGGCCTACACCCTCGCTAGGCTTCTGTTTGAAGGTTGCCGAGATACACGACGTGTACATGGCGGTAAGTGGCGAGAGCATGTGTGAAGAAGTACACCCCTGCAGGGTTAACATGATCTATTCGAATAGCCAGGTCCATGGTTATGGACTTCTTTGATGCTTACGTTATACATAGACAACTTGAAGTGGATACTCTAAAATACTCAAGACAAGTGTGAGTGCTATGGATGGCCTTCTCGTAGGGAGACGGGGATGAATCCATAGCGGTGTATTGTGTGGTGCTTAGTGGACTCGTCTGCGCCACCTCAAAAGAGTTACCAAAGTCGTAGTACAGGATAGCCACTGAGTCAAAGCTGGCTTGCTGCAACTAAACCCCACTTTGCCTTCTTGATACAAATGCATGTATGATAGGATCTGATGTAAGTCTTGCTGAGTACCTTTGTACTCATGTTTTCTTAATTTATGTTTTGCAGAGGAGACTTCAGTCTCACTAGTAGTTCCGCTTGGACTTCGACAAGTAGCTTGTTACCTCAGCTACGATCTCGTACGAGTGTTGTAGATAGTCAGGCTCTTCAGCCTTTTTCATTTGTAGTTGTCTATACTCAGACATGTTACGCTTCCGCTTGTTGCTTGTATGCTCTGAATGTTGGGTCATGAGACCCATGTTTGTAATATCTGGCTCCTCGGAGCCTAATGAATAAATACTTGTTTCATAGAGTCTTGTTGTGATGCCATGTTGTATTTGCACATATCAAGTATATTGTGTGTATGTTGTTGAAATGCTTGGTATGTGTGGGATCCGACAACCTAGTTGTTTCCTCTTGGTAGCCTCTCTTATGGGGAAATGTCTCCTAGTGCTTCCACCGAGCCTTGGTAGCTTGCTACTGCTCCGGAACACTTAGGCTGGCCGGCATGTGTCCTTCTTTGTTCCCATGTCTGTCCCTTTGGGGAAATGTCACGCATTGTTCCTTTAAGTCCTTGTAGCTTGCTACGACTTGGGTTCATACGTTGATGACCGACACGTTCGTTGCTGGGTCATGTATGCTTCTCCCTGTAAGTTAGTGCCACCTTGGGTTTATAACTAGTCATGTCGGCCCGGGTTCTCTGTCATATGGATGCTAGCGACACTATCATATACGTGAGCCAAAATTCGCAAACGGTCCCGGGCTAGGTAAGGTGGCACCCGTGGGGATATCGTGTGTGAGGCCGCAAAGTGATATGATGTGTTACATGCTAGACCGGTGTGACTTAGGATCGGGGTCCCGACAACTTTGGTATCACAGCCTGACTGTCTGTAGGATTACTAAGCCAAACTGGTCAAAGTTTAGTCTAGAAATTCTTTAGTTATATAAGGGAATTGATTGTGGAAGGGAACATAAGGCTCTTTTTACTCCTTACACCTCATGTCTTCTGATCTGAGTCATCCTACCTTTCCTACGGGGTGAAGGAACTAGTCTTTCTCTTCCGTCTATCGGGATCACGAGTTACTACTCCGTAGTCCCATAGGTTTGGTTGATCAGAGTCATACTCATGTTTTCAAGTTCTTCCGGTGTAGTCTGTCTATTGCTATCACAGAACCTTGAGTGATGATGTTGACTTGTTATACTACCCCTTTGTTAACAGCATGTCTCATTCTGAGCATTTTACTGCCGTTATGTTGTCGGAATTGTCCTAGTAGTTCGAGAGATACTAATTTCTTGTTCTACCTTGTGCATCCTATAGTGATGTTGATTCCGTCCTGGGTTTCATTTCCCAGGATTTCTTCAGTTAAGCGAAGCTCAGTTGCTCGTAGACAGAACCTCCGAGGTGGTAGGGATGAGGAGGATCCTCCCGACCAGCCTTCATTGGCAGAGTTAATGTTAGAGATGGAGAGAAACAAGCGTGAGTCTAACCGCTTGTTGGCACGTATTGAGGAGAACACCGCACATCGGAGCAAAGGGTCAGCAACCATCCATGACTTCATTGGTTTGAAACCACCAACCTTCCATCATCCCGTTGAGCCACTCGATGCAGAAGACTGGCTCCGTAGTATCACTCACAAGCTGCGTTCTACGAACGTAGCTGAAGGTGACAAGGTCATCTATGCCACTTATCACCAGGAAGGTCCTGCTAGTATTTGGTGGCAGAACTATGAGGCCATGATTCCAGCTGCCAGATTCCTACCTGGAGAGATTTCACAGAGGCTTTTCGCGAGCATCACATTCCTCAAGCTCTTATTGATCGCAAGAGAGAAGAGTTCTGTAGTTTTACCCAGGCTAAGATGGTTGTTGATGCTTATAGTACATAGTTTGAGAACCTCGCCCGATATGCTACAGAGGAGGTGTCCACGGACGCCAAGAAGCAGGCTAGGTTCCGGAAGGGTCTCAACCCCAAGTTGCGTCGTGATCTCCACTTGCATCATTGCAACACATTCCAGACAACTCAGCTCACTTACGAGGAGTCTCATAAGCACACCCTTGATTTGGGATCTTCCTCCGGTTCTAGTTCTCAAAAGCACCGGTTTGGGTTCTGAACTCTGTTCTTCCACCCAGTTATACACCGTGGCCATCTTATGTGGTACCTCACCCAGTTCAGCAGTATGCTCCACCCAGGCCTATTGGTGGACCATCTGCCAATGCGGGTCCACGTCCTACCTCCAGGATTTGTTACAAGTGCGGAGAGCGAGGCCACGTTGCCCGTAATTGCACTCAGACCCGTGTTGCTCCACCCCAGTCTGAGCAATCTGTTGGCTGTGATAAGCCATAACGCAAGATGATCTGTGTCAAGTCAGCTCCCGCTGAACATGGACGTGTGCATCACGTCTCAGCCAAAAACGATCATGATGATCCAGATGTCGTTCTTGGTACACTCCTTGTCAATTGTCATCCGGCATCGGTTCTGTTCGAAACCGGAGCATCTCATTCTTTCATTTCCAAAAGTTATGCCCGCTTGCATGACATGTCATTTTGTGATATGCCCTCCCCACTACTCATTCAAACTCCTAGATCCAAATGGCAAACCTCTAGTGTAAGCCATGGAAATTAAATCCTTGTTGACACACTTGTGTTCCTTGCATCACTTGTAGCCCTCAAGTCTTTAGATATTAATATCATCTTGGGTGGACTGGATGACAGCTCATCATGCCAAGATTGATTGTTATACTAGGTTTGTTCAGCATACACATCCATCTGGCAAGATGGTCACTGTCACCACTAGAGTTGCAAAGTGTCAACTGTATTCCCTTAATGCCAGTCCTCTTCCAGACCTTGAAGATATCCCGATAGTCCGAGACTTTCCGGATGTCTTTCCAGAGAAAGTGTCAAGTGTTCCACCTGAGAGAGATGTAGAGTTTTTCATAGATCTTATCCCAGGAACCGCTCCAATCTCTAGGAGACCTTACAAGATGTCACCCTTAGAACTAGCTGAGCTTAAGAAACAACTTGATGAGTCCTTGCAATAGGGTTTCATCTGTCCTAGTTCTTCTCCTTGGGCTTGCCCCATCATCTTCGTCAAGAACAAGGATGGTACAGATCGGATGGTTGTAGATTATTGTCCCGTTAATTTGGTCATGGTGAAGAACAAGTATCCGCTCCCCAGGATCAACGACCTGTATGATCAGCTCGCTGGATCCTCAGTCTTCTCCAAGATGGATTTGAGGTTAGGCTACCATCAAATCAAGATTAGAAACAGGGACATTCCTAAGACGGCTTTTGTCACTCATTATGGCCAGTATGAGTACACCGTCATGTCCTTCGGTCTAACCAACGCGCCAGCTACTCTCTCCCGCTTGATGAACTCGATCTTCATGGAGTACTTAGATAAGTTCGTCGTAGTTTACCTCGATGATATTCTTATTTACTCGAAGAATGAGGAAGAGCATGCCGAACATCTTAGACTTGTGTTAGAAAAACTCAGAGAGCACCGCCTTTATGCCAAGTTCTCTAAGTGTGAATTTTGGTTGCCAGAAGTGACCTATCTCGGCCATGTAATCTCTTGTAAGGGCATTGCTGTCAATCCCGAGAGAGTTCAAGCCGTCCTTGATTGGGCTCCACCTGAAAAAGTTTAACAAGTTAGGAGTTTCCTTGGTCTAGTCAGCTATTGTCGCCGCTTTGTTGAGAACTTCTCTAAAGTGGTCAAGCCACTCACGGAACTTCTCAAGAAAGATAAAAAGTTTGAGTGGTCCCCATAGTGTGAGCACAGTTTTCTGGAACTGAAAAGACGCCTGACTTCTGCTCCCATACTTGTGCCACCGGATTTCACCAAGGACTTTGTTATCTATTGTGACGCCTCACGACAGGGACTAGGTTGCATTCTTATGCAGGATCGTCATGTGATTGCCTATGCATCTCGACAGTTGCATCCACATGAGGAGAATTATCCTACACATGATCTAGAGCTTGCAGTCGTAGTCTATGCCCTTAAGACCTAGCGACATTACCTCCTTGGTAATCGTTGCGAGATCTACACCGATCACCAGAGCCTCAAGTATATCTTCACCCAACCAGATTTGAACCTTAGGCAAAGACGTTGGTTGGAGTTGATCTCAGATTACGACTTAGGGATTACTTACACCCCAGGCAAGGCCAATGTCATGGCTGATGCGTTGAGTCGTAAGTCCTATTGCATCAATCTCATGTTGCAGTGGGGCCAACCACTTCTCCATGAGGAATTATGTAAGTTTAACCTTCACATTGCTCCTCACGGATTCCTTTCTACCTTGGTGGCGAAACCTACTCTTGTGGATCATATCATAGAAGCCCAGAAGCATGATACAGGGATTACCCGAATCAAGAGAAACATTAAGAAGGGAGTTGGTGGATGTTTCTCTATAGATGATCGAGGTGTTGTTCTCTTCCAGAACCGCCTGGTGGTTCCCAAGAAGCATCATCTTCGACAATTGATCCTTAAGGAGGCTCATGATTCACCTCTCATGATCCATCCTGGTAGTACTGAGATGTATCAGGACCTACGCCAGAGGTTCTGGTGGACTAGGATGAAGAGAGAAATCGCTCAGTTCATTGCTAACTGTGACGTTTGTCGTCGCGTTAAGGCAGAGCATCAAAGACCTGCTGGCACCCTTCAGCCTCTAGCTATTCCTGAGTGGAAATGGGATAAAGTTGGTATGGACTTCATCACCGGCTTTCCCAGGACCAAGAGAGGAAATAATGCTATCTTCGTAGTCATTGATCGTCTGTCCAAAGTGGCTCACTTCCTACCTGTTTGGGAGAGTATCACTGCTAGCCAGCTTGCTGACTTTATATTTCTCGAATAGTGTCACTTCATGGTGTTCCACTAGAGATCAATTCAGACCGTGGTAGTCTTTTCACTTCTCATTTCTAGGAGAGTTTCCAGACTGCCATGGGCGCCCATCTTTCCTTTAGTACCGCTTTCCACCCTTAGTCAAGTGGTCAGGTGGAACGGGTCAACCAAATTCTTGAAGACATGCTTAGAGCTTGGCTTATCTCATTTGGTATGGATTGGGAGAAATGTCTTCCTTTCACCGAGTTTGCTTATAACAATAGCTATCATTCCAGTCTCAAGAAAGCTCCTTTTGAGATTCTCTATGGACGAAGATGTCGAACACCTTTGAACTGGTCAAAAACCGGTGAAAGATAATTCTTTGGACCGGATATGATCCTGGAAGCAGAAGAGCAAGTTCGCATTATTTGTGAGAATTTGAAAACAGCCCAGTCTCGTCAAAAGAGCCAGTATGATCGTCATCATAAGGAAGTGGCTTATGAGGTTGGCGACAAATTACCTTCGGGTTACTCCTTTGAAGGGTACCCATTGTTTCGGTATCAAGGGCAAGTTGGCTCCTCGTTACATTGGTCCTTTTCGCATTCTCGCTAAACGAGGAGAGGTTGCCTACCAATTGGAACTACCCCCACATCTTTCTCTAGTTCATGATGTCTTCCACGTCTCTCAACTTAGGCGTTGCTTCTCGGATCCCATCTGCGGAGTGGACCACGAAATGCTTGATCTCCAAGATAACCTCACATATCGAGAGCACCCCGTTCGCATTCTGGATCAAGCAGAGCATGTCACTCGACATCATAACATCAAGTTTCTCAAGGTTCAGTTGTCTCATCATTCCGAGAGAGAAGCTACTTGGGAGTGAGAAGATCGTCTCCGACTGGAGTACCCCACTTTCTTTCCGCCGACTCCTGAACCTCGGGACGAGATTCTTTCGAGTGGGCGCGAGTTGTCACAACCCTAGTTCTGGTATGCACTAGGGTAGCTTTGGTGTTTGCTTCACGTTTAAATTTTCAAATGAAATTGAAATGATGACATCTGAAAACCTCAGGAATCTTTTTGAAAATGACCCAGATAAAAATTGCTCCAAAAGGGTCCAAGAAAATGTTCATGTTTCTCTATGAAAATATTGGTCAGAACTAAAATTCAAACCAATATTTTTAGGAGCTCATAAATATTTATTTTGGGCATTTGGAATTAATGCAATAAATATTTGCATTGGATATATATTTACTATATTTTTCATATATGTCCAATAATTCTGGAATTTGTGAGGGGCTTTGGAATACTCCTTCTAGTCCCTACAAAAATTGTCAGAAGATTTTAAATGATTTAGTTTAAATAAAAACAAATGTCAGAAATAGAAAATAAAAATAAAAGGGGAAGAGTTACCTGTGCTCACCTGTCGGCCCATCTGCTCTGGCCTAGCAGCCGACCCAGCTGACTGGCAACACCATTCACCCCAACCTCCCGCCAGGAGGCTAGGGGCGCGTGGTCGCCGCGTGCCCGCACGTGCCGCGCCAACTCCTGCCTGCCTGCTCCTCGCCCTCGACGCTTGGACGCCCTGGAGAGACGCCACGCACCCCCCAGGCCCCTCTCACTCTCCCCCGTCCTCATCACCCTCCTTTGTTCTCTCCCCTACTCGGAACGGAGCGCGCCGTGGCCGTCGCTCGCTGTTGCCGCAGCCACCGCCTCCCCCTCGGCCTCCCTCCGTGCCTGAGAGCTCCGCCCCATCGTCCTCGTCCTCTCCGTCGAGTTGTGCATCGCCGGACGCATCCTGTCATCATCATCACCGTCGTCTTCACCTCTGGCCACCGAAGATCCCCTCCACCACCCTGCTCGCTCCGGCCCTCCTCCGAGCTCGTCGTATGCATCGCTGCAACCGCCGTGAGCCTCTCCCTAGTACCCCCCTCCGTTTCGTCGTTCACCTCCCGTAGCTGTCGCTTCCTCGACGACCGAGAACCACTGCCGCCTGAGCTCGTCACCGACGCAACTCCGGTGACCAAATGGTCACTCCGACATGCCTAACATGTTCCCTGCCTCACGTAACGCCCCCCTAGCGCAAGACCCTCCCTTTTGCACGCCCTGGCCTCGATCCCGAGCTCACCCGAGCTCCGGCCGCCACCGAGGTCGATGTTGTGCCCTTCTCCGGCCACCACACGCCCTCCTCCTGCCACCGTCGGATGTGCGCGAGCTCCAGCTCCTCGTAGATGGGCTCGGTCGCCGAAGCGGCGTTTCCGAGCCCCTCCGCCATCTCTGGCCTCACCAGCGACGAGCCGTGGGTCAACTCCGGTGAGTTTGACCCCGGTTGACTGGGTTTGACTCCCCTGTGAGTCAATGACATTTGGGCCCTGCCCAGCTAATTAGTTGTTAGGATTAGTAATAGTGCTAATTATCTTTGTTAGCTAAAACTGTGACACCGACAGTGGGCCCCAGCGCCACTAACCCTTTTAATTAGTTTAGTTTAACCCTCTGTTAGCCCTGTGTCACTGACGTGTGGACCCCACACGTCAGGTTTGACTTGAGTCAGCGTTGCTGACTAGCTGACGCAGGCATGACGCAGTGCTAACGCAATATATGATTTTCCGGAATTGTTTTAACTCGGGAAAATCCAGAAAATTGTTGAAACTTCAAAAAATCACAGAAATTCAACTGTAGCTCAGTTTGAAATAATTTATATACGAAAAATTATCAGAAAAATTCAATCTATCCATCTGTACTAGTTTCATGCATGACAAAAGAAGTTATACCTGCTGAATATATGAACACACATAAATGGCATTTTAAATGCTTAAGTTTGGAGTTGCATTAGAACCCTTGGTTCAAATGGACTTCACCCAAATGAATGCTAGTTGCATTAGCTCAAACAACATCACATATTCATGCCATGTTCATGCATCATATTTTTGAATATGCTTGTGTTTGATTGTCGGCTCCGTCCTTCTCGATAGGTCCAGCTCTGGAGACCGTTCCAGAGTACCTGTCAGAGGACCAGTGCTCTACCGTTGTTTTATCAAGCAAGCAAACCCCTTTGTTCATGCTGATACAATCCCTCTCTCGCTCCTGCTCTCTGTTATTGCATTAGGACAACAACGATCCAACTGCTACTTTTGCTGCGGTAGTTGAACCCATTCCTCTGCATGACCTGTCATTATCACAGTAAATACTGGAAACCCACTAGCATGTGTAGGAGTTGATTGAGCCCTGTCGTGTTCCTACCATGCCATGCCTGCAATTGCTTAGAGTGTGTCAGGTCTGATTAATTGGGAATGAATTGGAGTGTTATGCTATGTTCTGATGCTGAGAGTTAAGTGTGTGAACACGATTTGGTAAAGGTAGCGGTGAGAGGCCATGTAGGAGTACATGGTCGGTTGTCTCACTGGAACCGTCCCTAAGAACTGAGTTCTGTGTATGCTGTCCAATGACCAGCTACTACCACACATTGGGTTCCGGTAACTCGACCCCTCTCGACTTATTAATCAACATGATCTCTGTCCAGGAGTTGCAACTAGTTTCTGGTGTTTGTAGGTAGTGCTAGTAGTCTACTAAGTGGCACCCGGCCAGGTGGGCTTGGGATAGACTAGGCACCGTGGCACGGTGTACCAAGCGTAGATCCATCCGGCGAGGTGGGATTGGGAACCCTGCGCACATTGTTTGGGGCCATGAGCGACACCCCGGTCGGATCTCCTTGCGGATGGAACTCGAATAAGCGATAAACCTGGACTAGAGTCTTGTGTGGTTAGTCAGGTCGTGGCAGACACCCTCGCCAGGCTTCCGTTTGAAGGTTGCCGAGATACACGACTTGTACATGGCGGTAAGTGGCGAGAGCGTGTGTGAAGAAGTACACGCCTGCAGGGTTAACATGATCTATTCGAATAACCAGGTCCACGGTTATGGACTTCTTGGATGCTTACGTGGTACATAGACAACTTGAAGTGGATACTCTAAAATACTCAAGACAAGTGTGAGTGCTATGGATGGCCTTCTCGTAGGGAGACGGGGATGAATCCATAGTGGTGTATTGTGTGGTGCTTAGTGGACTCATGTGCGCCACCTCAAAAGAGTTACCAACAGTCGTAGTACAGGATAGCCACTAAGTCAAAGCTGGCTTGCTGCAACTAAACCCCACTTTGCCTTCTTGATACAAATGCATGTATGATAGGATCTGATGTAAGTCTTGCTGAGTACCTTTGTACTCATGTTTGCTTAATTTATGTTTTGCAGAGGAGACTTTAGTCTCACTAGTAGTTCCGCTTGGACGTCGACAAGTAGCTTGTTACCTCAGCTACGATCTTGTACAAGTGTTGTAGATAGTCAGGCTCTTTAGCCTTTTTCATTTGTAGTTGTCTGTACTCAGGCATGTTATGCTTCCGCTTGTTGCTTGTATGCTCTGAATGTTGGGTCATGAAACCTATGTTTGTAATATCTGGCTCCTCGGAGCCTAATGAATAAATACTTGTTTCATAGAGTCTTGTTGTGATGCCATGTTGTATTTGCACATATCGAGCATATTGTGTGTATGCTGTTGAAATGCTTGGTATGTGTGGGATCTGACAACCTAGTTGTTTCCTCTTGGTAGCCTCTCTTATGGGGAAATCTCTCCTAGTGTTTCCACTGAGCCTTGGTAGCTTGCTACTGCTCCGGAACACTTAGGCTGGCCGGCATGTGTCCTTCTTCGTTCCTGTGTCTGTCCCTTTGGGGAAATGTCACGCGTTGTTCCTTTAAGTCCTGTTAGCTTGCTACGATTTGGGTTCATACGTTGATGACCAACACGTTCGTTGATGGGTCATGTATGCATGTCCCTGTAAGTTAGTGCCACCTTGGGACTATAACTAGTCATGTCGGACCGGGTTCTCTGTCATATGGATGCTAGCGACATTGTCACATACGTGAGCCAAAATGCACAAACGGTCCCGGGCCACGTAAGGTGGCACCCGTGGGGATACCGTGCGTGAGGCCGCAAACTGATATGATGTGTTACATGCTAGACCGGTATGACTTAGGATCAGGGTCCCGACAGGGCATGTCTGACTTGAATTTGTCGGGCCAAACGATGCAGCGTAACTCCGGGGTGAACGCCCGGCAGCCTGCCGCGCCTCCGGGTGCTCACCGTGGAGGTGGAGCCTGATCAGGGTGTTCATGTGCCGCTGTGGGACGTGCCGCGCGACCTTGATGAGTGTCACAGCCCTAGATCAGCCCTTGTTGTCTTGCTTGTAATTAGTTGCACTTGAGTGCATCATGCATCATGTCTACTTTCTTTTGAAGGTTGAAATGGGGATTGTTCAAACCCTAGCACTTCAAATTTTCAAATAGGTCCAGTCAAAAAAAATTGCATTCAATGTTTCCAAAGTGTTCTTATTAATTGTTTGATATTTTTGGCAAGGCTTTTGCACCAAACCAAAAATAATGAAAATTTCTAGGATTATTTTTGGCACTGAATTTAAATCATTATTGTATTCGAATTTGGAGTTATATTCATAATATATAGAATATATTTCCAAATAACTTTGAACTAATTTATGTGCTCCTAGAAAAGTCCATAGGAAACATAAAAATACTCACACGATGTTTTGGCACTTGTTTGAATTTGTTCAAATTCAAAACAGTGGCAAAAGAAATAAACAAAGAAAAGAAAAACAGAAAACAGAAAAGAATTAGAAAAGAAAGAGAGACAGAGAGTTTCACCTGGGCCTTGCCTGCCTGGCCCAACTCCTGTTTAGGCCCAGCCCACCAGGGGCAAGGTTGTCTTCAACCTTGCGCCTACTGGCAGCCAGCGCACGTGCCGAGCAGCCACCTCCTGCTTCGCGCTGTCGACGCCTCCTGCGCCCTCGTCTGGTGCCGTGGAGCTGGCCTGGACGCCCTCAACCTTATCCCTCTCTCTGCTCTCTCCCTCGTGGCCTCCCCTCCCCTGGCTTTCTCCCTCTCTCCACCGAGCGAGCTCGTCGCCGCCGCTTGGCACCACCGCGGCCACAGCCTCCCCCTCGACTCTTCGACGTGTCCAAGAGCTCAGTCTCCTCACGCTGAAGCTCCTCGCCGATCCGCCCGATGCCGGGAGCCCCTGGAGCGGCTTCATCGACCTCTTCTTCCTCCTACGACCGCGGAGATTGCCGGCG
>LR738710.1:342098612-342110781 GCA_902687465.1 Secale cereale | reverse complement strand
CGCCTCCCTGTGAGCTCCTACGCCGAAACGCCCTCTTCCCCTCTTCTTTTTCGTGCCGTAGCCGCCACCCCACGAGCACCCGACGCCGTCGTCCGCCATGGCCGGCGAGCCCCGTGCTCTCGAGCCCCTCCGCTCGTACCCGTGGCAATAGCATGTTTCTGGTGATCCGCAGATGCGACCTAGCCCATCAGCTCCTCCCCTAGCGCACCGCAACCCCGAACCCATCTGCTCCCAAACTCCGACGCCGCCAAACCTCGACGCCGCGTTCGCTTCCGGCCATCCCAGCCGCTGGCTCCGATCCCTTTGGATGCGGAAGAGCGCCAGCTACGCGTAGAGCCTCTCCGTCGCTGTTTTGGTCGCCGGAGGGCTTTTTCCGAGCCCCTCCGCCGCGTGTGTCGCCGCCAGCGACGAGCCGCCGGCGCTTTTGACTTGTTTGACCGATGGGTTTACCACCCCGGGTCACTTATGTATGGGCCGCACGCCCTTAGTTAACCACTGACTCGCTGACAAGTGGGGCCCGCCCTATTAATTAACCTAGGTTAGTACTAATTAATTGGTTAGTTAGTTAGTCACTCACTTGTGGGCCCTGCCCTGTCTAATTATAGTTTAGGATTTAATTAGTGCTAATTAACCCTGTTAATTAGCAGAACCACTGATGTGTGGACCCCACACGTCAGGTTTGACCTAGACTGACCATGTTGACCTGCTGACACCAGAGTGACGTCATGCTGATGCAATAATTGTTTTCCGGGATTTTAAATAAATCAGAAATGATTTATTTATTCCAGAAAATAGTTAAAGCTTCTAAAAATCATAGAAAATAATCTATAGCTCCAATGAAAATAATTTATATATGAAAAATGATCAGAAAAATTCAAGGAATCTGTTTATGGCATTTTCATGCATGTTTGAACAACCTAAGGTTGTTGTATATGACCATTTTCATATTTGGCATTTAAATAATCACATATGAAGTTTGAATTTGAACCCTTGGTTCAAATCAACCTCATTTAATATGGTTGCTAGTTGCATTAGTTCAATCAACAGCATATTGCCATGTCATGATCATGCATCATATTGTTGCATTGCATTGATTATGTTATTTCTCTGTTGCCGGTGTTTGTCCCCTCATAGTAGACGACGTTCCGAAGATTTGAGATCGATGACACTGATGAAGACATAGTACTATCTTCGGAAGTGCCAGGCAAGCAAACCCCCATTGAGCATTCCGATACAATCCCACTCTCTCGCTCCTGCTCTCTTTACTGCATTAGGACAACAACGATTGAACTGCTTTTTGCTGCGGTAGCTGAACCCCTTTCTTCTGCATGACCTGTCATTGCCACAGTAAATAGTTTAAACCCACTAGCATGAGTAGGAGTTGTTTGAGCCATGTTGTGCCTACTCATTCATGCTTTCTGGTTATGCCTGCTATTGCTTAGAGTTGTGTCAGGTCTGATTCATCGGGGATGAATTGGAATGGTGATGAACATGTCCTACTGTGTGTGAGCTAAGTGTGTGAACACGTTTTGGTAAAGGTAGCGGTGAGAGGCCATGTAGGAGTACATGGTGGATTGTCTCACTGGAACCGTCCTTAAGAACTGAGTTCTGTGCAAGTTGTCCAATGACTAGCTACTACCACGCATTGGAATGCTTAAGTGCCCTCTCGACTTAAAAATCAACTCGATCTCTGTCCAGGAGTTGCAACTAGTTCTGGTGTTTGTAGGTAGTGCTAGTAGTCTACCAAGTGGCACATGGTACATGTGGGCACATGGTACATGTGGGCTTGGGACAGACTAGGCACCGTGGCACGGTGTCCCAAGCGTAGGTCCATCTGTCGAGGTGGGCCTGGGAACCCTGCGCACATCGTTTGGAGCCGTGAGCGACACCTCGGCCGGATCTCCTTACGGATGGAACCCGAATAGGCGATAAACCTGGACTAGAGTCTTGTGTGGTTAGTCAGGTCGTGGCCGACACCCTCGCCAGGCTTCCGCTTGAAGGTTGCCGAGATACACGACGTGTACATGGCGGTAAGTGGCGAGAGCGTGTGTGAAGAAGTACACCCCTGCAGGGTTAACATGATCTATTCGAATAGCAGGGTCCGCGGTTATGGACTTCTTGGATGCTTACATGGTACATAGACAAGTGAATGTGGATACTCTAAAATACTCAAGACAAGTGTGAGTGCTATGGATGGCCTTCTCGTAGGGAGACGGGAGCAGATCCATAGTGGTGTATTGATTGGTGAATATGTGGACTCGTGTGCGCCACCTCAAAAGAGTTACTTGCAGTCGTAGTTTAGGATAGCCACTGAGTCAAAGCTGGCTTGCTGCTCTCAAACTCCGCCATCCCTTTGTTGATACTGATGCATATGTAGTTAGTTCTGATGTAAGTCTTGCTGAGTACCTTTGTACTCACGTTTGCTTAATTTTTGTTTTTGCACAGAGACTTCAGTCTCAATAGTAGTTCCGCGTGGACTTCGACGTTTAGCTTGTTACCTCAGCTACGATTTTGTGCCGTTGGGAGGGTCTTGTAGATAGTCAGGCTTCTCAGCCTTTTTCATTTGTAGTTATCTGTACTCAGACATGTTATGATGGGTCATGTGACCCATGTTTGTAATAAATGCTATGATGGCTCTTCTGGGCCTTATCTATATGAGTTTTGAGTTATGTTGTGATGCCATGTTGTACTGCACATACTTGCATGTTATGCGTACGTGTAATGTGTATTGCTATGTGTGGGATCCGACACCTATTTGTTTACCCTTGGTAGCCTATCTTATAGGGAAATGCCACCTAGTGCTTCCACTAAGCCTTGGTAGCTTGCTACTGGTCCGGAACACTTAGGCTGGCCGGCATGTGTCCTTCTTTTTTTCTGTGTCTGTCCCTTAGTGGAAATGTCACGTGTTGTTCCTTTAAGTCCTTGTAGCTTGCTACGACTTGGGTTCATACGTTGATGACCGACATGTTCGTTGCTGGGTCATGTATGCATGTCTCTGTAATTTAGCGCCACTTTTGGTTTATAACTAGTCATGTCGGCCCGGGTTCTCTGTCATATGGATGCTAGCGACACTATCATATACGTGTGCCAAGATGCGCAAACGGTCCCGGGCCAGGTAAGGTGGCACCCGTAGGGATACCGTGCGTGAGGCCACAAAGTTATATGATGTGTTACATGCTAGACCTGTGTGACTTAGGATCGGGGTCCCGACAGCTTTACTCACCCCCACTTAACAAGAATCTCGTCCTGAGATTCAAGACGTGAGGTAAGAAATCAGAGGGGACACCAACTAACACAATCTTCATGATCCAACTGTCCTTCATATGACTGTTGATTTCTTGCATCATGTTAATCGTGGCATCCTTGCTTTCAAGGTCTTTGTCAAACACGGTTACGAGGAAAGAAACTCTACAAAATTGATCTTCTGAAAGATCGAGCAACTCAAGATCAACTCATGGAGTGAGACGTTGAAACATCTCTTGAGCTAAGACACGGAACACACATCCAGAGGGATGGAGTGAAACAAAAGATGAAGGTTCACTTGGTAGGCAATAATTCCACACTTAAAGAAGATGGTGATCGATGTCACAAAACGGGGCACCTTAGAGAAGGTGACTCGTAGAATTATTCCCTTAAGTGACAGAAAGAATTACTTTTGATATAGAGATCATTGAAACTCTCTATAGCAGCCTAAGGAAAATTCACAAATGATCGTTTGAAGGAGTTCGGAAGAACGACATACTCCGATTAAAATGGATGATGTGAACTACCTTGTTGAAGACAACGCAATGAGTGATTTTTGCCTATCACCAAAAATGGATGGGACCCATGGTAGGACCACTATTGAAGATGATCCTGAACAACAGGTGCTGAGAAGGGCAACCCATGGAAAATTGGCACAATGGTGGTGCAAGCTGGGAACAAAATGCAAATGTTGGAATGTTCCAACCATCATATATGTCTGAGATTCAGATCCGGTTGGCAACGAGACATTTCCGACAGCATGTCTGGAAAAGGAAAGGTAGCATCACAAATCGACGAGATGGCGTTGCGAGATTCTCAGAGAATGAACTACGATAGCAAGCTCCAAAACATGAGATGGTTCTGCTACATACATGTGAACACGTTGTCCCATACAAGTATGACCACGTAGTAGTCTTATAATTAAACACTACCGAGTTCATGTGGGGAACCATCATCGAGGATATTGAAGTCCTAGCATAAGTCATGATTCTTAAGAAGGTACTTCTTCTCCTTGAACAAATCAGTCAGTGGCTTGGTGTGCTAGGGATTACATATGGAATGGAGGTAGCGAGCCTATCAAACCATAGAATACTTCGCACATGCGTGACTGACTTGGGATGATTCCAGAGGAAACAAAAAGAAACTTTCTTGAATTCACGGTGGCAACTTACATCAATTACACATGAATTAGGGAAAGTCACTTCTTGCATCAAAACATCTACTTCATGAGCTAACATAAAGATGATGCTTACAAAAGTTTCCAATGTTAGCTTTAATGTTCAACATGAAGCATGGAGAGGATAAACATGTTGCCGATGGGCTCGACAACAATTCATCGAGGCTTCCAAAAAAATGGAATTCCATGACTATGTGAACAAAGTGATAGCATTGATCAGACCATTAGATGTAACGATGTATGCTCGAGGGATCATCCACGAGTAAGACAACATTACGAATATAGTTGGTTCTGATTTGACTTGGTGATAGCCCACACTCAAATCAAAGTTTTGACAAGACAATGGATCCAACAACTGATCACGAGGATCAATCGATCAAGATATCATCTCTCTCCAACAAACACACAAACACAAGGATATCCCTTTGGCAGTGAACTAAGTCAAGCAAAGCTTTTATCTTCCAACTCTCCAAGTTATTGTTTTTAGATTAGCCAACTAGTAGGGTATCCAACACAGATTCTTGGAGAAGGGGTGGTTTATAGGTAAACGAACTTGATCACGAGCTCAACATAACGGTAAGGGAACAACCCGGTAATACTTCTGAGAAGATATTCTGAAAATCACGAACCACCGATATGTTACTAAGCTAGGAAACAATCTTGCTTTTCAGGGCAAGACGATATGATCAAAAGAGCCAGAGATTGATACAATCCTAACTCATTGATCAAAGAGTGCACCAGAATGATGGACTAGGTAGCACGATCAATCTTAGAATGATGATTCAGTAACCAGCACACTAAGAATGAGATTATCGTCCATTAACTACCAAGCAACAAGGTTGCTAGGAGTATTGACTTCACACATCACAATTCGCTACTCGGTACTCCGGTTATAATAACACGGAGACCGAGGAATGAACGATTTTGGCAAGAAGTATCACTATATCAGGAGTTCACGAGAGGTGGTGCAATTCCCATGACACTCTTGACAAAAAAGAGGGTAACACTCCAAGTTAGAACAGAACAAAAGTTGGAATGTCACTTTGATCTGCGGAGTACAACTACTTTGACCCAATCCTAGATATGGATAAGGTACTAGAGTTTGTTTCTCCTAGTCATTCCGGAATAGAATGGCTTGATGGACCATAGAGTAATAGGCATCGATGAACACAACTGCACAACTACTACTTACTATCAATTGATAGACGAAGGTCAGAATACAACGAAATAGGGACAACTCACAGGAACATAAGATTTTCTGAGTAGTGGATGCATGGATTAGTATGTCGAACCAAGTTCAACAGGTTTCTTCTGGATAACCCATGCGGAGAAGGTAGAACTGAAAGAGTCATAATACATAATGGAGAACTCCTCAAGAGTACTATTATTGTCATCTTTTGGTTCAAAAGAACTTCTGCCATAACGGTTCATGGTATTGGAAGAACGATTCACCAGGACATCGAGGACTATCACAAGGTTACTAATATCCTAAAGGAACTAGAAAACACTATCAACATGAAGCAAGTAGGGTGAATCTCGGGTTCAAGAACCCATGAATAGAATGCCTACTAACTAAATGGCATCACGGGATGCTTCGAGAATGATGGCCAGAATCATCACACTGGGTATATTAAACAATGCTACATTACTGGGTGATTCTCTAAGACACCTAGGGTCATAGTAATAGCTCCAACCTATATGTCGAGGCAACGGAGTACCTCAACACACTGACTAGTGTAGTTAATCTGGCCTAAAAGGACATTAAGAACAGGGTGGAAAGACTTGCAAATGCATCAGATTGTTTAGAGACCTGGGATGACTTGGACAGCATAACGGCTGTAAATGCTCAAAAGATTTGAGACATCATGCAAAAAGGTAGCATAACCACTCGACATCATAATGTCAAGGTTCTGAGATCAACAGTTTAACAAACAGGGTACTTAAGACTGAATTGAGAGTTGAAACCATCGTTAACGTGATCCTGATAAATAGAATTAGAATCCTATTTCTTAATCCTCGTAGAAAAGAAGAGGATGACTCAGATCAGAAGGTCATAAGGTAAAGGAGTAAAAAGAGCCTTACGTTCCCTTCCACAATCAATTCCCTTATATAACTAAAGAGTTTCTAGACACGACTTCGACCAGTTTGGCTTGGTAATCCTACAGGCAGTCAGGCTCTGATACCAAAGCTGTCGGGACCCTGATCCTAAGTCGCACAGGTCTAGCATGTAACACATCATATCACCTTGTGGCCTCATGCATGGTATCCCCACGGGTGCCACCTTACCTGGCCCGGGACCGTTTGCGCATTTTGGCACACGTATATGATAGTGTCGCTAGCATCCATATGACAGAGAACCGGGTCTGGCATGACTATTTATAAACAAAAAGTGGTGCTAAATTACAGAGATAGGCATAGATGACCCAGCAACGAACATGTCGGTCATCAACGTATGAACCCAATTCGTAGCAAGCTACAAGGACTTAAAGGAACTACACGTGACATTTCCCCTAAGGGACATACACAGGAACGAAGAAGAACACATGCCAGCCAGCCAAAGTGTTCCGGAGCAGTAGCAAGCTACCAAGGCTCATTGGAAGCACTAGGAGGCATTTCCCTGTAAGATAGGCTACCAAGGGTAAACAACTAGGTGTCGGATCCCACACATAGCAATACACATTACACGTATGCATAACATGCAAGTATGTGTTGTACAACATGGCATCACAACATAACTCAAAACTCATATAGATAAGGCCCAGAAGAGCCATCATAGCATTTATTACAAACAGGGGTCACATGACCCAACATATAGAGCATACATGCAACGGAAGCATAACATGTCTGAGTACAGACAACTACAAATGAAAAAGGCTGAGAAGCCTCACTATCCACAAGACCCTCCCAAGGGCACAAAATCGTAGCTGAGGTAACAAGCTAAACATCGAAGTCCACGCGGAACTACTAGTGAGACTGAAGTCTCTCTTCAAAATCATAAATTAAGCAAACGTGAGTACAAAGGTACTCAGCAAGACTTACATCAGAACAAACTACATATGCATAAGTATCAAGAAAGGGATGGTGGAGTTTGACAGCAGCAAGCCAGCTTTGACCCAGTGGCTATCCTGAACTACGACTGCAAGTAACTCTTTTGAGGTGGCGCACACGAGTCCACATATTCACCAATCAATACACCACTATGGATCCGCTCCCGTCTCCCTACGAGAAGGCCATCCATAGCACTCACACTTGTCTTGAGTATTTTAGAGTATCCACTTTCACTTGTCTATGTACCATGTAAGAATCCAAGAAGTCCATAACCGTGGACCCGGCTATTCGAATAGATCATGTTAACCCTACAGGGGTGTACTTCTTCACAGACGCTCTCGCCACTTACCGCCATGTACACATCGTGTATCTCGGCAACCTTCAAGCGGAAGCCTGGCGAGGGTGTCGGCCATGACCGGACTAACCACATAAGACTCTAGTCTAGGTTTATCACCTATTCGGGTTCCATCTGTAAGGAGATCCGGCCGAGGTGTCGCTCACGGCTCCAAACGATGTGCGCAGGGTTCCCAAGCCCACCTCGACGGATGGATCCACTTGGTAGACTACTAGCACTACCTACAGACACAAGAACTAGTTGCAACTCCTGGACATAGATCGATTTGATTAATAAGTCGAGAGGGGCACTTAAGCATTCCAATGCGTGGTAGTAGATAGTCATTGGACAACTTGCACAGAACTCAGTTCTTAAGGAAGATTCCAGTGAGACAACCCACCATGTACTCCTACATGGCCTCTCACTTCTACCTTTACCAAAACATGTTCACACACTTAGCTCACACACAGTAGGACATGTTCATCACCATTCCAATTCATCCCCGATGAATCAGACCTGACACAACTCTAAGCAATAGCAGGCATAACCAGAAAGCATGAATGAGTAGGCACAACATGGATCAAGCAACTCCTACTCATGCTAGTGGGTTTCAACTATTTACTGTGGCAATGATAGGTCATGCAGAGGAAAGGGGTTCAGCTACCGCAGCAAAAAGCAGTTCAATTGTTGTTGTCCTAATGCAGTAAAGAGAGCAGGAGCGAGAGAGTGGGATCGTATCGGAATGCTCAATGGGTGTTTGCTTGCCTTGCACTTCCGAAGATAGTACTATGTCTTCATCAGTGTCATCGATCTCAAATCGTCGGAATGTCGTCTACTGAGAGGGGACAAACACCGGCAACAGAGATAGAACACAATCAATGCAATGCAACAATATGATGCATGATCATGACATGGCAATATGCTGTTGATTGAACTAATGCAACTAGCAACCATATTAAATGAGGTTGATTTGAACCAAGGGTTCAAATTCAATCTTCATATGTGATTATTTAAATGCCAAATATGCAATTTTTCATATACAGCAACCTTAGGTTATTCAAACATGCATGAAAATGCCATAAACAGGTTCCTTGAATTTTTCTGATCATTTTTCATATATAAATTATTTTCATTGGAGTTATAGATTATTTTTTATGATTTTTAGAAGTTGTAACTATTTTCTGGAATAAATAAATCATTTCTGATTTATTTAAAATCCCAAAAAACAATTACTGCATCAGCATGACGTCACTCTGGTGTCAGCAGGTCAACAGGTTCAGTCTAGGTCAAACCTGACGTGTGGGGTCCACACGTTAGTGGCTCTGCTAATTAACAGGGTTAATTAGCACTAATTAAATCCTAATCTATAATTAGAAAGGGCAGGGCCCACATGTCACTGACTAACTAACTAACCAATTAATTAGTACTAACCTAGGTTAATTAACAGGGCGGGCCCCACTTGTCAGCGAGTCAGTGGTTAACTAAGGGCGTGGGGCCCATACATCAGTGAACCGGGGTGGTCAACCCACCGGTCAAACAAGTCAAAAGCGCCGGCGGCTCGTCGCCGGCGGTGACAGACGCAGCAGTGGGGCTCGGAAAAAGCCCTCCGGCGACCAAAACAGCGGCGGAGAGGCTCTACGCGTAGCTGGCGCTCTTCCGCATCCAAAGGGACCGGAGTCAGCGACTGGGGTGGCCGGAAGCGAGCGTGGCGTCGAGGTTTGGCGGCGCCGGAGTTCGGGAGCATATGTGTTCGGGGCTGCGATGCGCTAGGGGAGGAGCTGATGGGCTAGGTCGCATCTGCGCGTCACCAGAAACACGCTGGTGCCACGGGTTCGAGTGGAGGGGCTCGAGAGCACGGGGCTCGCCGGCCATGGCGGACGACGGCGTCGGGTGCTCGGGGGGTGGCGGCTACGGCATGAAAAAGAAGCGGGGAAGAGGGGGTTTCGGCGCAGGAGCTCACAGGGAGGCGGACGGGATGCTCGGGGGGGCTTGGGGACGCGTCGGAGCGGCGCACGGTCGCCGGCGATCTCCGCGGCCATAGGAGGAAGAAGAGGTCGATGATGCCGCTCCAGGGGCTACCGGCGTCGGGCGGATCGGCGAGGAGCTTCAGCGTGAGGAGACAGAGCTCTTGGACACGTCAAAGAGTCGAGGGGGAGGATGTGGCCGTGGTGGTGCCAAGCGGCGGCGACGAGCTCGCTCGGTGGAGAAAGGGAGAAAGCCAGGGGAGGGGAGGGCCACGAGGGAGAGAGCAGAGAGAGGGAGAAGGTTCAAGGTGTCCAGGCCAGCTCCACGGCACCAGACGAGGGCGCAGGAGGCGTTGACAGCGTGTAGCAAGAGGTGGCCGCTCGGCGCGTGCGCTCGCTGCTAGTAGGCGCAAGGTTGAAGACAACCTTGCCCCTGGTGGGCTGGGCCTAAACAGGAGTTGGGCCAGGCAGGTAAGGCCCAGGTGAAACTCTCTCTCTTTCTTCTCTAATTCTTTTATGTTTTATGTTTTTTTCTTTGTTTATTTCTTTTGCCATTGTTTTGAATTTGAACAATTTCAAACAAGTGCCAAAACATCCTCTGAGTATTTTTATGTTTCCTATGGACTTTTCCAGGAGCACATAAATTAATTCAAAGTTATTTGGAAATGTATTCTATATATTATGAATATAACTCCAAATTCAAATACAATAATGATTTAAATTCAGTGCCCAAAATATTCCTAGAAATGTTCATTATTTTTGGTTTGGTGCAAAAGCCTTGCCAAAAATATCAAACAATTAATAAGAACACTTTGGAAACATTGAATGCAATTTTTTTAAGTGGACCTATTCGGAAATTTGAAGTGCTAGGGTTTGAACAATCCCCATTTCAACCTTTAAAAGAAAGTAGTCATGATGCATGATGCACTCAAGTGCAACTAATTACAAGCAAGACAACAAGGGTTGATCTAGGGCTGTGACAATGAGGTGGCGCTGGGAGCGAACATGCCTCGCCTTGGGTTCGCTGCACCACCTGGCAGCTTTCTTCATCGCGCGCAGGCGACTACGGGGCTGGTCGCACCCGCGGAAGCCTCATGCCTTATCTCGGGGACGACTTCACGCCGGAGAGGAGGAGGAGGTGTGCTGTGGTTCACGTCTCCCGCTTGAGGTGGTGGAGGAGGAAGCAAGCAGGACGATGCTAGAGCTTCTCCCGTGGTGCTAACGAGCTACGCGATGCGCTCCGGCCAGTCCTCATAGAGGTCGTCCGCCGGGCGGTAGCGCAAGAGCTCACGCGCCATGAGCAGCGCGGCCTGCGAGTTCGCCGATCCACGACGGGTGTGGGAAGACGAATTAGCTGCTGGAGTCAGTGACGAGGTTGCAGTGCGGCCATTATCCCATACGGAGAGCGGGAGCGATGAATCTTACTGCTCACGAGTAGCGGGGCCGGTGGCAGCGTCTGCCGTCGGCGAGGGAGGATGACGGTGGATGCCGTCGTCTGGAGGTGCAGTCTAAGAAACACAGGCGGCGAGGGAAGCCCGACGCTCCGCACGAACTCGACGAGCATCCGCCATGGGGAAGGTGAGGCAATGGCAAACCGACTGCAAGAAGAGACACTCCGACGCACCCCTACATGGCGCGCCAAATATCGGATTCAGGGTTCTGCAAAACCCTTGTAACATTTGAACACTGAGGTGCATGCGAAGAACTCAATTTCCCATATCTGCCTACTCGACGTCTCTACGAACTAGCTGGATGAACAAGAAGGAAATGACACATGGTAGTTTACCCAGGTTCAGGCCATCTAGCGGTGAGTGGCCCCACTCCTGCAATGTGGTGGATTTCTTCGAGGTGGGCTAAGGAGGAACTAGTACAGTGGTGGAACAACCTGAGGAGGTATGTTCTTGGGTGTGAGGGTGCTAGATGAATCGATTCATTTGTCCCCTTCTATGGTGGTGGCTAAGCTATATTTATAGTGGCCTTGGTCCTCTTCCCCCAAAATGTAGGCGGGAAGGGATCCCATAACGGACAATTTTGAAGGGAGACAACTAGTACATCTTATCCTCACGAAAGGTGGTCTTCTCCTGTAAAGCTTCAGATCCTGACACCACGGTGGGCTCGGTGAGGACGTTCGTCCTACCGTCCTGGCGATCCTGGTCTTGTTGCATGGAATGGAAACCTTTGGCTGATTCCTCGGGGCTCCGCGCCTGCGCTTGCCTCTTTAGCACCAAAGAGGAAACCTGATGTCCTACGCCCGCTGGCGCCCGCCTGGCCTTGGTCATCGTGGCTTGCGTTATCTGAACCTCATGAGGTGGGGGCTTGCATAGACATCTCCACTCCTCAGGTGCCAACCTAATGATACTGCTCCTTCCAGAGGTCTTGGTGTCGTCCTCCTCGCAAGGATTG
>LR738710.1:342080424-342098537 GCA_902687465.1 Secale cereale | reverse complement strand
CCCCCCCCCCGCGAAGGTCTTGACTGCTAATGCTGAAGATGGGCCGTACCAAGCCGGTGAAGCAGCCACGTTATGGGCCGTAGGCAGGCATGTCCGGGTACTCTGGTTCCCAGAACACCGACAACTAGGGCGGCAAGAGTGGAACAAAGCACCAGGCAAAAGGTCGAGCCTTCCAACCTTTACCAAGTATATATGTGCATTAATTAAATATAAGAGATATTGTGATATTCCAAGATATCCATGTTCCAAGATGGAACAACTAGCAACTGCACCTACAACTAGCAACGCTATAAGAGGGGCTGAGCAAAGCGGTAACATAGCCAAACAACGGTTTGCTGGGATGGTGTAAAATGTTAGAGGCTGTTTCATGGCATATTGGGAGGCTTGATAAACAAGTGGTGGGAAGCGCGACATAGCAATATCATCGAGACAACTAGCATAACAAAGATGGTAGTGAGATCCAAGGTGATTGTCATCTTGCCCGGAATCCTACTAGGAAGAAGGTAGAGTCCATGATGAATATGAACGGGCGTAGACTAACCAAGCATAGCCAAACGAATCCTCACGATCGCAATGAATCATGAACTATCAAGAAGAAGCACAACCGGAAAGAAGCAAACAATATGGTAAACACACAACACATACAAATGACATGATGCTCAACGACATATGATGCATGACAAGGCTACATGATACTTCACATGGCAAGAGATGGTGCAAACAACAACAACACATCAAAGCATGTTTAAATGAGGCCGGAAACAACATATAACAATTCCGATAAGTCCTTATATGCAAATTTTGAAATTGTTCCAGATCTGACTAACACATTAAGTTAGAGTTGTTAAATAGCAAGTTATCATGCACCATGTTGATCTACATGATTTTCTGGTTAAGTGACATATAATGTTCATTTAATTCACAGCTACGGCCTAGAAGATATGAGCAAAACAAGTTAAACATGGCATTGATGCAAAATGCATTCAAACTTCAGGGACACACTATCAAAACATGGATGCAACATGAAAATATGAACCTACACACAAAACCAAGGAAGTTTCATATAGATCATACTCCGAACGGAGCCACAGTTCAACACATACACAGGAAACAAGTTTAAAACACAATATGTCCAAAACAGCAACTAGTCATCTTACAAGCATCATAACAACATGCTACAAGAACAATATAGGCACAAACATGACATGCACTCAGATTACATATTACATGATTCAAATATCAGCAAGGTTTAGGTTAATAGGCATCAAGATTAATCCAACAAGAACAAAGCAACAAGCAACTTTATAACACAGATTAGGACTTTTTGAAAAACTGGGCATACATTTGAGCAGAGTTAACATGATGACATGTTGGAGGCATGAAACAAAGATGCTAATGTGCATCAAAATACATAGCATGCTATTACATATCATGGGTCTGAAGTAACACAACATGAAATATACATAGGACTAACAAGTTCACGGGAATCATCAAGACAAGATGCAACCATAATATAGCAGATTCTCAGACTTACTGAAAATCTGGGAATGCAAAACAGTAACATTATGATGCCGACTTTGGAGGCACATAATAGCAAGCATAACAATTCTAATAACTATGTTGTGTTGTTAAAACAGGGAATCAGCCGTTTTTCTATACATAAAAACAGACGGGCGCAATATAGTATACTTCGCTCAGGGCGTCGGATAGGGGAAAGAGAGGGTGGCATTGGGCTCACCATAGCAGGCCGAGGCACAAGAAGTAGAGGATGCCCCGACAGCTAGGCCGAAGCTGGGCTGGGCCAGCGGGCATGGTCGGTCGGCTGGGCCCACCCATCAGAGGCGGTCGTCCTCCTCGCGATGACAAGGACAAGGCAGGAGGGCGGTGATCGAAGGTGATGCAGCGGGGCACGGAGGAGGTCGGGACAACGGCGGCAGTCCTCCAATGAGCGGGGGCCAATCCGTGGCGGTCGGGGCCTGATCCGGGCAAAGGAGGGGCCGACCGTGAGGTGCAGTAGGTAGCGATGTGAGCTCAGTGGTAGGCGAGGTCGAGCGAAGGTGGTGGGCATGAGGCGAGGCACGGGTGCAAGGGAAAAGGAGGGGCGATAAGGCAACGGGGACGACGTTCTCAAGCGAGAGCGAGGCGACGGTGGAGCACGGCAGAGTGGGCGGCGGGGCTCGAGCACAGGGCGCAGGGAGCTCGGGAGGAGTTGGGATCCCGCGGCTACGGCGGCGGTCCGGGCTCATCTAGGCCCAGATGGACTCAGGCGGGCTGGTTTTGGGCCCCGCGGTCTCTCCGATGGTGGGGAGGTTGGAGACGGCGACGTGGCGGCGCGGGATTGGAGGGGAGCGGCAGCTGCGGTAGCAGTTTCATGCCAAGTGGCAGCACAGGGAAGGGCCGACAAGGATTCCGAGGGAGAGGTGGGAGGTGGCGGCGGCTAGAGGTAGGTGGAGGGATAGCGGTTAGACTAGCCAATTTAGTCATGGTACCAAAGAAGGATAAATCCTAGCGCCTTTGTGTCAACTTTACGGACCTAAACAAGGCTTCCCCTAAGGATCCTTTTCCACTGCCCCGCATTGACTAAATTATTGATGCAACCACAGGACATGACTCGTTATGTTTCCTCGATGCGTACTTTGGATACCATCAGATAAACATGAAGGAAGCCGACCAGGCCGCGACAGCGTTTATCACTCCGTACGGCCCCTTTTGCTTCAACACTATGCCCTTTGGGCTCAAAAATGCTGGTGCCACGTATCAACGCATGATTCAAACTTGCTTAGAAAAACAAATTGGCAAGACAGTGGAGGCATACGTCGATGATGTAGTC
Source organism: Secale cereale (assembly GCA_902687465.1). Lineage (NCBI taxonomy): Eukaryota > Viridiplantae > Streptophyta > Magnoliopsida > Poales > Poaceae > Secale > Secale cereale. The sequence goes on along the minus strand of LR738710.1, from coordinate 342,095,707 downwards.
ATCAAGACCAAACATGTCGAAACATTGGTGGATGATCTCCGCCTCACGTTCAACAACCTCGGAAGATATGACATATAGCTCAATCTGGAAAAATGCGTCTTCGGTGTTCCGGTCGGAAAGCTGTTAGGGTTTATCGTATCCTATAGACGAATTGAGGCGAACCCAGCCAAAATCTGGGCCTTGTCATAGCTGGCTACGCCAACCGATGTAAAACAAGTCCAAAAGCTAGCAGGATGCATGGCGGCCTTAAGCCGCTTCATCTCTAGACTGGGAGAAAAAGCATTACCACTTTATAGACTACTGAGGCGCAGAGACAACTTCGAATGGACGGATGCGGCCATTGCCGGATTGGAAGAGATAAAACCCTATTAGTGGGCAACCCAATCCTAGCCGCTCCAAGTGTTGGTGAGCCAATGCTGCTTTATATCTCAGTCACTCAACAGCTAGTGAGTGTGGCACTCATTGTCGAAAGACAGGTAGAGGGCCATAAATTCCATGTCCAAAAACTAGTATACTACGTATCAGCGGTTCTCACATCGTGCAAGTCACGATACCCCCATTATCAGAAAATTTCCTATGCGGTGTTCATGTCATCTCGGAAGCTCTGACACTACTTTCAAGAGTGTTCGATTACAGTGGCATCCGAAGTACCACTCAATGACATCATAAACCATAAATACGCCACGGGCCGCATAGCCAAATGGGCCATCGAGCTCTTGCCGTTCGAAATAACATACAAACCACGTCGGACTATTAAATCTCAGGTGTTGGCCTACTTTGTCACAAAATGGACTGAGGCCGAACTCCCTAAAGAGTACGGAGCATACTCCCACTGGACCATGTATTTCGATGGCCCTAAAATGCTAACTGGATTGGGGCCTGGCATCATCTTGATATCTGCCATAGGGGATATAGTCCGCTACGTACTACAAATCATGTATACGGACTCAAACAATTCTGTCAAATACGAGGCACTACTACATTGCCTCCGCATGGCCGTATCCGTGGGAATACAACGACACGAGGTGCACGGAGACTCAAACCTTGCAATATCTTAGGTTAGCAGAGAATTTGATGCGAAGGATTCAAAGATGGTAGCTTATCGAAACGCCATATTAAAAATATCGGCTCTATTTGAGGGGCTGGAATTTCACCACGTAACTCGGGACAGTAACCAAGCGTCGGATATACTCGCTCGCATGGGCGCCAAACGCGACCCGGTCCCGCCTAACACCTTTGTAGAAAGGCTTTTTAAGCCATCAGTGTCATGGCATGACGAGAGTGGAGACGCTAATTCAGGCATGAACATGGTCCCATCAGCCGAACTCAATACAGATGTCATCAGGTATTCGGATATGGAAATAACATCTTCGGCTCATGAGATCATGGCTACTATAGCCACCTGGGCCGAACCCTTCCCGGCCTACCTTAATAGGTGGGAACTCCCCGATGACCAAAATGAGGCCCGTCACATAATTCGGAGTTCTAAAGCCTATAAAGTTCATGAAGCTGGATTATACAAGAAAAGCACTACTACTGTTCTCCAAAGATGCATCTCCAAAGAGGAGGGACGGCAACTTATCGCCAAAATACATGCTGGCATGGGCGACCATCATGCCTTAGCTAAGGCTCTCATAAGCAAGGATTTTCGAAGAGGTTTCTTCTGGCCAACTGCCCGAGCAGATGCTCAAGCCCTAGTCCAACATTGTGTTGGATGCCAGCTTTTCGCAAATCAAAGTCATATGCCTCCCACCGCTCTTAGAACCATCCCTATTACTTGGCCCTTTGCGGTCTGGGTGCTGGATATGGTCAGAGCCCTTAAAGGGGGAAGCCACAAAAAGAAATATTTGGTGGGCATGGTGAACAAATTCACTAAATTGATAGAAGCCAAACCAGTCAGAACTGCTAAGGCAGGGCCAGTGATAGTTTTTATATCCAGTGTAGTACACCGTTACGGTGTCCCACATAGTATTATCATAGATAACGGCTCCAACTTCGCAGCTGACGAGGTGAAAACTGGTGCGCCAAGTTAGGCAATAAACTTGATTACGCCTCTGTGTACCACCCTCAAACAAATGGCCAAGTCAAAAGGGCCAATGGCTTAATAATTAGCGGCAATAAACTCCGACTGGTGCGCTCCCTATGGGAGTCTGGTAAACACTAGGTTCAGGAGCTCGACTCCATACTCTGGGGGCTGCGGACCACACCTAACCGGACAACCGGCTATACGCCTTTTTTCATGGTGTACGGCACAGAGGCTGTTATGCCCTGCGATATTATTCATGACTCACCTCGAGTGCATTTGTATGAAGAGCAAGAGTTCGAGCTCGATCCGTAGGATGAACTAGACGGCCTCGAAGAGGAGCGCGATATCGCGTAGGCTCGTTCCGCATTCTATCAACAACAGGCTAGGAGATACCAAAGCAGAGAAGTGCGGGCCAAAAGATACAATGTTGGCGAACTCGTTTTGCGCCTCCAAGAGAAGAAAAAGGATAAGCTCAAACGAAGATGGGAGGGGCCCTTCATTATTGACGAAGTACTCACCGGAGGAGCCTATCCCCTTCGAAACGCTTCACACAATCTCCTGGAGCCGAATCCATGGAACGCCGCTAGGCTCCAATGATTCTACAGACAGTTTGGTAGCACCTTTTATTCTCTCTTTCTGTTTAGGTCTCCTCCCTTGTTTCCTTTTTCCTCTTCATTTTTTTATTTTTTCCTTCCCGAAAAGTGTTCGGCTAAACCGAACTGTTAGGGGTGAACATTCTCAAATGTGTATACCTCAAAATACCTGGGGGTTTCTATAATGAAGCTCATTATTACAAGCTTATTGCTTACAGTACTCATGTCGTCTGTTTCATACAGTCTCTTCGCCATTATATGCACCTTTATGACTTAAGTTTTTGCCAAGTTGGGTCGCCTGGCTCCTGTTTTTTTTACCCTACGTTCCCGATTGTTCGGCTAGGGTGGAAAGGGAGCACCTCCGCGATAGTTACAACCGGGAAATCCAGACATGTACCTCAGACGGGTGAAGCCGAAAGCTAGCGTTCTTAAGGGAATCATCGGTCGGCAGACAAACGACGAATTTCTTTTTGGCACATAATTTCTCAATCTCACAGGATAGGCTTCCTGTAATCCTATTTTTAGATCAAAGCCTAGGCACACATACATACGCATGCTGACCCAGGAAAGGAATCCTTAACGGAACTATTCTCTCTGGAAGATATTTCTTACGTTAAATAGTAATATAACATAACTCCCCAAACACAGCTTGTCTGTTCAAGCAATGATGACCGGATTGCCTAGTTTCCGAAAATACTAAGTGTTTACCACTGGTATAGTATTCGGAAACACTCCGGCCCTTGGGTTTCGGAGGTTGAAGGGTCTGCCAAGACAATCTTTTAAAGTTCAGCCGGGGTTAAGTTTGATGATAAAGTACATTGTTACATAGAATCAAATGCCTACTCTTCATCTATATCATCTATAAGACTGTCTAACTTACAGTCCTATTGTGAAAATTTGGCGGTCGTCCGTACTTGGTCATATACCAAGCTAACGGGAATTTCTTGTCCGTCTGGTCCCCGAGGTCCAACCCGGGCCATATGATTCGGATCAAGTCCGGTATACCGTGTCTTTGCCATGGCCCAGGCTTCTCGGGCACCTTCTCGACATGTTGATGCTTTCCATAATTCAAAGCGGTGCCGAGATCCTTTGAATAAATTCACCAGTTCCTCCATAATTTCTAGAGGAGAATCGGATGGCCACAAGGCTTTGGCCATGTTCTTCATGGCTTTCCGAGCTCGCTCATTTACCATGGAGAGCTCTTGCAGTAGGTCGCCTTGAAATCCGAACACTGCTCCCTCGGGTCGTACAGATAACAAACCTATAGGAGAAATATTGTAAAGCTTTAAATCAAGGGACTATACGAAAGCTAGGTTAAAGATCATACTGAATATGCCACCTTTTAGCTTCATGTTCTCCTTCAAGGCATCCGATAGTTGGGCTCGCATGTCCTTTAGCTCTTCGGCTTGCTTGATATTTGCATCCTGCAGTTTGTTATTCTCCTCTATGGTCCGTGTTAATACACGTTAAACAGCGGCTGCTTTCCCTTTGGCATGTCTTTTGTCCGCTAGATCAGCCCTTAGCTCCTCCTCCAATTGATTTGTCGATCTTGCTGTTGTAATTAAAATAATATATATTTAGAAATCATTGTTGGCATAGGATTGTATTTTCCGGACACTATTGTTGTGGGGACCCCGACTTAGGAGTCGAGATCACCGAATGCACGTGTACAGTGATCCCAGATATCAATGCTCACTGAACACACAGAAGCTGAATAACAACAGTCTTACATTCATACATATTGTCTTACACAAATTATGGCCATTATGGCCAAGTCTTACATAGATAAAGCCTCACGGGCTGAATAGCAAATAACTCAAATAGCGGAAGTCTTCGATAGTAGGTAGAACCCATGCCATCTGCCTTAACCTTACAAGCATTCTGACTGGGATAGCGTCCTAGTTCGCATGTTCGTCTCCAAAGAACTCTTCACCATATTCCTGTTCCTCCATGCCTGGCCAATTAAATAACCAGTGGCAAGCCAATGAGTACTTTGAATGTACTCGCAAGCAACCCATGATGTGGTTCAAAGTAACAGTGCAATTGAACAATAATTAACAATCTAGCAAAGGGCTAGGATAAATATTCTACCATCAAGTTTATGCATCAATAAACTCGCGTAACCTCCAAGGCAGGTTACCGATATCAACATGAATATGATTCAACTCATCGAGTCAAGTCACCACCTTGACTCAACACACATATTGTCACCGATGAAGTAAAATTCTGGACATAGTTTAAGTAGCACCACCCAACTGTCCATGACAGTGGATGCGGCTATTCGAATAGTTTTACACTCTGCAGAGGTTGCGCACTTTACCCACAAGATCCGGGGAACTTCCGTGTCATCCACGACCCGCGGTACCTCAAGTACCCAGGGTAAGCACCCGGTCATTACCTTTCCTTAGACGACACTAACATAGAGTCCACTCGTTGGTACACGGCCCTCGGGTACAAACAATAGATTACGGGACTTGCCCTAATTTCAATGCCACGCGTACCCGAAGGGATCAACGGTGTGTCCGGTGCCCTGTAAAAACAGTCATGGCCGTCTATCCAAGCACGACCCCGTCCCGGGAAAGACCTCAAGTCTTCCCGTCACTAGTAATGCGGGCACCATGCTAGTATCGACCTAAGTAATCAATAAAGCCCCGTCCCATAAGGGGTAGTGTGGTTGCACATGTTTGGTTGGGATGGTAGTCACACATAAATCTAATCCATTATTTCACCCATGCACAAGATTTACCGGCACATCACTTCTTCCTCAAGTGATGTCCTAACTCAACATCACCCTCGGGCATTAGGGGCACCCGATGGGTTTATGCAAAGATTTCAACCACGAAGGTTCATGTCACACATGCATCACTAAGTAACACTACTTACTATTTGCATGTTATCTAGCACATGGCAAGATCAAGAGCAAGCATGCATCATGTGGTGTTTCAACTAGGTTACCACCGTAACCCTATCATCATGCATCGGAAACAAACGGGTTCCGAAGAACAAGTGTATCATGGTCAAAGGGCTGCTTGCCTGGATTGGCTTGGTCTTCAAAGTCTTCGAATCCTTCTCCTTCTCCTTCTTCAGCAACTTCGTCAAATACGGTATCTATACGTCGCATAATAACGGAAAAATAAGGCCACAAATAAAACAGAAAAATCAAAGTGCTCAGAAAAATGTCAACTTATTTTTGTTAAATACTAGAGGGATTTCTAAGATGGGGAAAATTCTTAGTTGGAGTTTTGGAGTAACAGAATGGAATCTAATGATTTTAGAACAGGAGTTTATTTCTCAAATTTGAATTTAAATTTGAACGGAACAGAAAAGTTTCATGGATGTGAGTGAAAGTTACACCATTAAATAGGTTGGAATATTACAAGAATTTAGGAGTTGGAATTATTTCATTTGGACCAATATTCATTTCTGTAAAAATGTTTGAAATATTTACAAAAAGGATAAAAAGAAATGCCCCTGTGCTACTGGGCCAGAGGGGCCATAGTGCACGGCCCAGGGGCACCCAGCCCAGCCGCACGGGCGCCAGTGCGCGCACGTCAGGTTTTCAAACCTGACGGGCGGGGCCCGACGGTCAGCGGCTGTGAGGAGGGGGAGAGAGGGGTGAGGATGACAGGCGGGGCCCGCCTGTCATCTCCAACCTCACGGTCACGGCGACGGCGAGCTCATCGGCGTTGATTCCGGCCACGGCGACGGCAACAGAGGGCAGGAACGGGCTCAGCGTCGTGTTGCGGAGGTAGGGGTGGTGGTGCGGCACGCCGGGGAGGTCGGGTTCGCCGGCGGCGAGGTGGGACGGCGGAGGAGCTTCAGGAGGTCGTCGCTCCGGCCGATTCCAACTGCCACAGAGAGGGGAAAACGAGGGGAAAGAGTCAGTGGTGCACGGCGGTTCTAGATCGGGCAAAAGGAGGGGCAGAAGAGGCCCGTACTGCGAGATCACCGGCGGCCCGACGCGGCGGAGCTCCGGTCGATCCCGAGCACTGGAGCTTTCCGCGGAAGAACGGGTGGTGCTGGGGGACTGAGGGAGATGTGGTGAAGCTGCTGGTGCTGTTGGAGAGGCTCGGGGGGTCCTATTTATAGGGGAACGGCGGAGTCCCGTGGACCGGTGCGCCGGCGAGCTCCTGCTCGACGCTACAGCGCACGGGAGGTGATGGGAGTGAGTCTACGGCGTTGCTGGACGAGCTCTACGTCCATTTGAGGTGAGAGGAGGAGCGGGGAACCTTCCAGGCCGTGCGCGCATGTGAGGCCGAGGAGTGGGCGTCGCGGGCGGCCGGTGCGCGTGCGGCGACGGCCACTGGAGGGTGCAGGAGGAGGGGGGACAGCGCCGGGGTGGTCGCGGACGTCGAGGCGCGTTGAGAGGCGCGAGGGGGAGGCCCGAGGCTGTCGGGGGCAGCTGATTGGGCGAAGCTACAGTGCGGTGGCGCACTGTAGCGTGCTCCAGAGCGCCCGAATGGCTGGCACATTCGTGCCCTCGCCGCTCTGGTCATGTCCAACGTGCCCAAGGTTGTCTAGAAGGTCAAGGGAGGAGTAAAGAAATGGCTTGTGGCCTTGGATGCTCTGGAGATGCTGTGAGAGAGAGAGGAAGCTGGTAACTTGGTGAGAAATGGCTGTCCAGCAGGGTGAACTAGGATTTTTACCCCTCAATCATGGAGCTGGGGTCCTGGGGAAGTTACTGGAGGTGGCTAGTAACTGGATGAACATGTGGTAGAAAGTTGAGGCCAAGGTAAAAGTTGAAAGTGATCAAGAAGAGGGTTTAGTAAAAAGCCAGAAGGTGTTTCATCAGTGTTTGGTCAAGCAAATGATCTCCACTTGCCATGACACTTAACAGGATTGAATGACATGTGAAAATAGGGTGCTTCACCAAATTTGGGCTCATTTGAAGAAACTAGCCAATGTAACTTTGGTGAACCCTAGAAAATAACAAAAATAGCTTCATCTTGTTTGAGTCAAGCTAATCATCTCCCCTTGATGCACCACTTGGTGTAGCATCATCATTTGGGGTTATGATCATGCCCACAAAGTTTAAAGCTCCAGGTAAAAAGTTGGTAATGTAAGGTTGTTCAAATTTGCATTTGAACAGAAAGGGTTTTGGGGTGTTCTGATCAAGTTGCTCTATTCCAGATCTTGTGCCATTTGGTCTAGATGCCTTATTAGGCATTTCTAGCATGTACACCAAGTTTGAGAGTATTTGGACAAGTTTGGCAATGTAAAGTTGCTCAAACTTCAAATATGGACAGAATGGTTATGAAGGGTTTTTATGATGTTTTCTTGCTTCCCAAGGCATGGGACTTGGCAAGATCATCAAATATGTCATATGTGACATGATAGAATTGCCCTGGAATTTTTGGAGAATATTTCCTTTGTAAATATTTCAAAAGCTTGAAATATCCAGAAAGGGTTTTAGAGGGATTAGCCCATTATTTTGAACATGACCAAGTGTTGAAACTCTTATATATGGACAATATATGTCCTCTGAGTCTCCCTGAATTTTGGCAAATATTTTTGAAATAGTTAAATAATTTTTCCCTATTAAAGACCATTTCTGGCCTTAAGAAAAATCTTTTAAATAAAATAGGAAAATGACATTTAAAATTATACTTTTGTGGTTTCTGGGAGTCCTATGACTACTAGGTTCCAAATGTACCTTTTGAAATAATTTTCTCACCCTAAATCAAGTACTTGCAGTGCAAATCTCAATTCAGGGGTTTTTGGAAAACTAAATTTATAAAATACATTTTGGCCAAATTAATTTTGTAAGAAAATACTATACTGTTATATAACACTTGGCATGATCATTGGGCAGAAGTTTTGGGTATGGAGATGAATTCTACAAGAGGTAATAGTTGACTTTATTGAGCACATGAAAAAGCACATGAAGAAAAACTCAATTCCAAATAAAAGCCAAATGATGCCAAAAAAATTTGTTGGTCCAAATTTTCATGCTTCATTGATGCAAAGAACATGTTACAAAATGCAGGGTGTGACAATTGTTCTTACCATCAGCTCCCTTCTTGGATTTCTTTGAATTTTACAATTTGGTGGTGACAGCAGTTAGCTTGGTCAGACAGTCTTCAAGCTCCTTGGATAATGCGTTATTCTTTTCACTACAAAAAAATACACTTCCGTGATGATACGTGTTTGTCACAGTAGGTCGCGTTCGTAGAAGTGTTCCATGACATTACCAAAATTATCATCACGGAAGTGTCCACTTCCATGACGATAAATCGCGCGTCACAGAAGTGCTTTCGTCAAGGGTGACCGACACGTGGCATCCACCGTAACGGAACGCCGTTAAGCTAACAGCCCCGACCAATGGGGATTTTCCACGTGTAAAATCATCATTGGCTGGTGGAAACACGTGTCGGCGCACCGTTGGGACATATGTCATCCACTCATTGGACCCAAAGCGCCTATGATACGCCGACAAATGGCACGGCCCAACAGAGGCCCATTCCTGTGAAAAGGCCGGCCCGTTTGACTTGGTCAAAAGGTGGCGGGCCAGCCCACGGCAAGCCTGTTAACGGCTTGTTCGCATATAGCCCATTTACAGCCCGCTAACCCAGGGCCCGTTTACGGCCTATCCGAATTAGGCCCAGTAGCGTCATTTGGGCCGTCCAATATAATTCCAGCATGTTTTACCTTCCGACCCATGTATGGCCCATGACGTCTTTCGGCCCATATGAGGCCCTTATTACTCTCGGCCCATTAACGGCCCGTGGTATCACTTTATACCCATTAACGACACGTGGTGAAACTGGCCCGTAATTATCAGTGTATCACTTTATACCCATTAACGGCCCCATTATTCCGTTGGGCCGTTTCCAGCCCATGTTATCTTTCGGCCTTCTCGGGGCCCATTTATTCTTGGGCTCATTTCCACATTCGTTTACTTACGGTCCGTTAATGTCATTTTCTGCTTGTGGGCCAAATTCAGCCCGTGGTTACAGTCGGCCCGTTTGTGGCCCGTTAGTACGTTGGGCCGTTTTCATAGCGTCATCAAAATACGGCCTATTAACGACGGCCCGTTATGGTCGGCCCATGAACGGACGATTTCAACTCTAGCCCATTTACGACCATAATGTGGTCTGTTATTGGCCCATGTTTGGCCAACCGATCATACGGCCCGTAGAAGGCCCATTGATGATAAGGTCCATAGAAGGCCCATTGTGTCTACAGCCCGTATAAGGCCCATTTTTTCTACGCCGCATAGAAGGCCCATTGTTTTTTTTGAAAGAAAGAAGGGCCATTGTTTCTACGGCCCTTAGAAGGCCCATTGTTCTACGGCCCGTAGGAGGCCCATGTTGACTACAGCCGGTGGGCATCAAAGTTCGCCACCAGTGCAAATATAGGGAACACCCTACACTATACAAAAATGGCTTGCTGTTTTCTTCAGCCGGTGGCTGCACGTTAAGAACAAATTTTGTATCGCACCAAAATAAATTACAACTATAAAACAACAGGAAGGTTGGCATAAAAGTTAACAATCTAGCAAATAAATGCACCACCAGAAGTTCAGAAGCTTAGTTCATTTGACCTGACTGTTATGATTTCATGATGTATTGTCCGAAGGAGCACCATAACCTTTGCATTCAGTTCTCCTAGGCTCCTGAACAACATAGCAAATGTCTGATAGTCTGGTTTCAAAACCATGCATATCTTGACAACATCGAACAATGTCTCTCCTTGTTTCACAAAGGGTCTCTGTTATGGAATGGACTTGTGTCTGGAGCGCAGATACAACATTGTTTTGAGCTTGCATATCTTGATCATGAGGCAGTTTGGACGAGATTGCCTTAACAACCAAGCCAGTATTACGCATGAACGTGCTTTTGACACTATTAGTGGACAGGTACTGACCCACTGCAGCAAGAGCTGACATTGCGGTTATAGTTGCCTCGCCACCTTCAGAAGGTGGCGGTTCCACCATTTTTTCCATAGCTCGCTGAAAAGTTGTGGTTTTACATTAGTAGTACCAAAACAGAAGATATTAAGGAGGCAGCAAAACCAAACAAAATAGCTTTGGTCTATATACAAAAATTATTCAGGTGAACCTGTAAAATAATAGTTGTATTTTATTGCAAAGTACATAATAAAACCATGTTCCAAACATATGACCATGTACCATCGCTAATGTATTGTCTATTTCTTCACATTGTATTGAGGGATAAGGATAAAGAGACGAAGTTATAACACGGTAAGCATAGTATGACATCATTCATATCACAAAACAACTGAGAACAGACAAACAAGCAATTGTAACGTTGTGTGGGCAAGTCCGGCATGGAACTAGATTACAGGTCAAGATCAAAGGAACATCACTCCTCTCTTTTAATCCTTGTAAGGTGCAATGATACGCTAAGACAATTGTGTACAAAATTGAAAAGAGTAATAGACATTGGCTGCAAACCATGCAGTCCAAGGCACAAGGCAGAGTAAGTAGTAGTTAAAAGGCATGAGGACTAAGGACTTACAATAGCGGCTTTGACTGGTGTAGTCATGCCCTTCTTCTTGCTAGTGTGACAGTCCTTGAAGATTTCCACAGCATTTGGTTCAGGTACTTTTTGGTCCTTGCGGGCTTTCCTCTGCATTTGGAACAAGTCAATATATATCTGATAATATGGTACAACGAAAAGAGTGACACGGCAGCTAATTATAAGAGCCTCGCAGTGTGCAATATAGCTACGAGATCCTGACATCTGTTGGAATTTCACTTTCGTACGGTTGGCCTTGTTCTTTGAACAGTTCACCTACAAGAAGATAGATTTGTGTGGCACATGCGTAAATAGGACTTCAACATGTGATCTGATCACATATATATAATGTACCTGAAACTTCGGATTGGACCAGTGTTTAACGAGGCCTCCCCAGTCTTCATCAGATATATTTTCCATTTGAGATGTTTGGGCAAGTTCACTGTTAGCCTTGCCTTCAAAGTGAGTTTTCCCCAAGTTATACCGATACTGTCACAGAGTAGACTTGAAAACATGGGTGCAAGCTTGTCTGGTTGCATCATCTTGGTTATCCAACTTGAACCTCATATGTTGAAAATTATGGGAGTCTCATTATTAACAACCTAGAAAGTATTGGATAGAGCAAGACGATATTACTAGTTTCCATACATAACCATACTTACAGATAAATAGTCGAGGAAGGTGTTGAACTGGGTTTCGTCTTTGTCATTCCTGTACTGAATCCATGTTAGGAGGATACATACATGATACCTAAAAGCAACCGCTGCCTCTGATACTAACTTAGCTGACTCTGTAGCATCACGTGGCCTTTTTAAACCTACCTCAAAATGGATCTCCATTCTTCCTCCTCTAGATTTAGTTAACCTATCGAGCATTATCCCTGCTGTTTGTTTCCTCTTGCGCCTAGGTGCTAGTCCAACAACAAACATAGGAAGTTTTAGTGTACATCAGACTGTGAGACTACATATAAAGAAGCATGCAACTATAACTTGACTCCAGCAACTACCTTATTGTTGTTGAAGCTCACAAAGTTCATATGATCTTGCCAACTCATCTTGTGTCAAGAGTGCTTCGGAAGTAGTGTCAGGTGGCAAGGGAGCTTGGGAACGTGCTGCTATCTGAGTTGACCAACGAGTAAATCATGCGGCTGGTGGTACTGTGGAAGGTGTTGCAATAACTAGGGTTGTCTCTGCTCGTTTGGTGGTAGCTATTTGTTTCTGTTTGGCTTGTTCTGCAGCTCGTGTAGCACGGGATACCTTGTCGGTACAATTTTACGCTATACTTTGACCTTCTATTGCACCATCAGTACCAGCAGAATCTGCAGGATTGTTCCAGTTCCGTTTCCCTGTCGTTTTGTCTTGCTTCCTCTTGCTCTGTGCCATGTTAAGTCAAGCCGACAATAAAAACGAATATCAATTTAGTTCTTCAGAACAAATGTACTTTGATGTAAGAACATGGTGAGATAGACAGATATTGTATGTTCTAGAAACAGGAACACGTGTCTTAGTCACAAGTATAATGTGTAAAGTAAGCAGATGAAATTCAACAAAATTAGAAGCAATACAAGCTAGACATCATACATAACATGCAACCACATATAAGAGTGCCAAGTTAGAGGGAGAACCTATGATGGTGCACTAGGGGATACGTGCTCATCACCAACACAGCTACGTTGAGTGTCTATGCATGTGTTGTCTTGGAAAACATCTTGGGGGGATGGAGGAGTAGAATCTGTAGAGGCCCTCCATTTGGAAGGAGCACCTTCATCCGCTGCCTAGCTAACTTCCTTCCGCTTTATTGATTTTGAATTGTCAAGTAAAACCGACAAGAAAAAGCAATAAAATTCACTCTTCAGAACTCATTCGTGCACGATACTGACAATCACAACTTTGATGTAAGGCAAACACATGATTCCAGGATGGAATAATACGAAAAACAGGACGGCATGGCATATTCACAACTGTTTGTGTAAACTAAGCAGAAACCATTTCACCAAATAATAAGCAATGCAAGCTAGACACCACGTGAAAGATGCAACCAATATGACTCTTCCAAGTTAAAATTGTCCCATCATAAATGGCATTTCAACAAATTAGAAGCAGCGCATGCTATAAATCATATGGAAGATGCAACTAATATTTTTATGTGAGGACATGCTTAATAGACAGATGTACTATATACTAAATAAAGGAAGGCATGTCACATTAACAGGTATAATGTATAAGCTAAGTAGAATAGCACATGCAGTTTAACCAGATTGGAAAAATTACAATCTAGACACCATATGCAACATGCAACCACATATCACGCTGCGAAGTTTGAGCAAGCACCTGCGATGCTAGTGTAGGGGAAATGCGGTAATCAACTACAGAGCTACGTTCACTATCTTCATCTAGCCTTGTCGTTTCTTTAGAATCATGTCGGGAGGCTGACACAGCATTCTTTAAATGAGGAGTAATCGACTTGCCTGACTGCCTCGTCATAAGTGATTGATGAGGGATACACAAGAACATTAGTTTGATGTAAGAACATGGTTAATACCCAGATGTACTAGTATGTACCAAAAACAGAAAGGCATGTCATATTTAAAGGTATAATGTGTAAGCTAAGCAGATGCAATTTAACCAAATTGGAAGCAATACAAGCTAGACATCCGGCTGGAGTGGTGAGCATGATCATCTAGTACCTGAGGGCCTGGTGGGAGGCGGGCTGCTTCGCCACCATCGCGGCTTTTTATTTCGCTTCCAGGTGATGCCTCTCTTTGCTGGCCTTGTCACTGGCTCAGCCAGTGCCCTGACTAGCTATTTGTCTTCTGGTGCTCACGGGATGGTAGTTCATGTAAAAAATATCTTTCCTTATCTTAATAAAGACCGACTTCGGCCTTTCGAATACAAGCTAGACACCATATGGAACATGCAACCACATATGACACCGCGAAGTTAAAGCAAGCATCTGGGATGGTGGTTCATTGCGAGCGAGGTCATCAACTTCAGAGCTACGTTTGCCGTCTCCATCTGCTGACACTGCACATTTTATAAGGCTGAAACGTGTCTGGCCTATCCGCCTACGTTGCTGGAGTGACTTCACTCTTTTCATTTTTGCTTCTCTCATAGCAGCAGAGTCTGAAATACCCTTGCATAAAAACACAATAGTGAGAGTATGGTTGAAGTGTTTGCAGAACTAGTGCACTGTAAAAGTAGCAGATAGCAGGTGGCTGAAAAATAAAATACATGAGACATATGATAGCTCTACAACATTGCATGGCAAAAAAATTAGATTCTACTCCGTATGATTTTGTAATATATGAGCACGTGAAATGCAGGTACTCCTCCAGCACACCACCACATGTGGTCATATCAAGATAACAGTCGACTGAAAATAAATAGGTCAGTCGATTTTTTTAATGAACCGTCCGATCTATAAGGAACGGGCAGATGGCCTTTGTCTACCTCCCGCCAGTCACTATTGACGATCTTTCTCGAACCGCCAGCGACCACCGGACCAGACCCCTGCCTCCGCCGCCCCGCCCTCCCCTCGACCTCACACCACCGCCGTGCTTGGCAGTGCCCCCAGGCCATCACTTTAATCCCGGCCAACCTCCAGATCGGGTGCCAGTAGCTCTAGGCCCCACACGCCCCTAAGATAAACAACGAGGCGCTGCTTCCCCGGCGTAATAGGCGGACTAACGCATGTTATGCCAGGGAATGCTTCCGTTAATTGGGAATCAACTAACCAGGAATTGAAATTCAGGGCGGCGAAGGACCTCTAGCTAAGGTGAAATAGTATATGAGGAGAAACCTTGTGCATCGCGAGTTACTAGGAACATCTAGTATCAAGAAGAAGCGATCAACTAGTGTCTTCTGTGGGATGAATACCGTGCAAGCAGACACGTAAGATTTGCACGAATAAGGGAAGAGGTGTACCATTTTCGGTTGCTGGTGTGGTCACCTGCACATGTCCCGCCGATCTTCTTCTTTCTGACGGGGAAACCGATGTTCTGGAGAAGGGTGCAGGCTTGGACGAACCCATGGCCAAATTGCTGATTGTGTTGCCGTGGCCGTATGTCGGCGGAGGGGAAGCAGATCCGAGGCGGCGAATGTTGGCGTAGCAGGAATAGCTCTTAACAACAACAACAACAGCAGCAACAACAACAACAACAACAACAACAACAACAACAACAACAA
>LR738710.1:341925976-342072953 GCA_902687465.1 Secale cereale | reverse complement strand
ACAACAACAACAACAACAACAACAACAACAACAACAACAACAACAACAACAACAACAACAACAACAACAACAACAACAACAACAACAACAACACGGGGATGAGCTGGACGAATATTTTGCTCTTGCTGTTCATTGTCATCATCAGGAGGATTGTCTTCAGGCTGAGCATTGTCTTCAGGTTGATTTGGAGCAGAAATGATGAGTTCCTCGTCAGGCTGTGCTTTAGAAGGCATGATTTCACCTGTTCCCATTAGTTTGATAGATTCACTAGGTGAAGCTTCATCCAGCACATTTGGCAGGAACTCTCTTTGTGAGCCATTCATTTCATCAAACCGCACATCCACAGTTTCAACCACTTTATAGAGAAAGATGTTGAAGACTCTGTAGGAGTGTGAGTCCTTTCCATAGCCGAGCATGAAACCTTCATGTGCTTTTGGTGCAAATTTTGACTTGTGATGTCGATCCTTGATCCAGCACCTAGCTCCAAATACCTTGAAGTAACTGACATTTGGCTTCTTGCCAGTAAGGAGTTCATAGGACGTTTTCTTCACAAGCTTGTGAAGATAAACACGGTTGATGATTTGGCATGCAGTGTCAATAGCTTCGGGCCGGAACTTTCTTGGTGTCTTGTATTCATCGAGCATCGTTCGAGCCATCTCTATTAGGGTTCTGTTCTTGTGCTCTACGATGCCATTCTACTGAGGTGTGTATGGAGCTGAGAACTCACGAGTGATTCCCATGGTATCCAGATAAAGATCAAGGCCGGTATTTTTGAACTTAGTTCCATTGTCACTTCTGATATGCTTGATCTTGATGCCATAGTTGTTCATGGCACGGTTGACGAAGCATCTGAAGACATCTTGCACTTCAGTCTTGTAGAGAATTATATGCACCCATGTGTTTCTTGAATGATCATCAACAATGACGAAGCCATAGAGACAAGCTGTGGTAGTGAACGTGGAGTAGTGAGTAGGGCCAAATAAGTCCACCTGTAGCAGCTCGAAGGGTTTGGATGTCGTCATGATTGTCTTTGAGGGATGCTTGGCCCTAGTCATCTTCCCAGCTTCACAGGCACCACACAGATGATCTTTCTTGAACTTGACGCCCTCGATGCCAATGACGTGCTTCTTCTTCGCGAGAGTGTACAAGTTCATCTTGCCTGCATGTCCTAGCCTCCGATGCCAGAGCCAGCACTCTGAAGCTTTTGCTAGAAGACATACAACCATCTGCGGTCCTGCTGAGAAATCTACCATATACAGATGACCTTTCCGATATCCTTCAAAGACTAGAGACTTGTCAGATTCCATTAGTACAAGGCATCAATATTTTCCAAATATCACAATCATGTTTAAGTCACAAAGCATTGAGACAGACATTAAGTTGAAATCAAGGGATTCAACAAGCATGACTTTGTCCATGTGCTGATCCCTTTAGATTGCAACTCTACCTAGACCCAATACCTTGCTTTTACCAGTGTCAGCAAATGTGATGTGATGCTTGTCAGATGGACGTAAGGTTGAGTCCATTAGAAGACTTCGATCTCCAGTCATATGATTTGTGCATCCGCTGTCCATAATCCATTCTGAAGTCTTTGGTGTCATACCCTACAGTACAGTTAGGGGGATAGGCTTCACCAATAGTCAATGTGAAGCATAAGCATTTGACATACAAGCGGATTATGAAAGCTTAGATCCAAGTTAGGACAGATAGGATGATTTGCAAGCGATTCAGGAACAAAATACATAGTAAGATCATTTGGGCATTTGATCTTGCACCCTACAAGTTCTTTTAGGTCCCCAGCAATAGCATCAGACACCTTTAATTTTTGGCTGGAGACCTTCCCTGCAAGAGAAAGTTAGTTCTTCTTTACCACCCACATCTTCAGTGGTGGCTTAGAAGCAATGAGTCTAAGAGAAGCATCTGAGAATTTTGGCTTTGGAGCCCTAGCAAATAATCTTGCAGTTGGAGAATAATACTCATAAGAATAAGCAGAAAAGTTCTTTGTTTTGGGAATATAGCGGTTTGAGGAAACACGCTCATATTCATGGGTCTGAGTATAATTTCCCTGCAAAACATTGGCGTTAGGGTGACTCAGCTGAGTCCTCTGTCTATATGAAGCCTTAGGACCGTATGAAGCCTTTGGTCTGGGGTTTGTCTTCTTCCCAGGTGGTGTCATGATGACATTTACTGGAAGCTTCTCAAGACAACCTTTGGGAACCCGGATCCTCTTCATAGGCGGCCCGTTCCTGCAGTTAGTACCAATATACCTGGCAAACACTTCACCATTCTGGTTCTTAAATAGTTTATAGTTTGCATCAAAGGATTCATCAAAGTTAATAGGATTAGCACAAGTGAAGCCAGATAAGGTAGACGGATCCACTAAAGGTTCCTTTGCAGCAACCCATGTGGTTTTGGGGTACTGCTCAGGCTTCCAGTATGAGCCATCATCATTCATTTTCCTCTCGAACCCTACACCCTCTTTCCTAGGGTTTCGGTTCAGAATATGCTTTTTGAGGACATCACATAAAGTCTAATGCTCTTTGAGGCTTTTGTACATCCCTGTTTCAAGCAAAGTCTTCAACCTAGCATTTTCATCAGCAATAGTAGTGGTATCCTCAGCAAAGGGGTTAGTTACCACATCAGCAGTTGAAGATATTGCAATAGTGGTAGCAGTAGAACATTCAGCGACAGATGTAGCGTTATCACGCTCAATGCATTTTAGACATGGTGGTTCAAATTCTTCCTGAGAAGCACTGATTTGTTGAGCAAGTAATGAATCACGCTCCCTCTGATGATCTTCATAACTCACTCTTAGCTTTTCAAGATCTTGCTTTTTTGAAGAATTTCATAAGAGAGCTTCTCATGATCATATAACATAGTGTTGTGATGACTTTGAAGCATGTCAAACCTAGTCTGAAGTCTCTGAAGACTCTCAGCCAGGGTTTTCGACTGATCCATTTCTTCACCCAACATATCATTGCTTTCATTAAGCATTTTTTGAGCTTTTTCCAAAGCTATTTGTTGTTTAGTGCCAAGGGAAGCAAGTTTGACATAGCTGGGTCCAAACTGATCACCAAATTCATCATCACTAGACTCACATAGGTAGCATTCGGTTACCTTGGCACCTTTTGCTATAAGACATGGTGCTGAGGATGATGATTCTGGATCGAAAGTCATCGTCTTGAGAGATTCTTTGAGATCCTCAAACCTGGGATCATCACGAGTTCGATGACCTTCATAGACCTCAGAGAGACGGTCCCAGATAAGCTTCGCATGATCGAGATGCATGACGTTCCTGAACTGATTTTGAGATAGACAGGAGCAGATGACGTCCTTCGCTATGAGGTTGAGAAGAGTGTACTAGCGAATGTCATCAGCTTGTGCCATCTTGCACAGATCGGTAAGACCAATCTCAGTGACGGTCCACGGCTCACTGTTTATCGCCATGAGACGCTTCTTCATCATGGCCTTCCACTTGGGATACTCGTGACCGTCAAACATGGGGCAAGACACAGTCTTCATTCCTGTGGTCGACATAACTAAAACTCCAGGTGGTTAAACCGAATCACACAGAACAAGGGAGTACCTTGCTCTGATACCAATTGAAGGTGCAGTATATCGACTAGAGGGGGGGGGTGAATAGGCGATTTTTATGAAAGCCTTCAAAACATGGAAGTTTCAAAGACAAATGATAGAACCGATCCTATTTATATGCAGCGGAAGGTAGACTACACTAGACATGCCATAGTCAAGTATTCAATGAAGTAAAAGCACAAAGACTAATAGCAGCTAGGAAGTATGAATCAGGATGGAAGATTGTATGAAGCCAATCAGAACAAGTAGTCACAGAGTGAAGTCAAATGGATAAGGCAAGCAGGCAATGACTTCACAACGATAGATGGTAAGTGTCGTGGAATTAGCACGGCAGATGTCCGGTTTAACGGACTTGACGATGGAACCATCGCACGGGTTAGCTTGAAGGGGTTCATAGCACACAAAGGACACAGAGGGTTTATACTAGTTCGGCCCCTTCGATGAAGGTAAAAGCCTACGTCTAGTTGGTTTGGTATTGCTTGGGCGTCGGTTTACAGGGAGCGGATCGCTTGCCTGTAGTTTCGACGGGTTGATTCTTGCTTGTCCCTGAACCGTCGCCGGGTCGTCCCTTTATATAGAGAGGCGACGCCCAGTCCGGTTTACAGAGTCTCGAGGCCGGCTCATACTTGTGTCCGCCTCGGTCTCTGTTCTTTCTTCCTTATTCCTCAAGTTACATTATCAGGCGGTTTACAAATCGTAACTCTATACATGGGCCCTAAGATCTCATGGGCCGTAGCTTATTACTAAATATTACAACATATTATAGTAATCCGGTTTATACTAGCCGGTTCATACCTGCTAGTAATATCCCTGACATTAGGACCCAGAATGATTTGAGCTTGTTCACATCAATCTCCCTTGTTTTTTATAATTTTCTTCTGTGTCTTCTCATTTTTTGGTAAACCGGCCGTGACGTCATCCTTGAAAATCACGGAACCTGATCGTGACATCATTTCCGCATTTAATGCCGTGAGCTGTACTGTAGCTTTGTTTAATGGTTATCCCGAAGATCGAGGCGTCAAAAGGATCTTTATCCGATCTTTGCTCCCTCGAATCCCGCACCTGTCGCTTCGTATATGACATTCCCTTATAAATACCGCCGTCCTCATTCGTTTATCTTCTTCTCGCATCTTCTTCCTCTGTCCGTCGCCCGAGCTTCAAGACGCCATTGACGCCCGAGCTCGAACCGCCGCCGTCGACCGCCGAGTCCGAGACTTCATTGGCCGCTGCATCAACCTGACTTTTGAACAGAAAACCTCCGCCGCTGATCCCTGCTGTTCCTAGGTACATCTTTCTTCCTCACTGTAGATCCGTATCTTCTAGGGTTCTTGCTCATGCCTCCGCCATTAGAGCCTCGATGATAACTTCGTCTTGTTCGCAAAAGTCTTAACCTTTACGTTCTGCCCTTAGATCCTACTGCTTCCATGCTTTAGATCTCGTCATTTTCATAACCTGTAGATTCATCCGCTCCGTCTATCACCCTTGTAGTTCTTCCCGTATGTCCCTGTATTTATTTTCCTTTTTCTTACATGCTCAGATCTGTTCTGCCTTTAGCTGTTTGCAAAAACCTGTTTCTTCTCCTTCGTAGATCTATTAAGTATACTCCGGTTTATACTGTCATACCCTGTTCCGGTAGGCTTTTAAAATTGAACGTGACGGTTTAGTTGTTCCTCTTTTGCTGTCATGAACCGGCAGTAACATAACTCCCTGTTCTTGCCGGGTTAACCATATCATTAGTCCCTTGTCTAAACCGTTGCGTGATCTTCATATATATCTTCCGGTTTATACTGCTGTACCTGCATAATCCGGTTTTACACTTTATCTTTTTCAGTGCTTGTCCTTCTGTTGCTATGGCCAAGCAGTTTGTCTCATGTGACTGGGTTCCTTCCATCATCACGGAAGAAGACTTAGTTAAAATCGCTGCCATTGGTACTTTAGGCCCTCAATCTGTTTTGAAGTGGCGGGCTCCAGGAAACGAATGCCCTCCTACTCCCAGAGAAGGGGAGGTTATTGTTTTCTTCGACCATATAGCTCGCGGCTTCTCACCCCCCGGTTCAAAATTCTTCCGAGATGTGCTTGCTGCCTTCCAACTCCACCCTCAGGACATTGGGCCCAATTCTGTTTCGAATATCTGTGACTTCCAAGTTTTTTCAGAGGTATACCTGCAAGAACCGTCTGTTGATCTATTCCGGGATTTCTTTCACCTGAACCGGCGTACGGAATTCACCAGCGGGCCGCATCAAGAACTCGGCGGGGTTAGTATCCAGAAAAGGAGAGACGCTGTCTTTCCCCATGCCGCTCTCCACACGCACCCAAAAGAGTGGAACAAATCTTGGTTTTACTGTGTTGACACTTCTCCTGAAGGGGAGAACCCACTGTCGGGTTATCGCGAGCACCGTCTTCCGGAAGATCATCCTCTACCACAACGACTCAGCTCCGCCGAACGGCCCCGGTTCGCATCTCAGCTTTCCGGACCGAAAGCTTTTATGGCCAACGGTTTAATTGGAACCGATTTTATGCGCTGTTGGCTTTCTTGGAGTATTCTTCTCTTGAGTCGGCGATCACAGTTGATGTGCCAGTATTCTGGTAAACCGGACGACCCTCAACGGTTTACCAAGGATAAACTTTCTGAATCGGAGGTTATTGAATCGGCTAAGAAGATGCTCAACGTCTCCTTAGAAGATTGCAGCAAGGTCGGATTAGCTCCGTATTACAAGAAGAACAGACTGCCTGCAGTAAGCCTTGCTTTCTTGTATATTTTTTTTAATCCGTTTATGTAAACCATCTTCTAACTGTCTCTTTGTCTGAACAGGCCGATGATCCTTTCTGGAAAAGAAAGCCTCAGGAGAAACCCGGCAAACAGGCACGCCGGAAGACCTTTGCCAATAAGAAAAGAAAAGCGGCCGTTGGCTCTAGCTCTCACGCCGAGGATGACGATCCGGAATCCGAGGTATGTATTAATCCGGTTTTAATTTGCTTGCTTGTACTCATATCTGTATCTAATGATATCCTTCCATAGGAGTTGGCTGAAGGTGATAAACCGGCCGAAGTTGAGGTAACTATCCTTTCTTCCGATTCAGAACCACTTCCACAAAAAAGTCGTCGGACAGTCCGGAAATACCAATTTTCTCACCCTTATGCTCAATTGGATCCTAATTTTCTTTTAAAGAAACAACAACATGAAGCTCTTCGCCGTACCACTCGCCATAGCGGCCTGGCAGTGGAGTCATCCGGAATCTCTCTCACTCCGGCTCGGAGGCGCCGCCTTGAGGTTATACTCTCTCCAACTCTCCTTCATCCCAAGGCCGGGCTTATCCGAAAACCTCTTAAACCGTCTGATCCTGATTATCAGGAGACTCCATTATCCTCCTCTGGTGAATCGACTCCTACGCAACTTCCCCCACTAAAAACTGTTCCAGGGTAAGTCTTTTAAACTTATCCGGTTTATGATTATATTTTGCTTCACCATCTTAACTCGTTTTCTGAACTTATTTCGGCAAGCCAAAGCCTAGCAAAAAACAAAAGGCAAACAAACCCACTGCTGAGACTTCTGCAGATGATCCGGCGGTTGATCCGTCAACAACCGTCCCTCCGGAAAGCGAGCCCACGATTCCTCTTGAGAATCCTGCGCCTACGGATCATATTTCAATGCCCGAGAATCCTGCTGCTGATGATGTTCCTGATCCGCCAAGTCCTGCCCGGGCTAATTCTCCTCAGGTCGATCCGGCATCTCCTAGCCCGGTTCACAATACAGCTCCACCAACAGCACCTGCTTCTCCAGAAGTTGAAGTGACTGGCACTGCTTTCGTTGCTCCTGCTGAGCCCACCGTTTTAGCCAAACATACGGCTAAAACGGAGAAGCTGTATAAAGAGAAAGGTAAATGGAGTACCGAGCTGTCCAGTCTTGCTGATATGAGTGCCCAAGAGCTCTATTCCAGGTACTTGACCGGCTCCACATCAGTCGAGATTATGAAGCGGGTTTGGTTAATCTGATGAAAGAAAAATATGAGGTAATCCTTTCCTTCTGACTTTGTGCTTTTGATATGCCTCTATCTCATAGTAGCCCCCAAGTTCCGGTTTAGCTGCGTGTTGAAGGTGAACCGGAACTTATAACTTGAACAATTGATCTTACATTAGCCCCCAAGTATCAAGTAGATAACTTGGTAATGTATTTGATACTTGTAAAAATTTCTTCTGATACTTCAATGTTCCATTAGCCCCCAAGTGTCAAGTAGACAACTTGCTTGTGTGCTTGAGACTTTTGTCTTTGAACTGCTGTTGTTTATTGCTTCAACTTTACATTAGCCCCCAAGTGTCAAGTAGACAACTTGTTTGTGTGCTTGAGACTTGTCTGGTTTTTGTTTCTTATCACTTGTTTTGACTTGCAGGCTGACTTAAACCGGAATGCTGAGGAGATCAATGAACTTCGGAGCCGTCTTGCTGAAACAGAGTCTGCTGCCTCGAAAGCCAAGAAAGATCTGAAGGTGAGCTTAAAGACTGCTAAAGATCTGAAAAAATTCTTTGAAGAAGAGCGAGCTGCCTTTGAGGTCCAGAAGAAAGAACTGGAGAAAAGGGCCAAAGACGCTGAGGAAGCCCTTAATCCGGTAACTGAAGAGTTAACCGACTTAAAGCGGCAAATAGAGTTGATGACCTCTGCCGTCTTTGGTAAGTCTTTTGATCTGTATTCCTGCTTTAACCTTGTAATCTTTCATCTGTACTGGTTTAACTGTGATACTTATGTGCAGGGCGCCGTGTCACCCATCTTGGGGATGACTTGCAGAAAAAACTTAAAGCCTGTTACACTTTGGTCGAGCAGCTGTATTCCGGCGCTCAGAGGATCATAAGTGCAACATCTTTCAGTAAACCGGCCCCCACGACCATCCAAGGTACCTTAGAAAAATTGTCTGTTTTGCCGGTGCGTTTGGAGGAAGTCAAGAAATCTGCTGCTCGAGCCGGCACCCTCCTGGCACTTACCAGAGCCAAGGCTTGGGTTCCGGACTTTGATCCGGAAGAGGCTTTGAATGGGTGCCCAAATACCAAGGAAGATGGATCATCGTTTACTGCAAAGGATCTCTATGCCTTGACAAAGGAGATGCGTCCCCTTGCTAGCAAACTTGCAACTGAAGTAGATTTATCCAGGTATCATCCAGGGTATGACTTGCAAAATGAGCGGGTTGAGCGGCCGGTTTATGAAACCGTCAATCTAATCCCACCAGTGCGTCCTCATACCTTCGCTCCAGATATTGAACCGTCGGAACTCATCAGCGAAGATATGTATTTTCGTACTTTGACGAAAATCGACTGGTGCACCCCAGATTTCCAACCGCTTCAGGAGGATGAGGATATTCTGGATCAAGCCGATGGCCAGCCGTCTCAGCAGGAAGGAGCATACCTCAAAATTTATTGTTGTAGTGCAGTCTCTGCTTTATCAAACAATCTTTTAATCCGTCAGGCTTGCTATGCCTTGTAATAGGATAGCTGAAACATGATCCGCTTTGAACCGGATATTCTGACTTCTTGTTTTGATGTTTTCCAAACTAAATTTCGTCTGATGTCGCTTATCTTGTGTGTCATCTGTTCCTACATAAGTAACACTGAAAACATATCCTAGCGGTTTACCAGTGGACAGATTAAATTGTTCTCACAGTATATCAAACAAGTATATACTTATATCAGAAATAAATTTATACCTGAGACCAAGTATGCTCAATACTCTTAATCCGGTAGAACCTTAAAATTTCTTGATGAAGATCTTCATGGATCCAATAACAAACCCGGGCTTGATAAAATACACCGGTTTATATCATTCTGAAACTTTGTCCAGAAGTTTGTAGCTTGTTGCCTGATGGATGATCCGGGTTATAATGAACACCGGTTTATTCATGCTGGTATTCATGACCCAGACTTTTCACTTTATAGATATGTGGTCAACTTCTGTAGCTGTTCCACTTCGGCTTTAAAGAGTCATAAAACATAAACACCA
The DNA here is from genome assembly GCA_902687465.1 of Secale cereale. Taxonomy (NCBI): domain Eukaryota; kingdom Viridiplantae; phylum Streptophyta; class Magnoliopsida; order Poales; family Poaceae; genus Secale; species Secale cereale. The sequence goes on along the minus strand of LR738710.1, from coordinate 342,063,376 downwards.
AAGATGCAAATTTGCAAAGAAAACCATGTAGTCAAGGCTTTTTAAGAGCTGCCAGGCTCAATGCAAGGTTCAGCCAATCACTGGATGCGGGAATCCCGTCTGTCCAGAGGGCCGGTGGATGTGGATTATCCATCTTTCCATATGAACCATAAGAAAAAAAATTAGCCAATCACTGGATGCGGGTAAACCCGTCTGTCCAGAGGGCCGGTCGATGGATGCGGGTAAACCCGACTGTCCATAAGAATTTTAGCCAATCACTGAATGCGGGTAAACCCGTCTGTCCAGAGGGCCGGTCGATGGATGCGGGTAAACCCGACTGTCCATAAGAATTTTAGCCAATCACTGAATGCGGGTAAACCCGTCTGTCCAGAGGGTCGGTCGATGGATGCGGGTAAACCCGATTGTCCATAAGAATTTTAGCCAATCACTGAATGCGGGTAAACCCGTCTGTCCAGAGGGCCGGTCGATGGATGCGGGTAAACCCGACTGTCCATAAGATTTTTAGCCAGTCACTGAATGCGGGTAAACCCGTCTGTCCAGAGGGCCGGTCGATGGATGCGGGTAAACCCGACTGTCCATAAGTCTTCCATGGCTTCATGAAGTCCTGGGTAGATCTTGAACCAATCACTGGATGGATTACCATCCAGAGGGTTTCTTTGAAGCGTCCTCTTTTGAACCGGATGTGACCTCATGCTCTCCAGGTAGTTTTATTGCTTCTGAGCTCTGCAAAAATCAGTTTTAAACCGGCCGATATGTTTGAAATATAACATATGATAATGCATATATGGTTATCCTCACAAGATATTTGTATTGGGAAAAAGGCTGAGCCCCCGGTTTACCGAGGGTGCCGGTTTATTCATTGATCATAATATATACATAGGATACAATGGAGCTCATAGCTCAAGTATAGTATGGCCGTAAATGGGCGATGTTCCATGGCCTCTTCGTCTCCTCCTCTGATGTCCGTGAGTCCTTGTGTTCTCGAACGTCCAACAGGTAATATGAACCGTTGTGCAGATTCTTGCTGACCACAAAGGGCCCTTCCCAAGGCGGGGATAATTTGTGCATATTTGTTTGATCTTGGATGAGCCGGAGTACCAAGTCGCCCTCCTGGAACGTCCTTGTTTTGATCCGGCGGCTGTGATATCTGCGTAAGTCTTGTTGATAAATTGCAGATCCTGCCGCAGCTATATCACGCTCTTCATCCAGCCGGTCCAAGCTGTCTTGCCTTGTTCTCTCGTTGGCCGCTTCAACATAAGCCGTTACCCTTGGTGAATCATGACGGATATCACTTGGAAGGACCGCTTCAGCACCATATACCATGAAGAAAGGTGTGTAACCTGTGGACCGGTTTGGTGTAGTGTTGATACTCCAAAGAACAGATGGTAACTCCTCAACCCAACATCCTGGGGTTCTCTGCAAAGGAGTCATAAGCCGGGGCTTGATACCTCGCAAAATCTCCTGGTTTGCTCTTTCAGCTTGACCATTGGATTGGGGGTGGGCCACAGAAGATACATCTAAGCAAATATGCTCCCGTTGACAGAATTCTTCCATCTCACCCTGAGATAAATTGGTGCCAATGTCTGTGATGATGCTGTGTGGATACTTGTGTCCGCCTCGGTTCCCCTTGAGCTACATTATCAGGCGGTTTACAAATCGTAACTCTATACATGGGCCCTAAGATCTCATGGGCCGTAGCTTATTACTAAATATTACAACATATTATAGTAATCCGGTTTATACTAGCCGGTTCATACCTGCTAGTAATATCCCTGACAGTAAGTAAATCGAAGGAAGGGATAGAACCAATAGCTTGGGGAAGATAGTGATTTGTTAGACCAGTTCCAGTTGTTGTGACAACTGTACGTCTGGTTAGGGAGGCTGAGATTTAACTCAGAAGACCGCGTCTTCACCTTATTCCCCTTGAGCTAAGGACACCTAGTCCTCGCCCAATCATTCTGGTAAGTCTTCAAGGTAGAATTCCAAACCTTCACAGACTTCGTTCATCAGCGATCCACAATGACTCTTGGATGCTCAGAACGCGATGCCTAACCGACTGGAGGAAACACAGTCTGCAAGTGTAACAAGTCTTTAGGTCACACAGACAGAAAGACTTCAGTGATGCCTAACACTCTTTGGCTCTGGGTGTTTGGGCTTTGTCCTCGCAAGGATCTCTCTCTCAAATGCTTCGGAGGTGGGTTGCTCTCAAACGACAAAAGCCGTGTAATAACTCTGAGCAACCACCAATTTATGGTGTAGGGGGTGGGCTATTTATAGACACTGTGCAACCCGGCCTAGTTTGTCCGAAGTGACCCTGGGTCACTAAGGAAATGACATGTGTTCCAACGGTCAGATTTCAAACACAAACGGCAACTTTACTTGGGCTACAAGTAAAGCTGACTCATCCAGCTCTGGATAAGATTTGCTCTCATTGTCTTCGCTCGAAGACATAGGATTTGGTTGAGCATCACTTCAGTCACTCTGACTTAGTTCACTTGGACCCCACTTAACAGTACAGTGGTTCCTATGACTCACCAAAGAAGGAAAGGAAGCAACAAAACATCTAAGTCTTCGCGCTCCACAGTCTTCACACAATGTCTTCTCTTGTCAAAGTGTCACATCCCTAGTTAAGCACTTGCATTAGGGCTAGCTAGAGTGTGCATCATGTTTACTTATCAAAGAAACTTGAAATGGGAATGACAGAAACCCCAGCACCCCTCTTCTAACAACTAGGGTTTGATAAAATCTTTTCCAATGTACCCAAAATGCCCTTAAAAATGTTCATCATTTCTGCCTTGGTCTCAAACCTTTGCTAAAAATGGTGCACAATTTTCTAGGACATCCAAGGGCTCTGGATTAAATCATATGGTATTTGTATTTGGGCATTTAAATGCTATAAAATATTTTAAATGCTCAAATAATCATAAACTATAATGTTCCATACTGTTCATATTATATACAGTGGGCATGACAAGTTTTATGAGTTATAAAAATGTTCTGGCATTTTTATTAATTAAACAGAGTTGCAAAAGTAATGAAACAGAAAAGAAATAGGAAAGAAAAGAAAGAGAGAAAGGACTTACCTCGGGCCCAGCACTGTTGCAGGCCGGCCCAGCCCAACAGCCCCGTTCTGTCGCCTTCCTCCTCACGCCATTCGGCAGCGCGCGTGGCCGCCGCGCGCCGGCACGTGCCCGGCCACCTCCACCCTGCCTGCCTGCCTCCCGACGGCCTGGACGTCTCCTGGCATCGCCACACAGCTGCCCCGACCCCTATCGCACTTTCCCCTCGTCCCCGTCGCCTCCCCTGGCCCTCTCCCTCTCACCACCGAGCCGCTCGTCGCCGCCGCTCGCCGTTGCCGCACCTAGACCCTCCCCCTCGTCCCGTGACCATGTCCAAAAGGTTCGCCGCAACGCCCTCTACCTCCTCGCTAAACCACGGATCGCCGGGAGCCCTGCAACGCCTTCACGCCGCCGTCCCCAACCTCGGATCGCCGGAGCACCTCGCCGTCGATTAAGAAGCTGCAGCGCGTCCCCGACCTCTCCGTCGAGCTCGTTAGCACCGCTGTGAGCTCCTACGCCGAACCCCTCTCTTCTCCGCTTCGTTTGCGCCGTGTAGCCGCCGCTCCGTTGATCACCGAAACTCACCGCCGCCGTGCTCGCAGCCGGCGATGCTCCGGTGACCATTTGGTCACTGGCACATGTCCATCTCGCTCGGCGCAGCACTTAGACGAGCTAGGTACTACGCACGCATCGCCTAGGCCACTCCAGCCCCGTCTCCACACACGCCCGAACGCCGGCGCCGCCGTCGAGCTCGTTGCCGTCGTCTCCGGCCACCACAGGTCCGGCGACCACCACCGTTCGACGCGCAACGACGAGGGCCCTCCAACGCGCCCAACCGCAGCTCGAATCGTGCCCTGTGGGCGGTTTACGAAGCACGCCGCCGTGTTTGGCCTCGCCGGCGTCACTTCGCCGGCGAGTTTGACTCATTTGACCGAGGGGGTTGACCACCCCTGGGTCACTGACGTGTGGGCCACCCTTTTCCTAATTAGCTAGTTTAACTAATTAAATGTTAATTTAATTAGTTAGTTAGTTTAGTCACTGACCCGTGGGCCCAGACCCCACTGACAGCTAATTAGTTCACTAATTAATTTTGTTAGTTAGCTATGACACTGACATGCCGGGCCCACATGTCATGTTTGACTTGGACTAGCTCCTGTTGACTGACTGACGTCAGCATGATGTCATGCTGACGCAGTAAAGGTTTTTCTGGGATTTTTAGATTTAAAAATAATTCAGGAAATTCCAGAAAATGCCTAAACTTCAAAAAATCATATAAATTCAACAGTAGCTCAGATGGAAAAGATTTATATATGAAAAATGATCAGAAAAATCCAATCTTTCCAATGGCAATGGTTTCATGCATGTTTGAGCAAGTTAACCTTGCTGTATACATTAAAACATGATAATGCACTTATTTAAATAATAGCTAAAGTGCCAATTTGAATCTTTGATTCAAATAGGCTCAAACCCTTCTGGTTATAGTTGCATTAGCCCAAAACACATGCATCTTGCCATGTCATGAGCATGCATCATATTGTTGCATTTGTTTGTTTAATGATTGTATCGCCGGTATTCTCTGTGTTAGGTCCTGCTCCCGAGGATACTGCTGCGTATCCAGTTGAAGAGCAGTACCCGACAACCACTTTGTCAGGCAAGCAATCATTGATCATTCTGATACAAACCCAATCTTCTCGTTCCTGCTCTCTTTTACTGCATTAAGGCAACAGCGTGTGAACTGCTACTTGCTGCGGTAGTTGAACCCTATTCCCTTGCATGACCTGTCATTGCCACAGTAAATAGTTGAAACCCACTAGCATGTGTAGGAGTTGATTGAGCCATGTGATGTGTGATCCACCATGCTATTTGTTTATGTTGCCTGCTATGCTTAGAGTTGTGTCTGGTCTGGTTCATCTGGGTGATGGATCAGAGTGAAATGATCATACCGATAAAGAGAAGGAAGTGTGGAATACGCTTGGTAAAGGTATCGATGAAAGGCCATGTAGGAGTACGTGGTGGGTTGTTTCATTGGAACCGTACATAGGACCCGAGATCTGTATGTGTGGTTCAAGTTCCAGTTACTTCCATGCATTGGGCCCGAAACCAATGGACCCTCTCGGCTTATTAATTACCCTCGATCTCTGTCCAGGAGTTGCAACTAGTTTCTGGTGTTTATAGTTTACTGGAGGTCGTGCATAGCGCTGACCCTCGGGGTGGGTTGTGATGCGACAGGTACGTGGCACGGTGTACCGGTTGCCCGTTTGGTGACTCGGGAACCCTGTACACATCGTTTGGGGCCGTGAGCGACACCCCGGACGGATCTCCCCACGGATGGAACCCAAATAAGCGATAAACCTGGACGAGAGACTTGAGTAGTTAGTCAGGTCGTGGCCGACACCCTCGCTGGGCTTCCGCTTGAAGGTTGCCGAGTACACGTCGAGTAAACGGCGATAAGTGGTGGGAGCGTGTGTGAAGTGGTACACCCCTGCAGGGTTATCAATCTATTCGAATAGCCGTTGTTCGCGGTACAGACTACTTGGTTACTCTTACAGTTCATAGACAAGTTGATGGATACTACTAAAAGCCTCAAGATAAGTGTGAGTGCCGTGGATGGCCCTTCCGTAGGTTGACGGAAGAGGATCCTCGGTAGTGTATTGTTGTGGTGAGTAGAGGACTCGTGTTCGTAATAACATCTTGCAATCTGTTGAGAGTTGTAGTATAGGTTAGCCAAGAGTCAAAGCTGGCTTTCTGCTATGAACTCCACTACCCCCTTTGATAATGTTGCATGTATGATAGGTTCTGTGGTAAGACTTGCTGAGTACCTTTGTACTCATGTTTGCTTAATAACTGTTGCAGAGGAGAACCCTGCCCCTGCTGATGGGTTCTACATAGACGTTGACGTCGACGAGTAGCTTGACACCCAGACGGAGATCTGGAGCTTGTGAAGGGCCTTGTAGATAGTCAGGCTACACCAAGCCTGTTTTATTTTCTAAGTTGTCTGTACTCAGACATGTAGCTTCCGCTTGTGCTTGTATGACTGTATGACTTGAGTGTTGGGTCATGTGACCCCTACCTATATGGATATGTTATGTATGGCTCTTGGAGCCTCTTAAATAAAGTACTTTGAGTCATAGAGTTCTGTTGTGATGCAATGTTGTATTTGCACATATTGAGCATATTGTGTGTATGGTTGAGATGCTTGGTATGTGTGGGATCCGACACCTAGTTGTTTTCCTTTGGTAGCCTACCTTACAGGGAAATGCCTCCAAGTGATTCCAATGAGCCTTGGTAGCTTGCTACTGCTCGGAACACGTAGGCTGGCCGGCATGTGTCCTTCTTCGTTCCTGTGTCTGTCCCTTAGGGGAAATGTCACGCGTTGTTCCTTTAAGTCCACGTAGCTTGCTACGACTTGGGTTCATACGTTGATGACCGACACGTCCGTTGCTGGGTCATGAATGCTTGTCTCTGTAATCTAGTGCCACTTTTGGTTTATAACTAGCCATGTCGGCCCGGGTTCTCTGTCATATGGATGCTAGCGACACTGTCATATACGTGTGCTGAAATGCGCAAACGGTCCCGGGCCAGGTAAGGTGGCACCCGTGGGGTTACCGTGCATCAGGCCGCAAAGTGATATGACGTGTTACAGCTAGATCGGTGTGACTTAGGATCGGGGTCCTGACACATAGTCTTCAATATGATTATCTTCATATACAACCATTTAGTCAATGTCTTCATACATTTTTAGGGGTCATCTCCGGTAGGTAAACCGAATCAATGAGGGACTACTACCTGTGTTATCCTGCAATTCTCACAAACACATTAGTCCCTCAACTAGGTTTGTCGTCAATACTCCAAAACCAACTAGGGGTGGCACTAGATGCACTTACAGAGACGCATCAAGCATCCCCAAGCTTAATTCCTGCTTGTCCTCGAGTAGGTAAATGATAAAAACAGAAATTTTGATGTGGAATGCTAACCAACATAATTTTCAATGTAACCCACTTTATTGAGGCATGAATGTCGAGATCCGAAAGATTAAAGACAAAAGTTTATATTGACATAAGAATTAATAATACTTCAAGTGTACTAACAAAGCAATCATGTCTTCTGAAAATAACATGGATAAAGAAAGTTATCCCTACAAAATCATATAGTTTGGCTATGCTCCCTCTTCATCACACAAAATATTCATATCATGCACAACCCCGGTTTCAGCCAAGCACTTGTTTTCATACTCAATTTTTTCAAACCTTTCAACTTTCACGCAATACATGAGCGTGAGCCATGGATATAACAGTATCGGTGGAATAGATTGGTGGTTGTGGAGAAGACAAAAAGGAGGAAGATAGTCTCACATCGGCTAGGCGTATCAACGGGCTATGGAGATGCCCATCAGTAGATATCAATGTGAGTGAGTAGGGATTGCCATGCAACGGATGCATTAGAGCTAAAGCTGTATGAAAGCTCAACAAAAGAAACTAAGTGGGTGTGCATCCAACTTTCTTGCTCACGAAGACCCAGGGCATTTGAGGAAGCCCATCGTTGGAATATACAAGCCAAGTTCTATAATGAAAATTCCCACTAGTGTATGAAAGTGACTAAACATGAGACTCTCTATCATGAAGAACATGGTGCTACTTTGAAGCACAAGTGTGGAAAAAGATAGTAGCATTGTCCCTTTTCTTTTCTGTTCTTTTTTTTCTTTTTTTCTTTTCTTTCTTTTCTTCTTTTTTTGGGCCTTTCTTTTTCTTGGCCTTTCGTTCTTTTTTTCTTTTTTCTTTCTTTCTTTGGCACAATGCTCTAATAATGATGATCATCACAAATATATTGGTTTACAACTCGATATTACAACTCGATACTAGAACAAAGTATGACTCTATATGAATGCCTCTGGCGGTGTACTGGGATGTGCAATGAATCAAGAGTGACATGTATGAAAAATTATGCATGGTGGCTTTGCCACAAATACGATGTCAACTACATGATCATGCATGACAATATGACAATATGAAGCGTGTCATATGAACGGAATGGTGGAAAGTTGCATGGCAATATATCTCGGAATGGCTATGGAAATGCCATGATAGGTAGATATGGTGGCTGTTTTGAGGAAGGTATATGGTGGCTGTTTTGAGGAAGGTATATGGTGGGTGTATGTTACTGGTGAAAGTTGTGCGGTACAAGAGAGGGTAGCAATGGTGGAAGGGTGAGAGTGCTTATAATCCATTGACTCATCATTAGTCATAAAGAACTCATATACTTATTGAAAAAATTTACGAGTCATCAAAACAAAGCAATCAACGCACGCTCCTAGGGGGGAGGTTGGTAGGATTTAACCATAGCGCGCCCCGACCTCCACAGAAAGGATGACACTCTACAAATACCTCATGCTCTAACTTTGTCACATAGCGGTTCACCATACGTGCATGCTACGGGAATCACAAACTTTAACACAAGTATTCCCTCGATCCCAAAATAAGTGTCTCAAGCATAGTATAACTTTGTACTAGAGCTAGTACAAAGTTGAGACAATTATTTTGGGACGGAGGGAGTATTTTTTAATTTCATAATAACTCCACTAGCATGACTCCAATATCACTATCCTCATATCTCAAAACAATCATCAAGTATCAAACTTCTCATCATATTCAATGCACTTTGTATGAAAGATTTTACTACATTTATCTTGGATGCCTATGATATTAGGACTAGTTTTATAAACAAAGCACATTACCCTGCTGTTCTAAAAGACTCTCAAAAGGATATAAGTGAGGCATGAGAGATCAACAATTTCTACAAAATAAAATCACCACCGTGCTCTAAAAGATACAAGTGAAGCACTAGAGCAAAACTATTTAGCTCAAAAGATATAAGTGACGCACATAGAGTGGTCTAAAAAATTCTAGGCCATATTTATCTCTCTTAAAAGGTGTGTCCAGCAAGGATTATTTTGGCAAACTAACAAGCAAAGACTCAAATCATACATGACGCTCCAAGTAAAACACATATCATGTGGTGAATAAAAATATAGTCCCGAGTATAGTTACCGATAGATGAAGACGAAAGAGGGGATGCCTTCCCGGGGCATCCCCAAGCTTAGGATTTTGGTTCTCCTTAAATTTTACCTTGGGGTGCCTTGGTCATCCCCAAGCTTAGGTTCTTGCCACTCTTTGTTCCATAGTCCATCAAAGCAATACTCAATACTTGAAAACTTCACAATACAACACTTAGCCAAAAATCTCGTGAGCTCCGTTAGTATAAGATAACAAACCACCACTCAAATGTACTGTAATGAACACATTATTTGTTTATATGGGTGTTAAACCTACTGTATTCCAACTTCTCTGTGATTCATATCCTCCAATACTACTCATAGATTCATCAAAATAAGCAAACAACACACGAAAACAGAATCTGTCAAAAACAGAACAGCCTGTAGTAATCTGTAACTTTCGCATACTTCTATAACTCCAAAAAAATTGAAATAAATTGGTAAACGTGAGGAATTTGTCTATTAATCATTTGCAAAAAGAATCAACTAAATATCACTCTCCAGTAAAATCTGGTGACTATTCTAGTGAGCGCTAACGTTTCTGTTTTTTAGAGCAAGATCATATAAACTTCACACAAGTATTCCCAAAGTTCTATTTGGCACAAACACTAATTAAAACACAAAACCACATCTAAACAGAAGCTAGATGCAATATTTATTCCTAAACAAAAGCAAAAACAAATAAAATGAAATTGGGTTGCCTCCCAACAAGCGCTATCGTTTAACACCCCTAGCTAGGCATGATACAAGGATAGATCTAGGTATTGCCATCTTTGGAAGGCAATCCATAAGTGGCTCTCATTATGGATTCATAAGGTAATTTGATTTTATTTCTAGGAAAGTGTTCCATGCCTTTCCTTAACGGAAATTGGAATCTAATATGTCCTTCCTTCATATCAATAATTGCACCAATCGTTCTAAGGAAAGGTCTACCAAGAATAATAGGACATGAAGGATTGCAATCTATATCAACAACAATGAAATCTACGGGCACATAATTCCTATTGGCAACAATAAGAACATCATTAATCCTTCCCATAGTTTTCTTAATAGTACAATCCGCAAGATGCAAATTTAAAGAACAATCATCAAGCTCATGGAAACCTAACAAATCACACAAAGTTTTTGCGATAGTGGAAACACTTGCACCCAAATCACACAAAGCAAAGCATTCATGATCTTTAATTTTAATTTTAATTTTAATAGTAGATTCCCACTCATCATAAAGCTTTCTAGGGATAGAAACTTCTAATTCAAGTTTTTCTTCATAAGATTGCATCAAAGCATCAACTATGTGTTTGGTAAAAGCTTTATTTTGACTATAAGCATGCGGAGAGTTTAGTACGGATTGCAACAAGGAAATGCAATCAATCAAAGAGCAATTATCATAATTGAATCCCTTGAAATCCAAAGTAGCGGGTTCACCACTATGCAAAGTTTTAATCTCTTCAATCCCACTTATAACAATTTTAGCATCAAGATCTAAAAACACAGAATCATTGGGACATCTTTTAATTAAAGTAGACTCATCTCCAGTCCCATCTTTATCAAGATTCATACTAGAACACAAGGATCTAATAGGAGACACATCAATAACTTTCAGATCTTCATCCTTATTTTCATGATAACTAGAAGAACACGCTTTTATAAAGCTCTCTTTTTTAGCACGCATCCTAGTGGTTCTTTCTTTGCATTCATCAATGGAAATTCTCATGGATTTGAGACTCATTGATATCATGCTTAGGTGGAATAGATCTAAGTTTCAAAGAATCAACATCAAGAGTAATTCTATCCATGCTTCTAGCCAATTCATCAATCTTAAGCAATTTTTCTTCAAGCAAAGCATTGAAATTCTTTTGCGAATTCATAAACTCCTTATCACTAGTTTCAAATTCAGAAGGCATCTTTCCACAAGAGTTATTGTAGGAATTACCATAATTATTAGAGGAATTACTAGGAAAAGGCCTAGGATTAAAGTTTCCTCTATAAGCATTATTACCAAAATTATTCCTACCAACAAAATTCACATCCAAAGAATCATTATTATTTTCAATCAACGTGGATAAAGGCATATCATTAGGATCAGAAGAAGCACTCTTAGCAGCAAATAATTTCATAAGTTCATCCATCTTTCCACTCAATACACTAGTCTCTTCAATATCATGCACTTTTTTACTAGTAGATCTTTCGGTGTGCCATTGAGAATAATTAACCATAATATTATCTAGGAGTTTGGTAGCTTCTCCTAAGGTAGTTTCCATGAAAGTGCCTCCTGCGGCCGAATCGAAAAGATTTCTAGAAGCAAAATTCAAGCCAGCATAAAAGTTTTGTATAATCATCCATAAGTTCAAACCATGTGTAGGGCAATTACGTATCATTAATTTCATTCTCTCCCAAGCTTGTGCAACATGCTCATGATCTAGTTGCTTAAAATTCATAATATCATTTCTAAGAGAGATGATCTTAGCAGGAGGAAAATACTTAGAGATTAAAGCATCTTTGCACTTATTCCACGAATCAATAGTATTTCTAGGCAAAGAGGAAAACCAAGTTTTAGCACGATCTCTAAGTGAAAACGGAAATACCTTCAATTTAACAATATCACTATCTGTATCCCTTTTCTTTTGCATGTCACACAAATCAACAATGTTGTTTAGATGGGTAGTGGCATCTTCACTCGGAAGGCCGGAAAATTGATCTTCTGTAACAATATTCAACAAAGCAGCATTGGTCTCACAAGATTCAACATCGGTAATAGGAGTAATTGGAGTGCTAATAAAATCATTATTGTTGGTATTGGAGAAGTCACACAATTTGGTATTGTTCTGAGCCATAGTGACAAGCAAGCAATCCAACACACAAGCAAACAAGAAGCAAGCGAACGATAAACACATGGCAAAAAGAAGGGCAAATAAAACGGCAAGGGTGAAGTGGGTGAGAGGAAAACGAGATGCAAATAAATGTAATGCGAAGGATAAGGGTTTGTGATAGGTACTTGGTATATGACTTTTGCGTAAGCCTCTCTGGCAACGGCGCAAGAAATTCTTCTTGCTACTTCTCAAGCTTGGGTTGTACTCCCTCGAAGAGGAAAGGGTGATGCAGCACATTAGCGTAAGTATTTCCCTCAGTTTTTGAGAACCAAGGTATCAATCCCGTAGGAGACCACGAGCGAGTCTCTCACACCTGCACAAACAAATAAGAACTTCGCAGCCAACGCGATAAGGGGTTGTCAATCCCTTTACGGTCACTTACGAAAGTGAGATATGATAGATATGATAGTTGGATATTTTTGGTATTTTTGGATATAAGAATAGAAAGTAAACAACGACAAAGTAAAGTAGATTGTAGATTGATATGTTGAGAATAGACCCGGGGGGCATAGGTTTCACTAGTGGCTTCTCTCATGATAGCGGAATTCTACGGTGGGTGAACGAATAACTGTCGAGCAATTCATAGAAAAGTGAATAATTATAAGAATATCTAGGCATGCTCATTATATATAGGCATCACGTCCGTGATAAGTAGACCGAATCGATTCTGCATCTACTACTATTACTCCACACATCGACCGCTCACTAGCATGCATCTAGAGTATTAAGTTCTTAAGAACAGAGTAATGCTTTCAGCAAGATGACGTGATGTAGAGGGATAAACTCAAGCAATATGATATAAACTCCATCTTTTTATCCTCAATGGCATCAATACAATACATGCCTTGCTGCCCCTACTATCAGTGGGAAAGGACACCTCAAGATTGAACCCAAAGCCAAGCACTTTTCCCATTGCAAGAACTATAGATCTAGTAGGCCAAACCAAACCGATAATTCGAAGAGACTTGCAAGGATATTATAATAATACATAAAAGAATTCAGGAAAGAACCAAATATTTCTCATAGAAAATCTTGATCATAAACCCACAATTCATCGAATCTCGACAAACACAATGCAAAAAGATTACATCGAATAGATCTCCTCGAAGACCGAGGAGAACTTGCTATTGAGATCCAGAAAGAGAGAAGAATCCATCTAGGTACTAACTATGGACTCGAAGGTGTGTGGTAAACTACTCACAACTCATGGTGAGGCGATGGTGTTAATGTAGAAGCACTCTGTGGAAGATCCCCCCTCCGGCGGAGCTCCAGAACAGGCCCCAAGATGGGATCTCATGGGAACAGAAGGTTGCGGCGGTGGAATTAGGGTTTTCTCTGTCGCTTCGAGTTTTCAGGGTACATGGGTATATATAGGAGGAAGGAGGGCATCGAGGGAGCAACGTGGGGCCCACAAGGCAGGGGCGCGCCTAAGGGGAGGGGGCGCGCCCCCACCCTCGTGGACGCCACGTGTGCCCTATTCTGTGGTTCTCAAGTCTCCCGTGAAGATGCCGTTCCAAAAATATCTCTCCCGAAGGTTTCATTCCGTTTGGACTCCGTTTGATATTCCTTTTCTGTAAAACCCTGAAATAGGCACACAAAAACAGCAATCTGGACTGGGCCTTTGAGTTAATAGGTTAGTACCAAAAATAATATAAAAGTGTATAATAAAGCCCATTAAACATCCAAAACATCATATATAATAGCATGGAATAATGAAAAATTATAGATATGTTGGAGACGTATCACAATGATGCGGTGTGGTCCGGCTTGGCTTCCCGGGGCTTGAGCAACCGGTGGTGTTCTAGAAAGTACAGAGGCACGCGAGTGACGATGATTCTGAGCAGGACCTCGATGTGGAGGAGGCATCGCCCTCTGCTCGACAGGAAGCAGCGGCGGCAGCGAGCACTTGGCGCACGGAGGAGGCCAGCAGGAGGAAGAGCATCTCAGGCGCGCATGGAGAAGAAGTATAGTGGGGAGAGGGCACCATCGGCTGGGTGCAGCTACAGCTGCTGCCGGCCCTGAGGGAGGCAAGCCCCAGCGGCGGAACTGGCGAGGCGGCGACGCCATGTAGACGAGGAGGCAGGCGAGGACGACGGAGCACAGGAGTCGCGATGGAGGAGAAGGCGCATCGTGGGGTGCCGCGCTGGTCTTGGTCGACAACGGCGCATGGGAGAAGGGGAGCTCCGGCGAGGCCTGGTGTCCGGAGCGACGACGGGCTCCGCGGGCGACGGGAGGCGGCGGGTGAGGCAACGAGGAGGAGGCAGGGGCACGCAAGGTGCGGGCGGCGGCGACCTGGACTCGCCGTCGGGGTGGAGGTCGGGTGCGGGGTGGCAGGAGATCGAGGGAGCGGAGCGAGAGCGAGCGAGAGGTGGGAGAGAAGGGAGAGATGAGTGGGGGTCGAGCGAGAGATGGGATCGGGGCTTCGTTCCCTTCTAGCGGCGCTGAAGGAGAAAGAGGAGTCGAGGGAGAGAGAGATCGAGCGGTGGGAATCGGGTTAGGGTTAGAGTGCGGCTGGGCTGGGCCTTAGGTAGCGGCTGGACCTAGGAAGGTTGGTTGGGCCGGCCTGGTCGCAGGTTCTTGCTCCCTCTCCCTTCTTCTTCTATTTTTTCCATTTACAAAATAATAGCAAGAAGGAAAGGGAAGGAAGGAAGGGTTAAAGGAAGGATTTGGGCATGGGGTAAAATTATCTGGACTCACAAAAATGTGAGGAATATAAATAAAATTGTTTGAGGACTTTTGGAAGATGAAAATTCAAACAAGTTTGAATAAAAGTCAAACTGTTCGAATTTGAAGGCAATTTAGATGAAGACCGAAAGAGATGAGATTTTAACTGGTAACCCTACATGAATAACATGACTTATGGGCAGAAGTGGAACATTCCTAGAGGAAGCAAAATTGCAACTCAATTTCACCAAAAGGCCTTAAAGGAAGATTAGGAAGTTGATTTGGATATGAAGGAAAGTTGAAGAATAGCGCAAATGTGTTATGGATGATTTCAAGTTAATGGAATGCTTTATATAGCTCCCTAATAATATTGAGAGACTTTTATATGTTATAAAGAGAAGCCACCATTGTGAATATCCCACGATTTAAATGGACCGAAGTTCCACACGATTTATTTAGTTGAGTTTTTAAATTAAATGACATGATGCAATGTAAAAATAAATAGAGCAAGCACAAACGAAACACACGGTGAAACCCGGAACATATGGAAGTATTCTCGAGCATCTGTCTTGGGGCGTCACAACTCTCCCACACTGATAGAGGATCTCGACCCGAGATCCTTGAGATGGCACTGGATAGAAGAGGAAAAGAGAAAGGTAAAAGAAAGTTGCTTCTTGACAAACGAGTGAAACCACGAACCTTTAGAGGTTGAATCATTGAAAGAAAGAATACAATGGAGATGAACGAAATTGCAAACACTTCGTTAGGCATGAGGAACAAGGAATATTACGAGAATGAAGAGCTTAGGTGACAAGATAGACATTGAAACCACCCCGGTTAAAACAAGATAGAGAAGGAGTAAGAATAAAATAATTCGGACATCACTCCGACTGAAAATGGAAGGCATTAACATGAACTTGAGAAGATGGGATGATACTTGATGGAATCAGCAACACACTGCCTCTGGAACAATGATTTCAGATAGCACTCCGGTTGAAAAGGGAGGCGAACCTAGATAAGATGAGAGAACTTGAATGAAGGACACGACAATCCTAATGAATGGACCGGCAAGGAAAAGAACATTATCTTGACAAAACGAGATGACGGGACGAAGGGAGCAACCTCACAATGCCTCCGGAATGAAATAATAGATGCTAGATCGTTGGAAAGAAAAGAACATTGAAGAAAATGACAACTTCTCCCACAATGAATTTCAAAATCATCCTTACGAAGAAGGGTTGAACGGAGTTGTTGAAAATAATCAACAACAAAAGAATAAGCTTGTTGTGGGCTTATGGAAAACATCTCAAAATTATGAGGTGACAATTGGCCACTTACGGAAACCAATTGTTGCTAGAGATCAACGAAGATATGAAAACTTCTTTCACCGAGAGGATAAATGAAGAATTTGGGTCATTTATAAATAACACAATAGCAATAATCCTTAGGGAAAGCTTTTAGGTGAAATACAACCCAAGACTACTCCAACAAAGAGATTGAAGGGTCGAAAGATCTCTTCAAGAAAGAGAAAAGATGGTTTTAAATATCTCATTCTTGAAAACTTGTGAATCATGAAACACGAAGGGAAATTGTCAAGAATGACATAACACCACCTTAAAAGATAAGGGAGCGAAAATTGCACTTCAGAATGCAAGAAAAATAATACTTGAGCTCCTCCAATAAGAATCTTGAAGAACACTTCAAGGATGAATTAAATCATGATGAACCACCATGAAGAACCCCGGTAACAAAAGGATGAGAAGTGAAAGATGAAAAGAATAAGATTAAAGCCTTGCGATGATTTAGACTGAGCTTCGTGACGAGGTAATCGAGAAAAACTTGGAACTCCGGAAAAGAAAAAGATGAATCACTTGGGATTTAGAATTTATCCATCATAAACAAACTCTGGAAGAAAGTATTGACTCACCTTGAGGAAATAAGAATAATTATTATTATATGACTATAATTCATCAATTAATTTGATGACAACCAATGGATTTGGCATACTACTTATTCTTCTTGAAAAGGATTGGGGAGAGATATAGCCAAACTTGAGAAAAGTCTTGAACGACTCATCGGTAGGATTATGAAAAGAACAAATTAATTGATACGATAACAACGAAAGAGTAATCTTGAATGAACCACCGTAAGAATATGGAGACGGACGAAGAGGCATCAATTAAGAATAGTTGGAGGATGAAGTTGCAAACTAAGAATGAAGAAATCTTCTGAAATGATGGCCTTCGGAGGATCACAATGGAAAGAATTCATGAAATGCTTCGGATGGGTATAAAAAGAATTCCTCACAATCGGAACAATAATGAGGATGGCATGAAGCTAGAACCATGAATCTTTGGAAGAACAGGTAAGGATTCAAGAGGAACTCTTCTTCGGTCTTCAAATGTTGAGAAGAACGACGAGAAATACCATGAAGAATTTGAGATACTTCGAAAGAAGGAAAATATAACGGTAGAAGCAACAATGAATGAAAGCGATCTTAGAGAAGGCATATGACTGATGGAATCCATACTTACGTCACACTTTGAAAAGAATTTGAGCATAACTCCGAAAAAATAGAAGAGTCAGGTAAGATCCTGGGAAAAGACCTCTGGGTTAGGGCCAACTCAAACGAAACACCGTTGAATGATTTTTAAAAGAGAGATTGCGCCGGTTGAATCAAATGGTTTGAATGAGATGACAATACCCAAAATAGCTTGAACGGATTAAGAATTGAAATGCGGATCTTCCGAGATATCTTCAACACTCCGGAGAAGAATTAGAGGGAGTTGAATAAACATGAGAGACGTTGGATAAGAAATTCCAACATGCGAAAACATGTGAAACAAGAGGAAAAGATATGATTAACACCGAAGCTTGAATTTAGTCCACCAGAGAAGAAACAAGAAACAGAGAATGATGACCATGAATCTTCCTGAGCATCTTCACGAGAAATCACCGGATGAAACATTGAAGGAAAATAATGAAGAAACATCACATGAATAAAATGGATATTTCATTTGAGAATTTCTGGCTCCAAGAAGAAGAAGGGTGGGAGGGCGGGGGAAAAACAAAGACAACTTGGGATGAATGAAACAGACACCACTGAGAAAAACCAAGACTTGGTCTTGCACATATTAAAAGGATCGGGTTAACTTGAAGAGAAACGCACCGGTTGAAAAAGAACTTACATGAAAATCTCGATGTTTAAGAAGGACTAGCACTCCCATAGAAATATGAGAACACCGATTAGGAAGACTATGGAATCAACACTTGGCATCGAAGCAACTCGGATACCACAATCAAAACAAAACAAATGATAGATACGTTGCAACGTAATCTTCACAATATCATTGGAACAGAGAATTGAACAAAAGAATTCCATAGCTTAGTGGTACATCAACTTGTCGAGAAGCCACTTGGGAGAACAAAATGATAGAATAAAACAACAAGGTAACAGATGGAACAAATAAATAATAGAGGTTTCGTCCCACATGTTCATGCTGAGGCCCCATGGCACGTGTTACAAAGGGCCTTGCACTCCCCGCATCAGCATATCCAAGGATCCTTTAAGATGCAACCCCCTAGTATAACAACGCCCATGATAACCTCTTCACTAGATGTTGAACCCCAACCTCATATCATGCATCCATTGGAAGATTACCTAAGAGCTACTTGAATCCCACCTATTAATTCCCGAAGCTTTCCGTCTATGCAATCTGGCGTTGGGAATATAGGGGAAGAACAATATCTCACCCAACTAGCAATACCTACATCCAGCTGTATCCATCCGCCAACACATAACCAGGCACCTTCGGAAACTGTTTACCTCCGACCTTCGAAACGCATCTGCTATACTAGCTGTGGAAATACTCCCGAACTATCCCGCCAGTACTGGGTGACGTCGGGGTTATCTCACCACCAGACACGCATAGAAGAGTTTTCGATGTCGGCCGCCTCTGGCATTCTAGAACCGCAACGATACAATTGTGACGACATCACCTCGAGCTCAGTTCTCGGGACTCAGCCTAATCAGACGTGAGGCACCAAGACATAATTCTCGTCACAAAGATATCGAAACAATCCAAACAATACCCGCGTGATCCTTAAAAAATTACTGAAAATTGAGGATAGTGATGTCAAAACAACGTCAGGAGTCCTCACCAGAGCGATGAAGGGGATGAGAAGTAAAAAGAAATCCTACTCTTTGATATATATATATATATATATATATATATATATATATATATATATATATATAGGACTCAAAACATTTTGTGTGCGTGCCTAAACTCAACCGACAGCGGTTCGATCAATCAGGGGGCTCCTAGGTCGGAGAAGGCTCTGATACCAACTTGTAATGCCCAGGATGCGACTATATCTTCTACGTGTCGAGGCACGAGTTAGAGACATAATCGCATTCTGGAATGATCGCAAGCGTGGTATCTTTGCACCACTCATGTAATGAATAGGGATGAAAGAGATAAATAGTTGGCTTACACTCGCCACGTCACACAATTAATTCAACATTCATACATTCATCCAAATAACACAGGGTCCGGCTACAGACAAAATCAAACGAGAAAAGATACCACAACCACAAGTTTTGATCGCCCCTAGTAGGAACCACTACTGATCGTCGGGATACGTCACATACATGCGACCACACTCTTCATCGAACTCCCAGTGAAGTTCTTGTCCATCTCCTACGTCGTACTCAGTTGTACCTGCATCTAGTGTGTGTTGTAATCTATGAGTCACAAGCACTCAGCAATACCATTCCCGGGTATCAAAATAACAAAGCCTTATAGATGTGGAGAGGTAATAAAGTGGCTGCAGCAAGCACTAAGCAACTATCTTACGAAGTCAGAGAGAGATGAGAAAAATGCCAATGGTCGCCAAGGATGATCAATAAGTGATCCTAGCTACTCACGTTCATGCATAACCCCACCGTGCTCACTTTCCGAAAACCCCTTCGAAAAGAGACCGTCACGGTTACTCACACACGTAGTGTATTCTTAAGGTTATGGTGTCAAGTTATCTACAACCGGATATTAACAAATTCTCATCTGCCACATAGCCGGGGGCACGGCTTTCGAAAGTTCATAACCCTGCAGGGGTGTCCCAACTTAGCCCATCACAAGCTCACGATCTGCGGAGTCGCAACTCCATGTTGGGAAGACTCGAGTATTCTCGGAATCCCGTGCTCAAGATATTTCGACAAAGGTAAAACTAGTCCAACAAGACCTCCCGACGTGCCGACACCCTGATGGATGCCGCGCGTATCTCGTCTCAGGCCATGATAAGATTGTCCAAACTTCCAAAAGGCCAAAATACCATAGTTGCCCCTGGCGGTCACCGGCGGTTGACATGTTTGTACCAACACTCAAGACGAGCACTGGCCAGGGGGTTGATTAATAAATCCTCGTGTTAATTATTCCCTCGGCAATTTTTAGTTATTAGGCAAATGGTAAAACCAAAGTTGGGCCTTGCTGGAAAAGCTTTAAGCAGTGCAAATTATCGAGGGGGGCCCATAAACCCCAACCGTGTTAGGAACGCAAATTCAAGGAACATAACACTGGTTTGTCGGGTCCTAAGGTGGCATGAGTGGAAGAAAACACCAAGCATAAGGCCAAGCCTTCCACCCATTACCAATATATATGTGCATTAATTAAATAAGATATATATATTGTGTTATCCCAATAAAGAAGTCCAAACATGGAGCAATATTCCAACTTCACCTGCAACTAACAACGCTATAAGAGGGGCTGAGCAAAAGTGTACTTAGCCAATCAACGGTTTGCTAGGAAGGCGGTTAGAGTGTTTCATGGCAACATAGGAGGCTGACAAGACAAGAATAGGCATCGAGGCATAACTATAGAGCGAGACAGCTAACAAAGCAAAGATAGAGGTGATATCGGGGAACGGCCATCTTGCCTGGGATCCCGCAAGGAAGAAGAACGAGTCCATGGCGTAGTCAAACAAATCCTCACAACTCCGGAACGAAACCGAAGCTAACGAGAGAAGCATACCGGAAAGAAGCAAACAACATGGTAAACACACAAGCAGAAACATGACATGTGATGCACAACCAAGTATGATGCATGTCTGGTCTAATTATGCATGGCATGGCAAGTGCATAAACAACACTGCAATTTAAGTGGAGCTCAATATGCAACAGGTTGCATATTGACGAAACACCACATTCCATTTATTTAGTTGACTCTCGTTTATGTAGACAACAATATTAAATGTTGATTAACATGGTAGGAGGTGAAGCAAATGTAAACTACCTATTTAGGCATTTTAAATGAGGCCGGAAACAACAACAACAATTCCGGAAGATCCCCATGTCATTATATAGCAATTTTTAAACAAGCAACAATTTAAAATTTTTAAGATTGTTATCATGATGTGGATGACATAATCAAGTTTTATGCAATTTTTATTAAAAGTTGACATGAGCAAGATATGGAGTATTTCTTCACCGTGGTGGAAAGAAAGGGGCCATGACGGCGATAACCGGAAATGATGCCACGGCAACATATCGGTTCCGGTAACTCGTTGAGAGACCGGTGCAAAAGATGAAGTGTGAAAGTGAGCATGCAAAGATGGTGGTGTAACATCCCAAATTTACCGGAAATGATGCCATGGCAACATATCGGTTCCGGTAACTCGTTGAGAGACCGGTGCAAAAGATGAAGTGTGAAAGTGAGCATGCAAAGATGATGGTGTAACATCCCAAATTTTCAATTTGGAATGTGATACATAGATCATATGACATTGCATATTTTCATTGCATTTGTGCGTGGCGATCCTCGAAAATTCTAAGCAACTCAAGGACCTACGAAGAGAGTTGGGAATTCTATCGTTTCCGTATTTGAGTTTTCTCGAATACCGGTACGGGGATCACTATGATTTGAATTATTTTTATCCCCTAAAAATATTTCTTACTAAAATATATGAGCGGAGATAATATGACTTCTCCAAAATAAAAGAAATATTGGAGGAAAACTATTAAAATCACTTTTGGTTTTTATTCGGATTTATTTGCGATTTTATTTGCATAGGGGAAAATGCATGTTTTTCAAAATTGCATTTAGGTCCGGGAACAATGTTTGCTTTGTCCTAGATTTTATTAGAGGACGGTGAAAATTTATTTCGGAATTTTTCGTCTCCGTTTAGTATTTTATTTTCGAGTTTTTCTGCGTCAGGATATTTAAAAAAAAGTTAGTTCAGACCGACTAGGCCGAAGCCCAGCCGGCCCAGCACCGCGCCCCGCTCCGACTCCGGTCGGGTGTCCGCCCGCGCCCGGCTCCTGACATGGCCAAGCCGGCCACCCCGCCGCCCCCTTCCCCAAGCCAGCCGCCCCCTGGACCTTTATAAGCCGACCCCGCCCTCCTTCTCGCCGCCAACCACCGCCGCCGCCGCAACAGCCACCGCAGCAAGCCGCCGCCGTCGTCACCAACCACCACCGCTGCCGCAGCCGCCGCAGCAAGCCGCCGCCGCCAACCCCCGTCGCCGCGCCGGAGCTCGCCGCCGCAGCCGCCCACTGCCGGAGCCCCGCCGCAGCAGCCGCCGTCGTCGAGGTAGATGCCACCCGAGCCGCCGCCGGTTTTTTTAAGCTGTTCTGTTTTTTTGAAACCCTAGATCTATTTTTATTAATAGATCGGTTCGGTTTTTTCGGTTTAGTTAGTTTGCGGACGTTCGTCCGTACGTTTGTTTTAACGAATGCGGTTCGCCCGTTAGCCACAGACAGCGAACGTTCGTTCGTTAGCCTGTTCGTCAGTTTTCTTTTTCGAGGCTTTTTCCGCGATTATTTTCGATCGCGATTTCTGCCCTGATCTTGTTTTTAGTTTTTCTTTTCGCTCGAGAGTCGGAATCAGGCGATTGAAAAGCCTAGATCTTCGTATCGAAGCCCTCTTTCCGTATAGCTAACATGAACAAGGTTTTTCTACTTTAAAATTTGACCTTAGACCAATCTATTAAACAGATCTTGTTTCTTTCGCAGTTTGAGTTTAGTTGCTCCATTTGATTTGATTCTTTTTGCAAACCGGAGTTCTTAAGTTGAACTTTCTGGTTAGATCTTCTTATTTGGAGTTCTATTTGTTCATCTTTGATTGTTTGCTTATGTATGATATTGTTTGATTGCGATAGAATTCCCGGAGTGCGAAGCGTGCTACTACGAGTCTCTAGGTTTTGCGAATCATCAGCAAGGCAAGTAACACTTTGATCATACCCCTTTGTTACCCAGTTTTTATGCATTAGATCAAACCCTCACACATTGCATGAGTAGGATCTCTTAACTTGTGGGTCTGGGAAGTAGATTGAGGTAGAACCTATTACCTGCATTATTTTCAAACCCTTGGGAGTTACTTCTACGTTATGCTTAGGTTGCCATGCTATGCTCGTAGACGTGGTTTGGGTTTGAGTGAAATCCATGACATATGTGAGTTGTAAATTAATGGTTCAACTTAAGGTGGCTACTTGAATACACATCTGGGTGGATTGGTTGCAAGGCACCTAGAGAATCCAGTGTTGTCCTAGGAAATCCCGGGGTACCGTGTGATTATCCTATGGAATGCCACCCAGGCTCAAAGGGATCATAAAACTATTCATGCTAGAAACTTCCGTGTGCAGCCACAATGCCATTATGGGCTCTGGCATAGTATGAGTAAGTTGTGTGAGCTCTTTCAGTGGTGGACTAGCAGATGTAGGGGAAAGTAGGTGTACGGGTCCACCCCGGGTAAAGAGTAAATGCTTCTGAAAGACTGTGTCTCAGTCATCCGTTTCTCAAACATCATGAAGTGCGAGAAATCCAACGGAGGAGATCGAGTCTTGTGGGGAAAAGTGTGCAAACCTCTGCAGAGTGTACAAACTAATCATGTTTAGCCGTGTCCCCGGTTATGGACAATCTTGAGTATCTGGTACTTGAATTATTGGTTGATCTCATCACTGTAAAATTAATTTGTTGGCATAATGATGACTACTTTATTTGGGAATCAGTCGGAGGTACCTTTTCAATGATGTTTCAACTACCATGATAGTTAAAATTAAATATATTCCTTTGTTATAGGGAAAAATTGGCTTTATGCAAAAACTTAAACCTTAGAGCCTCCACCAGCCAAATATGCATATAGTGTTAGCCTTTATTTATGTTCTTGCTCTACTGTGTTATCCTGCCAGCATATTCCATGTGCTGACCCGTTTCGGGCTGCAACATGTTACATTGCAGACTTTTCAGACGAGGAGTAAGACGTGCTAGGTCATTCGTCATGCACTCAGCTATACCGTTGGAGTTGATGGACTCACTTATCTTCCAAGCCTTCCACTATTATTTTGTTAGATGGCCTTATGCCATAGACTTTTGTAATAAGTTCTCTTTTGAGACATTCGATGGAATAAGTGTGTGAATGCCACTCTATTATAAATCCTTCAAGTACTGTGTGTGTCAGCATTACCGATCCAGGGACGACACAGAACACATAGACTTCGGTCCATTCCGATCGTGGTCGCTACAGGTGGGTTGCTCCCGGTTACCGGGTTCCCACGAGTCGGCGACATGGGAAACCAGGAGGAACGTGCAACGACAAGTCGGTCATGGTGCAACACACGGTTCGACTCATACAACATGCAATCGTCCATGGCCATCGTCTCGATGTTATACCTTCGAACCGTTCGTTTTCGAAGCGTTTCGAGTCGTCAAGGGAAGTAGTGGAAGTAGTCGTTCTCGCGACGGTAGTTGTACACGGCGAGGGTAGTCGAACTTGGCAAGCGATGGTCGTCGTGGTACTTGTCGCATCCCGTATGTGTAGTCGTACACGGGTCTTCGGCGACGGTAGTGGATATAGTCATTCTCGTTTCATTTCGGAGAGGTACTTGATGTTCTTGGCGATTCCGGAGACGGCAGAGGTTTCCGAACACTTGGCATTCTCTCGAACTTGACAATCTGAAGGGGTACTTGGTGTATTCCCTGTAGTCGAACTCGAGGCTTCGTGGAACTTGGCGGGTCCAGGGTAGTTGGCGTGTAGCGAGCAACGATGCAGTGTGGTCCGACTTGGCTTCCCGGGACTTGAGAAACCGGTGGTGTTGTAGAAAGTATAGAGGCACGCGAGTTACGATGCTGAGCAGGAGCACGATGTGGAGGAGGCATCACCCTCTGCTCGACAGGAAGCAGCGGCCGCAGCGAGCACTTGGCGCACTGCGGAGGCCAGCGGGAGGAAGAGCATCTCGGGCGTGCATGGAGAAGAAGGAAGGCGGGGACAGGGCGCCATTGGCTGCGTGCAGCTGCAGCTGCTGTCGGCCGTGACGGAGGCGAACTCTAGCAACGGAACTGGCGAGGCGGCGATGCCGTGTAGACGAGGAGGCAGGCGAGGAGGACGGAGCAGGGGAGTCGCGATGGAGGAGAAGGCAAATCGTGGGGCGCCACGCTGGTCTTGGTTGACGACGGCGCACAGGAGAAGGGGAGCTCCGGCGAGGCCTGTTGTCCAGAGCGACGACAGGCTCCGCGGGCGACGGGAGGCGGGTGGTGAGGCAATGAGGAGGAGGCAGGGGCACGCAAGGTGCGGGCGGCGGTGACTTGGACTCTCCGTCGGGGTGGAGGCCGGGCGCGGGGTGGCAGGAGATCGAGGGAGTGCAGCGGGATCGAGAGAGAGGTGGGAGACGAGGGAGAGATGAGTGGGGGTCGAGCGACAGATGGGATCGGGGCTTCGTTCCCTTCTAGCGGCGCTGAAGGAGAAAGAGGATTCGAGGGAGAGAGAGATCGAGCGATGGGAATCAGGATATGGTAGAGTGCGGCTGGGCTGGGCCTTAGGTAGCGGCTGGACCTAGGAAGGTTGGTTGGGCCGGCCTGGTCGCAGGTTCTTGCTCCCTCTCCCTTCTTCTTCTATTTTTCCCAGTTACAAATACTCCCTCCGTTCGGAATTACTTGTCTCGAAAATGGATGTATCTAGAACTAAAATACATCTAGATACATACATTTGTGCGACAAGTAATTTCGAACGGAGGGAGTACTAGCAAGAAGAAAAGAGAAGGAAGGAAGGGTTAAAGGAAGATTTGGGCATGGGGTAAAATTATCTGGACTCACAAAAATGTGAGGAATATAAATAAAATTGTTTGAGGACTTTTGGAAGATGAAAATTCAAACAAGTTTGAATAAAAGTTAAACTGTTTGAATTTGAAGGCAATTTAGATGAAGACCGAAAGAGATGAGATTTTAACTGATAACCCTACATGAATAACATGACTTATGGGCAGAAGTGGAACATTTCTATAGAAAGCAAAATTGCAACTCAATTTCACCAAAAGGCCTTAAAGGAAGATTAGGAAGTTGAGTTGGATATGAAGGAAAGTTGAAGAATAGCGCAAATGTGTTATGGGTGATTCCAAGTTAATGGAATGCTTTAATATAGGTCCCTATTAATATTGAGAGACTTTTATATGTTATAAAGAGAAGTCACCATTGTGAATATCCCTCAATTTAAATGGACAGAAGATCCATACGATTTATTTTGTTGAGTTTTTAAATTAAATGACATGATGGCATGATGACATGATGCAATGCAAAAATAAATAGAGCAAGCACAAATGAAACACACGGTGAAACCCGGAACATATGGAAGTCTGCTCGAGCATCGGTATTGGGGCGTCACACAGGCTCTCTTCTTTGACATAACCAACAAAGGCAGAAGACATGAGAGGAGGAATGCAGAGATGGATGGCTCTGCCTCCTCCGTCCCTCCCTTTCTATAAGCAGGATGAGGAGGAGAGCTACTCCATCAACAGGCGGCCACCGTCATCCTCCGCCAATTCAATATGACCGGACCCTCACCATAATACTCTCCCACGCCACGTGCCTCCGCTACCTACCCCGCGCGATTTCATGCATCATACGTGGCTATGGATAAGGGCGCACCGTGGGAAGAGTAAATTGGCAGTTTCTACCCCGTGCGTTAAAGTCATTCACGGGGCATCGATGGGATGGCCCCACCACTATTGGCTTTACACAAAGCACAGGGAAACCAGAAACTGGCCCGGAATCAAAGCCAATGAAGAAGCAATGGAGACTTCAAGTGATCAGCCTCATCAGCGATAATGCATGTGCACTTATTAGGCCCTACCCCGACGACGCTCAGCAGCGTGATAGGGGCAGGCCCGGGGGCTTATGTCGGTGCAACAAACCCTGGGTCTGTTGCCCAGACTGTGCACAGGCGCAAGAACAAGATAGAAGCACTGGCCCAAGTTAGAGTACAAGAAACCAAGAGATTCAGAGTATCAGCTCAGATCAGAGAAACCAAGGCCAAGCCTGAGAAGCAAGACATCTCCAAGAGAAGGGCCTCCCTTGCCGGGCAGGCGAGCCCCGCAAGGGGCGAGGCCACCCCCAGAAGAAGATAACAAGACTCCCCGATAGGGCCTGCCATTGGAAATGTGTCGGTTAGCCATTGGATGGACCTCATGTCCAAAATGGTCATTTCCCTTCTGGGAAGGTTGCAGATATAAATAGCCATCCCGCACCGGCTTTGTCCGGTGGCTGCTCCGTTTGATTATGAGAAGATTGTCAAGCAACCCACTCTCTAAGAGATTTGAGTTTAAAACCCATCGAGAGAAAAAACCCAAGAGCCGCAGAATCAGATAGTGGTCCAACATCTCTAGAATCTAACTTTAGTACTCTCCGCCTATTACTCTTAAGAGCTGCAAACTCTCTAGATGGTTAGGTGTCTATTTCTTCAGAGACCAAGAGTGATTGTGGTTCTCGAAGAAGTCTATAAAGGTTTGAAGATCGCCTTCAAGTGTCTACGATGAGTAATCGACATCGATTGATGAAGCGATTGTCGAGGAGAATAGGGTGAAGAGAGTTTATCTTCCGTGTTCTCACAGTCCCTCCAACCAGATGTAGTCCTTGTGCAGAAGGACAAACTGGTCGAACAAATATCATGTCGCCTCCGAGCATCCTCGATTATCTCGGTCACCCTCATTTATCTTCAATGCATTTTCTTTCATGTGCTTGACCTCAATGCATGTCTTAGTTTATTTTCGGTACTCTATTTGGTTCATTGTAGTTTGTCTTTGCTTTGTTTCTGCAGCTGGGTTATGAGAGATTTAAGTTTTCCGAAGAAAATTTGAAACTACCATTCACCCTGTCGGTGTTCTGGGAACCATGGTACCTAGACTTGCCTGCCCGCGACCCAATGTGCGGCCTCGTAATGGCCCAACACGCGGCCTCGCTGCAGTCCAACAAGACCCAGTTGAAAAATGATCAAGGAGATCCCACGCGAGGGGCCCCTGCCCTCGCGAGAAGAGGCTCGCCAAGACCTATTAGGGAGCAGCTCCGCAAGCCGCCTCCCGAGGGGCGGAGATTTCTATGCGAGCGTCCCCTCATGAGGGCGCGGTGACGTGAGCCATGACGACCTACGCCAGGCGGGTTCCAGCGTGCACAGAGGGAGTTGTTTCCTCTTTGGTGCAAAGCAGACAGGGACGGATGCGGGTTCCCAAGGAGTCCCGCAAAGGCTTCCATTTTGGTGCAACAAGATCAAGATCGCTGGCTCAGCAAGGCAGATGTCATTACCGATCCCACCCCTACATCATGATTAGAGACTTTGCAGGTGTAGACCACCTTTTGCCAGAATAAGGAGTACCTTCTGCCCCCCTTTGAGATTGGCCTTTCTGAATCCCTTCCCGCCCAAATAATGCGGGAAGAGGATGGGTGGGAGGGCGGGGGAAAAACAAAGACAACTTGGGATGAATGAAACAGACACCGTTGAGAAAAACCAAGACTTGGTCTTGCACATATTAAAAGGATCGGGTTAACTTGAAGAGAAACGCACCGGTTGAAAAAGAATTTACATGACAATCTCGATGATTAAGAAGGACTACCACTCCCATAGAGATATGAGAACACCGATTAGGAAAAGTATGGAATCAACACTTGACATCGAAGCAACTCGGATACCACAATCAAAACAAAACAAAGGATATATATGTTGCAACATAATCTTCACAATATCATTCGAACAAAGAATTGAACGAATGAATTCCATAGCTTAATGGTACATCAACTTGTCGAGAAGCCACTTGGGAGAACAAAATGATAGAATAAAACAACAAGGTAACAGATGGAAGAAATACATAATAGAGGTTTCATCCCACATGTTCGTGCTGAGGCCCCATGGCACGTGTTACAAAGGGCCTTGCAATCCCCGGATCAGCATAGCCAAGGATCCTTTAAGATGCAACCCCCTAGTAAAACAACACCCATGATAACCTCTCCACTAGATGTTGAACCCCAACCTCATATCATGCACCCGTTGGAAGATTACCTAAGAGCTACTTGAGTCCCTGATACATCTCCAACGTATCTACTTTTCCAAACCCTTTTGCCCTTGTTTTGGACTCTAACTTGCATGATTTGAATGGAACTAGACCGTACTGACGCTGTTTTCAGCAGAACTGCCATGGTGTTGTTTTTTGTGCAGAATAAAAAGTTCTCAGAATCGCCAGAAAATCAACGGAGAACTATTTCAGAAAATATAAACAATATCTGCAAGAAGATACTCACCGGGGGGCCCACGACCTATCCTCGAGGGTGGGGGTGCGCCCCCCTTCCCAGGGCGCGCCACCCTGCCTCGAGGGCCCCCCGATGCTCCACCGACGTATCCCCAGGTCCTATATATTCTGTTTCGGGGAGAAAAAAATCAGAGAGAAAGAATTATCGCGTTTCACGAGACGGAGCCGCCGCCAAGCCCTAATCTCTCTCGGGAGGGCTGATCTGGAGTCCGTTCGGGGCTCCAGAGAGTGGAGATCGTCGCCATAGTCATCATCAACCTTCCTCCATCACCAATTCCATGATGCTCACCGCCGTGTGTGAGTAATTCCATCGTAGGCTTGCTGGACGGTGATGGGTTGGATGGGATCTATCATGTAATCGAGTTAGTTTTGTTAGGGTTTGATCCCTAGTATCCACTATGTTCAGAGATTGATGTTGCTATGACTTTGCTATGCTTAATGCTTGTCACTAGGGCCCGAGTGCCATGATTTCAGATCTGAACCTATTATGTTTTCATGAATATATGTGTGTTCTTGATCCTATCTTGCAAGTTTATAGTCACCTACTATGTGTTATGATCAGGCAACCCCGAAGTGAGAATAATCGGGACCACTCCCAGTGATGAACATAGTTTGAGGAGTTCATGTATTCACTATGTGTTAATGCTTTGGTCCGGTACTCTATTAAAAGGAGGCCTTAATATCCCTTAGTTTCCAATAGGACCCCGCTGCCACGGGAGGGTAGGACAAAAGATGCCATGCAAGTTCTTTTCCATAAGCACGTATGACTATATTCGGAATACATGCCTATATTGCATTGATGAACTGGAGCTAGTTCTGTGTCACCCTAGGTTATAACGTCTACATGATGAATTGCATCCGACGTAATTTCCCATCACCGATCCAATGCCTACGAGCTTTACCTATATTGGTAGTTGCTTATTTACTTTTCCGTTGCTACTATTACAAAAACTACAAAAACACTATCTTTACTTTTATTGCTGCTACCGCCACTATCATATTACTTTGCTACTAAACTATCTTGCTGTAGAGACTAAGTTTCCAGGTGTGGTTGAATTGACAGCTCATCTGCTAATACTTAAGAGTATTCTTTGGCTCCCCTTGTGTCGAATCAACAAATTTGGGTTTAATACTTTACCATCGAAAACTGTTGCGATCCCCTACACTTGTGGGTTATCAAGACTATTTTCAGGCGCCGTTGCCGGGGAGCATAGCTCTATTCTTTAAGTCACTTGGAATATATATATCTGTTTATCACTATGAAGAATTTGAAGGACTCAAAAACCAAGATCGTACCCTCAACTACGAGGGGAGGTAAGGAACTGCCATCTAGCTCTGCACTTGATTCTCCTTCTGTTATGAGTAAACTTGTGACACCTACACCTGCTATTGAATCTGATATGTCGTATGTTCTTCATGATGCTACTTCTGCTATGTATGATGAAACTACCTCTATGCGTGATACTGTGCCACTAGGTGAATTTCTAGATGAACAAATTGCTAAGGTTAGGGAGAGTTCAAATGTTGATGATATTTATGAAAGTGATGATGAAACTACTCCCAATAGATATGAATTGCCTATTGTGCCTGAGGGTTATGTCATGGATGAAGAAACTGCTAGAGACTTTCTTGCTTGCAATAATAGATATGATCTTAAGAAGTTATTAGCTAAGCTGAAAGAAAAGTCCTTGAATGCTAGAATGAAACATGACCCTGCTTTTGCTACTTCACCTATATGTGTCACTGATAAGGATTATGAATTCTCTGTTGATCCTGAGTTAATTACTTTGGTTGAATCTGATCCTTTCCATGGCTATGAGTCTGAAACTGTTGTGGCACATCTTAGCAAGTTGAATGATATAGCCACCCTGTTTACCAATGATGAAAAGATTCGCTACTACTATATCCTTAAGTTATTTCCGTTCTCGTTAAAGGGTGATGCTAAGACTTGGTTTAATTCTCTTGATCCTGGTTGTGTGCATAGTCCCCAGGATATGATGTATTACTTCTCTACTAAATATTTTCCCGCTCATAAGAAACAAGCTGCTTTACGGGAAATATATAACTTTGCTCAAAGTAAAGAAGAGAGTCTCCCACAAGCTTGGGGGAGGCTTCTCCAGTTACTCAATGCTTTGCCTGATCATCCTCTTGAGATGCATGATATACTTGATGTCTTTTATAATGGACTAACCGATGCTTCCAGAGACCACCTGGATAGTTGTGATGGTTGTGTTTTCAGGATAAGAACAGTGGAACAAGATGAATTACTATTGAATAATATGCTGGCCAATGAAAATAATTGGACACTTCCTGAACTAGCCCCTAAGCCAACTCCGAAGAAAAGAGGTGTTCTATTTCTCAGTCCTGAAGATATGCAAGAGGCAAAGAAATCCATGAAAGAAAAAGGTATTAAAGCTGAAGATGTTAAGAATTTACCGCCTATTGAAGAAATATATGGTCTTGATAACCCGACACAGGTAGTAAAGGTAAATTCTCTTTATAGATTTGATGAAGGTGATATTCCTCGTTATAAGTCTGCTAGCCAATTCTTAGATGAGTTTGACAATTTCATTGTGAAACAAGGAAACTTCAATGCTTATGTTGGTAGACAATTACAACACAATGCTTATATGATTGAATGCATGAGTGATTATCTATCTAGTGCTAAAGATGAACTAAAACTTATTAGTAAACATGCTTCCATGGTCACCACTCAAGTAGAACAAGTACTTAAGGCTCAGAATGATTTGCTCAATGAGTTAAATAGAAGAATAATGACTATGTTGTTAGAGTGGCTACTAGAGGTGGTAAAATGACTCAGGAACCTCTGTATCCTGAAGGCCACCCTAAGAGAATTGAGCAAGATTCTCATAGAGCTAATTTAGATGCACCCAGTTCTTCTAAGAAGAAAAAAAAGAAAAATGATAGGACTTTGCATGCTTCTAGTTAACCTGTAGCTCACCCACCTGATAATCTCAATGATATATCTGTTTCTGATGCTGAGACACAATCCGGTAATGAACATGAACCTAGTGATAATATTAATAATGATGTTCATGATGATGCTCAACATAGCATTTGTAATGATGTAGAGATTGAACCTGCCGTTGATCTTGATAACCCACAATCAAAGAATCAACGTTATGATAAGAGAGACTTTGTTGCTAGGAAGCACGGTAGGGAAAGAGAACCATGGGTTCAGAAACCCATGCCTTTTCCTCCGAAACCATCCATGAAAAAGGATGATGAAGATTTTGAGTGCTTCGCTGAAATGATTAGACCAATCTTTTTGTGTATGTGTTTGACTGATGTGCTTAAAACAAATCCTTATGCCAAGTACATGAAAGATATTATTACCAACAAAAGAAAGATACCTGAAGTAGAAATCTCCACCATGCTTGCCAATTACATTTTTGAGGGTGGAATGCCTAAGAAATTAGGAGATCCAGGAGTACCTACTATACCTTGCTCCATTAAGAGAAACTATGTTAAAACTGCTTTGTGTGATCTTGGAGCAGGTGTTAGTGTTATGCCTCTCTCTTTATATCGTAGACTTGACTTGATTAAGTTGACACCTACTGAAATATCCTTGCAAATGGCTGATAAATCAACTGCTATACATGTTGGTATTTGTGAGGATGTGCCTGTTGTAGTTGCAAATGTTACTATTCTAACGGACTTTGTTATACTTGATATTCCCGAGGATGATAGTATGTCTATTATTCTTGGAAGACCTTTTTTGAATACTGTAGGGGCTGTTATTGATTGCAACAAAGGAAATGTCACTTTTCATGTCAATGGTAATGAGCATACGGTACACTTTCCGAGGAAACAACCTCAGGTCTATAGTATCAATTATATTGGAAAAACTTCGACTATTACTATTGGAGGTTTTGAGTTTCCTTTTCCTACTATCAAGAAGGCATATGACATACATATTGTTAGGGACATACATATCCCCATTGAGGTAACATAGTGTTATTCGAAAATTCTCTGGTTTCATGTTACTTGGAAAGAGTTTATTAACAAGACCTGATCAACCTTGTTAATGGATTCCTTTTGATGAGCATGGGATAGGTGAATCTAGATAGCACAATCTTTTGTACCCACCTTTTACTTTTTGTTAATTAGGTTAAATAAAAAAATAGCATTGTATGTCTGTTTCCAGACTTATCCATGCAATAAAAAATATCTCGAAAATAAAAGTTCTCCAGCCATGAAAATGAAATATGATTTTTTTCTAGATTATTTAAGAAAATATGGCACTGAACACACATCGAGGGGAGCCAGCACATGGCCTTGAGGGTACAGGGCGCACCCCCCTTCCCAGGGCGCGCCCCCTGCCTCGAGGGCCCCACGTGCCCCCCTCCACTTATCCTTTCACCCATGCTCTTCTTCTTCCTCCCAAAAAAATGCCCAACCAGCTCAAACCCGAGTTCTAGCTCATTTTGCTGCCATTTTCGATCTCCTTGCTCAAAGAACCATTCACCAAACTGTTTGGGGAGATTGTTCCTTGGTATGTGACTCCTCCATTGGTCCAATTAGTTTTTATTCTAGTGCTTTATTTGTTGCAAATTTATGTTGCTATGGTGACCTTGTTCTTGAGCTTGCATGTCAAATTTTCTTGGTCCCAAGTAGTTCTAATGCATGATATAGCCTCTAGGCACTTATAGGAGTCGTTGCTATCAATCTTATTGAGTTTTGTTAACTTTTATTGTGAGTTACTAAAAATTTCAGAAAATTTCAGAAAAATGTCTAGGAGAAACTTCTAAGGTGGTCCTTCAAGGAAGCAAGAACCGAGGCTCGCATTCCGTGAGCCGGACGATGAACCACCAAGGGATGCTGATGTGCGGCCTTGCGAATGGCCGTCAGATGAATTTATGGGTCAAGCAGGCATCAAAGATGAATTTTATGCATATGTGCGTAACGCTGACCTCGAGGACTTCATGCAAGATAAGTGTCTCCAATACCGTGGCTTGACTGATAGCTTTGTGAGAAGGTTTAAATTTTCATCTTCACGTAATTCTCACACTGTCCTGTTTGACCTTTATGATAAATCTTACACCATGGACTTAGAGGATTTTAATGTTGGCTGCAAGCTCCCACAGTGGGGCAGTATGAGTGATCCTCGCAAATTTGAATTTAGAGAATTCCTAGCTAGTATTACAGTGGGGGAATCTAGGGACATTACACAAGCTACCACGGGGAGCATACATTTTCCTGCTATTCATTACTTTGCTCTCTTTATCGGTAGATGCATAAATGGTAAAGATGAGACTTGTCACATGTGTGTCCCTGATCTTAGCATTCTCAGGAGTGCTGTACTAGGTGATAGGCAATATAACTTAGGAGAAATTGTTGCACATAGACTACACCATAATGGTTTGTATGGAGATTTATTTGGTGGGATCTATGCTACTCGCATAGCCCGCTATGTTCGTGTGTCTGTGCACCTGTATGATGAACCTTTACCTCCTGCTTATTTAGACTGTAATGCTATGGCTAGTCATCGGTTTATAGAGTGGGATAATCAAACTCTCAAATATCGACTAATCTTTAACTGGCAGCATGCCATCCCTATTGTTCTTCCTGTCCCTACTTTGTTTAACTTTCAGGAAAAGGGAAGATACACTATAACTATGGAGGAGGCAAATGCCCATTATAACATGATGGAGGCAGCCCGCCTTCGAGCTGCAGCTCAGCAGGCAGCATCTGCTGCATCTCAGTACGACCCCAACTGCAACTTTGGATATCCGTCAGGCCAATACTGGCCATAGACCAACTTAGGGCAAAGACCTAAGCTTGGGGGAGTACGTGTTTCTCACCGACTTTACATTCATCTTCACACACTTATTCTAGATGTCGGTGCTCACACTCTTTCACTGTACCATCCATTCTTAGTTTCAATTTCTTTTTCTTAGTCTTTTTCTTGTGTGCTATAAAACCCCATAAAAACAAAAAAGTATTACTTGTAGCTTCTAGCTAGTTTACTTTCTTTGCTTGCAGTAGTAACTAAAAATGAAAACCCAAAAAGATTTCCCGTTCTTCTTTTGCTTGTTGGGAGCTTTCCCGTGTAAATAGTTTTTTTTCTTTTCTTTAGGGGTTAAGAGTAGAAGACCATGATTAAAATGCTTAGTGGCTCTCATATGCTTGGTTGTTAATTTAATCTTGAGTCATATTACCTTGTCTTCTCTCTTGTATTAAATGCCTGCTGATTCCAGCTTAGTCCAATGCACCTGCACTATTATTATTATCCACACCGTTCGGCCGTGCGAGTGAAAAGCAATAAGGATGATATATGATGAACTAATTGAGATAAGAAAAGCTTGTATGAACCCGACCTCTCTTGTTTTTGTAAATATGATTGCTTATCGTTCCTAATTCAGCTTGTTATGAATGAAACATGCTTGCAATGACAACTAGAGATCGTAGCTGCTTATGCCATGCTTAATTAGCTGAGAGTTTATAATGGTCTATCTTGCGTGCCAACATGATATTAAAATGGTTGTGATGTGGTATGATGGACGGTATCCTCCTTTGACTGATTTAAGTGATCTGAATTGGCACATGTTCACGCATGTAGTTGAAACAAATCAACATAGCCTTCACGATATTTATGTTCATGGTGATTTATATCATACTCATGCTTGCATTCATTCTTGATTAATTTTTAATGCATGTTCATGACCGTTGTTGCTCTCTAGCTGGTCGCTTCCTAGTCTCTTTCTAGCCTTCACCTGTACTAAGCGGGAATACTGCTTGTGCATCCACTTCCATAAAACCCAAAGGTATTCCACATGAGTCCACCATACCTTCCTATATGCGGTATTTACCTGCCGTTCCAAGTAAATTTGTACGTGCCAAACTCTAAACCTTCAAATGAAATTTTGTTTTGTATGCTCAAACAACTCATGTATCAACTACGGCTGTCTATATCTTCCATGCTAGGTGGGTTATTCTCACGATGAGTGGACTCCACTCATCATTCATGAGAAAATGGCTGGTAACCGGGATGCCCAGTCCCATGCTCAAAATCATAATAATTAAACAAAACTCCCCCAGGGTTGTTGCTTGTTTGGATGGTAACCCGTCGATTCGACTGGCCGTGGAGTGTGCTTGTTGGTGGTTGGGGGAGTATAAACTATACCATTCTATTTGGGAACTGCCTATAATGTGCGTAGCATGGGATATATCGAGATTCTTGGTTGTTATGTTGACAATGAAAGTATACCGCTCAAAATGTTATTCAATCTATATTTAAAAATCGAGATCTGGCACCTCTACAAATCCCTGGTTCCCTCCGTGAAGGGCATATCTATTTACTTTTATGCAGAGTCATCATCCTCTTATCAAAAAGCATCAGTAGGAGAGCACCTCTGTCATTCCATGTATTACTATTAATTTGCATTTAGTATGATCATGACTGGATCTTTTTAAAGGTGCTCTGCATTTATGTTTTGCGGTCTCAGAAAGGGCTAGCGAGATACCATCCTGTTATATCATATCATGATTGTTTTGAGAAGTGTTGTCATCCGAGGTTTATTATTATTGCTCGCTAGTTGATTATGCTATTGATGTGAGTAGTCTTGAGACCTAAAAGTTATTGTGAATGTGGTTAGTTCATGATCTTGTTGAAAACCTGAATGCTAGCTTACATATTTACAACAACAAGAGCAAACAGAGTTTGTCAAAGTTTTTCTTTATCACTTTCAGTTTATCAACTGAATTGCTTGAGGACAAGCAAAGTGTTAAGCTTGGGGGAGTTGATACGTCTCCAACGTATCTACTTTTCCAAACCCTTTTGCCCTTGTTTTGGACTCAAACTTGCATGATTTGAATGGAACTAACCCGGACTGACGCTGTTTTCAGCAGAACTGCCATGGTGTTGTTTTTTGTGCAGAACAAAAAGTTCTCGGAATCGCCAGAAAATCAACGGAGAATTATTTCACAAAATATAAAAAATATATGCAAGAAGATATTCACCGGGGGGCCCATGGCCTGTCCTCGAGGGTGGGGGTGCGCCCCTCTTCCCAGGGCGCGCCCCCTTCCTCGAGGGCCCCCCGATGCTCCACCGACGTATCCCCAGGTCCTATATATTCCGTTTCGGGGAGAAAAAAATCAGAGAGAAAGAATTATCGCGTTTCACGAGACGGAGCCGCCGCCAAGCCCTAATCTCTCTCGGGAGGGCTAATATGGAGTCCGTTTGGGGCTCCGGAGAGCGAAGATCGTCGCCATCGTCATCATTAACCTTCCTCCATCACCAATTCCATGATGCTCACCGCCGTGTGTGAGCAATTCCATCGTAGGCTTGCTGGACGGTGATGGGTTGGATGGGATCTATCATGTAATCGAGTTAGTTTTGTTAGGGTTTGATCCCTAGTATCCACTATGTTCTGAGATTGATGTTGCTATGACTTTTCTATGCTTAATGCTTGTCACTAGGGCCCGAGTGCCATGATTTCAGATCCGAACCTATTATGTTTTCATGAATATATGTGTGTTCTTGATCCTATCTTGCAAGTCTATAGTCACCTACTATGTGTTATGATCCGGCAACCCCGAAGTGACAATAATCGGGACCACTCCCCGTGATTACCATAGTTTGAGGAGTTCATGTATTCACTTTGTGTTAATGCTTTGGTCCGGTACTCTATTAAAAGGAGGCCTTAATATCCCTTAGTTTCCAACAGGACCCCGCTGCTACGGGAGAGTAGGACAAAAGATGTCATGCAAATTCTTTTCCATAATCACGTATGACTATAATCGGAATACATGCCTACATTGCATTGATGAACTGGAGCTATTTCTGTGTCACCCTAGGTTATAACCTCTACCTGATGAATT
This sequence comes from Secale cereale, assembly GCA_902687465.1. Classification (NCBI taxonomy): domain Eukaryota; kingdom Viridiplantae; phylum Streptophyta; class Magnoliopsida; order Poales; family Poaceae; genus Secale; species Secale cereale. The sequence continues at coordinate 342,025,331 of LR738710.1, read as the reverse complement.
GCATCCGACGTAATTTCCCATCACCGATCCAATGCCTACGAGCTTTACCTATATTGGTAGTTGCTTATTTACTTTTCCGTTGCTACTATTACAAAAACTACAAAAACACTATCTTTACTTTTATTGCTGCTACCGCCACTATCATATTACTTTGCTACTAAACTATCTTGCTGCAGATACTAAGTTTCTAGGTGTGGTTGAATTGACAACTCAGCTGCTAATACTTAAGAGTATTCTTTGGCTCCCCTTGTGTCGAATCAACAGATTTGGGTTTAATACTTTACCCTCAAAAACTGTTGCGGTCCCCTACACTTGTGGGTTATCGATCCCACCTATTAATTCCCGAAGCTTTCCGGTTATGCAATCTGGTGTTGGGAATACAGGGGAAGAACAATATCTCGGACCCAACTAGCAATACCTACATCCAGCTGTATCCATCCGTCAACACATAACCAGGCACCTTCGGAAACTGTTTACCTCGGACCTTCGAAACGCATCTGCTATACTAGCTGTGGCAATACTCCCGAAGTATCCCACCAGTACTGGGTGACGTCGGGGTTATCTCACCACCAGACACGCATAGAAGAGTTTTCGATGTCGGCCGCCTCTGGCATTCTAGAACTGCAACGATACAATTGTGACGCCATCACCTCGGAGCTCACTTCCCGGGTCTTAGCCTAATCAGACGGGAGGCACCAAGACAGAATTCTCGTCACAAAGATATCGGAACAATCTAAACAATACCCGCGTGATCCTAAAAAAATTGGTGAAAATTGAGGATAGTGATGTTAAAACAACGTCAGGAGTCCTCACCAGAGCGACGAAGGGGATGATAAGTAAAAAAGAAATCCTACTCTCTGATATATATATTGGACTCAAAACATTTTGTGTGTGTGCCTAGACTCAACCGACAACGGTTTGATCAATCAGGGGGCTCCTAGGTCGGAGAAGGCTCTGATATCAACTTGTAATGCCCAGGATGCGACTATATCCCCTACGTGTTGAGGCACGAGTTAGAGACATAATTGCATTCTGGAATGATCACAAGCGTGGTATCTTTGCACCACTCATGTAATGAACATGGATGAAAGAGATAAATAGTTGGCTTACACTCGCCACATCACACAATTAATTCAACATTCATACATTCATCCAAATAACACAGGGTCCGGCTACAGACGAAATAAAACGAGAAAAGATACCACAACCACAAGTCATGATCGCCCCTAGTAGGAACCACTACTGATCATCGGGATACGTCACATACATGCGACCACAGTCTTCATCGAACTCCCAGTGAAGTTCTTGTCCATCTCCTATGTCGTACTCAGTTGTACCTGCATCTGGTGTGTGTTGTAATCTATGAGTCACAAGGACTCAGCAATCCCATTCCCGGGTATCAAAATTAACAAATCCTTATAGGTGTGGAGAGGTAATAAAGTGGCTGCAGCAAGCACTAAGCAACTAGCTTACGAAGTCAGAGAGATATGAGAAAAATGCCAACGGTCGCCAAAGATGAACAATAAGTGATCCCAGCTACTCACGTTCATGCATAACCCCACCGTGTTCACTTTCCGAAAACCCCTTCGAAAAGAGACCGTCACGGTTACTCACACACGTAGTGTATTCTTAAGGATATGGTGTCAAGTTATCTACAACCGGATATTAACAAATTCCCGTCTGCCACATAACCGCGGGCACGGCTTTCAAAAGTTCATAACCCTGCAGGGGTGTCCAAACTTAGCCCATCACAAGCTCATGATCTGCGGAGTCGCAACTCCATGTTGGGAAGACCCGAGTATTCTCGGAATCCCGTGCTCAAGATATTTCGACAAAGGTAAAACTAATCCAGCAAGACCTCCCGACGTGCCGACACCCTGATGGGAGCCGCGCGTATCTCGTCTCAGGCCACGATCAGATTGTCCAAACTTCCGGTAGGCCAAAATACCAGAGTAGCCCTCGACGGTCACCGGCGGTTGACAGGTTTGGACCAACAGTCAAGACGAGCACTGGCCCGGGGGTTGATTAATAAATCCTTGGGTTAATTACTCCCTCGGCATGTTTTAGTTATTAGGCAAATGGTAAAACCAAAGTTGGGCCTTGCTGGAAAAGCTTTAAGAAGTGGAAATTATAGAGGGGGCCCACAAACCCCAACCGTGTTAGGAACGCAAATTCAAGGAACATAACACCGGTTTATCGGGTCCTAAGGTGGCATGAGTGGAACAAAACACCAAGCAGAAGGCCAAGCCTTCCACCCATTACCAATATATATGTGCATTAATTAAATAAGATATATATTGTGTTATCCCAATAAAGAAGTCCAAAATGGAGCAATCTTCCAACTTCACCTGCAACTGACAACGCTATAAGAGGGGCTGAGCAAAAGTGTACTTAGCCAATCAACAGTTTGCTAGGAAGGCGGTTAGAGTGTTTCATGGCAACATAGGAGGCTGACAAGACAAGAATAGGCATCGAGGCACAACTATAGAGCGAGACAACTAGCAAAGCAAAGATAGAGGTGATATCGGGGAATGGTCATCTTGTGTGGGATCCCGCAAGGAAGAAGAATGAGTCCATGACGTAGTCAAACAAATCCTCACAACTCCGGAACGAAACCGAAGCTAACGAGAGAAGCATACCGGAAAGAAGCAAACAACATGGTAAACACACAAGCAGAAACATGACATGTGATGCACAACCAAGTATGATGCATGTACGGTTTAATTATGCATGGCATGGCAAGTGCACAAACAACACTGCAATTTAAGTGGAGCTCAATATGCAACGAGTTCCTTATTGACGAAACACCACATTCCATTTATTTAGTTGACTCTCATTTATGTAGACAACAATATTAAATGTTGATTAACATGGCAAGAGGTGAAGCAACTGTAAACTACCTATTTTGGCATTTTAAATGAGGCCGGAAGTAACAATAAGAATTCTAGAAGATCCCCATGTCATTATATAGCAATTTTTAAACAAGCAACAATTTAAACATTTTAAGGTTGTTATCATGATGCGGATGACATAATCAAGTTTTATGCAATTTTTATTAAAACTTGACATGAGCAAGATATGGAGTATTTCTTCACCATGGTGGAAAGAAAGGAGCCATGGCGGCGCTAACCAGAAATGATGCCACGACAACATATCGGTTCCGGTAACTCTTTGAGAGACCGGTGCAAAAGATGAAGTGTGAAAGTGAGCATGAAAAGATGGTGGGTTGCTCCCGGTTACCGGGTTCCCACGAGTCGGCGACATGGAAAACCAGGAGGAACGTGCAACGACAAGTCGGTCACGGTGCAACACACGGTTCGACTCATATAGTATGCATTCATCCATGGCCATCTTCTCGGCATTATACCTTTGAAGCGTTCGTTTTCGAAGCGGTTCGATTTGTCAAGGGAAGTAGTGGAAGTAGTCGTTCTCGCGATGGTAGTTGTACACGGCGAGGGTAGTCGAACATGGCAAGCCATGGTCATCGTGGTACTTGTCGCGTGCCGGATGTGTAGTCGTACACGGGTCTTCTGCGACGGTAGTGGATGTAGTCGTTCTCGTTTCATTTCGGAGAGGTACTTGATGTTCTTGGAGATTCCGGAGACGGCAGTGGTTTAGGGACACTTGGCATTCTCGCATAGTCGTACATGGGGTAGTCGAACTTGACAATCTGAAGGGGTACTTGGTGTATTCCCTGTAGTCGAACTTGAGGCTTCGTGGAACTTGGCCGGTCCAGGGTAGTTGGTGTGTAGCGAGCAACGATGTGGTGTGGTCCGGCTTGGCTTCCCGGGGCTTGAGCAACCGGTGGTGTTGTAGAAAGTACAGAGGGACGCGAGCGACGATGATGCTGAGTAGGAGCTCGATGTGGAGGAGGCATCGCCCTCTGCTCAACAGGAAGCAGCGGCGACAGCGAGCACTTGGCGCACTGCGGAGGCCAGTGGGAGGAAGAGCATCGCAGGCGCACGTGGAGAAGAAGGACAGCGGGGACAGGGCGCCATCGGCTAGGTGCAGTTGCAGCTGCTGCCGGCCCTAACGGAGGCGAGCTCCAGCGGCGGAACTGGCGAGGCGGGGATGCCATGTAGACGAGGAGGCAGGCGAGGAGGACGGAGCAGGGGAGTCGCGATGGAGGAGAAGGCGCATCACGGGGCGCCGTGCTGGTCTTGGTCGACGACGGCGCATGGGAGAAGGGGAGCTCTGGCGAGGCCTGGTGTCCGGAGTGACGACGGGCTCCGCGGGCGATGGGAGGCGGCAGGTGAGGCAACAAGGAGGAGGCAGGGGCACACAAGGTGCAGGCGGCGGCGACCTGGACTCGCCATCGGGGTGGAGGCTGGGCGCGGGGTGGCAGGAGATCAAGGGAGTGGAGCGGGATCGATAGAGAGGTGGGAGACGAGGGAGAGATGAGTGGGCGTCGAGCGAGAGAAGGGATCGGGGCTTCGTTCCCTTCTAGCGGCGTTGAAGGAGAAAGAGGATTCGAGGGAGAGAGGGATCGAGCGGTGGGAATCGGGCTAGAATTAGTGTGTGGCTGGGCTGGGCCTTAGGTAGCGGCTGGACCTAGGAAGGTCGGTTGGGCCGGCCTGGTCGCAGGTTCTTGGTCCCTCTCCCTTCTTCTTCTATTTTTTCCAGCTACAGAATAACAGCAAGAAGAAAAGAGAAGGAAGGAAGGGTTAAAGGAAGATTTGGGCATGGGGTAAAATTATCTGGACTCACAATAATGTGAGGAATATAAATAAAATTGTCTGAGGACTTTTGGAAGATGAAAATTCAAACAAGTTTGAATAAAAGTCAAACTGTTTGAATTTGAAGGCAATTTAGATGAAGACCGAAAGAGATGAGATTTTAACTGGTAACCCTACATGAATAACATGACTTATGGGTAGAAGTGGAACATTTCTAGAGAAAGAAAAATTGCAACTCAATTTCACCAAAAGGCCTTAAAGGAAGATTAGGAAGTTGAGTTGGATATGAAGGAAAGTCGAAGAATAGCGCAAATGTGTTATGGGTGATTCCAAGTTAATGGAATGCTTTAATATAGCTCCCTAATAATATTGAGAGACTTTTATATGTCATAAAGAGAAGTCACCATTGTGAATATCCCTCAATTTAAATGGATCGAAGATCCATACGATTTATTTACTTGCGTTTTAAAATTAAATGACATGATGACATGATGCAATGCAAAAATAAATAGAGCAAGCACAAATGAAACACACGGTGAAACCCGAAACATATGGAAGCCTGCTCGAGCATCAGTATTGGGGCGTCACACAGGTTCTCTTCTTCGACATAACCAACAAAGGCAGAAGACAGGAGAAGAGGAATGCAGAGATGGGTGGCTATGCCTCCTCCATCCCTCCCTTTTTATAGGCAGGACGAGGAGGAGAGCTACTCCATCAACAGGCGGCCACCGTCATCCTCCGCCAATTCAATATGACCGGGCCCTCACCATAATACTCTCCCACGCCAGGCGCCTCCGCTACCTACCCCGTGCGATGCATGCAGCATACGTGGCTGTGGATAAGGGAGCGCTGTGGGAGGAGTAAATTGGCAGTTTCTACCCCGTGCGTTAAAGTAATTCACGGGGCATCGATGGGATGGCCCCACCACTATTGGCTTTACACAACGCATGGGGAAACCAGAAACTTGCCCGGAATCGAAGCCAATGAAGCAGCAATGGAGACTTCAAGTGATCAGCCTCATCAGCGACCCTGCCTGTGCACTTATTAGGCCCTACACCGACGATGCTCAGCAGCGCAATCGGGGCAGGCCCGGGGGCTTATGTTGGTGCAACAAACCCTGGGTCTGTTGTATAGACTGTGCACAGGCGCAAGAACAAGATTAAAGCGCTGGCCCAAGCCAGAGTGAAAGAAACCAAGAGATTCAGAGTATGAGCTCAGATCAGAGAGACCAAGGCCAAGCCTGAGAAGCAAGTCATCACCAAGAGAAGGGCCTCCCTTGCCGGGCAGGCGAGCCCAGCAAGGGGCGAGGCCACCCCCAGAAGAAGATAACAAGACTCCCCGACAGGGCCTGCCGGGGGCTCACGGAGGCCAAACCACCTCACCAAACACTCAAGCATGACCCATGTCATCAATCAATGCAGTGTCAAGCCGCAAGATGATTAAGTGGCAGCCATTACCACATGGTAGCCAGTTCTTACAAGAAGAACCCGCAGAAGACACCCGCCCTGTGAAGTGTCAAGAAGACAGACCCGGAGCTGGCGAGACAGCCCGACAAGCCTTGCCGGGCAACCAGTGAAGTGACACTAAGCGGTGCATTTAATGCACCCTGTGAGCCCACATAGTTAGGTATGATAGCACTGTTTGCTATCATATTAGTATATAATGATTACTTTGCCACTGTGGCCGCCCCTTGATCTATAAAAGGAGGCCCATGGCGATCGTAGAAAGGGTTGGAAAGTAGATGAACCCACACCCTCGTACGCGCATAGTCACTGCTACCCTGAGGCAACCCTTGCCGGGCGAGTGTATCACGCTCCACCACCACCATTCCTCCATCAATCCACCAAAGTGGGAGTAGGGTTTTACGCCTCGCAGCAGCCCGAACCTAGGTAAATTGCCTTTGTGCTCTCTGTCGTGCTGCCTCGCGCTGGTCTGCTCTTTGTGCAACGCGACGTCCCCGTGCCGAACTAGCAAGGGGCCTCCCGGTCCCATAGGTGGCCGCGGATATCCCTCGACATTACCCTTTCTATCACTAGGTGAGGATACTGCAAAATTGAACCCATCAGAAAGCACCTCCCCATTGCAAGAAAAACCAATCTAGTTGGCTAAACCAAATCGATAAATCGGAGAGAAATATAAAGCTATCTTAATCATGCATAAAGGTGTTCAGATAAGACTCAAATAATATTCATAGATAATCTGATCATAAATCCACAATTTATTGGATCTCAACAAACGCACTGCAAAAGAAGATTACATCAAATAGATCTCCAAGAAGAGAGTATAAGCTATCTAGCTACTAGCTACGGACCCGTAGGTCTGGGGTAGGGCAGCAAGGCTGATGTAGATGCCCTCATTATCAAAACCCCCCTTCGGCGAATACTGGAAAAGGTCCCAATGGGATCTCATGAGGACAGAAGCTTGCGGTGGTGGAAAAGTGTTTTCGGTGTGCCCTCTGACGCAGTGTGAATATTTGGGTATTTATAGAGCTGGAGTTATGGTTAGAAGAGCCATGAGGGGCCCACAAGCTCTAGGGGCGCCCCCTAGGGTGCACCTCGGCGGCTTGTGCCGACTCGTGGGTCTTCTAGCCTCTTCCCGAAGCTTCGTGTATGTCTTCTGGTCCAAAAAAATCACTGTAAAGTTTTATTCCAATTGGACTCAGTTTGATATTGATTTTCTATAAAAGACAAAAAGAAGAAAATAAATAAATACTGGCACCGGGGACTAGGTTAATAGGTTAGTCGCAAAAATGATATAAAATATCGTATTAATGTATATAAAACATCCAAAGTAGATGATATAATAGCATGGAACAATAAAACATTATAGATATGTTGGAGATGTACTAGCTTCTCCTCTTATAAAAAATGCACTGCAGTTGTTCGAATGCTTCCAAATGGAGTCGGTGATGATCTAGTTGATGAGTACGTACACATGAGTGAGAGCACATGTCGTGAGTCATTGAACATGTTCTGCAAAGCTGTAGTTAAGTTATTTATCCCAAAATACTCGAGAGAACAAAATGCTAAGGATACAACCTGACTGTTATCGATCGATGCTTCAGAGGCTTTCTGGGATAAGCATAGATTATATGCACTAAGAATGGTATAACTATTAATTTCCTTGGAAAGGGCAATATAAGAGACATGTTGATGGTTGGATGGTCATACTTGAAGTTGTGGCATCATAAGATCTCAGGACTTGGCACTCTTTTTCTAGAATGGCAGGTTCTCACAATGATATCAACATGCTTCATCACTCTCCGACATTCGAAAGGCTTTTAGAAGGCATCCCCCAGCGGTCAACTATGATATCGATGGCCACCAATACAACAAGGGATAAACCTACTCCTAGCTAATAGTATGTATCCTTGATTGTCTACATTAATCTCCGACCTCGTAGGAGAGAAGAAGGCTAGGTTTACCAAAGAACAAGAGAGTGCTAGGAAGGATGTGCAGTGCGCTTTTGGTATGCTCTAATCTCACTGAGCTATTGTTTGGCACCGTACCCTGCTAGAACATGGAGGATGCCACTTGTAAACTGTGTTCGGATTTTTTCCGAAGAGAAGAGGAGATGCAACACCGCGAGGATAAGTATTTCCCTCATCAAGAACCAAGGTATCAATCCAGTAGGAGAATCACGCAAAGCCTTGTGAAAAGCACCTACACACAGAAAAGCAAATACTTGCACCCAACGCGTGCAAGAGGGTTTTTAATCTCCCTGAACTCGTTACTTCGAAGCATCAAATCTTGTAGTTGTAGATACATAAATTGCAAAAAAAATTAAAAGTAAATAAATTGCAGCAAAGTTTATTTAGGTTTTTTATATAGGATAAATTAGACCCATGTGCCATAATTTTCGCTAGAGGCTTCTCTCTCGAACACATAACATATGATGGGTGAACAAATTACTGGTGGGTAATTGATAGAAAAGCGCATAGTTATGACGCTATCCAAGGCAATGATCATGCATATAGGTATCACATCCGAGACAAGTAGACCAATTCCTGCGTGCATCTACTATTATTACTCCACCAATCGATCGCTATCCAGCATGCATCTATGGTATTAAGTTCATGACAAACAGAGTAACACATTAAGCAAGATGACATGATGTAGACAAAGTAAACCCAATTAATATGAATAAACCCCATCATTTCACCATTAATGTCAAGATGTATCTTGTACCCTTCTGTCACTGGGATATAGAGCACCACCGAATTGAACCCACTTCAAAGGATCTCACCCACTGAAGATATATCAATCCAGTTGGCCAAACCAAAAGGATCGATAGGAGAGAAATACAAAGCTATAAAAATCATACATAATAAAGTTGAGAAAAGACTCAACTAATATTCATAGATAATTCGATCATAAACCCACAATACATCGGATCCCAACAAACACACGAAAAAGAAGATTACATTGGATAGAACTCCACGAACATCGAGGAGCAGATGGTATTGAAGATATAAGAGTGAGAGAAGAAGCCATCTAGCTACTAGCTATGGAACCATAGGTCTGTGGTGAACTACTCACGCATCATCAGAATGCAACAAGGATGATGTAGAAGTCCTCCTTGATCGCTCCCCCCTCATAGAGAGTACGGAAAAGGCCTCCATCGAGGATCGCGGAAGAATAGAAACTTTTGCAAGTAGAAAAAGTATTTCACATGGCTCTCTAGCGGTTTCCCAATATATGAGGATTTATAGAGTTGGAATTAAGTCAGACGAAGCCCCGTGGGGCCCACGAGGTAATAGGGCGCCCCCCAGGACACGCCCTGTTTCCTTGCCATCTCCTTAGTTGTTGTCTGGTCTCCTCCAGAAGCTTGTAGCATTTGGAGTCTATTTGGAATTGACAAGCAGAAAACAACAACTGGCACTAGGCACTAGGTTAATAGGTTAGACCCCAAAAATGATATAAATTAACATATAAATGCACATAAAACATCCAAGATTGATAATATAATGACATGGAAAAATAAAAAAAGTATAGATACGTTGGAGACGTATCAAGCATCCCCAAGCTTAATTCCCGATCGTCCTCAAGTAGGTAAATGATAAAAAAGAATTTTTGATGTGGAATGCTACCTAACATGTTCATCATGTATTCTTTCTTTTAGGGTATGAATAGTATGTGGTGGTACAGATTAACATGGTGCTAGAAGCACAAGTGTGGAAAAGGATAGTAACATTGTGTTGGTGCAATGATAGTCCCCTTATGTTTTTGGAGTTTGTTGACATGAATAGTATGGGACTTATGTGTTTGCTAGTGCACATAGAGTAACAGATCCCAGAAGTATCGAGGACTTTGATGCAAACGACAAAGATAATCTTCCTACGTAGCAACGAAGGTTATCACCGAAGATAAAGCTAATGAGAGTGACCCGTACAAATTGCTGAAGTGAAGCAAGTGGTTCGGTGTTTGTCCGAAGTATATGACTGCATTCGAGGAGAATGAATACGAAGTGAAGACATAGCATTTATTTTGTTGTTCTTCTTCTTTCTTGAGTCTTAGGACCACGACACTATTAAGAGGGGTGTAGCGCTTCAAAACTTTGATTCTGTGATGCGAAAACCAAATCCTATGAAAGTTGCGAGAGAAATCTCTTTGTGTTTCGAGAAAATACTTGCCAGTGAGAGACTGTGATCTTCTTCGCTGCAAGAGATTTGTCTCAGATCGATGAGTTAGCATTACTTGTTCCTCAATTAATGATGCCATTGCTTCAAATCCGACCGTTGGAAATGTGTCGGTTAGCCATTGGATGGACCTCATGTCCAAAATGGTCATTTCCCTTCTAGGAAGCTTGCGGCTATAAATAGCCATCGAGCACCGACTTTGTCCGGTGGCTGCTCCGTTTGATTCTGAGAAGATTGTCAAGCAACCCACTCTCTAAGAGATTTGAGTTTAAAACCCATCGAGAGAAAAAACCCTAGAGCCGAAGAATTAGATAGTGGTCCAACATCTCTAGATTCTAACTTTAGTACTCTCTGCCTATTACTCTTAAGAGTTGCAAACTCTCTAGATGGTTAGGTGTCAATTTCTTCAGAGACCAAGAGTGATTGTGGTTCTTGAAGAAGTCTGTAAAGGTTTGAAGATCGCCTTCAAGTGTCTACGATGAGTAATCGACATCGATTGATGAATCGATTGTCGAGGAGAATAGGGTGAAGAGAGTTTATCTTCCGTGTTCTCACAGTCCCTCCAACCAGACATAGTCCTTGTGCAGAAGGACAAACTGGTCGAACACATATCATGTCGCCTCCGAGCATCCTCGATTATCTCTGTCACCCTCATTTATCTTCAATGCATTTTCTTTCATGTGTTTGACCTCAATGCATGTCTTAGTTTATTTTCGGTACTCTGTTTGGTTCACTGTAGTTTGTCTTTGCTTTGTTTCTACAGCTGGGTTAGGAGCAATTTAAGTTTTCCGAAGAAAATTGAAAACTACCATTCACCCTGTCGGTGTTCTGGGAACCAGGGTACCTAGACTTGCCTACCCGTGGCCCAATGTGCGGCCTCGTAATGGCCCAACACGCGACCTCGTAGCAGTCCAACAAGACCGAGTTGAAGAATAATCAAGGAGATCCCTCGCGAGAGGCCCCTGCCCTCGCAAGAAGAGGCTCCCCAAGACCTCTTAGGGACCGGCTCCGCAAGCTGCCTCCCGAAGGGCGGAGATTCCTATGCGAGCATCCCCTCATGAGGGCGCGTGATGTGAGCCATGACGACCTACGCCAGGCGGGCGCCAGCGCGCACAGAGGGAGTAGTTTCCTCTTTGGTGCTAAGCAGACAGGGACGGATGCGGGTTCCCAAGGAGTCCCGCAAAGTCTTCCATTTTGGTGCAACAAGATCAAGATCGCTAGCTCAGCAAGGCAGATGTCATCACCGATCCCACCCCTACATCATGATCAGAGACTTTGCAGGTGTAGAACACCTTTTGCCAGAATAAGGCGTACCTTCTGCCCCCCTTTGAGATTGGCCTTTCTGAACCCCTTCCCGCCGAAATGATGCGGGAAGAGGACCAAGGCCACTATAAATAGGGACGACCATCCATCATAGAAGAGGATTGATCCTTTGAGTCCACCTTCTTGGTACGAAGGCTCCCGAGTCCGTTCCACCATTGTAGCAAGTTCATATTCTGCCCCTCGCGAGTCCAATCGACCACAAAGGAGGAGTAGGGTTTTACACCGCAAGGTGGCCTGAACCTGGGTAAACTGCCATGTCCATCTTCTTCACATCTCACGTGAATTCTGTTAGGTAGGGCCGCGGGGCAATAGATTGGGGCTAGTGAGGTCGAGATCTTTGCACGCGCCCCAGTGTTCGAACCTTCTTGGGTCTACGGAGCCCTAAATTCGACATTTGGTGCGCCAGGTAGGGGCATGTCGAAGCTCCACCTCTCCCTCATGGCGGGTGTCGTCCTGCAAGCGTGGCCGCCCGAAGCTTACGGCGACGCCGCGGGCTCTCTGGCATTTACTCAAGAACTGTGCCGAGTAAGATGGCCAGCGAGGGTCAGGCCGGCGCTACCCTTGTGGTATGACGGTGCTGCGGGCCTGGAGGTTTTCCTCTGGTCTTACGAGCGGGCCATCCAAGCGGCGGGCAGCGTTGAGAAGGCCGCAGCAAACTAGTTCCTTTTGGTCGTGATAGAGGTCCCTCGGTCTTGGCTCCGCGGCCTTTCGGATGCCTCGATCTCCTCTTGGGAGGAACACCGCAACCAGTTCATTGCGCGCTTCGCGGCCCCAGGAAATGCATGCGGTCGTGTCCATCCTCGGCGGATCACAGGCGCCCGCGTCAAACCGCCATGCCAAGCAGTTTCTTCGCCAGGCGGGCTCCACCAGGCCAGAGTGGGAGGCTCTGCAGGGCCAAGCGGGGCCCAAGACTGACATCGTCTTCGACTCTGGAGACCATCCCAGGACCGCGGCAGCCGCCGACACGCTCCCCCTGCTCTGTACGCCTACCATTAGCAACCTCACAGTCACCAAGACCCTCATCGACGGTGGCGCCAACATCAACCTTCTCTCCGTGGTGACTTTTTACATGGTCCAGATGTCACGCGACTAGCTTGCACCCAACAAGCCATTCACAGGGGTGATCGGAGGCTCCGCTACCCCCCCTCGAGCAGGTGCGCCTCCCGGTGACTTTGGGCACCCGCGACAATTACCGAACCGAGCTCGTCGACTTTGATGTGGCACAAATAAACATGCCGTACAATGCCATTTTGGGGTTCCCCACCCATGCTAAGTTCATGGAGGTGACCCATCCGGGATACAACATCATCAAGATATCGACCAACAACAGCATCATCACGGTGGATGGGGATACAAAGGAGGCGGTCCGGGCCCTCAAGCACATCTTCAAGGCCTCCGTGGTCTCGCACCCCGGCCCAGTAGGCACTCCGGAGGCCATGCTAGCAAAGAAAAAATAGTTGTTCACTCAGGACCAGGACGAGATGAAGCAAGTGACTGTCAACAAAGGGGGATCGTGCCTCACCTTCACCACTGGCACTAGTCTCCCTCCAGAGCAAGAGGAAGCGTTGGTCTGCTTCCTCGAGGCCAACAAGGACGTATTCGCATGGGAGATGTCCGACCTGGTGGGCGTCCCCTGAGAAGTGATAGAGCATCACGTGGCGGTATACCCCAATGCATGCCCGGTGAAGCACAAGGCACGGCGCCAAGCGCAGGAGAAGCAAACATTCATCGTCCAAGAGGCGCGCAAGTTACAAGAAGCGGGGCTCACCCCCGAGGTGCGGCACCCCGAGTGGTTGGCCAACCCCATCTTTGCCCCCAAGAAGGACGGGAAGGAACGCATGTGCGTCGACTTCTCGACCCTCAATAAGGCTTGTCCTCTGGACCCCTTCCCGCTCCCATGCATTGACCAGATCGTAGACTCCACTGCCGAGTGTGATCTACTATGCTTCTTGGACACCTTCTCCGGATATCACCAGTCAAGATGGCGGCAGAAGACGTCGAGAAAACCTCATTCATCTCTCCATGCTACACCTGAATGTCGTTCGGGCTGCGCAATGCTGGCGCGACCTTCTAGTGGCTGATGCACATCGCACTGAGGCCGCAACTGGGAAGAAACGCCGAGGCCTACATCGATGACATGGTGGTCAAGACACGAGCGGCAAAGACACTGATCGAAGACCTACAGGAGACATTTGCCAACCTGCACCGAATTGACTTGAAGCTCAACCTGGAGAAGTGCATCTTCGGGGTCCCATCCGGCAAGCTATTGGGTTTCCTCATGTGCATCGGGGGATCGAGGCCAACCCTAAGAAGAACAAGGCAATCGTGAAGATGCGCCCGCCTCAAACTCTTAAGGAAATGCATAAATTGGCGGGCTTCATATCTGCGTTGGGACATATCATCTCCAAGCTAGGAGAGCGAGCTCTCCCTTTCTTTAAGCTCATGAAGAAGAAGGCCCCTTTTGAGTGGACTCCGGAGGCGGAGTCCGCTTTCCAAGGCCTCAAGAAATACCTCACAAGACCGCCCGTCATGGTGGCGCCTCGCCCCCGTGAGCCACTGGTACCTTACTTGGCGGCCACCCCACACTCTGCCAGCACGGCGCTCGTGGCTGTTCAAGAGCGGCGCGCTGACACGAAGACAGCCCCGAGGAGCCATCAGGAGGCTGAGGAGCCTTAGGAGGACGCGGCGTGACTACCCCTTCAAGACAACGCTCCTGAGCCCCATGCCGCTTCACCATCTGATGGAGCTCCTTAGCTCTACGAAGGAGGGAACGTCACCCACACCCCGCCACTTGTCGAACACCTGGTGTACTTCATCAGCATTGTGCTATGGGACGCATGCGCACACTACCCAATGCAGCAGAAGCTCCTTCTTGTGCTCCTCGCCGCATCAAGAAAGATGTGCCATTACTTCCAAGGTCACCCCATCAAGGTCATCTCTGCATTCCCTCTAGAGAAGATACTGCACATCCCCAATGCAGGTGGGATAGTCGCGGAGTGGAACATCAAGCTGCAAGCATTCCAACTGGAGTTCAGCACCACCATAGTCATCAAGGGCGCCACCCTTGCAGACTTCATGGCCGAATGGACAGATGCCCTAGACTGGGGGATGGGCATGAACCAGTCCCTCACGCCTGGCGACGAACCTCCTGAGGGATGGGTCATGCACTTCGTCGGTACCTTCGCGCGGTAGGGCACGGGAGCTGGGGTCATGCTCATCTCTCCTACCAAGGACAAGCTCTACTATTCCATGTAGCTATTCTTTCAGCATGGTGAGAAGGTCTCCAACAACATCATGGAGTATGAGGGCCTGATCACAGGCCTCAAGGCCGCGGCTGCCTTGGGGAGCAAAGGCATCACCATCAAGGGCGACTCACAACTCCTCATCAACTTCTCCAAAATAGAGTACACACCAATGGACTAACACATGGAGGCGTACCTAGAAGAGGTACGTAAAATTGAGAAGCGTTTTCAGGACTAGAACTGCTGCACGTGCCATGCAGCACGAACAAGGAGGTCGACGACATCGCCAAGAGAGGATCGCGCCACGAACCCCAGAAGCCCGCTGTCTTTGAGGCGAGGCTCTTCAAGCCATCGGCTGCGCCCCAGGCCAAGGGCGCGGCACTACCTCAAGAGGAGCTGCCTCTGGTACCGTCCTCAGGAGCCCTGACCTGTGGCTCGGCCTCAGGAGCTCATCTGCTTCTCGCGCTAGAGCCTCAGGAGGGCGACTGGACCGAGGAATTCAAGGCATATCTGCTCCACGACGCCCTACCATAGGAGGAGGCAAATGCGGAGCGCGTGGCTCATCATGCTACTGCTTAGTGCTTGTAGGACATCGAGTTGTACCGCATGCGTCCTAACGACGTCTCGCTGCAGTGCATATCCAGGGAGCAGGGGCGGGAACTGTTAGCCGATATCCATAGTGGGGACTGCGAGCACCACTCTTCGTCACGCACTCTCGTGGGGAAGGTGTTCTACAGCGGATTCTACTATCCCACAACGCTCCAAGACGCCACCGAGCTGATCTGGGCATGCGAGGCTTGCCAGTTTCACGCCAAGCAGATCCATCAGCCAGCTCAGGGCCTCTAGACTATCCCGCTCTCATGGCCCTTTTTGGTATGGGGGCTACATATAATGGGCCCTTTTCCCTGAGCATCCGGAGGCTACCGCTAACTCTACGTCGATATCGACAAGTTCACCAAGTAGGCGGAAGTGGAGCCCGTGCGCACCATCCCCGCTGGCTCGATGGTCAAGTTCATTAAGGGCCTCGTGAGCCGTTTCAGCGTCCCAACTCACATCATTACTGACAATGGCTCCTAGTTCACGAGCAACCTTTTGAGGACATATTGTGCTAACCTTGGAATGCAGATATGCTACGCTTCCGTGGCGCACCCGAGGAGCAACGACCAGGCCGAGCGTGCCAACACGGAGGTCCCGAGAGGTCTAAAAGCGAGGAGCTTCAAGAAGAATCTTGAGGCTTGCGGGCGGGTTGGCTCAGTGAGCTTTAGTTTGTGATGTGGTCCATCTGCACAAGTGCGACTAAGCACACAAGCGAAACCCCGTTCTTCCTCGTCTACGGGGCCAAGGCGGCCCTCCCACACGAGGTCAGGCATCGCTCCCCGCTAGTCCTGGCATTTGACGAGGTGCGTCAAGATGCCTCGTGAGGGGCCGACCTCGTACACAGTGAGGAAGCTTGCCTCCAGGCGGCCCTCCGTGCCGCGAGGTTCCAGCAGGCGTTGCGGTGATACCATTGCCGTGATGTTCGCCCTCGGACTCTGGAGGTCGAGGACCTCGTCCTGAGGTGTGTCCTCTCCTTGGAGGGCCTTCACAAGCTCTCTCCCATGTGGTAGGGCCCGTTCAAGGTCGCCCGTGTCTCTAGGCCTGGCACCGTGCGCCAAGAGACGGAGGATGGGACCCCCGTCCAGAACGCCTGGAACATCCAACACCTTAAAAAGTTCTACCCGTGAAACTCTCATGTAATAATGAGTGGGTCTATACACGCCTCGTGTTTCTCGGTGCGTCGCCCCTTGGCCTCATGGGGCCCCCGCCCACACCCAAGTGGAAGCACCATGCTCTGTGCTGGCAGTCGACACTGTCCATTAATGACTATGCCCATGCCCAGTGGTAGCACCATGCTCTGTGCAGGTGAGAATACTAGCATAGGCACCGGACGCGGCTGTTTTTCGATTCTCTTTTGTACTCGAATTTTCTATTTCTTGAATGAAGTTGAAGTTTCGCATCTTTATTTGAAAAAGGGTTTTTTTTGTTCCAATCTTTCCTTTCTTTCTCTCATTGTGTTCATATCCTTGGAGGCTCGCTGTTGCCTGATGACTCCTCCCGAGCTCCTCGTGAGCGGGGGCTGGGCACGGTATGCGCCCGCAGGGCCAAGGACACGATTGTTGTGGGCCCGCCCATGCGCACACTTCGCCAAAGCTTTGGCGTCCGAATCCTCGCATGGCGCTCTTAGACAATTCAGCAGACGAACGCAACACCTGACCGCGGGCGCTACCTCAGGAACATCCCGTGTTATGACCTATAGCGTAGGACTTACTCCGGAGGTGGTCTCTGGAGACCTGGGCGCCAGCAAGTCCCCACAATGATCCGGGGCCAACCGGCCTAGGAGGGCGTGCTGGATCAAAATCTCTGGAAGGTCCTCCCTTTGCGACGCGGCAGGCCACCGTCAACCACCAAGCACAACGAGCTAAGTATCCCAATCACGCTAGAATAATGCTAGCACAAACGGCAAAATATGATCATGAAATACTAATAAAAGGCACAAGCGCCACTGTTCGTTACATGCCCCCACGAGGCCCTTCTTGTTTCTTGATGCAGAGAAAATATAAAAAAGGAGCAGCCTCCGGATGACCGAAGCTCCTGAAGCTGGGCCTCGGCGCCATCCGCGCTCAGTCGGAGTCCTCTTGCTCCATGACGGGGGCACGGTGGCGCGGCGGCTCGGCCTCCTCCGAGGTCCGGGTACGGGGGCGAGGCGGCTCGCTATAGTCGCCATCACTGGAGCTTTTGTCGGACAACTGTTGCTACCGCAGAAGAACTCGCGACCATCGCCAAGGGCAAGTTCCTTGCTAAGGACGTCGTGGACTCGGCGAGCGGAGCTGTCGGAGGGGTGGTCGGTGTCACTACCGCCGTCCTCAGGGCATCACCCCAGGAGCTTGACGTTCCCCCTGAAAACCTTGACGTAAAGTGTCGCTGCTCCCTCGTACTTGAAGTGCAGGGTGCGTATCCCCACCAAGCCGCGGGCGCGGGCAAACACCAGCTAGCCGCGGTTCAAGAACACATACCCCATGTGAGTGACCTCGACCTCCGCCCATGAGGCCCTGCTGCAGCAGACGTCAGCCTTCAACCACAGGCCGCCCAGCCCTCCGGCCGGCAACTCCTCCGCGAAGAAGTTCGGGAGCCGGATCCAGGGGTCCTCCAGCCTCTCTTCCCACACCACGAACTCCCGGGTCGAGTCAGCCGAGTCAAGTCATGGGCGCGGTGGCTGGGCGACCGCCGATGGACCTCTGCCCCGACCACGTTCACCGCAACCCGCGCCCTCCGTGGCGATAGCCTTTCTCACGACTAGCAGGGGCAATGTGAACGCCGGTGGAGGCGTGCTCACATCCCAGAATGGCTACCGCCGGCGTGGTAGAGTTCTTGCGAGAATGGCCCCACCCCCTTTTCGGCGGGGGTGACTCTGGCCTGTCCAGCGGAGCCTACCCCTTCTCGGTGGCTGAAAACCTCTGCACTTATGCCATGAGTATTGTTGCAAGGGAGCGGGGTGGCGAAGCAAGTGGACGAAGATGAACTGTGACTCCATCCCCCACTCCCATTTATAGGAGACCGAAGGCCGACTGACGCCCCTTCACATTCATGCACCATGACGTGGAAGGGAAGTTGCCAAGGCGACGAGGGAAGGTGGAGGAGCCGGCGACCCGTCGCGCTCCATGCGTCACGTCAGGGCCACATGCATTTTGGGGCATGCGGCACTCTGGCCTTCCCCCTTCGGCTCTGCCCAAGTACCAGACCAAGCGTGCCTTGGACCCGAGGGCTACTGTCGGTGTTCTGGGAACCAGGGTACCCAAACATTCCTGGTTGTGGCCCAACGCGCGACCTCGCAATGGCCCAACAAGACCCAGTTTAAGACTGATCAAGGAGATCCCTCACGAGCGGCCCCTGCCCTCGCGAGAGGAGGCTCGCCAAGGCCTCCTAGGGAGCGGCTCCGCAAGCCGCCTCCCGAGGGGCGGAGATTCCTATGCGAGCGCACCCCTCATGAGGGCGCGATGACGTGAGCCATGACGGCCTACGCCAGGCGGGCGCGAGCGCACACATAGGGAGCAGTTTACTCTTTGGTGCAAAGCAGACAAGGACGGACGCGGGTTCCCAAGGATTCCCGCAAAGGCTTCCATTTCAGTGCAACAATACCAAGACCGCTAGCTTAGCAGGGTAGATGTCATCGCCGAGCCCACCACCGCGTCATGATCACAGACTTTGCAGGCGGAGAACACCTTTCGCCAGGATAAGGCATACCTTCTGTCCCCCTTTGAGATTGGCCATTGTGGTATCCCTCCTTCCCAAATGATGCGGGAAGAGGACTAAGGCCACTATAAATAGGGACGAGCATCGACCGTAGAAGAGGATCTATCCTTCGAGTCCACCTTCCTGGTACGAGCGCTCCTGAGGCCATTCCACCATTGTAGCAAGTTCATATTCTTCCCCTTGCAAGGACAATCGAGCACAAATCAGGATTAGGGTTTTACACCGCAAGGTGGCCCAAACCGAGGTAAACTTCCGTGTCCATCTTCTTCCCATCTCACATGAATCATGTTATGTAGGTGTAATGCCCAGGATGGAGTTATACCTCCTACATGTCGAGGCACGACTTAAAGGCATAAATCCATCCTAGAATGATCTCAAGTTCGGTAATCTTTGCACAACTCATGTAAAAGAGGGGATAGTAAACTGAAAATAGTTGGCTTACACTCGCCACGTCACAGAATTACAGTACAAGTCTCAAACATCATACATTAAGAACATCACAACCCTCTAAGGGCAAAATCCAAATGTCAAAGTACCAAACTTAGATAAATAAACCACAGGCGGATCGAATCCTAGTAAGAGTCTCCACTACTGATCATCCGGGTATCGCACATAGTACCGACTACGCTCCTTGTCGTACTCCCAATCCAGCTCGGTGCCATCACCTGGATAGCTCACAGCTGGACCTACATCTGGTGTGTGAAGTAACTGTGAGCCACAGAGGACTCAGCAATCCCGTCTCCGGGTAACAATACTATCAAAGCCTTTGGGTGAGGAAAAGGCTGAAGAAAAGAATAAGTCTGCAGCAGCAACTAGCATCTAGCTTACGTAAGTGAGAGCGAGAAGAGAAGGCCTCGGCGAGAAGTGATCACGAAGTGATCCTAGCTACAAGCTCCACAATCATAACCCCTCCGTGTTCAACTCCCGAATCCCTATTCGGAAATTGACAGTCACGAAACACACGCTGGTAGTGTATTAGAAACATTGTGTCAAGTTTTCTACAACCGGAATTAACAAGCTCCCATCTGCCACATAACCACGGGCACGGCTTTCGAAAGTTCAAACCCTGCAGGGGTGTTCCAACTTGACCCATTACAAGCCCACGATCCGCGGAGTCGCAACTCCAAAGTGGGAAGACCCGAGTATCCTCGGAATCCCATGCTCAAGATATACCGAGCTAAGGTAAGGCTAAACCAGCAAATCCTCCCGGCGTGTCGACACCCTGATAGTAGCCGTGCGTATCTAAGTCTCAGGACACGACCGGATGAGTCATCCTACAGGTGTATGCCAGATACCTCAGGTTGCCCCGAGGCGGCCCCGCAGTCTGCTCGTTTCGGACCAACACTCATGTGGAGCACTGGCCCGGGGTTGTTGATTAAGAAAGAGGGTTAATTACTCCCTATGCAAGTTTAGTTTGTTATTAGGCAAATAGTACCAATGTTGGGACTTGCTGGAAAAGACTTAGCACTTAGCGGTTTATCGAGGGGGTCCCATACACCCCAACCGTGTTAGGAACGCATAATCAAGGAACATATTACCGGCTTATACGGATCCTAACGGCATGAGTGGAACAAATCACCAAGCAAAAGGCTTAGCCTTCCACCCTTGCCAATATATAGATGATTTCATTTTTAAGCATTTGTATAGTGTGATATAACCCAACCAAACTTCATCATGAAGCAAGCATCTTCGATCTTCACCTGCAACTAGCAATGCTATAAGAAGGGCTGAGCGAAGCGTACTTAGCCAAGCAACGGTTTGCATAGGTAGGTTGGTTAAACATGGCAATTGGCTACAAGTAGGAGGCTGACAAGAAGATCATGGGCATCGAGGCAAAACTATAGATCGAGACTACTAGCAATAGGCAAACATAGTAATGTTATCGGGGTTCGGTCATCTTGCCTGAACAGAAGTCGTTCGGATCGTAAGAAGGGTCCTCGTGCTCAACCTCGTTGGAAACCTCGTGCTCAACTTCGTACTCGGTCTCAGCTTCCGGCTCTAAACAAAACAATCACACCAAGCACCAATCAACAAGATGCAATACGCACTCGGAAAAGATGAATGCATGATGGATGCACTAAGGATGCACATGGAGCACGGAAAATATCACTCAAGCAAATCACCTCAAAACATGATAACAATCTGATATTATTAATCTACACAGAAAAACAATCAAGTTTGATTTAAGATTCGCTGAAATCGGAGTTACGGGCTAAAAGTTATGCCCGAAACAAGATTTGAGCGAAAGCTGAAAATTACAGCATCATAGCATCTTCGGAGCTCAAAATAATTAAGCTACAGCACCCAAAAAGCATGGAAAAGGACATGAACACAAACTAGACATATAGTACAGCAACTATGTCCAAGGTGCACCCCCAACGGAGTCACGGATCAATAGCAATGATCTTGGACATATTGAACTTGACAATAAAATTCTGGCAGCAGAATTTTATTGAAACTTTGGAGCAAAAGATAAACATGCTACAGCCACTTAAATGGACATGTGAGGACATGAATGGAAAGACAACAATATATACTACAAGGAACAATCAAAATCCACTCCAAAACTATCATGCTTTGTCCTAGAACATCACACGAACATGGCATCGGAACGTTACAGATTTCAGACTTAGTGAAAAACCACTAAGTCCTAAAACAGCAATATCATCATGGCATATAAAAGAGCATGTTTAAGTCACCTCGAAACTAAACATGGCAAGAGGTAAGCACCTCATCAAAGTACACATGAAGGTGATCCCGAAACACACAAGCATGCATCATAGAGGTGAACACAACGATTGCAACGAGCTCAACAAGATGGCATTTCATAACAAGTGAAAACACATCACAGCCACATGGCACTTTACAACGATGATAACAAGGCAATAATAAATCTACCATGCAATCTATCACAAGCAACACGTAGTTCGTGGCAAGACGAACACGTGGACATGTGATTTGCATCATTCGGACAAACGAGCTAGAAGATATCACATGGCAAAGGTGGCATAAAAATAACACATAGCAGCAGTTTATATCATGATGCACTCTTGCCACAGCAAAACAAGCACCTAGATGATCTCTAACATGCATGACAACAACAGATGAAACATAGTGCTATTCACCACGAACGTCTGGACATATTATATGCGCGAATCGGAGCAACACAGTAAAAGTTATGCAGTTCTAAAACAGCATTTCAGATCAACAGAACAGGGGCTTAGGGTTTGAAGAAGAGGTAACAACCTCAGATCTGGAAGTCCACGGGCCCGCGCGGCGGCTGGGCTTCGGGCGGTGCGGCCTGCGGGAGCCTGCGGGGCGGCGGCCCGCGGTGGAGGGCGCGGCGGCCCGCGGTGGCGCGCGCGGCCTAGCGCCTGGCGAAGGGCCCGGCCCGTGGTGGCGGAGGCGGCTGGGAGAGGTGACCGGCCTGCGGGGAGGCGGGGCTGGGCCGCTGGGCGCCTCGGCCCAGGCGAGCGGCGGCGTACGAAGGCGGTGGACGCGCAGCCTGGCGGGTTGCCTGCGGGCGGCTGGGAGGCGCTGAGGCGGAGGAAGTGGGCCTGCCTCGCGGCCCACGCGGTCGGCGGGGAAGTGGTCCAGGCGGTTGCTGGACGCCTGGCGTGGAGGGGCGATGGCCCGACCGGATCGAAGAGGCTGGGCCTGGCGCTGAGTGGCGATCGGGGAAGTGGTCCTGGCGAAGCAGCGGCCGCAGGACCTGATCGATCGAGGGAGACCAGCTTGCGTTGACTGCGGCGGAGCGGCTGCCCTCGATTCGATCGACAGATCGGCGGCGGCTAGAGCTCCAGGAGGAATTTTGGGGATTGGATCTGAGAAGGAAAAAGGAAAAAAAAATAGAGGTGGAGATGGGGAAGGAAACTAGAGATGACAAAATAGACTAGGGTCTATATATAGCAGTTTTTCTAGGGTTAGGGGGATTTAGGGGCGCTAGGAGCCCTCCGATCGCGACCCGACTGATCCGATCGCGGGGGTAGTTTAGAAGGGACTAGGGAATAGAAGTAGACTGCAGTAGGGGTGTTTCCGGGACACAAAGTGAAGGCACTTCGGACCCACACGAACAACGGATGGGATAGTCAACGGAGTCCAAACGAGAGGAGATTTGAGAGGCGGGTTGCACACAACAAAACAACAACACACACAACAACCTCGCGGCACACCGGTAACGTTACATGCCCGAACAACAAAGTAGGCCTACGGGACGTCACGGACACGTGAGGGAGCTCCGGAACGCGAAACGGACAACGGGAAGAAACACGCGGAACCGGATGCAAATTACAACACAAATGCAATGCGATGCACATGTCTACATGATATGAATGAATTCCACACACTCACACAACAAAACGACGAAAAACCCGAAAGACAAAGAACCCGGAATGGAAATAGATGAAGCCGGAGATATATTATATACCCAAAAGGGAAAGTATTACATCCGGGGCATTACAAACTCTCCTCTACTACAAAAAGATCTCGTCCCGAGATCTAGGACTGGAAAAAGGAAGGGTACTCGGAACGAAGATGATCTTCTCGTTCCCAGGTAGCTTCTCGGTCGGTGTGATGTGACCACTTGACTTTCAGAAACTTGATGGACTTGTTGCGGGTCTTGCGTTCGGTTTCTTCGAGAATTGCAACTGGATGCTCTCGGTAGGACAGGTCTTGTTGAAGATCAATCTCCTCAAACGGAATCATGCGCTCAGGTGCCTTGAAGCATTTGCGAAGTTGAGACACATGGAAGACATCATGAACATTTGCAAAGTTTGAAGGGAGCTCAAGCTGATAGGCTAGATCGCCTCTCTTGCCAAGAATCTTGAAAGGCCCGACGTATCTAGGAGCAAGTTTTCCTTTGATACCGAATCTTTGGGTTCCTTTCATCGGAGAAACTCGGAGATAGACATGATCACCGATGTCGAAAGCCAAATCACGATGCTTTCCGTCATAGTAGCTCTTCTGACGCGACTGAGCGGCCTTGAGATTCTCACGTATGACTTTGCACATTTCTTCGGCTTCTGAGATCAAGTCATTGCCAAGAAGTTGACGTTCGCCTGTTTCAGACCAGTTGAGAGGGGTACGACACTTTCTGCCATAGAGAATTTCAAAGGGTGCTTTGCCTGCACTTGCTTGAAAGCTGTTGTTGTAAGAGAACTCGGCAAATGGAAGGCAGTCTTCCCATTTCATGCCGAAGGAGATGACACAGGCTCTGAGCATGTCTTCTAGAATCTGATTCACGCGCTCGACTTGACCACTAGTCTGAGGGTGAAAATCAGTGCTGAACCTGATCTTAGTGCCCATGGCGGACTGAAAGGAGTCCCAGAACCTTGATGTGAACAAGCTTCCATGGTCTGAGGATATGACTTGAGGAATGCCATGTAGGGACACAATTCTGGAAGTGTACAGCTCTGCAAGTTGAGCTGCATTGATTGATTCTTTGACTGGAAGAAAGTGAGCGACTTTGGTAAGCTTGTCAATCACCACAAAGATAGCATCATTTCCTCGCTTGGATTTAGGAAAACCAGTGACGAAGTCCATTTCAATGTGGTCGAACTTCCACTCGGGGATAGGAAGAGGTTGGAGAAGACCGGCTGGACGTTGATGTTCTGCTTTCACTCTTCTGCAAACATCACATTCGTTCACGAATTGGGCAATTTCCCTTTTCATGCGTGTCCACCAGTAAGACTGCTTGAGGTCTTGATATATCTTGGAACTGCCAGGATGAATGGAAAGGAGAGAATCATGAGCTTCTTCCATTATGAGCTTCCTGAGATCACCTTTGGGAACAACGAGTCTGTCCTCGAAGAACAAGGTATCTCTCTCATCAACACGGAAGCACTTGTATTTTGGAGTGCCCTTTGCAATCCCATGTTTCACCTTCTTCACCATGGTATCACTGAGCTGGGCCTCACGGACTTGATCTTCCAAGGTAGGAGCAATTTGGAGATTTGCAAGAAAACCCTGCGGAACAACTTGGAGGTTGAGCTTCCTGAATGCTTCACAAAGCTCAGGCTGGTACGGCTTGATAAGAAGGCTGTTGCAATATGCCTTTCTGCTCAAAGCATCTGCAATCACATTTGCCTTGCCAGGAGTGTATTCAATGCTGGGATTGTACTCTTGGATCATTTCAACCCAACGAGTCTGGCGGAGGTTCAGATGCGGCTGTGTGAAGATGTACTTCAAGCTCTTGTGATCGGTGAAGATGTCGACCTTTCTGCCCAACAACAGATGTCTCCACGTAATCAGAGCATGTACCAAGGCTGCTAGCTCGAGATCATGTGTGGGATAGTTCTTCTCACTTGGCTTTAGCTGACGAGAAGTGTATGCCACAATTCTCTTATCTTGCATAAGCACACCACCAAGACCTTGAAGAGAAGCATCACAGAATACTTCATAGGGCTTGGTTTCATCCGGAGGAGTCAGAACTGGAGCAGAGACAAGCTTATCTTTGAGAGTTTTGAATGCCACTTCACACTCTGGAGACCAAAAGTATTTGACATTCTTCTGAAGCAGGTTGGAAAGAGGCTTGGCAATCTTTGAGAAGTTCTCCACAAACCTTCTGCAATAGCTGGCAAGACCCAGAAAACTGCGGAGCTGCTTGACGTTCTGAGGAGCTTCCCAGTTGACAATTGCTTCAACTTTCTCGGGATTAACCGCAATGCCGTCAGCTGAGATGATGTGGCCCAGGTACAAAACCTTATCGAGCCAAAACTCGCACTTTGAGAACTTGGCATAGAATTTATGCTCTCGGAGTCGATCAAGAACCAGTCGTAAGTGCTTTTCGTGATCTTCTTCATTCTTGGAAAACACCAGAATATCATCCAGATACACAAGCACAAACTCGCGAGTATAGGGGTTGAAGATGTAATGCATCATCCTTGAAAAGGTAGGAGGAGCATTGGCGAGACCGAAGGACATGACGGTATACTCGTATGAACCGTAGCTCGTTCTGAAGGCCGTCTTGGGAATGTCTTCCTCGCGAATGCGAATTTGATGATAGCCCATTCGGAGGTCAAGCTTAGAGAACACTTTAGCTCCTTTGAGCTGCTCAAAGAGTTCGTTGATGTTGGGGAGCGGATACTTGTTCTTAATCGTCTTCTTGTTCAATGGCCGGTAGTCAACACAGAGACACTCCGTGCCATCTTTCTTCTTGACAAATAAGACGCCACAGCCCCACGGAGATGTACTAGGTCTGATGAGACCCATACTCTCCTGCTTATCAAGCTGCTTCTTCAATTCCTTCAATTCATCCGGAGAGAGCTTGTATGGACGCCGGCATGCAGGCTCAGTGCCCGGCTCGAGTTCGATGACAAACTCCACCTGACGGTGTGGAGGCATGCCTGGAAGTTCTTCTGGAAAGACGTCTTGATATTCGTTCACCACCGGAATTTGATTTATGGCATTAATTTCGCCCTTATCATTAAGAGAGAAAAGCCGGATAGTGTTATCCCTTGAAGCAAAGATAATCACATCTTCATCAGAATGAGTCATCTTGACTTCCTTCTGAGCACAATCAATATGAGCATCGTGCTGAGAAAGCCAATCCATTCCGAGGATGAGGTCGATGTCAGAATTACCAAGAATCACCGGTTTAGCCATAAAACGATAATCACCCATGCGAATAGAAACATTCGGAGCAAATATGTTGGAAGACATGCACTTGCCCGGAGAAATTACTTGCAACCTCTGAGGCAGACTTTGGATGTCAACATTATACTTGGATGGAAATGGTTGAGACATGAAAGAACATGAAGCACCCGAATCAAATAACACTTTAGCTGGAAAAGAGTTAACTGGAAGGTTACCCAAAATAACATCAGAAGCATTCTCCGCTTGCGCTGCATTCATCAGATTGACCCTTGCTGCCTTTGGATCATGCCTGACAATAGCTGAACTCACAGGTGGAGGAGGAGGAAGACGCTTCGGATTCGGACATCTGTTGGCATAATGACCCTTCTGGCCACACTTGTTGCACACCACTTCAGAGAGAGGACGGAAATGAGAGCCACTGGACTTGGAGCCTTGAGACTGAAACTGCTTCTTCGACTGGTTGCTCGGGTTGGGTGGGTGGGAGAAACCACGACCACTAGAGTTCTTGTTGTTGGAGTTGTTGTATGGAGCTCGAATCACTGGAGGAGGAGGAAGCCAGAATTTCTGTTGTTTCGCAGCCAACTGAGACGATGAGGAAGAGTGAACAGCATCTCGAATTCTCTTCTTAGAAGCCTCCATCTTAAGCTGAGCTGCTTCTTGTTTCAAAGCCATGTTATAGAACTTGTCGAATTCATCGGGCTCGAACAAAGTGAGAGCAAGCTGAAGTTCATCTTTGAGACCTCCACGGAACTGATAGATTTTACTCTTTGCATCAGGAATGTCTTGCTTAGCATAGCGAGCGAGGTTTTGGAACTTGACATTATACTGATAGACTGTCATGGAGCCCTACTTCAGGTTGCGGAATTGCTCACGCATACCCTCGATGACACTTGTAGGAATGTGGTGCGAGCGGAAATCCTTGCAGAAATTCTCCCAAGAGATCACTTGACCCGGCCTGGAGTCTTTGTACTGCTGCCACCAGTCAGCTGCTTGATCTTTCAGTTGGAAGGCTGCAAACTTCACATAGTCATCTTCCTTCACGTTACTGCACTCAAAATGCTTCTTTATGTCGGTCAACCAATCTTCCGCATCAAGAGGGTCGACACAGTAACTGAAAGCTTTAGGATTGTTAGCCAGGAACTGGTTGAGGGTAGCATGGTGCTGCTGGAAGAAGTTGCCTTGGTTTCCTGGAACACCCTGATTAGCTTGATTAGCTTGCATCATCTGCATCATCTACATCATCAACTGAGTGTTCTGAGCTGTAGTCTGCATAATTGCTCTCCAAGCCTCAGGCGGAGGAGGAGGGGAAGGAGGATGTTCTGGGATCTCTTCCACCTCTGGGTTAGCGTTCGGAACCCTTTTCGGAGCCATCCTGTAAGAGATGACCACGAATCAGCAATTGATTGACAAAAGGTATAGCTGAATCAATGGAATGAATTGCAACAAGTCTTCACAATAATCATTCGAAAAATAAGAACGAATGAAATCATCCGAACAAGAGGAACGAATGATATTCTCAGTTAAATGATAACATCAGTCTTCATGAGAAGCCACATATGGATCAAAAGGATAAAATAAGAAAACAACAAGGTACAGACGGGAACAAACACAAGAGAGGAGTTTCGTTCTAACATCTTTGTGGTGAAAGCATATGAACGCGTTACGAAAAGGTTTTGCAATCCCCGGATCAGCATAGCCAAGGACCCTTTAAGATGCAACTCCTGATAGTAACATCGGTCATATAACCCCTTCACTCAATGTAGAACCCCGAACTCACTAACCTGCATTCGTTGGAAGAATGCCTACGATCCACTGGATAAAACCCACCTATAGATTTCTGAAAGATTCCAGTTATGCAATCAGGTGTTGGGGATACACGGGAAGCACCGCGCAATCAACTCTAAACCTACATCCAGGTGTATCCATCCTTCAACACATAACCAGTCTTTCTCGGAAACTGTGTACCTCGGACCTTCGAAAAGCATCCACTATAACAAGCTATGGCAATACTCCCGAACTACCTCCCCAGTACTGGGTGATGTCGGGGTTATCTTGCCACTGGCTGTATAGGGGAGATTTTCGATGTCGGCCGTCTTAAGTATTTAGTACTGCCGCGATATGCTTGTTACAATGATACCCCGAAGCTCAACTCCTCGGTAACAGGAGGCATCGAGAACAATATCCTTGTCACAAGAACATCGAAACAATCCCAGAATACTCGCGGGATTCCTAAAAAAAAATTTGTGCAATTTTTTGAAGATAGGAGAGACAAGAGTAGACGTCAGGAGTCCTCACCAGAGAGAAAGGGGATGAGAAGCAAAGAAATCCTACTCTCCGATATAATATAGGACTCAAAAGTTTTCAGTGTGTGCCTAGACTCGACCGTCAACGATTCGATCAAACAGTGGGGCTCCTAGGTCGGAGAAGGCTCTGATACCAACTTGTAATGCCCAGGATGGAGTTATACCTCCTACGTGTCGAGGCACGACTTAAAGGCATAAATCCATTCTAGAATGATCTCAAGTTCGGTAATCTTTGCACAACTCATGTAAAAGAGGGGATAGTAAACTGAAAATAGTTGGCTTACACTCGCCACATCACAGAATTACAGTACAAGTCTCAAATATCATACATTAAGAACATCACAACCCTCTAAGGGCAAAATCCAAATGTCAAAGTACCAAACTTAGATAAATAAACCACAGGCGGATCGAATCCTAGTAAGAGTCTCCACTACTGATCATCCGGGTATCGCACATAGTACCGACTACGCTCCTCGTCGTACTCCCAATCCAGCTCGGTGCCATCACCTGGATAGCTCACAGCTGGACCTGCATCTGGTGTGTGAAGTAACTGTGAGCCACAGAGGACTCAGCAATCCCGTCTCCGGGTAACAAGACTACCAAAGCCTTTGGGTGAGGAAAAGGCTGAAGAAAAGAATAAGTCTGCAGCAGCAACTAGCATCTAGCTTACGTAAGTGAGAGCGAGAAGAGAAGGCCTCGGCGAGAAGTGATCACGAAGTGATCCTAGCTACAAGCTCCACAATCACAACCCCTCCGTGTTCAACTCCCGAATCCCTATTCGGAAATTGACAGTCATGGAACACACGCTGGTAGTGTATTAGAAACATTGTGTCAAGTTTTCTACAACCGGAATTAACAAGCTCCCATCTGCCACATAACCGCGGGCACGGCTTTCGAAAGTTCAAACCCTGCAGGGGTGTTCCAACTTGACCCATTACAAGCCCACGATCCGCGGAGTCGCAACTCCAAAGTGGGAAGACCCGAGTATCCTCGGAATCCCATGCTCAAGATATACCGAGCTAAGGTAAGGCTAATCCAGCAAATCCTCCCGGTGTGTCGACACCCTGATAGTAGCCGCGCGTATCTAAGTCTCAGGACACGACCGGATGAGTTATCCTATAGGTGTATGCCAGATACCTCAGGTTGCCCCGAGGCGGCCCCGCAGTCTGCTCGTTTCGGACCAACACTCATGTGGAGCACTGGCCCGGGGTTGTTGATTAAGAAAGAGGGTTAATTACTCCCTATGCAAGTTTAGTTTGTTATTAGGCAAATAGTACCAATGTTGGGACTTGCTGGAAAAGACTTAGCACTTAGCGGTTTATCGAGGGGGTCCCATACACCCCAACCGTGTTAGGAACGCATAATCAAGGAACATAATACCGGCTTATACGGATCCTAACGGCATGAGTGGAACAAATCACCAAGCAAAAGGCTTAGCCTTCCACCCTTGCCAATATATAGATGATTTCATTTTTAAGCATTTGTATAGTGTGATATAACCCAACCAAACTTCATCATGAAGCAAGCATCTTCGATCTTCACCTGCAACTAGCAATGCTATAAGAAGGGCTGAGCGAAGTGTACTTAGCCAAGCAACGGTTTGCATAGGTAGGTTGGTTAAACATGGCAATTGGCTACAAGTAGGAGGCTGACAAGAAGATCATGGGCATCGAGGCAAAACTATAGATCGAGACTACTAGCAATAGGCAAAGATAGTAATGTTATCGGGGTTCGGTCATCTTGCCTGAAGAGAAGTCGTTCGGATCGTAAGAAGGGTCCTCGTGCTCAACCTCGTTGGAAACCTCGTGCTCAACTTCGTACTCGGTCTCAGCTTCCGGCTCTAAACAAACAATCACACCAAGCACCAATCAACAAGATGCAATGCGCACTCGGAAAAGATGAATGCATGATGGATGCACTAAGGATGCACATGGAGCACGGAAAATATCACTCAAGCAAATCACCTCAAAACATGATAACAATCTGATATTATTAATCTACACAGAAAAACAATCAAGTTTGATATAAGATTCGCTGAAATCGGAGTTACGGGCTAAAAGTTATGCCCGAAACAAGATTTGAGCGAAAGCTGAAAATTACAGCATCATAGCATCTTCGGAGCTCAAAATAATTAAGCTACAGCACCCAAAAAGCATGGCAAAGGACATGAACACAAACTAGACATATAGTACAGCAACTATGTCCAAGTGCACCCCCAACGGAGTCACGGATCAATAGCAATGATCTTGGACATATTGAACTTGACAATAAAATTCTGGCAGCAGAATTTTATTGAAACTTTGGAGCAAAAGATAAACATGCTACAGCCACTTAAATGGACATGTGAGGACATGAATGGAAAGACAACAATATATACTACAAGGAACAATCAAAATCCACTCCAAAACTATCATGCTTTGTCCTAGAACATCACACGAACATGGCATCGGAACGTTACAGATTTCAGACTTAGTGAAAAACCACTAAGTCCTAAAATAGCAATATCATCATGGCATATAAAAGAGCATGTTTAAGTCACCTCGAAACTAAACATGGCAAGAGGTAAGCACCTCATCAAAGTACACATGAAGGTGACCCCGAAACACACAAGCATGCATCATAGAGGTGAACACAACGATTGCAACGAGCTCAACAAGATGGCATTTCATAACAAGTGAAAACACATCACAGCCACATGGCACTTTGCAACGATGATAACAAGGCAATAATAAATCTACCATGCAACCTATCACAAGCAACACGTAGTTCGTGGCAAGACGAACACGTGGACATGTCATTTGCATCATTCGGACAAACGAGATAGAAGATATCACATGGCAAAGGTGGCATAAAAATAACACATAGCAGCAGTTTATATCATGATGCACTCTTGCCACAGAAAAACAAGCACCTAGATGACCTCTAACATGCATGACAACAATAGATGAAACGTAGTGCTATTCACCACGAACGTCTGGACATATTATATGCGCGAATCGGAGCAACACAGTAAAAGTTATGCAGTTCTAAAACAGCATTTCAGATCAACAGAACAGGGGCTTAGGGTTTGAAGAAGAGGTAACAACCTCAGATCTGGAAGTCCACGGGCCCGCGCGGCGGCTGGGCTTCGGGCGGTGCGGCCTGCGGGAGCCTGCTGGGCGGCGGCCCGCGGTGGAGGGCGCGGCGGCCCGCGGTGGCGTGCGCGGCCTGGCGCCTGGCGAAGGGCCCGGCCCGTGGTGGCGGAGGCGGCTGGGAGAGGTGACCGGCCTGCGGGGAGGAGGGGCTGGGCCGCTGGGCGCCTCGGCCCAGGCAAGCGGCGGCGTACGAAGGCGGTGGAGGCGCAGCCTGGCGGGTTGCCTGCGGGCGGCTGGGAGGCGCTGAGGCGGAGGAAGTGGGCCTGCCTCGCGGCCCACGCGGTCGGCGGGGAAGTGGTCCAGGCGGTTGCTGGACGCCTGGCGTGGAGGGGCGATGGCCCGACCGGATCGAAGAGGCTGGGCCTGGCGCTGAGTGGCGATCGGGGAAGTGGTCCTGGCGAAGCAGCGGCCGCATGACCTGATCGATCGAGGGAGACCAGCTTGCGTTGACCCCGGCGGAGCGGCTGCCCTCGATTCGATCGACAGATCGGCGGCGGCTAGAGCTCCAGGAGGAATTTTGGGGATTGGATCTGAGAAGGAAAAAGGAAAAAAAAATAGAGGTGGAGATGGGGAAGGAAACTAGAGATGCCAAAATAGACTAGGGTCTATATATAGCAGTTTTTCTAGGGTTAGGGGGATTTAGGGGCGCTAGGAGCCCTCCGATCGCGATCCGACGGATCCGATCGCGGGGGTAGTTTAGAAGGGACTAGGGAATAGAAGTAGACTGCAGTAGGGGTGTTTTCGGGACACGAAGTGAAGGCACTTCGGACCCACACGAACAACGGATGGGATAGTCAACGGAGTCCAAACGAGACGAGATTTGAGAGGCGGGTTGCACACAACAAAACAACAACACACACAACAACCTCGCGGCACACCGGTAACGTTACACGCCCGAACAACAAAGTAGGCCTACGGGACGTCACGGACACGTGAGGGAGCTCCGGAACGCGAAACGGACAACGGGAAGAAACACGCGGAACCGGATGCAACTGACAACACAAATGCAATGCGATGCACATGTCTACATGATATGAATGAATGCCACACACTCACACAACAAAACGACGAAAAACCCGAAAGACAAAGAACCCGGAATGGAAATAGATGAAGCCGGAGATATATTATATACCCAAAAGGGAAAGTATTACATCCGGGGCATTACAGTAGGGTCGCGGGGCAATGGATTGGGGCCGGTGAGGTCGAGATCTTTGCACACGCCCCAATGTCTGAACCTTCTTGGGTCTACAGAGCCCTAAATTCGACACGCCCCTCTCTAGCAGACACACTTCGTTCCTACAATTGGTATCAGTGCAAGGTACTCCTTGACTCTGCTCATCTTAGTCTAACAACTTTGGACATTAAGTATGTCTTCAGTGAATTAGAAGTCACATCTCAAGATCCTCATCTTCGATGGAACGGACTACCCCTTCTGGAAGGAGAAGATGAAGATGTGTCTCCGAGACATATACGATGACATGTGGAATTTGGTCAAAGTAAGATTCACCGTGGCTGTACCTCAAGCCCCTTCTGATGAAGAGAAGAAAGTCATTCAGATGGATGCTCTAGCCAAAGATGAAATTGGTGGACATCTCTCTCGTGCACAATTTCTTTGCTATCACCAGTGTGAAACTGCAAAGGAGTTGTGGGACATTCTCGAGAAGATAATTGTAGGAGGTTCAAACCAAAAGGAAGCTAGGATTGATACTCTTCGAGCAACGTTCAGTTGATTCAAGCGCATTGGAAATGAAAGTTGTCAGCAAACATTCGATCATTCGAGTGGCATAGTAAATGAGCTTCAAGGTCTCGACACCAAAGACATCACTGACCATGAAGTTGTGAAGAAACTGCGTCGATCACTTGATAGTTCATTCGACACTCTTGTCTTGATGATTCTGGAATGATGTGATTTCAAATCCCTAAACTATGTTGATATCATGGAGAGATTGAACACCTCACGAGGAACAAGAAGAAGAGAAGATAGATCTGTATGGCTCAAGTCTTTCAAAAATCATTCTCTCAAGGTTGTAGCTGATTCTTCCTTTGATGGAAATGCTGAAGAAGATTCATATGATCTAGAGAGACTCAGCAAAGATCTTGATACGTCCATTTTGCATCATGCTTATAAGTTGATATTTATTGCATTATGGGTTGTTCATACATGTTTTGTCACAATACTTATGCCTTTTCTCTCTTATTTTGCAAGGTTTACGTGAAGAGGGAGAATGCCGGCAGCTGGAATTCTGGGCTGGAAAAGGAGCAAACTCTGGAAACCTATTATGCACAACTCCAAAAGCCCTGAAACTCCACAGAACATTGTTTCGGAAAATATAAAAAAATATCTGGTGAAAGAAACCCACGAGAGGGGCCACTGACTGGCCTCGAGGGTGGGGGGCGCGCCCCTGCCTCGAGGGCCAGCCGGTGGGCCCCTGGTGCCCATCTTCTCCTATATGAAGAGTTTTGACCTGGAAAAAAATTAGGAGGAGGCTTTCGGGACCAGATGCCGCCGTCTCGAGGCGGAACCGAGGCGGAAACCAATCTAGGGCTTCGGCAGAGCTGTTCTGCAGGGGATACTTCCCTCCGGGAAGGGGGAAATCGTCACCGCCGTCATCACCAACAACTCTCCCATCTTCGGGAGGGCTATCTTCATCAACATATTCACCAGCACCATCTCCTCTCAAACCCTAGTTCATCTCTTGTATCCAATCTTTGTACCCAAACCTCAGATTGGTACCTGTGGGTTGCTAGTAGTGTTGATTACTCCTTGTAGTTGATGCTAGTTGGTTTATTTGGTGGAAGATCATATGTTCATATACATTATGCATATTAATACCCCTCTGATCATGAACAATATTATGTCTCGTGAGTAGTTACTTTTGTTCCTGAGGACATGGGAGAAGTCTTGCTATTAGTAGTCATGTGAATTTGGTCTTCGTTCGATATGTTGATGAGATGTATGTAGTCTCTCCTCTAGTGGTGTCATGTGAACGTCGAATACGTGACACTTCACCATTATTTGGGCCTATAGGAAGGCATTGGGAAGTAATAAGTAGATGATGGGTTGCTAGAGTGACAGAAGCTTAAACCCTAGTTTATGCGTTGCTTCATAAGGGGCTGATTTGGGTCCATATGTTTCAGGCTATGGTTAGGTTTACCTTAATACTTCTTTTGTAGTTGCGGATGCTTGCATTAGAGGTTAATCATAAGTGGGAGGCTTTTCCAAGTAAGGGCAGCATCCAAGCACCGGTCCACCCACATACGAAATTATCAAAGTACCGAATGCGAATCAGACGATCGTGATGAAAACTAGCTTGACGATAATTCTCATATGTCCTCGGGAGCGCTTTACCTTGCATATGAGTTTGTCCGGGCTTGTCCTTTGCTACAAAAGGATAGGGCCACTTTGCTGCACCTTATTTACTTTTACCCTTTATTACTTGCTACCAATTATCCTATCACAAAACTATCTGTTACCTATAATTTCAGTGCTTGCAGAAAATACCTTACTGAAAACTGCCTATCATTTCCTTCTGCTCCTTGTTGGGTTCGACACTCTTACTTATCGAAAGGACTAGGATAGATCCCCTACACTTGTGGGTCATCAGATCTCACTATAATCACAAGAAGATTTCAACGCTTCCACAAGAAGTGCCAATTCCAGAAGAGAGGCTTGAGCAACTCTAGTGGTTCTAAATCATCATCAAAACCTACGGGAGAATACACCTGCTTCAAGTGCAAAAATCTTGGACACTTCATCTCGGACTGTCCTCTCTAGAAAGATGAAATTCGTGCTAGTGGAAGATATGATTCTGGCAATCATCGAGGCAAAAGCAAGAGCAAGAACTACGACTCGGATGAAGAAAAGAAAACGAAGAAGTTCTTGAAGAAGAAGGACAACTCCACTTCAAAATCTTTGTCAATATCTTCACCAAGGAACCCGTCCAAGTCCTCTACCAACCACAAGAATACTTCTCGCAGGGCCAAGGAGTACAATGGCAAGGAGATGGATTTTGGTGAAGAAGAATCATCAGTCTCCGAAGACGATGATGAATCTGATGAGGATTCCGACTCTGGCATGGCTGGCATAGCCTATGCTTCCACTCCAACTTCGATCTTGTTCGAAAAGCACTCTAGTGATGTTGAATCTCCTGCCTACTGCTTCATGGCCAAAGCCTCGAAGGTAAAGGTATCCTCCAAGAATCACAAAACTCACTCAAATGATCAATATTCTTTTGATGAAGATGACCATGCTAAGTTGATCAAAATAGCTAATATCCAAAAAAACTCTCTTGAGAAAATTGAGAAGACCCTCGGGAAATCTCAAGGGTTGTTGGATGAGGAGATGGAGAAAAATCAGTCGTTTACCAAAGATTATTCTACTCTTAAGTCACGAATGGAAGAACTGTAAAATTGTCATGATTTTCTATTGGCCGACCATTAAAGGCTGACCTATGATTACCTGAAAAGTAAACATGAAGTCGAGGCACCGAGAGAAGCTCATGAGGATCTGATCAGAGAAAATTCTCTTCTCACCCAATAACTTAAGGAGAAAAGTGTTTGTGCCACCATGCTTAAAATGCCTTGAACGATCCAATGCAGAATCGCATGTTGAATCATCTGTGAGTGCTAACCCCTCGGTAGAGGAAAATGGTTATGTTTCTGATGAAAATGGTAGGTTGAAAGATCTTCTTCAGACAAGAATGTTCAAGTCTCTCAAGGGACATCAAATCCTCTGTGACGTGTTGAAGAAATCCATTCTTCACAAAAATCCCAGGAAAGAAGGCATTGGTTTCGAAAGGAAACTGAATGAAAATGGTACCTTTTGGGAACCTCATCAATATCGTAAGACTGTGTGAGTTCTTGCTAAGAGCAAAATGCTCGACCCAACATTACTCTCAGGATATGACTCTCCAATTCTTGAATATCCTGATGATGATTCTCTGGATAACTATAGGTTGTTGAAATCTCAACATGGTGAGACTGTTGCTCGCTATATTAGGATAAATAACATAAGTGGCCCTCCAAAGAAAGCCATATGGGTGCCTAAGAAAACTATTGATGCTTTGCCTATTTCTGCCCGACTGACCATGCAGGCTCAAAGAATACGACGTAATGAGTATATGAAATATGCATATACTCATTATGTAGATTTCGTTAAGCCTACATGGTCAGTCAAGCAGAAATAGGCAAAGCATTGCATATAATCATTATGCTCATTCTTCTAGAAAGAATCTCAATGCTTACTCTTTCAATTATGCTCGCTTCTCATTGAGTAACAACTATTCCTATCGAAAGAAATCATATCCTGCTCGTTCATCTGTTTTGAAGCCACCTACAAAGATGTGGCTGGTTAAGAAAGCCTAATTCTTTTGCAGGACTGTATCTCGGGGTGCACTGAATGGATAGTGGATAGTGGATGCACTAGTCATATGACCAGAGACAAGTCATTGTTTATCGACCCCAACTTAACTGCTTCTCCTTTGAAGTATATCACTTTTGGTGACAACAACAAAGGAAAGGTAATTGGACTAGGTAAATTTGCTATATCGAAGTGTCAGTGCAGCAAGCCCTAGGTCCGTTGCCCAAGACTGTGCACAGGCCCAAGGGCAAGTTTGCAACACCAGCATTAGATCAAGTCTCGAAGGGCTCGAATCTTTGAGGAATTAGAGAGTTGGTCAAGAAGATCAAGACCACCAAGACCAGCCAACGAGGCAAGATATCACCAGAGGAAGAACCTTCCTTGCCAGGCATGCGAGCCTAATGGGGTTGGATCGCCCCGGAAGAAAGCCTCCAACTTCGCCCCGGCAGGCCTGTCGGGGCTCTCGGAGGCAAACCACCACCTCACAACGATGCTCATCGTCAATTAGTGTGGTGTCAAGCTCCTAAGTGGCTCAGTGGCAGCCTGCTACCACATGGAAGCCACTTCCTTTAGAAAGAACCTCCAAATGACGCCTATCTTGAGGCGTGGCAAGCGAGCATACGTGAAGCTGGCAAAACAGCCCGGCAAGGCCTGCCGGGCAAGCCATGATGTGACACTGAGCGGCGCATTTAATGCGCTCTGTCAGCCTGCTGAGTTAGGTATGCTAGCACTGTTTGCTATCTAATCAGCCTAGAAAGACTGATTTGCCACTGTGGTGACCCCTTGATCTATAAAAGGAGGCACATGGCAACTGCAGAAAGGATTCGGCCATTCGAACCCTCACACACTCATCCGCGCGCGACCGCCCTTGCCCCGAGGCAACCTTGTCAGGCGAGAGCGCCAGGCTCTTTTCCACCATTCCACCATCAATCCACCAAAGCTGGAGTTGGGTTTTACTCCTCGCGGCGGCACGAACCTGGGTAAAAACTGCATGTGTGATCTCTGCCGTGCTGCGCTACGTTTTCCTATCTTTATGCACCGTGCCCATCCCCACGCCGAACCAAATGGGACTCCTACCCATAGGTGGCTGTGGTATTCCAGCGACATCTTTAGCGCGCCAGGTAAGGGGGTCACTTGCGCGGACCCGAGAGCTTGAGCAGCGCGTCATCTTCGTCACCAGCTTCATCGTCTTTGGCTACATCGACCATGGCGCCCGAGAAGAATTCCGGTGCTGCAGCTCACTCATCCACTTTGAGGGCCTCGCTGTCCGCGACTGTCACGCCGTAGGGAATGCGGGGAGGCATGGGAATGCGGACACTACAGGGGACGTGGTCGGCGCAGCAGGAGTCGTTATCGCAGCCCCCGCTGCTGAAGCGGGAGCGGGAGGCACCGGAGTAGAACATCATCAACAACATCCTAGTGGCAGCGCTTCATGAGGTATGAGCAAAGAGATTATTCCTTCTGTACCTCCTCGTTCAACCAAGGAGCACAGTCTTGGCGGTGTTGCTTGTTCTGGGGCGAATCGCAACTCTCCGGTCGCCCCCATTGCGGGCACGATGATAGAGCTTGTGCCACCCCCGGGATGAGATAACCTAACCATTGTGCTCAATGGAGCCGCTGGCCCTCAAGCGCCTCCACCTTGTCACAACGTCGTCAAAGCGGCTGGCTTCCAGCGATGAGAGCATGGTGCGGTCGTCAATGGCACCATCAGAAGGCGGGCGACGATGTGGTCCACATCATCATCACCTATGCCAAGCACCGCCTCGGAGGCTCCAGCGCAGGCCCAACTGCTGCTAAGATTTCCGCCAGCGGCCCATAAGATGGATGAGTGGCGAGCCACCATCCAACATCTGATTGGTTTCACTAAGGCGTGAGGATCACAACAAGCTGGCGCATCACGGCCTCCCCAGGCGACGACGACGACCCACGCTGCTGGCCATACTGAAGGGGCCACCCCCACGGTGCAATCCCCACAACGGCGGCCAGCGCGTGAGCACGCCATCAGGAGCCAGAAAATGTCTCGATGTCCTCGTCAGACACTCGAGCGGGTCAAGGACAACAACGAGCCCCGGCCGACAGGGGTCGCGCGTGCGCGTCACCATCCAGCAACGCCGCGGCGACCACTACCAGCCTGACGGGCGCGATGGCCCCAACGGCGATGAACCTGCGCTCGATGGGGGCGGCTACCTTCCTTTCGAGGCAGGGTGCTCTGCTTTCACCCGAGAGTTGCGGTAAGTCCATTGGCCGTCCGCTCGCACGTTCAAGCCAGAGATTCCAGAGAAGTATGATGGAAGACTGAACCTGACAGAGTTCTTGAGCATCTACACCATCACTGTTCAAGCTGCTCGAGGAATAGATGAGATGGTATTCACCAACTACTTCCCTTTGGCACTCAAGCCAAATGTGAGGTATTGGCTGATGCAGCTGCCAGAGAACTCCATTTCGACCTGGGCTGACCTATGCCATGAATTTGTTGGCGCCTTCACGGGCGGCCACCAAGAACCAGGGACGCCAAGTGAATTTCAGTCGATCCCACAGAAAGAAGGAGAAACTTTGCTGAAGTACATGCAGAGGTTTAGCCGAGTCCATCGAAATATTCCAGACATCCACCCAGCTGCATTGATAGAAGCATTCCAGTGCAACGTCCTCAATCGTTGGATACGTTTCAAGATGAACGTTCAATTGCCCAAGACTGTGAAGGAGCTTTAAAACTTGGTGGACAAGTGTGCTCGGGTGGAAGAGGGGAGGAAACTCCCTATAGAAGAGAATGACGTCGACATTGACTCAGAGGATGATGACGATGCCACCAGTCAGAAGAAGAAGAACAAGAAGTGCAGCAAGAAGCACAAGGATAAGGCAGTGATGACAATTGAGGGATCGATCACACCTTGTTGATGCCAGAAGGCTAAGGCTGAGGCCCCCGGCAAGCAGGTTGCCACGTGCAATGATTGCCGGAAAGCTGCAGCTATCGAGAAGGGTGGGAAAAGTGATGGCCCATACTGCAAGATCCATCAAACCAAAGGCGATGTTCTCCAGGAGTGTCATCAGGTTGAGCAGCTTATCAAGAGGCAGAGGGCTATGAGAAGCAAGATAAGGAAAAAGGTTAGAATGGCGCTGGCGGGAATGGCCTGAGCGGTGAAGCAAACTGCCCTGGAAGGCTCCTATGAACCAAGGTAAACCTGCCAGGGGCCGTGAGAACGAGGATTGCAATGAGGAGAGTGATGGAAGGGATGAAGAGGAAACCAATGAGAAGGAGTTCCAAAAGGCCACTAATGCTCTGTGCATTGACGGGGTTGCATCTCTGCATTCCTCTCACCGCCAACTTAAATAGTGGGCGCGTGGGTCAATGCCGTGGAGCCAGTGGAGGACTTTTGGAAGCCGCTCAAGTGGTCTCGCATGCCCATCATCTTTGACGAAGTGGACCACCCTGGCCGCACTACCGCGGTAGGCTGCTTGCCGTTGTTGGTCTCACCAACAATCCACAACCTCAAGGTCACACAGATGTTGGTGGACGGCAGGGCTGGGTTGAATCTGATTTCCCCAAAGGTCATCAACAGACTCCAGATAGCAGAGGAAGAGCTTGAAGTTACCGGCACGTTTCAAGGTGTTAATCCCGGCAGGAGCCGTCCTAAGGGAAAGATCACATTGCTGGTGATGTTTGGCGGAGAGTTGAACTACCGGATTGAGAAGGTTGTGTTTGTTTGGTTGACCTACCCCTGCCATACAATGGAATCCTTGGACGCCCAGCTCTGGCCTAATTCATGGCGGCATCCCACTATGCCTACAACACCTTGAAGATGCTAGTGCCAATGGTGGTCCTTTCCATTCCATCAGACGAGAAGGACGCAATCATTTGCATGGATAAGATGTACAAGGATGTAGTTGCGGCAGAGGCTGCAGAGATCACTGGTCCCAGCAAGGAGAGCAAGAAAAAGAAGAGAGCTGTTAAGAGGCCTGGTGAGGAGCCCTGGAAGCGCACCTCTCCGGAGTGCACTATGCCTGTTGATGACTTGCAGGAGAGCTCCAACAGCAAGATATCCAAAGTTGCTACGCCTGCTATGAAGAAGGTCCCGCCCGTTACTATTAGTGCCACCCTTGATGACAAATAGGAAAGCGCGATCGTTGCCTTCCTGCGGGCAAATGTCGATGTGTTTGCCTGGCAACCATCTGACATCCTAGGTGTTCCCAGGGAGGTAATCAAGCACCACCTTGCTGTCTACCCACATGTCAGGACAATCAAGCAGAAGGTCCGGAAGCATGGTTTGGAGCGACATTTGTTCAATGTTGAGGAGATCAAGAAACTTGAGGTAGCTGGTTTTGTTAGAGGAGTATTGCATCCAACATGGTTAGCAAACCCAGTGGTTGTACGCAAGGCTAATTTAAAACGGAGGCTATTCATAGGTTTCACTGATCTGAACAAGGCCTACCCAAAAGACCTATTTCCCTTGCCGCGCATCGACCGGATCGTAGACTCCACTTCAGGTTGTGATTTGCTCTATTTCTTGGATGCTTATTCTGGGTATCATCAGATTTTTTATCCAAGGAATACGAAAAGAAGACCTCATTCATCACCCCATCTGGCGCATACTGCTCCGTGCGGATGCCTTTCGGGTTGAAGAGCGATGGGTCTACTTTTGCAAGAGCAGTCCAGATTGGTTTTGAGTCACACCTGCACATGAACATTGAAGCCTATATGGATGATATTGTGGTCAAAACCAAGGACATGTCAACCCTCATCGAGGAATTATAAGAGACATTTTCCAGTCCGCGAAAG
Source organism: Secale cereale (assembly GCA_902687465.1). NCBI lineage: Eukaryota > Viridiplantae > Streptophyta > Magnoliopsida > Poales > Poaceae > Secale > Secale cereale. Next base: position 341,982,999 of record LR738710.1, on the reverse strand, counting down.
ATCAGCTTGAAGTTGAATCCGGAAAAGTGTGTGTTTGGTGTTCCCTCGGGCAAGCTACTTGGTTTCTTTGTGTCCCATAGTGGGATAGAGGCCAACCCTGATAAGATCTAGGCTACCGAGCAGATTCAGGTGCCAAGGACATTTAAGGATGTCAGGCGTTTGACAGGGTGCGTCGCCGCACTTAGCAGATTCATCTCCAAGTCTGCCGAGCGTGCCCTGCCGTTCTTTAAGATCTTGAAGAAGGCAAGACTAGTGAAGTGGACCCCGGAAGAAGATATGGCACTGCAGGATTTGAAGACCCACTTGTCCTCTGTGCCTACCCTGGTTGCTCCCAAACCACAAGAGCCGTTGCTGCTATACCTAGCGGTAACTAATCAAGTGGTTAGTGTAGCACTGGTGGCACAATGGGAGGTGGAGGGAGAAACTGCCTCAGTTAGTGTCCCCCCGGGGAGGAGAATGAGAATAGCTCATAAAGGTCAGATGTGGGTCAGGACAAAGAAGAGCACGACATCGGAAGCAACCCCAAGGACGCGATAAGGAAGAAAGTGGTATGGTGCCCAATGTACATTGTAAGCTCCTTGTTGCAGGGGGCTAGATCTAGGTACTCTGGCGTGCAAAAATTGATCTTTGGCCTAGTCATGGCCTCAAGGAAACTGTGCCACTACTTCCAAGCCCATGAGGTCATGGTTGTTACACGCTTTCCGTTGCAAAGGATACTCCAGAACCAAGATGCTACCGACAGGATAGTGGGGTGGGCATTGGAGTTATCCAGCTTTGGCCTAAAGTTTGAAAGCACATCAACAATACAGATCAGGGCATTGGCACATTTTATAGCGGAATGGATGCCAACCACTGATGAGGAAGTGCTAGAGACAGTTGTTCCCGGCAAGGAATCCCCCAAAGAATGGATCATGTATTTTGATGGTGCCTTCTCCCTACAAGGTGTAGGTGCTGGCATGCTTCTTATTGCTCCCTTTGGGGAGCACTTGAAGTATGTCGTCCAGATGTATTTTCCCTGGGACGAGGCGACCAACAATACAACAGAGTATGAAGGGCTCCTTGCCGGGCTCAGGATCGCGACAGAATTGGGAATGAAGAAGTTGATCATCAGAGGAGATTCACAACTTGTGGTGAGACAAGTCAACAAGAATTACCAAAGCCCATTGAGGGAGGCATACGTCGAGGAAGTGAGAAGGTTGGAGGAACACTTTGATGGATTGCAAATGGAGCACGTACCCCATGCAGAAAACAACATTACTGATCATCTGTCAAAGTGTGCTACGCAGAAGCTTCCTATGGGACCAAGAACTTTTGTTCTCCATCTTACTCAGCTCTCCATATCCCCAGCAACAATGGCCCAAAAAAGGAGGAAATTGGAGTTCGGTAAGCCTCTCCCGTTAGAGCCCTCCAGGGCACATGGTAGGGACCCTGCCGGAAACAACTCCCATTCGCTTGCCGGGTTGTACTCTCCCGCGAGGCCACAGGTCCCCGCGGTCAAGAAATGCACCCCCACAAATACGGAAGTGCCACTAGTCCTTGTTGCCGAGCCCCAGGCTCCAACTTGGGAAAGTAACATAGTCCCCTTCCACCAAACTGGAGAACTTCCCAAAGAGCAAGAAGAAGCTGAAAGAGTAGCCCAGAGGGCCAATATGTATCAGTTTGTCGATGACGCTCTATACAGAAGAAGGCCCAACATTGTGAAATTGAAGTGCATTTGCCGGTAAGGAGGAAAGGAACTACTGGCAGAAATACACAAAGGCATGTGCAGCTCCCACATTGGATCAATGGCATTAGTTGGGAAATCATTCCGGCAAGGATTTTATTGGCCCACAGCCCTCCAAGGTGTGGTCGAGCTAGTCACCAAATGTGAAGCCTCCCAGTTCCATTCCAAGAATATTCATTTGCCTGCCCCAGCTCTTCAAACAATCCCTTTGTCATGGCCGTTTTCGGTATGGGGGCTCGATATCCTCGGCCCTTTCCCCCGAGCTGCCGGGGGCTTTGAATTCTTGTTCGTTGCCATCGACAAGTTTACAAAGTGTCCGGAAGTAGATGCCGTGAGGAAGGTGACTGCTCAGTCATATATCAAGTTCTTGGTAGGATTGGTGTGCCACTTCGGGGTCCCTACCCGGATCATCACCGACAACGGCACCCAATTCACGAGCCGCGCCTTCATGCAATATGTTCGTGCCGTCGGAAGAAAGATGTCATTTGCCTCTGTTGCACATCCCAGAAGCAATGGACAAGCTGAAAGGGCGAACACCGAAGTGTTGCGAGGATTCAAGACAAGAACACTTGATAAGCTGCAGAAGTGCGGCAGGCGATGGATTGATGAGCTCCCGGTGGTTCTCTGGTCCCATAGAACAACACCAAATCGAGCTACCGAGCAGCCTCCCTTCTCCCTTGTCTATGGGGCAGAAGCAATTATCCCCACGGAACTCATTTATGGATCTCCTCGAGTGCTTGCCTACGATGAAGTAGAGCAGGATCAACATCAATGTGACGACGCTGTACTTCTCGAGGAGAATCGTCTCCGGGCTGCTACGCATGCCGCACGTTACCAGCAAGCCCTGCGTCGCTATCACACCCGCAAGGTTCATGCCTTGTGTTTTGAGAAAAGCGACCTTGTCCTTAGGCGCGTTCAGTCCGCCAAGGGTGCAAACAAGTTATCACCGAAGTGGGAAGGCCCTTACCGAGTGGTACGAGTCACCAGACCTGGCGCAGTCCGTCTGGAGACTAGAGATGGCATTCAATTGCAAAACTCATGGAACATTGAGCATCTCCGCAAGTACTACCCGTAAGGCGTGGCTGTCGGGCCCTGCCCGGCAGCCACCCTTTTGTACATGCCTTGCCTTAGTTGCATGTTACCCCTTGTACAAAGCCAGGCGCAGACCTTGAGCAATAGAGAAATAAAAGAAGCGCTGAGATGGGGGGCGACAAGTTGCATGCATGCACAAGAATATCATGAGAATCTCATGTTGATATAGATAAGATTGCATTTGGCATCCTTTTTATCTGCAAAAACCACAAGTTCCTGCCGTGACTTGGTTCCCCTAGGAGAGATGAAAGGACAAGCCAACCTTGCAATCTCCGGCAAGCCAGACAGATAAATTCTTTCCTTTATCCATACTTGTTTCGTAAGAGCTTGTGCATAGGAAAACCCCACTGCCTTTTGAAGCTTAGGTGCTCCCATCCTTCGACCTGAATGTTGCTTCGGTCAGGATGGTCGCAGTGGCCTTTGATGAAAAAGGATTGGTAGGGGGCTAGTCCCTCTTCATGACTTACGCCCGGTAAGCCTAGCTCCACGCCAACAAGTCTGAGGGTACCGGCAAGGTGGCCTACCGGGGGAAACTTGTTTACTTGGAAATATAGAGGCATCCCACCTCTACATGGACACATTACATGAACGAGTCCCTGGAAAAGTTCATCTTTTTCATTAATTTGCTGATCAACAAGTACAAATCATACAGAACACAAGCATGGATAAAAGATATTACATTTATTTGAACTAAAGTTTGGCAAGTGCCTACAAGTTTAAGATTGAAAAGAGATAAGTGCCTCGTAATCCCTTTCTATACTCCTCCTTTGCCAGATACTGCAGCGAGAGGGGAAGGTGAAAAAGGAGCACCTTAGTAAAGGAGGTGATAGAGGGAGCAACATAAGTGGTCGCCCAATCACCGCCACCAGGGATGGCAAGACGTGGCATGGTGAACAAAGCCGGAAGCCATGAGGAGGCCTGCCGAGAGTCCCGCTGGTGGACTACTGGATAAGGGCAGAAGCACTAAGGAAGAGGGGAGGAATGGAAGATGAGGCAGTGGACCGCTAGGGCGGGGCAAAGGCACCAGTGCCGTCGTACCCCGACCTGACAGCCTACCTCTCGCCTCCTCCGTCCTCTCTCATCATCTTCCCGCCACTTCTGCCCCGGAGGGGCATGCCGAGGGTCGAGCGCCCGCTATGGCCTACGGGTGGCGTGCACTCAGGAGCCGCACAAGGTGATGGGCATGGACCGCCACCTCTCCCGAAGGGGCGTAAAATGGTGGCGGCATCACCCGTAACACGTGTGGGACGCCGCCACCCACCTCGACAGGCAGGAGGGCACCACAATCTTCAGCATCAGCCCCGGCTCCGCTGGAAGGAGAAGTGTTGGGAACATCCATGACCCCGAGCACTGCACCCCATGATGGCGCCTGAAACCCTAGAGGCCTCAGCACCGGGATGACGGGTATCGATGATTCACGGCAAAAGCCGACATCCCTCATCAAGCGACTGACCCAAGCGAAGGAGGCGAGCGTTCGGGACCCGAACGACACTCAGCACCTCCCGCGTCCTGGAAGCCCCGGCCGCGACATCTCCCCGCATTTCGGACCAGACCCACTCCATAAGCTTCAGCACGAGCATTCGACATTGCCAGCCACAAATTACTGCCCGGGGCCTGGCCCCAGGCTCTCCTCTTTAGCATAAGCAAAAGAGCGGGGAACAGTGGAAGAGAGGAGTATGGATGAGTGCCTTCGCTCATCCCCCACTCCCCCTATTTTAGGCAAGCTGGGAGTGGGGGAAGATTCCTCGGTAGGTAACCGCCGCCCCCCTCCACCAATCCAAGAAGCCCGGGCCTCTGGCTTAACGCTCTTCCCCACCACGCACCTCCGTTACCTACCCCACTCAATGCATGCAACATACGTGGCTAAGGATAAGGGTGTGGTGGGAAGAGTGAATTGGTTGTTACTCCCTCGTGTGTGAAAGTCATTCACGGGCCATTACAAGAATGGCCCCACCAAGATTGGCGTTTCGCGACACGTGGGAGATGTGGAAACCGACCCGGGCTCAAGTTAATGAAGAAGCAAAGAAGATCCCAAGGGAGTCAAGTTGCTCCTGCGCCTCTGCCTGTGCACTGGTTAGAGCCTACCCCGGCGACACCCAGCGGCACGGCCGTGCCAGGCTCGGGGGCTCCTATCGGTGCAACAAACCCTGGGTCCGTTGCCCCAGACTGTGCGCAGGCCCAAGGGCAAGTTTGCAACACAAGCATCAGATCAAGGCTCAAAGGGATCGTCTCTTTGAGGAATCAGAGAGCTGGTCAAGAAGATCAAGACCACCAAGACCAGCCGACGAGGCATGATATCACCAGAGGAAGAACCTTCCTTGCAAGGCATGCGAGCCTAGCGGGGTCGGATCAACCCCGAAGCAAGCCTCCAACATCGCCCCGGCAAGCCGTCCGGGGCTCGCGGAGGGAAACCACTGTCAGGACCCCGATCCTAAGTCACACAGGTCTAGCCTGTAACACACCATATCACTTTGCGGCCTCACGCACGGTATCCCCACGGGTGCCACCTTACCTGGCCCGGGACCGTTTGCGCATTTTGGCACACGTATATGATAGTGTCGCTAGCATCCATATGACAGAGAACCCGGGCCGACATGACAAGTTATAAACCAAAAGTGGCACTAAATTACAAAGACAGGCATACATGACCCAGCAACGAACGTGTCGGTCATCAACGTATGAACCCAAGTCGTAGCAAGCTACAAGGAGTTAAAGGAACAACGCGTGACATTTCCCCTAAGGGACAGACACAGGAACGAAGAAGGACACATGCCGGCCAGCCTAAGTGTTCCGGAGCAGTAGCAAGCTACCAAGGCTCAGTGGAAGCACTAGGAGGCATTTCCCTGTAAGATAGGCTACCAAAGGTAAACAACTAGGTGTCGGATCCCACACATAGCAATACACATTACACGTACGCATAGCATGCAAGTATGTGCTGTACAACATGGCATCACAACATAACTCAACAACTCATATAGATAAGGCCCAGAAGAGCCGTCATAGCATTTATTACAAACAGAGGTCACATGACCCAACATACAGAGCATACAGGCAACGGAAGCATAACATGTCTGAGTACAGACAACTACAAATGAAAAAGGCTGAAAAGCCTGACTATCTACAAGACCCTCCCAAGGGTACAAGATCGTAGCTGAGGTAACAAGCTAAACGTCGAAGTCCACGCGGAACCACTAGCGAGACTGAGGTCTCTCTGCAAAAACATAAATTAAGCAAACGTGAGTACAAAGGTACTCAGCAAGACTTACATCAGAACTAGCTACATATGCATCAGTATCAACAAAGGGGGGTGGTGGAGTTTGACTGCAGCAAGCCAGCTCGACTCGGTGGCTATCCTAAACTATGACTGCAAGTAACTCTTTTGAGGTGGCTCACACGAGTCCACATATTCACCAATCAATACACCACTATGGATCCGCTCCCGTCTCCCTACGAGAAGGCCATCCATAGCACTCACGCTTATCATGCGTGTTTAGAGTATCCACTTTCACTTGTCTATGAACTGTAATAGGCAACCTAGAAGTCCATTTCCGCGGACACGGCTATTCGAATAGATTATATTTATAACCCTGCAGGGGTGTACTTCTTCACACACGCTCCCACCACTTACCGCCGTTTACACGACATGTACTCGGCAACCTTCAAGCGGAAGCCCAACGAGGGTGTCGGCCACGACCTGACTAACCACACAAGTCTCTCGTCCAGGTTTATCGCCTATTTGGGTTCCATCCGTGGGGAGATCCGGCCGGGTGTCGCTCACGGCCCCAAACGATGTGTACAGGGTTCCCGCATCACCAAACGGGCAATCGGTACACCGTGCCACGTACCTGCCGCGTCACAGCCCACCCCGAGGGTCAGCGCTGCGCACGACCTCCAGTAAACTACAAACACCAGAAACTAGTTGCAACTCCTGGACAGAGAACAAGGGCAGTTAATAAGTCGAGAGGGTCCATTGGTTTCGGGCCCAATGCATGGTAGTAACTGGTCATGGATCAACCAACACAGAACACAGTTCCTGAGGACGGCTGCAATGAGACAACCCACCATGTACTCCTACATGGCCACTCATCGCTACCTTTACCAAATCGTGTTGACACACTTAGCTCACACACATTAGGACATGTTCATCACCATTCCAATTCATCCCCGATGAATCAGACCTGACACAACTCTAAGCAATAGCAGGCATAACCATAAAGCATGAACGAGTAGGCACAACATGGCTCAAACAACTCCTACTCATACTAGTGGGTTTCAACTATTTACTGTGGCAATGACAGGTCATGCAGTGGAAAGGGGTTCAACTACCGCAGCAGGTAACAGTTGAAGCGTTGTTGTCCTAATGCATTAAAAGAGAGCAAGAGCGAGAGAGTGGGATTGTATCGGAATACTCAATGGGGTTTTGCTTGCCTGGCACTTCTAAAGATATCAATGAGTCTTCATCGGTGTCATCGAACTCATCGTCGGAACATCGTCTACTGAGAGGGGACAAAACTGACAAACAGAGAAAGAACACAATCAATGCAATCCAACAATATGATGCATGAACATGACATGGCAATATGCTATGGATTGAGCTAATGCAACTAGCAACACAATTCAATGAAGTTGGTTTGAATCAAAGATTCAAATTCAAACTCCATATGTGATTATTTAAATGCCATTTAATTGATTTGACCTGATCAGCAGGTTTAACTTGTTCAAACATGCAGGAAAATGCCATAAACAGATTCCTTGGATTTTTCTGATCATTTTTCATGTATAAATTATTTTCATCTGAGTTATAGGTTATTTTCTGTGATTTTTAGAAGTTTTAGCTATTTTCTGAAATAAATAAATCATTTCTGAGTTATTTAAATTTCCAGAAAACACTTATTGCGTCAGCATGACGTCACTGTGATGTCAGCAGTCAACAGAGGCTGGTCCAGGTCAAACCTGACGTGTGGGGTCCACACGTCAGTGGCTCTGCTAATTAACAGGGTTAATTAGTACTAACTAAATTCTAAACTAATCTTATGCAGGACAGGGCCCACACGTCAGTGACTAACTAACTAACCGATTAATTAAAACTAAACTTGGTTAATTAGCAGGGTGGGCCCCACTTGTCAGTGAGTTAGTGGTTGACTAAGGGAGTGGGGCCCATACGTCAGTGACCCAGGGGGTCAACCCACCGGTCAAACCAATCAAACGCGCCGGCGGCTCGTCGCCGGCGGTGACAGACGCGGTGGAGGGCTCGGAAAGTGCCCTCCGGCGACCAAAACAGCAGTGGAGAGCATCTACGTGCTCCTGGGACTCTCGCGCATCTAGGGGTGCAGCCGGATTCGTCGGGGATGGCCGGAGTCGACGGCAACGACTGCAGCAGCGGCGGCCGGAGTACGGTGGTGACACGCGCGACCACTAGGGGGCACGGAAAGGCCAGGTGAGGTGCGCTACGTGTTCGTGAGGTCATTAGGAGCTCGGTGGTGCACTCAGATGGAAGCTTCAGTGGCTATAGCCACGGCGGCAACATTGCCGGCGGCGAGGGGTTCTCGGGCACGGTGGGGGTTGGAGCTACAGCACGCGCGTGAGTAAAGGGATAGGGGGAGGAGCAAGAGGGGCTCACGGCGGTTGCAGTGGTCGTCGAAGCGGGCTCGGGGAGGCACCGGCCACCGCGAATTCGACGGTGATGTCGTCGGCGGCCGACGAGGGGAACGGCGGCGCAGACGGCGTTCGGAGACGTGTGGTGCCGCGTGGCTCGGCGGAGGGGTATAGGGCGACGAGGCGGAGCTCTGGGGCTCGTCGGAGGGGCGAGGGGGAGGCTATGGCCACGGTGGTGCTCGCCGGCGCGGCCGCGGCGGCTTCGGCCATGGCGAGAAGAAGCAGGGGAGAGCGAAGGAGGAGAGGGCGATAGGTCGGGCGGGTTCCAGACGTCTGCCGCAGGTCGTCGGTGGCGTCGCTCTGGCTAGGGGAGGGCCAGGCAGGCAGCTGCGTGCCGGCGCGCGCCGTGCCCAGCTTCTTCTCTGCCTACTGGCAAGAGGTAGAAGACGAGGCTGCCCCTGGTGGGCTGGGCCATCTACTTGGGCCGCCAGGTGGGCTGCACAGGTAAAACTCTCCCTCTCTGCTTTCTATTTTCTGTTTTCTATTTTCTTTCTTTGTAAACTTTAGGGCTTTATTAAAAATGCCAGGGCATTTCCAAAAATCACGAAACCAAGCATGGCTACTATTTAGAATAAATCCAACAGTAAACATTTTAGTTTATGATTATTTGAGCATTTAAAATAATATATATAGTATTTAAATGCCCAATGCAAATAAGGTATGATTTAATTCAAAAATCCAGAATGGTCCTAAGAATATGTGCAACATTTTTGGCAGAGGTTTTAATCAATCCAAAAATGATGAACTTTTCCAAAGGGCATTTTGGGTTCATTGAAAAAGATTTTAATTTGACCCTAGTTGAATTCATTTAGTGCTAGGGTTTGAACATCCCCATTTCCAGTTTCTGAGAAATTTAAACATGATGCACACATGAGGCTAGCCTAGTGCATTACCAGAAGCTAGGGATGTGACAACTCACCCCTACTAAACAAGAATCTCGTCCCGAGGTTCAGGACGTGAGATAAGAAATCAGAGGGGACACTATCTAACACAATCTTCTCGATCCCGGTTCCCTCCTCGAAATTGTTGATTCATTGCATCCTGTAGATCTTGGCATCTTTGATTTCAAAGCTTCATCCAACACGATAACAAAAGAACGTGAGTTCTACAGGATTTGATCTTCTCGAAGATCGAGCAATTCAAGATCAACTCATGGATTGAGACGTCGAAACATCTCTTGAGCTGAGACACGGGACACACATCCAAAGGGATGGAGTGAAACAAACGATGAAGATTCACTTGACGGCAATAATTCCACACCTAAGGTGATGGTAACGATACCACAAGACGGGGTACCTTTAGAGAAGGTGACTCGTAGAGTTATTCCCTTAAGTGGCAAAAAGAATTACTTTTGATATAGAGATCATTAAAATTCTCTACACCAGCTTGAGGTAGTCACAAACGATCGTTTGACGGAGTCCGAAAGAATGACATTCTCCATCTAGAATGGATGATGTGGACTGCCTTGTAAAAGACAATGCCAAGGTTTATTTTGCTTATCATCGGAAATGAATGGGACCCATGGTAGGACCACTTTTGAAGATAATCCTGAACAGCAGATGCTAGGAATGGCAACCCATGGAAAATTGGCACATTGGCGGTGCAAGCTGGGAACAAAATGCAAATGCTGGGAATGACTCTGGTAACTGGGGTGAATCCCAATAGTAGAGAGTAAATCTACTCTTGAGGGGTTATAGCATAACCAAGAACACTGGGAGCAATCCCGGTTAGTGTCGAGGATAACACCTAGTGCTTGTGCGTGCTCTCAAGAACTTGAGCATTCCCGTATTCATCAAGGTTTTACCAATATCTGTGTCAAGGATCCTGGCAACATCACATACTACCATGATGAATAATAATGGATGATGCAGATGCAAAGGAAGATAACACCTTCTCGGATTTCACCTTAGTGGAGTCAAGGGGCAAGATCTGGATGATCAACCGAGAGACATTTAGCACTCCGCTTCTAACATTCTCCTTGATGTGCTAGCGTAACCCTTTTATTTAAATGGTTTTGTACCTAGAACGTCAAGTAAAAGGTCGGACTTCAGGAGCACAAAAATCCATAAGGAACAACGAGGGAGTAATTCCTACGAAGTCCTTATGGGGAGGTGGTCAACTTCTTCAACCAAGAAACTACAATAATAGGCCTTCCGGCTGGGTGTGTTGGCCACGAAATCCACTTTACCGGTTATCGAGAGACCAATATTATAGATCTTGGGAACTGCTCCAACCATCATATCTGCCTGAGATTCAGTTCTGGTTGGTGTCAGGATATTCCAGACTCATCGAGTCTAGGAAAAATGAATGTTTGCAACAAAAATCGACGAGACGGTGTTGTGAGATTCTCGGGGAGTGAACTATGATAGCAAGCTCCAAAACATGAGCTAGTTCTGCTACATACCTGTGAACACATTGTCCAAGACAAGCATGACCACATAGCAGTCTTATGATAAAACACTACCGAGTTCTGGTTGGGAACCATCGTCTAGGATATCGAAGTCCTTACATAAGTCATATGATTAGCTCTTATGATGGAACTTTTCCTCTTGAACAAATCAATCAGTGGCTTGGTGTGCTAGGGATACATATAGAGTGAAGGTTGCAAATCTCCAAACCACAGAATACTTCGCACATATGCATGACTGACTTGGGATGATTCCGCAGGAAGCAAAACACACTTTCTCGAACTCAGGGCAGCAACTTGCACCAAATGCACATGAATTAGGGAAAGTCTCTCCTCTCATCCAACATATACCTCATGAACGGAACAAGAAGGCCATGCTTGAGAAGTTTCCAATACTAACTTAAATGTTCAGTATGAATCGTGGTCAAGATAAACGATGTTGATGGGCTCAACAAAGGGTCATCGAGATATCTATGAAGATGGAATTCCACAATTTATATGAACAAGGTGGTAGCATTGGTCAGACCAAGAGATATAATGAGGTATGCTCGAGGGACACCCACGAGTAAGACAACATTATGAATATCATTGGTTCTGATTTGATTTGATGATAGCCCATACTCAAATCAAAGTTTTGATATGACAATAGGTCCAACAACTGATCACAGGGACCAACTGATGAAGATGTCATCTATCTTCAACACCCGCAAACATACCCCTTGAGATGAACTAAGCTGGCAAACTTTTATCTTCCAACTTTCCAAGTTATTGTTTTAGCTTAACCAACCAGTTCAGGGTATCCAACACAGATTCTTGGAGAAGTGGTGGTTTATAAGGAACCAACTTGATCACAAACTCAACATAGCGGTCAGGTGACAACCTGGTAATACTTCTGAGAAGCTATTCGGAAAATCACAAACCACCGATATGTTGCTAAGTCCGAGAACAATCTTGCTTTTCAGGGCAAGACGATATGATCTAATAAGCAAGGGATTGAATAATCCTAACTCATTGATCGGAGAGTGCACCAAGTAAGATGGACTAGGTAACACGATCAATCTTAGAATGGTGATTCAATAGTCAACATGCTAAGAATGAGATTGTCGTCCATTTACTACCAAGCAACGAAATTGCTAGGAGTATTGATTTCACACATCACGATTCACTTGTCAGTATTCCGGTTACAACAACACAGAGACCGAGGAATGAACGATGATGGTGAGAAGTATCACCCTATCAAAAGTTCATAGGAGGTTGTGCAATTCCCATGACATTCTTGACATAAGGATGGTAATACTCCAGGATAGAACAGTTTAGAAGCTGGATTAGCATTCTTTATCTGCGAAGTACAACTTCTTTGACCCAATCCTGGATATGGATAAGGTACTGGAGTTTGTTTCTCCTAGTCATTCCAAAATAGAATGGCTTGACAGACCACAAGAGTAAAAGGCATCGATGAACACGAGTGCGCAACTACTCCTGACTATCAACTGATAGACGAGGGTCATAATACAACTAAAAGGAGACAACTCAAGGAACATATATCTTTCTGAGTTGTGGATGCATGGATTAGTATGTCTAACTAGTTCAACATATTTCTTCCAGATAACCCATGCAGAAAAGTAGGACTGGCAGAGTCACAATATGAATGGAGTACCACTCAGGAGCACTCTGGTTGTGATCTTTTGGTTCGGGAGAACTTCTGCCAAGGATGGTTCATGGTATTTGGAAGAAGGATATACCACGGACCACGAGGACTATCACAAGGTTATTAATATCCTAAAGGAACGAGCAATACTATCCACATGAAGTAAGTAGAGTGAATCTCGGGTCCAAGAACCCAGAAATAGAAGGCCTACTAACTAAATGGCATCACGGGATGCTTTCGAGAATAATGGCAAGAATCATCACACTGAGAATATAAAACATTGCTGGATTACTGGTTGATCCTCTAAGAGAGCTAGGGTCATAATAATAACTCCAACATATATGTCGAGGTAACAGAGTACCTCAACACACTGACTAGTGTACTTAGTCTGGCCTAAAAGGACATTAAGAACAGATAGCAATGATTTGCAAATGCATGAGACTATTTAGAAACCTGGGATGACTCGGACAGCATAACGGCTGCAAATGCTCGAAAATACTTTTGAGATCCAAGCAAAAAGGGTAGCATATCCACTTAACATCATAATGTCAAGGTTCTGAGACCAACAGCTGAACAAACAGAAGTAGCAGAAACTGAACTGAGGGTTGAATCCACAATAACGTGATCCTGACAAATAGAATGAGAATCCTAGTTCTTAATCCCCGTAGAAAAGGAGAAGATGACTCAGATCAGAAGGTCATGGGGTAAAGGAGTAAAAATAGCCTTACGTTCCCTTCCACAATCAATTCCCTTACATAACTAAAGAATTTCTAGACACGACTTCGACCAGTTTGGCTTACTAATCCTACAGGCAGTCAGGCTCTGATACCAAAGCTGTCAGGACCCCAATCCTAAGTCACACAGGTCTAGCCTGTAACACACCATATCACTTTGCGGCCTCACGCACGGTATCCCCACGGGTGCCACCTTACCTGGCCCAGGACCGTTTTCGCATTTTGGCACACGTATATGATAGTGTCGCTAGCATCCATATGACAGAGAACCCGGGCCGACATGACCAGTTATAAACCAAAAGTGGCACTAAATTACAGAGACAGGCATACATGACCCAGCAACGAACGTGTCGGTCATCAACATATGAACCCAAGTCGTAGCAAGCTACAAGGACTTAAAGGAACAACGCGTGACATTTCCCCTAAGGGACAGACACAAGAACGAAGAAGGACACATGCCGGCCAGCCTAAGTGTTCCGGAGCAGTAGCAAGCTACCAAGGCTCAGTGGAAGCACTGGAGGCATTTCCCTGTAAGATAGGCTACCAAAGGTAAACAACTAGGTGTCGGATCCCACACATAGCAATACACATTACACGTACGCATAACATGCAAAAGTATGTGATGTACAACATGGCATCACAACATAACTCAACAACTCATATAGATAAGGCCCAGAAGAGCCATCATAGCATTTATTACAAACAGAGGTCACATGACCCAACATGCAGAGCATACAGGCAACGGAAGCATAACATGTCTGAGTACTGACAACTACAAATGAAAAAGGCTGAAAAGCCTGACTATCTACAAGACCCTCCCAAGGGTACAAGATCGTAGCTGAGGTAACAAGCTAAACGTCGAAGTCCACGCGGAACCACTAGCGAGACTGAGGTCTCTCTGTAAAAACATAAATTAAGAAAACGTGAGTACAAAGGTACTCAGCAAGACTTACATCAGAACTAGCTACATATGCATCAGTATCAACAAAGGGGGGTGGTGGAGTTTGACTGCAGCAAGCCAGCTCGACTCGGTGGCTATCCTAAACTATGACTGCAAGTAACTCTTTTGAGGTGGCGCACACGAATCCACATATTCACCAATCAATACACCACTATGGATCCACTCACGTCTCCCTACGAGAAGGCCATCCATAGCACTCACGCTTATCTTCCGTGTTTTAGAGTATCCACTTTAACTTGTCTATGAACTGTTATAGGCAACCCAGAAGTCCATTTCCGCGGACACGGCTATTCGAATAGATTATATTTATAACCCTGCAGGGGTGTACTTCTTCACACACGCTCCCACCACTTACCGCCGTTTACACGACATGTACTCGGCAACCTTCAAGTGGAAGCCCAACGAGGGTGTCGGCCACGACCTGACTAACCGCACAAGTCTCTCGTCCAGGTTTATCGCCTATTTGGGTTCCATCCGTGGGGAGATCCGGCCGGGGTGTCGCTCACGGCCCCAAATGATGCGTACAGGGTTCCTGCATCACCAAACGGGCAATCGGTACACCGTGCCACGTACCTGCCGCGTCACAGCCCACCCCGAGGGTCAGCGCTGCGCACGACCTCCAGTAAACTACAAACACCAGAAACTAGTTGCAACTCCTGGACAGAGAACAAGGGCTGTTAATAAGTCGAGAGGGTCCATTGGTTTCGGGCCCAATGCATGGTAGTAACTGGTCATGGATCAACCAACACAGAACTCAGTTCCAGAGGACGGCTGCAATGAGACAACCCACCATGTACTCCTACATGGCCTCTCATCGCTACCTTTACCAAATCGTGTTCACACACTTAGCTCACACACATTAGGACATGTTCATCACCATTCCAATTCATCCCCGATGAATCAGACCTGACACAACTCTAAGCAATAGCAGGCATAACCAGAAAGCATGAATGAGTAGGCACAACATGGCTCAAACAACTCCTACTCATACTAGTGGGTTTCAACTATTTACTGTGGCAATGACAGGTCATCCAGTGGAAAGGGATTCAACTACCGCAGCAGGTAACAGTTGAAGCGTTGTTGTCCTAATGCATTAAAAGAGAGCAAGAGCGAGAGAGTGGGATTGTATCGAAATGCTCAATAGGGTTTTGCTTGCCTGGCACTTCTGAAGATATCAATGAGTCTTCATCGGTGTCATCGAACTCATCGTCGGAACGTCGTCTACTGAGAGGGGCAAAACCGACAAACAGAGAAAGAACACAATCAATGCAATGCAACAATATAATGCATGAACATGACATGGCAATATGCTATGGATTGAGCTAATGCAACTAGCAACACAATTCAATGAAGTTGGTTTGAATCCAAGATTCAAATTCAAACTCCATATGTGATTATTTAAATGCCATTTAATTGATTTGACCTGATCAGCAGGTTTAACTTGTTCAAACATGCATGAAAATGCCATAAACAGATTCCTTGGATTTTTCTGATCATTTTTCATATATAAATTATTTTCATCTGAGTTATAGATTATTTTCTGTGATTTTTAGAAGTTTTAGCTATTTTCTGAAATAAATAAATCATTTCTGAGTTATTTAAAATTCCAGAAAACACTTATTGCGTCAGCATGACGTCACTGTGATGTCAGCAGTCAACAGAGGCTGGTCCAGGTCAAACCTGACGTGTGGGGTCCACACGTCAGTGGCTCTGCTAATTAACAGGGTTAATTAGTACTAACTAAATTCTAAACTAATCTTATGCAGGACAGGGCCCACACGTCAGTGACTAACGAACTAACCGATTAATTAAAACTAAACTTGGTTAATTAGCAGGGTGGGCCCCACTTGTCAGCGAGTTAGTGGTTGACTAAGGGAGTGGGGCCCATACGTCAGTGACCCGGGGAGGTCAACCCACCGGTCAAACCAGTCAAACGCGCCGGCGGCTCGTCGCCGTGTGTGACAGACGCGGTGGAGGGCTCGGAAAGTGCCCTCCGGCGACCAAAACAGCAGCGGAGAGCATCTACGTGCTCCTGGGACTCTCGCGCATCTAGGGGTGCAGCCGGATTCGTCGGGGATGGCCGGAGTCGACGGCAACGACTGCAGCAGCGGCGGCCGGAGTACGGTGGTGACACACGCGACCACTAGGGGGCACGGAAAGGCCAAGTGAGGTGCGCTACGCGTTCGTGAGGTCATTAGGAGCTCGGTGGTGCACTCAGGTGGAAGCTTCAGTGGCTATAGCCACGGCGGCGACATTGCCGGCGGCGAGGGGTTCTCGGGCACGATGGGGGTTGGAGCTACAGCACGCGCGTGAGTAAAGGGATAGGGGGAGGAGCAAGAGGGGCTCACGGCGGTTGCAGTAGTCGTCGAAGCGGGCTCGTGGAGGCACCGGCCACCGTGAATTCGACGGTGATGTCGTCGGCGGCCGACGAGGGGAACGGCGGCGCAGACGGCGTTCAGAGACGTGTGGTGCCGTGTGGCTCGGCGGAGGGGTATAGGGCGACGAGGCGGAGCTCTGGGGCTCGTCGGAGGGGCGAGGGGGAGGCTGTTGCCACGGTGGTGCTTGCCGGCGCGGCCGCGGCGGCTTCGGCCATGGCGAGAAGAAGCAGGGGAGAGCGAAGGAGGAGAGTGCGAGAGGTCGGGCGGGTTCCAGACGTCTGCCGCAGGTCGTCGGTGGTGTCGCGCTGGCTAGGGGAGGGCCAGGCAGGCAGCTTCGTGCCGGCGCGCGGCGTGCCCAGCTTCTCCTCTGCCTACTGGCAAGAGGTAGAAGAGGAGGCTGCCCCTGGTGGGCTGGGCCATCTAGTTGGGCCGCCAGGTGGGCTGCACAGGTAAAACTCTCCCTCTCATCTTTCTATTTTCTGTTTTCTATTTTCTTTCTTTGTAATATTTAGGGCTTTATTAAAAATGCCAGGGAATTTCCAAAAATCATGAAACCAAGCATGGCTACTGTTTAGAATAAATCCAACAGTAAACATTTTAGTTTATGATTATTTGAGCATTTAAAATAATATATATAGTATTTAAATGCCCAATGCAAATAAGGTATGATTTAATTCAAAAATCCAGGATGGTCCTAAGAATATGTGCAACATTGTTGGCAGAGGTTTTAATCAATCCAAAAATGATGAACTTTTCCAAAGGGCATTTTGGGTTCATTGAAAAAGATTTTAATTTGACCCTAGTTGAATTCATTTAGTGCTAGGGTTTGAACATCCACATTTCCAGTTTCTGAGAAATTTAAACATGATGCACACATGAGGCTAGCCTAGTGCATTACCAGAAGCTAGGGATGTGACAACCACCACCTCACAATGACGCTCGTTGTCAATCAGTGCAGTGTCAAGCTCCTATGTGGCTTACTGGCAGCCTCCTGCCACATGGCAGCCACTTCCTACAGAAAGAACATCCAAATGACACCCGTCCTAAGACGTGTCAAGCAAGCAAATGGAAAGCTGGCAAAACAGCCTGGCAGGCCCTGCCGGGCAAGCCGGGATGTGACATTGTGCGACGCATTTAATGCGCTCTATCATCCTACAGAGTTATGTATGATAGCACTGTTTGCTATCTAATCAGCCTAGAAAGATTGATTTGTCACTGTGGTGACCTCTTAATCTTTAATAGGAGGCCCATGGCAATCGTAGAAAGGATTCGGCCATTCAAACCCTCACACACTCATACGCACACGACCGCCCTCGCCCCGAGGAAACCTTGCCGGGCAAGAGCGCCGTGCTGTTTTCCACCATTCCACCATCAATCCACCAGAGCAGCAGTAGGGTTTCATGCCTCGCTGCGACTTGAACCTAGGTAAAAACTGCATGTGCGATCTCTGGCATGCTGCGCTATGCTTTCCGCTCTTTGTGCAATGTGCCCATCCCCCTGCCGAACCAAAAGGGACTCCTATCCCATAGGTGGTTGTGGTTTTCCCGCGACACCAAGGACAAATCTATTGATGATGTTTTACTTGCTCAGTCTCTTGGATTCAATCTTATGTCAATTGGCAAGCTATGTGATTTAGGCATGCCATTTCTATTTTCTAGATCTAGATGCATTGTCTTCATGGCCTCTAACAATTCCTTCGTCTTTGAGGGAATTAGAAAAGGTGATGTGTATATTGTGGATTTCTCTAAGGGTTCCCTGGTCCAAACTTGTTTGCTTGCAAAACTAACCGAAGGTTGGCTGTGGCACCGAAGGCTTGGTCATGCAGGTATGGGGAATTTGCAGACTCTGGTGAAGAAAAATCATCTTCGTGGTATTCCTCGTGTAAACTTTGACAAGAATCGTCTCTATGTTACTTGTGAGGCTGGCAAATTAGCCAAGAAGCATTACTCTTCCAAGACAGTCATGATGACCACTACGAGACCTCTGGAAATTCTTCATATGGATTTATATGGTCCTCAAAATTATGCAAGCTTTGGTGGCAGTCACTATGATTTGGTAATTGTTAATGTTTTCTCTCGGTACACTTGGGTATTCTTTCTCGAAGACAAGACCTATACCCAAGAGACCTTCAAAAGCTTCGCTAAGAAGGCCCAGAATGAATATGAAGTGCGAATTAAGCACGTCAGAAGTGACAATGTAACAGAATTCAAAAATACCCATATTGTTGATTTTCTCGATGATCATGGTATTACTCACGAGTTCTCTACCGCATACACTCCTTAATAGAATGGAGTCGTTGAACGAAAGAATAGAACTCTCATTGAAATGGCAAGGACTATGCTTAGTGAGTTGAAAACTCCCATTCGCTTCTGGGATGATGCTATTAACACTGGTTGTCATGTTATCAATCGAGTTTATCTTCACAAGTTTCTCAATAATACTTCATATGAGCTAATCACTTGCAAGAAACCAAATGTTTCTTATCTATGTGTTTTTGGTGCACCTTGTTACATTCATGATATAAATCACTCTTCCAAGTTTGCACCAAAGGCACATGAAGGTTTTCTTCTCGGCTATGGCTCAAACTCGCATACGTGTCATATCTATAACTCTCACCATGTGAAAGTTATGGAAATGGTAAATGTGTGGTTTGATGAGTCTAATGGCTCCCAAAAGGAGCACCTGCCAAATGTGATAGATGAACCGCTGATATCGGATGCTATTTGACAATTGGCTATTGCAAGCGTCAAGCCTATTGAAGGAAATGCACCCGAGTCCTCTGATGATGATGCTCCTATGACTCAAAGCAGAACTCTTCAGACCACTGCCGATGCTAATGATTCTCCGAATGATAATGGCAATCAAAATACAAATGCCAATCAAAATGGGCAATCCTGAAGAGAATAATGAGACAAATGATTACTAAAAATGACAATGCTCATTACGATGAAAATGCACATCCTTGAGTGGCAAATCAAGTTGATCCTTCATCAATCCTCGATGAGATCAAGAATCCAGGTTATCGACCAACAACTCATTCACGCACTCAATTGGCTAACTATTGGGGAAATTTCTATTTTGTATCATTAGCAGAACCTACCAAGTATGAAGATGCCATGAATGATCCAGATTGGATGAATGCCGTGCAAGAGGAGTTGGTGCAATTCGAATTAAATGATGCGTGGGAATTGGTTGACAAACTGGACCTCAAGAAGCACAATATCATCGGCACAAAATGGATTTTCCGCAATAAGCAAGATGAGAATGGCATTGTTGTGAGAAACAAAGCATGACTTGTTTCTCAAGGGTACACTCAGGTAGAATTTATTGATTTCGGTGAAATATATGCTCCTGTTGCATGCCTTGAGGCAATTCACATTCTTCTCGCTTATGCAAATTACCATGATATTCTGCTTTACCAAATGGATGTGAAAAGTGCTTTCCTCTGGTGAAATTGATGAGGAAGTTTACGTTAGACAACCACCTGGCTTTGAGCACCCTGAGTTTCCTAACAAAGTTTTCAGGTTGAAGAAAGCCTTGTACTGGTTAAAGCAAGCCCCTCGAGCTTGGTATGACACCTTGAAGAAGTTTTGGCTCGACAATGGGTTCAAGCCAGGATCCTCTGATCCCACACTTTTCACTCGTGTCGTTGATAATGATCGATTTGTATGTCGAATCTATGTGGATGACAGTATCTTCGGATGTACTAACAACACTTTCAGCTTAGAGTTCGGTAAAATGATGTCTGATGAATATCATATGTCCATGATGGGTGAACTCACGTTCTTTCTCGAACTACAAATTCATCAACAAGAAAATGGCATTTTTATTTCTCAGGAGAAATATCTGAAAGGATGCCTGAAGAAGATCAAAATGCAAGATTTCAAATTGAAGGGCTATAACATTCCTATGCCCATGAATGGTAAGTTGGATGCATATATGTATTGTAAGGATTATGATCATAAATATTATCGTTCGATTATTGGATCTCTTCTTTATCTTTGTGCATCCAGGCCTGACATTATGTTGAGTGTTTGTATGTGTGCCCGCTATCAATTTACATTGAAAGAATCGCATCACCAAGCGGTCAAGCCTATTCTGAGATATGTGGTTCACACCCCCACCTTAGGTTTATGGTATCCTAAGGGAGCACAATTTGATCTCATTGGTTATTGATATGTCACCAATGTATCAATAGTTTTCGATTGTTTCATGCTATCATATTATAAACTTTGTATGTTTTATATGAATTAATATGCTATTTTAAATTTATTTTTGGGACTAAATTTTAACCTAGAGCCAAGTGTCAGTTTCTGTTTTTCCTTGTTTTTGAGTTTTTCAGGAAAGGAATATCAAACGGAGTCCAACCGGAATAAAAATTACACGATGATTTTTCTTGGACCAGAAGACATCCATAGGATTTGGAGAGCAAGTCAGAAGATCCCTGAGGAGACACCAAGCCTTAAGGCGCGCCCTAGGGGGGCGCCCCGCTGGGTTTGTGGCCCCCTCGGGAGTCCATCGACCTCAATCTTTGGCCTATAAATTCAAAGATATTTCAGAAACCCTAGAGCCATCCATTAAAATACTTTTCCACCTCCGCAGGTCTCTGTTCACATGAGATCCCATCTTGGGGCCTTTTCCGGTACTCCATCGGAGGGGGATTCGATCACTGAGGGCATATACATCAACCTTGCTGTCCCTCCGATGATGTGTGAGTAGTTTACCACAGACCTACGGGTTCATAGCTAGTAGCTAGATGGCTTCTTCTCTCTCTTTGATCTTCCATACAATGTTCTCCTTGATGTTCTTGGAGATCTATTCGATGTAATCTTCTTTTGCGGCATGTTTGTCGAGATCCGGTGAATTGTGGATTTATGACCAGATTTATCAATGAATATTATTTGAGTCTTCTCTAAACTCTTATATGCATGATTAAGTTAGCTTTGTATTTCTTTTCAATCTATTGATTTGGTGTGGCCAACTAGATTGGTTTTTCTTACAATGGGAGATGGGCTTTGTGATGGGTTCAATCTTGTGGTGTCCTCACCTAGTGACATAGTAGGGGTTGCGAGGCACGTATTGTATTTTTGCCATTAAGGATAAAAATATGGGGTTTATATCATATTGCATGACTTTATCCCTCTACATCATGTCATCGTGCTCAAGGTGTTACTCTATTTTTAACTTAATACTAAAGATGCATGCTGGATAGCACTCGATGAGTGGAGTAATAGTAGTAGATGCAGGCAGGAGTCGGTCTACTTGTCACGGACGTGATGCCTATATTCATGATCATTGCCTTAGATATCATCATAACTTTGTGCTTTTCTATCAATTGCCCGACAGTAATTTGTTTACCCGCCGTATGCTTTCTTCGAGAGAGAAGCCTCTAGTGAAACCTATCGCCCCCGGGTCTGTTTTCCATCTTATAATTCATATCTATAAAACCAAAAACTCAAAAATATCTTGCTGCAATTATTTTGTGTTTACTTTATTTAGCTTTTTACTTTCCTTTTAAATCTATCTCTATCTGATCTCACGCTTGTTCGTGACTGTGAAGGGATTCACAACCCCTTTTCCGTGTTGTGTGCAAGTGTTTGTTAGTTTGTGCACGTGCATAGATTGGATATTTGCTTGTGCCTCCTACTGGATTGATACCTTGGTTCTCATTTGAGGGAAATACTTATCTCTACTTTGCTGCATCACCCTTTCCTCTTGAAGGAAAAAAATTAACGCAAGCTCACGAAGTAGCAGGAAGAATTTTTGTCACCGTTGTTGGGGAGATTCTACATCAAGCCTACCAAGTAGTTGTCATAAACCCTCATCTCTTGCACGTACATTATTTGCCATTTGCCTCTCGTTTTCATCTCCACCACTTCTAAAATGTTTTCAAAAAAATACAAAAATATTTGCCTTTTAATCGCCCTTTTCCAGTTTGTCTTTTTGTTTGCTTGTGTGCTAGATCGCTTGTTTTGCCATCATACTCGGTTCGCCTCTCGTTATTAGTGTTGGGGAATGTAGTATTTCAAAAATTTCCTACGATCATGCAAGATCTATCTACTAGATGCATAGCAACGAGAGGGGAGAGTGTGTCTACATACCCTCGTAGACCGGGAGCAGAAGCGTCTAGTGACGCGGTTGATGTAGTCGAACTTCTTCGCGATCCAACCAATCAAGCACCGAACATACGGAGCCTCCACGTTTAGCACACGTTCAGCTTGATGATGTCCCACGAGCTCTTGATCCAGTAGAACTTCACAGGAGAGTTTCATCGGCACGATGGCGTGCTGACGGAGATGATGAAGCTACCGGCGCAGGGCTTCGCCTAAGCACTACAACGATATGACCAAGATGTGTTTCTGTGGAAAGGGGCACCGCACACGGTTGGGAGAGATCAACTGATCAACTTGTGTGTCTATGGGGTGCCTCTCCCCCCATATATAAAGGATTGTAGGAGGGGGAGGGCCGGCCCTCTCTATGGCGCGCCCTAGCGGAGTCCTACTCCCACCGGGAGTAGGATCCCCCCTTTCCTAGTAGAACTAGGAGCCCTTCCAAATAGTAGGAGTAAGAGAGAAGGAAAGGGAAAAGAGAAGAGAAGGAAGGAGGGGGCGCAGCCCCTCCCCCTAGTCTAATTCGGACAAAGCCTTGGGGCGGGCAACCTCCTCTCTCTCTTTCCCATAAAGCCCAATAAGGCCCATATACTCCCCGGCGAATTCCTGTAACTCTCCGGTACTCTGAAAAATACCCGAATCACTCGAAACCTTTCCGATGTCTGAATATAGTCGTCCAATATATCGATATTTCCATGTCGACCATTTCGATACTCCTCGTCATGTCCCCGAACTACCTTCGGTACATCAAAACACATAAACTCATAATACTAATCATCGTCAAACGTTAAGTGTGCGGACCCTATGGGTTCGAGAACTACGTAGACATGACCAAGACTCATCTCCGGTCAATAACTAATAGCGGAACCTGGATGCTCGTATTGGCTCCTACATATTCTACGAAGATCTTTATCGGTCAAACAGCATAACAACATACTATTCCCTTTGTCATCGATATGTTACTTGCCAGAGATTCGATCGTCGGTATCACCATACCTAGTTAATCTCGTTACCGGCAAGTCTCTTTACTCGTTCCGTAATACATCGTCTCGTGACTAACTCATTAGTCATTTGCTTGCAAGGCTTATTATGATGTGTATTACTGAGAGGGCCCACACATACCTCTCCGACCCTCGGAGTGAGAAATCATATTCTTGATCTATGCCAACACCACAAACACCTTCAGAGAGACCTGTAGAGCATCTTTATAATCACCCAGTTACATTGTGATGTTTGATAGCACACAAGGTGTTCCTATGGTATTCGGAAGTTGCATAATCTCATAGTCATAGGAACATGTATAAGTCATGAAGAAAGCAATAGCAGTAAAACTAACGATCATAGTGCTAAGCTAACTGAAGGGTCTTGTCCATCACATCATTCTCCTAATGATGTGATCCAGTTGATCAAATGACAACTCATGTCTATGGCTAGGAAACATAACCATCTTTGATCAATGAGCTAGTCTAGTAGAGGCATACTAGGGACACTATGTTTTGTCTATGTATTCACACATGTACTAAGTTTCCGGTCAATACAATTCTAGCATGAATAATAAACATTTATCATGATATAAGGAAATAAATAATAACTTTATTATTGCCTCTAGGGCATATTTCCTTCAGTCTCCCACTTGCACTAGAGTCAATAATCTAGTTCACATCGCCATGTGATTTAATACCGATAGTTCACATCGTTATGTGAATTAACACCCATAGTTCACATCGCCATGTGACCACTACCCAAAGGGTTTACTAGAGTCAACAATCTAGTTCACATCGTCATGTGATTAACACCCAAAGAGTACTAAGGTGTGATCATGTTTTGCTTCGTGAGAGAAGTTTTGTCAGCGGGTCTGTTACATTCAGATCCGTATGTATTTTTGCAAATTTCTATGTCTACAGTGCTCTGCATGGAGCTACTTTAGCTAATTACTCCCACTTTCAATATGTATCCAGACCGAGACTCAGAGTCACCCAGATCGGTGTTAAAGCTTGCATCGACGTAACTCTTTACGAGAAATTCTTTATCACCTCCATAACCGAGAAATATTTCCTTAGTCATACAGTAACTAAGGATAATTTTGACCGCTGTCCAGTGATCTACTCCTAGATCGCTTTTGTACCTCCTTGCCAAACTCATGGCAACGTACACAACAGGTTTGGTACACAGCATGGCATACTTTAAAGAGCCTATGGCTGAGGCATAGGGATTGACTCTCATTCTTTCTCTATCTTCTGCCATGGCTGGGTTTTGAGTCTTACTCAACTTCATACCTTGCAACACAGGCAAGAACTCTTTCTTGGACTGTTCCATTTTGAACTACTTCAAAAAAACATGTCAAGGTATGTACTCATTGAAAAAACTTATCAAGCGTCTTGATCTATCTCTATAGATCTTGATGCTCAATATGTAAGCAGCTTCACCGAGGTCTTTCTTTGTAAAACTCCTTTGAAACACTCCTTTATGCTTTCCAGAAAATTCTACATCATTTTCGATCGACAATATGTCATCCGCATATACTTACCAGAAAGGTTGTAGTGCTTGTCGGGGGAAACTGTCCACCACGAGCACCTATGGGACCGGAGCCCCTTGTTCGTGCGGTAAGGGAGCGGAGGGAGCACAAAGAGCAGATCGTAGTGAACACGCGGGCAGTTTACCCAGGTAAGGGCCGCGATGGACGCGTAAAACCCTACTCCTGCTTAGCTTGTATTAAGTTGGAGAGCTCGGGAGCTTGAAGAACTAGCTACACCGAGCGAAATGAGCGATCTAGGTTCCGAACCCTTTCTACGTTGTGCATGGGCCTCCTTTTATAGCTCAAGGGGTCACCGACAGGTGTCAACGTAGGAGAAAGGGTAAAAATGTAATAGTGGTGGTAGTTGTAACAGTGCGGGAATAGTGGAGCAACAGTGCATGAACAGTGGTCATCACCTACTTTGACAGTGGGGGACAAGAGCATTTAATGCCCGTCGCCGTCGACCCCAAAAGCGCCCGCCCTTGCGTCTCCGTTTGCCACGGCGATGGCTTTACCACCGTGGAGTGCCACCGTGTCCCCCAGGCTGCACAGCCATCCGCCACGCGTCCCTGGAGTGGCCCCAGGGCGACGCGTGGTTCGATGAGCTGGAGCGCGGGCACACAGCGTAACTCTCCCCGGCAAGCACCTTGCCGGGGTCTTGACCTTGCCGGGCCCGGGAGCTTGTCGGGCTCTGAAGCTTGTCGCTCTCCGGGCCCTGCCAGGGCGCACACTGCGCCGAGGCATGTCTTCTGAAATATGATCTTCTAGTCTTCCTGGCAAGCTCCTCTTGCCAGGGTCTTGTGCTAGTGAGGTAATCTTGAGCCTGGGACGGCCTTCCCGGCAAGCTCCACTTGCCGGGGCCTTGAGCTTCTGTCTTGTATACTTTGTTTTTGAATGGCTTTGTATGGAGTAGAAGGGTCTCCGGCAAGCACGCGGTGAGCCCTGCCGCGGGAAGCTACTACTGCCCGTGCACAAGTTGGGGTACTGAGGTACCCCTACCTTAGTACACCGACAGGAGCCCCCGGGCCTGGGCCATACACGGTGCCGAGCGCTGTTGGGCCAGGCCCAAAACAGTGCACGGGCACGCGAGGCCCACGGCACGCCGAATCCACTTCCGCATCCGCCGCGTCCCTCCGTAACGGCACGCGTCGATTGCGGCGTCGTGGGAGGGAACGTGGCCACGTTCTTTTAATGGAAAGAGCGAAACGTCCCCCACTTCCCCATAAAAGCAGAGGATGCAGGAGCGGTTCCCCTCCTACGCCTTCATTGCTTCTTCCTCCATCTCCAGAAATTCCCCTTTGCACTCCGCCTCCACACCTCCTCCGCCGTCTTCCGCATCCGCGGCGCCGCCGGACTCTTCGTCCCCCCTTCCCTCGCCGCCTCCGCCATGGCCCCGAAGACCGAGAAGTCGAAGGCAGAGAAGACCAAGAAGGAGAAATCCGAGCAGGCGGCGAGGCTTGCTCTTCTGCGGAAGAGGAATGTCGTCTTCGCGCCGAGGCTCAGCGCGCGGGAACTCTGGAACAAGTACTACTTGTTCTGGGCCAAGAAGACCAAGGCGCATCCCCGCACCCGAGTCTATCCGGCCGCCGCCAAGGACTCGTACCCCGGCGGGTATTTCTTCTTTGCTGCTTTCTTCCACTGCGGCCTCTGTCCCCCTTTTTCTGAATTCTTCTGTGATATCATGAATACCTACAACCTCCACCTTCTAGACTTCACCCCCAACGCCATCCTCACGATGGCGGTTTTCGCACATCTGTGCGAAAACTATATTGGGATCCATCCGAATGTAGCGCTGTTTAGGCATTTCTTTACGCCTAGAGTAGAGGCCAGCTCTCCCCTCTCCGGAGGAATCTCTTGGGTCTTCCTCTTGAACAAGAAAGAGTCCTACTTGCCGGGGGAACTCCGCGGCAAGTGGGAGGAGTGGCGCGCGGACTGGTGCTGGGTAGTTGAGGACGAGCCGCAACCTTTTACCGCACCGCGCACAACAGCCATCGTGCGCGGCAGGGACTGGAGTGAGGTGGACTCGGACGACATCAAGCTCAACGTCGCCCTCATCAGAATTCATCGTCTTCGGGTAGCAAAGTTGTCCGTCGGAGAGGTAGGAACAGACTTCCTCCGCCGCCGCATTGCCCCTCTACAGGAGAGAAAGAGGCCAGCATGGGAGTACGGCAACGTGGCAGACATAATGAGGCTGCGCCCAGGGCTAAATTACAACTTCACGGCGCTGGAGCTGAAGGGGATGGTCCGGGAACTTTTTAAGCACGACCCGGCCCACCCAGAGTGGTTCAGAGCTCCCCGGGGAGTGGTGCCCCTCTGCAACAGCACGGCCCGGGATCCTCTTCGCGCCATGATGCCCGCATGTGACTCGCATGGCGTGGACCGCACATGGATACCGCCCAAGGCAGCAGACATCATGAGCTTCTTTGACAACCTGGTGGAGGTGCCGAAGAACAAGGATGAGATCAAGGGGCTCACCCGGGACACCACCGACCAGGAGATTGCTTATATAGCTTCTCGGGTAGAAGAGGCCGCTGCAGCCGCAGCGGCAGGAGAGTTTGGCTTCACAGTTGAGGAGGCAGAGGCTGCTGATGCGTCCTGCCAAGCAGAGGAGGCGGAGATCCGCAGGCTGCTGCAGCTTCCTCCCGATGAGCTCGCCGGGGTCCCTTCTTTGAGGCACTCCGGGATCCCCGGAATCGTGACCGAGGCCGTGGCGAGAGGCGGCGTTGCCGGAGGAAACAGAGGCGCCGCAGGGAGCGGAGGCGCCGGAGGGAGAACGGCCGCAAGGCAGGGCGCTGGGCCCAGCAAGCCAGCCGAGGAGGAGGAGGAGGAGGAGGAGGACGTCGGGGCCGACGAGGACTCTGACGGGTCTCTGGGGCTCTATGCCGACGACGTCTCCTCGTAATCGGAGACCTCCCCGCCTCGGGCAAGTCCCAGGCGATCTCCGCTGAAACGTCTCCGCAAGGCGACGACGGGGACGAGGGCGCAGGCGCCCCGACAACAACCAACTCGCCGGGCGGCGCGAGCTACCCGGGGGAGCCAAGCTGCGACGGGGGCGCCCGGCGCACCAACCACGGCGGGGGCGACCCGCACACAGGCCACGGCGGAGGCGCCCCGCACGTCAGCGCCAAGCGGAGGAGGGTCTTCTCAGAGCGGAGCGGCTGCTCCGCCCACTCCCCGGGCTTCGGCGTCCACAGGGGTCGGGTCTTCGCAGCCCCCAGCCCCGGGGACCGCCAAGCACCCGAGGGAGTCTTCGCCTCCTGCTCCTTGCGCGGACGCGCCTCAGGTGGCGTTCGACTTCTCCGCCCTGAGCGACGACGACGACGACGAGGAACAGGAGTAAGAACTTGAGGCTTTGTATCTTCTTTAACTTTGTCTTGATTCTTGTTGATTCTGATCTTGCTTCTTGCTTTGATTTCAGGACCCTGGCCCAGCGAGTGGCGAAGAAGGCCAAGGTTCCCGTGGTCGAGGTCGCGGACGACTTGCCCGTCGTGGCGACAGGGGACGCCCCAGCGACGAGCTTGCCGGACCCGAGCGCTGCTCCGAGGAGCAGCCCCCAGCGCAGCCCCCAGCGTAAGTCTGGGTTCAATATTCCCACTTGTCGGGCGCGCTTGAGGAACTTGTTTACACTAACATCTTGTTGTTCTTGTTTTGCTTTGATTGTTTTGTGCAGAGGGGGAGCCGCAGCCACAAGAGCACCCGGAGATCACTCCCGAGGAGCCGCAGGCCCCGCCGTCCCCGCCAAGGACGAACTCTCCGGCAAGGGAGAGTGCTCCGCCAAGGGCGGGTACTCCGCCAAGGGCGAGTACCCCGCCAAGGGCGAGCAGCCCGGCGAGGGCGGC
Source organism: Secale cereale (assembly GCA_902687465.1). Lineage (NCBI taxonomy): Eukaryota > Viridiplantae > Streptophyta > Magnoliopsida > Poales > Poaceae > Secale > Secale cereale. The sequence goes on along the minus strand of LR738710.1, from coordinate 341,953,937 downwards.
CACCCCGCCAAGGCAGAGCTCCCCGGCGAGGGAGCCCGCCGTTGACGAAGTTCGCCAAGGTAAGTTTTGTAATCTTGTCTTCTCGGATTCGTCTTTTTTGGATATTTGCTTGAACTTCTTCTTCTTTTTCTTCTTCTTCTAGATCCTCCTCCCCCAGAACAGATGGAGACGGAAACCATTGTCGTGGAGGAGGGTGCGCAGGGCGACGGCGGCAACGCCCCTGTCGTTGAGGACACGGCGGGAGCCGCCGAGCCGGCTGCGGAGGAGACTGCTTCGACCGCAGACGCAGCGGCCGGGGAGGGGGATGGCGGCCATACTGCCGGCCCGGAGGCGGCAGGAGCGTCAAGCACTGCGCCGGCCGCCGACCCCTCCACCGAGAAGGAGCCGTCCGCTTACTATCTTGAGGCCCCCAACGGTGTCTACATCCAGGTGCCGTGGGGATCTTCGTCGCGAGCCCCCGCGGAGGGAGAGGCCTTTGATGGGGAGGTCCTCGCCTCCGCTGGTCTGAAGGTTGTCGAGGCGCCCGGCGGGAGTGACGAGCCCGAGGAGGAGAAGCTGCTCCACCGGCTCCTGACCCTTTACCGGGCCAGGCAGGCGAAGCTCGCGTCTCGGGAGGCCCTCACCGCCAAGGCCGCCGCTGACATGGAGAAGCGCGCGGCGGAGCTCCGCGCCGCCAACCAGGCTGCCCTCCGCGACGTGGCGGAGGAGCGCGAGAGGCTCGCCGGGGAGTACCAGGAGTGGCTCCTGGAGAAGGCCGAGGCCGAGGAGCAGCAGCGACTCACCGGGGAGGAGCTGTCCCGGCGAGAAGGAGAGCTCACCCAACGGAAGGTCAACCTCGACGCTCACGAGGAAGACCTTACCGCCCGGGAGCAGGCCCTTAGCGGAGAGCTGAAGGAGGCAAAGGCCGCCGCGGACGCCGCGGAGACCGCCAAGAAGGAGCTCGAGGCCAAGGTTGCGCAGCTGGAGGAGTACTTAAAGGCGAGCTCGGAGAGGGTCACCGCGCTCAACATAGAGCGCGAGAAGGACGCGCACACCAATTCTGAACTCCAGGTGCGCCTCTCCAAGCAAGGCGACGAGCTGAAGGCCGCCAAGGATTCCATTGCAGATCTGGAGCTGAAGGTCTCTACGCTGAAGGACTCCCTTGACGCCGTCCGGGACCGCGAAACCAAGCTGAAGGAAGAGCTCCGCAAGGAGCGCGGCTTGGTGGAGAGCGCCGCCACTTCAGCTGAGAACTTTCGCCGGACCGTCGAGGTATGGACCGAAGACCTGGTGGCCTCCGCCGCTGCCATCGACAAGGAGCTGTTGGCGCTGAGGGTTGAGCATCTTATTTACTCTCCGGATCCAAACCTCCCCCACAGCGCCAAGCTCAGCCTTTTCTTCAGAGGGGTCGCGCCGGCCCTTGCAAATCTTCAGAAGAAACTTCCCGCGCAACTGGCCGAGGAGTCACGCCAGCTCTGCGTGGGAACCTTGGAGCGCGTCCTGACGAAGATAGTGTACCGCAATCCGGGCATAAATCTCGTCAACGTTCTCCGCAGCTTGCCGGCCGACGCGGATATGGAGACACTGAAGGCGCAGGTCGCCCATATTATCGCCAAGGTGAACAAGATCTCCAGGGTTGAAGGCGACCGCGTGGATTAGTCCTCCTTTTCTTTATCTCCTTTGTTACTGCAAAGTGCGCCATGGGCACGAACTTATTAGTGATTGTGACAAGTTATCCCTTGTAAGATATTATCTTATTTTGATCAATCAGATGCAATGTCATCTCCCTTGTCTTGGTCCTTTACTTTGTATGCTTTTTACCCTACGCTTCCGGGGAGCTTGCCGGCAAAGGGTCCTTGCCACGAGCGCTGAATGCTGGACTCTAAGCAGCCTGCTGGCCAAGGTCCTACCGGCAAGCAACCTTGCCGCAGCTAGTCGCAACGCACTTAGCTTGCTGAGTAAACTCGGAAACGAAGCAAGGGCGCGACACTTGTCGCAGCTCACTTAAGTCGTTGAGCGTACTCGAAAACAAGATAAGGGTGCGGCTAGCCACGTGTAGGTTCCTCCGCGCACAGGTTTTCCATACAAAGCGTGGTTGTTCAAGGAAGACAACTAAAATTTAAAAATTTGAACTGCTCAAATTCTGGTAACTTGGTAACTTAGCTTTCATATATCGCTTGCTTCCCGGTAAGGCTTCTCTTTCTTGAACAGCGCTTGGTTCTTCTTCCATCTCCTTCCCCCCCCCCCCCCGGCAAACTTGTGCGCGAGGAACATTCCTTCTGCTTAAGAGGGAAAGAAGAGGGAAACAAGTATATGGCCTTTCGGCTTACTAATTCTTACCGGATACGTATGTTGCACAAGAAATGCCAAATAACGCATGCAAATAGCGAAGAAAAGCATGGAAAAGGCAAATAGCGCAAAACACGAAAGCTTTACCGATGCACGGGGTCTGCGCCCGGCTTTATACAAAGGGTTACATGCAACAGCGGCAAAGCTTGTACAAAAGGTGGTTGCCGGAGCGGATCACGGCAACCGCGCCTTATGGGTGAAACTTGCGAAGATGCTCTATGTTCCAGGAGTTGCTCACCGGTAAGCCTTCTTCAGTCTCAAGGCGGACAGCGCCGGGCCTTGTTACTTGTCTCACCCGATAAGGGCCTTCCCACTTCGGCGTCAACTTGTTGGAATTCTTGGCGGACTGAACGCGCCGAAGAACAAGGTCGCCTTCCTCGAGACTCCTGGCTTTAACCTTGCGGCTATGATAGCGGCGCAAGGCTTGCTGGTATCGAGCAGCTCGCACAGCAGCCTGGAGACGTTCCTCCTCGAGGAGCAATGCATCATCTTGTCGCAGTTGCTCTTGCTCGAGCTCATCATAAGCGAGCACTCGAGGAGATCCGTATACGAGTTCCGTGGGGAGAACTGCCTCTGCTCCATAGACTAGAGCAAAGGGTGTCTGTCCGGTGGCTCGACTTGGTGTCGTTCTGATTGACCAAAGAGCCGCCGGTAGCTCCTCTATCCAGTTTCTTCCGCACTTGCGCAGCCTGTCAAAGGTCCTTGTCTTGAGTCCGCGCAACACTTCAGCATTTGCCCTCTCCGCTTGACCATTGCTCCTCGGGTGAGCAACAGAAGCGAAACAGACCTTGGCGCCAAGGTCTTGGACGTACTGCATGAAGGTGCGACTAGTAAACTGTGTACCGTTGTCGGTGATGATCCTGTTAGGGATTCCGAAACGGCAAACAATCGACCTGAAGAACCTGACCGCTGACTGTGCTGTCACCTTTCTCACTGGTTCCACTTCCGGCAACTTTGTGAACTTGTCGATTGCAACGTACAAGTACTCAAAGCCCCCGACAGCACGAGGGAAGGGGCCGAGGATATCGAGCCCCCAGACCGAGAAGGGCCAGGACAAAGGGATTGTTTGGAGAGCTTGAGCTGGCTGATGAATTTGCTTTGCATGGAACTGGCACGCTTCACACTTGGTTACTAGTGCAGTTGCATCTTGGAGGGCTTCTTGCCAAAAGAACCCTTGCCGGAACGCCTTCCCGGCAAGCGCCCTTGCGCCAATGTGGTGGCCACATATGCCTCCGTGTATTTCTGCCAACAGCTTCTGTCCATCTTCTCTGTAAATGCACTTCAACCTGACACCATTGAGTCTTCTTCTGTACAGCTCGTTATCCACGAACTGGTACATACTTGACTGCCTGGTTATCTTCTCTATCTCTTGAGGGTCGTCGGGAAGTTCTCCAGTTTGCAGAAAACGGACGATCTGCTGTGCCCATGCCGGAGCCCGAGGCTCGACGGCAAGGACTAAAGGCATGAGGGCCGCTGCGGGAACCTCTGCTTCTACGGCAAGAACCTCTGGTTCTGCCGGAGCAGATGGCCCCCCGGCAAGCTCGCCGGGGCGAGGCTTGTCGGGAACGTTTGCTTCAACTGCACAGACCCTTGGATCTGCAGGAGCAAACTGTTCCTCAGCGTTCTGATCGTTGATCTTGGGGACCTTGGCGGCGGTTTCAGGAAGATCCGCCGGCAAGTAGTCGCCGGAGACCAACTTTCTCTTCTTGGACTGCCCAATTGATGGTGTAACGGATGGTTGAGTCAGCTTGAGCAAAAAGGTCCCTGGTTCCACAGGTAACTTCATCGCAGCACACTTTGAAAGGCCATCTGGAATGTCATTCTGAGCTCTTGGGACGTGCTCCATTTGCAGACCCTCAAAGTGTTCTTCAAGCTTCCTCACTTCATCTACATAAGCTTCCATCAAAGGGCTCTGGTAACTCTTGTTAACTTGTCGGACCACCAACTGAGAATCTCCCCGGACAATCAGCTTCCTGATCCCAAGTTCAGCTGCGATTCTGAGGCCGGCAAGCAAGCCTTCATACTCAGCAGTGTTGTTTGTCGCTTGCTCCCTGGGAAAGTGCATCTGGATAACATACTTGAGGTGTTCTCCAGTGGGCGCGATAAGTACCACGCCGGCACCGGCGCCTTGCAGCGAGAAGGCACCATCAAAGTAAATTACCCATTCACTTGTCACTTCTTGTATGGGTACACTTGTTTCTAGAACTTCTTCATCGGGCGTCGGGGTCCATTCAGCTATGAATTCTGCCAAAGCTCGACTCTGTATGGTTGAAGTACTTTCAAACTTGAGTCCAAAGCTCGATAGCTCCAGTGCCCACTCAACGATCCTGCCTGTTGCTTCCGGATTGTGAAATATCCTCTTCAGCGGAAAGCGAGTGACCACTGTTATCTCATGTGCCTGGAAGTAATGGCGCAGCTTTCTCGAGGCCATGAGGAGGCCGAAAAGCAACTTTTGCACCCCAGAGTATCTTGATCTAGCCCCCTGCAAGAGGGAGCTTACAAAATACACCGGGCGCTGCACCATCTTCTTCCGCACTTCTCCTTGATCCTGCGCAGAGTTGTCCTTGTCGGGGCCAGAGCTTGTCGGAGGAGCCCCCTGCTTGTCGCTGGATTCGCTTTCCGGTGGTGCTGATTCCTCGTCGGCCTCTCTCTCCGCTACTAACGCAGCACTAACCACCTGGTTGGTTGCCGCTAGGTACAGCAGCAACTTCTCCTGTGGTTTAGGTGCGACAAGTATTGGAGTAGAAGATAGGTACCGTTTCAAGTCTTGCAGCGCTGCCTCCGTTTCCGGAGTCCATTTCATTGGACCTGCCTTCTTCAAAATTTTGAAGAAAGGAAGGGCGCGTTCCGCAGACTTTGAAATGAACCTACTGAGGGCAGCCACACATCCTGCAAGCCTCCTGACATCCTTGACGCGCTTCGGGGCTTCTATCTGCTCAATGGCCTTAATCTTGTCGGGGTTGGCTTCAATCCCCCTCTGTGACACAAAGAACCCGAGAAGTTTGCCGGAGGGGACTCCAAAGACGCACTTCTCGGGGTTCAACTTAAGCTGGATCTTGCGCAGGTTCTCAAATGTCTCTTCCAAATCTTGAATCAGTGTATCCTTGCTCTTGCTCTTCACCACGATGTCATCCATGTAAGCCTCTACATTTCTGTGGATCTGTGGTTCAAAAGCTGTGTATACTACCCTTGCAAAGGTTGAGCCTGCATTCTTCAATCCAAATGGCATGCGTATGAAGCAATACGTGCCACACGGAGTGATAAATGCAGTCTTCTCTTCATCTTCCTTGGCCATGAAAATCTGATGGTAGCCTGAATACGCATCAAGGAAAGAGAGCAGCTCACATCCGGCAGTGGAGTCAACGATCTGGTCAATGCGCGGCAAGGGAAATGGATCCTTGGGACATGCTTTATTCACATCAGTGAAGTCTATACACAGTCTCCACTTCCCGTTGGCCTTACGCACGACAACTGGGTTTGCCAACCATGTTGGATGGATCACGCCTCTAACTAGGCCCGCTGCTTCTAGTTTCTTGATTTCTTCGGCAATAAATTCTTGGCGCTCCACGGCTTGCTTTCTGACCTTCTGCTTGACGGGCCGCGCATGAGGACAAACAGCAAGCTTGTGCTCAATTACCTTCCTGGGAACACCGGGGATGTCAGATGGTTGCCAGGCAAACACATCGACATTCGCCCGCAGGAAGGCAACGAGCGCGCTTTCCTATTTGCTGTCGAGTGTGGCACTGATGGTGAAGGTACCACCAGTGCCGTCCTCCTTGGCGGGCACCTTCTTGGTTGCCGGAGGAGCGGCCCTTCTTACACTTGCCGGTGGAGCTCGATGGAACGTCCTCGACGGCAGCGCAGCACTCCGAAGAGGTGCGGTTGCCGGAGTGGGCCCCAGAGCACTTGCCGGACTTGGTCTTGGTCTTCTTCCCCCCGGGAGCTTCAGCGACAAGTGTGTCCTTCTCTGCTGCGGCTGCTGCATCCCGGTAGATCTTGTCGGCGCAGACAAGCGCATCTTTCTTGTCGCCATGGACAGTGATGACGCTTATCGGCCCCGGCATCTTGAGTACGTTGTAGGCGTAGTGGGAAGCTGCCATGAACTTGGCGAGGGCGGGACGGCGGAGTATCCCATTATATGGTAATGGGATATCGGCGACGTCAAATGTGAAGCGCTCAGTTCTGAAGTTGAGCTCCCCGCCAAAGGTCACCGGCAAAGTTATCTTCCCCTTGGGCTTGCTCCTTCCCGGGTTTATTCCTTGGAACGAACCGGTCTCTTCGAGCTCGCCATCTGGGATCTGGAGTTTCTTGATCACAGCAGAGGAGATCAAGTTCAGCCCGGCCCCGCCGTCAACCAACATTTTGGTGACCTTGAGGTTGCGGATGGTGGGTGAGACCAGCATCGGCAAGCACCCGACCGCAGTGGTGCGGTCAGGGTGATCCTCAAGATCAAAAATGATGGGCGTGCTGGACCATTTGAGGAGCCTGCGCGACTCCACGGGCGGCTCCGCTGCATTCACTTCCCGCACCCACTGCTTGAGTTGGCGGTGGGAAGTGTGCAGAGAGGCGCCGCCGTCGACGCACAGGACCTCCGTGGCCTTCTGGAACTCCTGCTCGCTATTATCCTCATCCTCCATGTCATCGTCGTCGTCTTCTTCGTCCTTGTCGCGGCCCCGGGGAGGTCGGTCACCTTGCCGCTGCTTGGCCTTGCCGCGGCGTCCTCCCCGGCCATTGAATGGCCGCTTCTTGCTTGGTTATCCTCCGCCACCTTGGGCTTTCTCCTTGTCGCGCCGCTCGTACTCAGCTTTCTGCTGCTCGACGAGGTATTCGACGCGTTTGCAGTTGGAGAGGTCGTGGCCCTTGGTGCGGTGGATTTTGCAGTATTGCTTGTCGGAGCTGTCCGGCTTGTCGGCTGCCGCTACAGGGGCGGGCTCCTTGCCGGAGCCGCCAGCCTGTGCTTGCTTGGCGGGAGCCTCCTTGCTGGACTTCTCGACGGCAAGCACTTCCTTCTTGTTCTTCCTTCTGTTGTTCCGCCGCCGGCTCTTCTTTGCCGGGGCGGCGTCGTCGCTGTCGCTTCCCCCTGCGCCAGTATCCTCTCCGGGGAGTCTCCTCCCCTCTTCAGCGCGTGCGCACATATCAGCTAGAGCGTAGAGCTCGCTGACATCCCGTATCTTGGTCATGGCCATCTCCTCACGCATGCGGCGGTTACGCACGTTCTGATGGAACGCGCTGATAACCGCGGCAGGGTGGACGTCGGGGATGTTGTGCTGCACACGACTGAAGCATTGGATGTACTTGCGCAGGGGTTCTCCTTCCTTCTGGGCCAGAATGTGGAGATCGCTCTCCTGGCCGTGGGGTTTGTGGCCGCCCGTGAAGGCGCCAACAAACTGGTGGCAAAGATCTGCCCAAGAAGAAATGGAGCCTTCCGGCAAGTGCATAAGCCGAGAACGGACGTTCGGCTTAAGCACGAGCGGGAAGTAATTCGCCAATATCTTCTCGTCGCGCCCCCCGGCAGCCTGCACTGCGATTGTGTAGATGCTAAGAAACTCTGAGGGGTGCGTCTTGCCGTCGTACTTCTCCGGCACGTCGGGCTTGAAGTTCTTCATGCTGGGCCACTGGACGCGCCGCAGCTCACGGGTAAACGCAGGGCAACCTGCCGCGTACGGCAAGTCGCCTGGTTCACCGGGCGCGTGCGTGTCGACAGCGGTCCCAGCTCTCTGGTCTGATTGTCGCCGAGCTTCTCGGCGGCGCTCGATCGTTGTTCGAGCATCTTCTTGTCGCCGGTCGTCAAGGACCTGACGCTGGTCCCGACGAACCCGCGGATCCGACGACGCAGTGGAGTCGTCGTCGACGTTGATCCGGCGGGGAGGCGTCTTCTGCTTCCGCGGCGGGGAGTGCACGGTGGTTGCACCCCCGGCGGTTTTGTCGCCGTCGGCCTTCGTCTTCTCGACTTGCCGCGACCGCGACGTCGCCGTCTGCTGTGGCGTATCGTTGTTGGCGAAGGCGATCAGGCTCTGGATGTTGGCCCTCCAGTCTTCGGCCTTGTCTGCCGCTGGAGGGAAGTCGAGGAGCAGTTGCGCTCTTGCGAGCGCTTCTGCTGGAGAGGAGGGGAGTGGTGGCGAGCGGTGCGAGGAGCGGGATATGCTCGGACTCCTAACGGGGTTAGAAGGAGCAGGGTCCCGCCCCGGCGACCGCGCCTTGCTCGTGCCAGGACGATGGCCCGGAGCATCCCGCGAGCCTCCAGTTTGCCCTTGACCCAGCAAGCGAATGCCAGCTCCTGTGGCATGGCGCTGCTGAGTTGTCGTTTGCTGAGATGGACGTGGCGCATCCACAGAGACCAAGGCTCGGTCGTCCGTCCTGTCTTTGGATTTGGTGGCGCCGCGAGTTTCCTCGCCGGCGACCACCCTTCCGACGGCGTCTCCCCCGCCCACCGTTGGTTCCGGTGGCGGCGGATGAGACGCAGACGGGCCTGCGACCTCCGGAGCTTTCTTCTTCGGGGCCATGCTGTTGTTGATGAGGAAGCTGAAGTAGCTGCAGAGGTTGATGAAGAATGCGCCCGCGTGAACGCCGGATCATGTTCGCACAACCTCGACGCCCCCTACCTGGCGCGCCAAAGATGTCGGGGGAAACTGTCCACCACGAGCACCTATGGGACCGGAGCCCCTTGTTCGTGCGGTAAGGGAGCGGAGGGAGCACAAAGAGCAGATCGTAGTGAACACGCGGGCAGTTTACCCAGGTTCGGGCCGCGATGGACGCGTAAAACCCTACTCCTGCTTTGCTTGTATTAAGTTGGAGAGCTCGGGAGCTTGAAGAACTAGCTACACCGAGCGAAATGAGCGATCTAGGTTCCGAACCCTTTCTACGTTGTGCATGGGCCTCCTTTTATAGCTCAAGGGGTCACCGACAGGTGTCAACGTAGGAGAAAGGGTAAAAATGTAATAGTGGTGGTAGTTGTAACAGTGCGGGAATAGTGGAGCAACAGTGCATGAACAGTGGTCATCACCTACTTTGACAGTGGGGGACAAGAGCATTTAATGCCCGTCGCCGTCGACCCCAAAAGCGCCCGCCCTTGCGTCTCCGTTTGCCACGGCGATGGCTTTACCACCGTGGAGTGCCACCGTGTCCCCCAGGCTGCACAGCCATCCGCCACGCGTCCCTGGAGTGGCCCCAGGGCGACGCGTGGTTCGATGAGCTGGAGCGCGGGCACACAGCGTAACTCTCCCCGGCAAGCACCTTGCCGGGGTCTTGACCTTGCCGGGCCCAGGAGCTTGTCGGGCTATGAAGCTTGTCGCTCTCCGGGCCCTGCCGGGGCGCACGCTGCGCCGAGGCATGTCTTCTGAAATATGATCTTCTAGTCTTCCTGGCAAGCTCCTCTTGCCAGGGTCTTGTGCTAGTGAGGTAATCTTGAGCCTGGGACGGCCTTCCCGGCAAGCTCCACTTGCCGGGGCCTTGAGCTTCTGTCTTGTATACTTTGTTTTTGAATGGCTTTGTATGGAGTAGAAGGGTCTCCGGCAAGCACGCGGTGAGCCCTGCCGCGGGAAGCTACTACTGCCCGTGCACAAGTTGGGGTACTGAGGTACCCCTACCTTAGTACACCGACAGTGCTCCCACTCACTTTCTTGTAAATACAGGCTTCACCGGAAGTTTGTATAAAACTGTATGCTTTGATCAACTTATCAAAGCGTATATTCCAACTCTGAGATGCTTGCACTAGTCCATAGATGGATCGCTGGAGCTTGCACATTTTGTTAGCACCTTTAGGATTGACAAAACCTTCTGGTTGCATCATATACAAATCTTATTTAATAAATCCATTAAAGAACACAGTTTTGTTATCCATTTGCCAAATGTCTTAAAATGTGGCAATTGCTAACATGATTCGGACAGACTTAAGCATCGCTACGGGTGAGAAAGTCTCATCGTAGTCAACTCCTTAAACTTCTCAAAAAAACTTTCGCAACAAGTCGAGCTTTGTAAACAGTAACATTACCGTCAGCGTCGGTTTTCCTCTTGAAGATCCATTTATTTTCGATGGCTTGCCGATCATCGGGCAAGTCAACCAAAGTCCACACTTTGTTCTCATACATGGATCCCATCTCAGATTTCATGGTCTCAAGCCATTTTGCAGAATCTGGGCTCATCATCGCTTCCTCATAGTTCGTAGGTTCATCATGGTCTAGTGACATGACTTCCAGAACTTGGTTGCCGTACCACTCTGGTGCGAAACATACTCTGGTTGACCTACGAAGTTCAGCACTAACTTGATCCGAAGTTTCATGATCATCATCATTAGCTTCCTCACTAATTGGTGTAGGAATCACTGGAACTAGTTTCTGTTATGTACTACTATCCAATTCGGGAGAAGGTACAATTACCTCATCAAGTTCCACTTTCCTCCCACTCACTTCTTTCGAGAGAAACTCCTTCCCTAGAAAGGATCCATTCTTAGCAACGAATATCTTGCCTTCGGATCTGTGATAGAAGGTGTACCCAACAGTCTCCTTTGGGTATCCTATGAAGACACATTTCTCTGACTTGGGTTTGAGCTTATCAGGTTGAAGCTTTTTCACCTAAGCATCGCAGCCCCAAACTTTAAGAGACAACAACTTTGGTTTCTTACCAAACCACAGTTCATAAGGTGTCGTCTCAACGGATTTAGATGGTCCCCTTATTTAACGTGAATGCAGCTGCCTCTAATGCATAACTCAAAACGATAGTGGTAAATCGGTAAGAGACATCAAAGATCGCACCATATCTAATAAAGTATGGTTACGACGTCCAGACACACCATTACGCTGTGGTGTTCCGGGTGGCGTGAGTTATGAAACTATTCCATATTGTTTTAAATGAAGACCAAACTCGTAACTCAAATATTCGCCTCCATGATCAGATTGTAGAAACTTCATTTTCTTGTTACGATGATTCTCTACTTCACTCTGAAATTCTTTGAACTTTTCAAATGTTTCAGACTTGTGTTTCATCAAGTAGATATACCCATATCTGCTAAAATCATCAGTGAAGGTCAGAACATAACGATACTCGCCGCGAGCCTCAACACTCATCGGTCCACATACATCAGTATGTATGATTTCCGATAAATCAGTTGCTCGCTTCATTGTTCCGGAGAACGGAGTTTTAGTCATCTTGCCCATGAGGCATGGTTCGCAAGCATCAAGTGATTCATAATCAAGTGATTCCAAAAGTCCATCACTATGGAGTTTCTTCAAGCGCTTTACACCAATATGACCTAAACGGCGGTGCCACAAATAAGTTGCACTATCATCATTAACCTTGCATCTTTTGGCTTCAATATTATGCATATGTGTATCACTACGATCGAGATCCAACAAATTATTTTCATTGGGTGTATGACCATCGAAGGCTTTATTCATGTAAACAGAATAACAATTATTCTATGAATTTAAATGAATAACCGTATTGCAACAAGCATGATGAAATCATATTCATGCTCAACGCAAATGCCAAATAACATTTATTTAGGTTCTACACTAATCCCGAAAGTATAGGGAGTGTGCGATGATGATCATATCAATCTTGGAACCACTTCCAACACACATCGTTACTTCTTCTTTAACTAGTCTATGTTCATTCTGCAACTCTCGTTTCGAGTTACTAATTTTAGCAACTGAACCGGTATCAAATACCCAAGGGTTGCTATGAACACTAGTAAAGTACACATCAATAATCCGTATATCAAATATACCTTTGTTCACTTTGCCATACTTCTTATCCGCCAAATATCTAGGGCAGTTCCACTTCCAGTGACCATTTCTTTTGCAGTAGAAGCACTTAGTTTCAGGCTTGAGTTTAGCTTTGGGTTTCTTCACGAGAGTGACAACTTTCTTGTCATTCTTCTTGAAGTTCCCTTTCTATCCCTTTACCCCTTTACTTGAAACAAGTGGTCCTGTAAACCATCAACACTTTATGTTCTTTCTTGATTTCTACCTTCGTCGATTTTAGTATCGCGAAGAGCTCGGGAATTACTTTCGTCATCCCTTGCGTATTATAGTTCATCACAAAGTTCTACTAACTTGGTGATAGTGACTAGAGAAGTTTGTCAATTACTATCTTATCTGGAAGATTAACTCCCACTTGATGCTCATATTGGCTCCTACATATTCTACGAAGATCTTTATCGATCAAACCGCATAACAACATACGTTGTTCCCTTTGTCATCGATATGTTACTTGCCCGAGATTCGATCGTCAGTATCACCATACCTAGTTAATCTCGTTACTGGCAAGTCTCTTTACTCATTCCGTAATACATCATCTCATGACTAACTCATTAGTCATTTGCTTGCATGGCTTATTATGATGTGTATTACCGAGAGGGCCCAGAGATACCTCTCCGACACTCGTAGTGACAAATCCTATTCTTGATCTATGCCAACACCACGGACACCTTCGGAGACACCTATAGAGCATCTTTATAATCACCCAGTTACGTTGTGACGTTTGATAGGACACAAGGTGTTCCTCCGGTATTCAGGAGTTGCATAATCTCATAGTCATAGGAACATGTATAAGTCATGAAAAAAGCAATAGTAGTAAAACTAAAGGATCATAGTGCTAAGCTAATAGATGGGTCTTGTCCATCACATTAATCTTCTAATGATGTGATCCCGTTGATCAAATAAAAACTCATTTCTATGGCTAGGAAACATAACCATCTTTGATCAATGAGCTAGTCTTGTAGAGGCATACTAGGGACACTCTGTTTTGTCTATGTATTCACACATGTATTAAGTTTCCGGTTAATACAATTCTAGCATGAATAATAAACATTTATCATGATATAAGGAAATAAATAATAACTTTATTATTGCCTCTAGGGCATATTTCCTTCAATTAGTGCCCCCAAAAGTGAGGTTCTCAATTTTAAACAAAGGGCGGGAGAAATTTTAAAATATGTTTGGTATAGAATTTGCAATTCTCAAAATAGACCCACTCGTAAGGAATCCACAACAATTCTGCTCCGTAATTTTTATGTGGGCGTTACCGCTTGGTATAGATATGTGCTAGACACCATCACTGGAGGAAATATCTTGGGTAGCCAAACTTTTGATGCTTATAATGCTACGAAGATTTGGTAGGAGCATCCCCGGTGATGGTCAATGAAACCGTTTTAACTTTGGAACATGTGATGCAAAGGCTTGTTATTATCCATAATAAAATTTTTACTGTAGAACTTATTGAAAATTTGGATAAAAAGGTCCACAATCACATCACTTGAAAGTGCAGCTAATCCCCGGGGGGTTTTGGTATTCATAACAACATATATCTCATTGAACTAATATCCATTCAAGCTTAATGTTTCAGAAAGTTCAATGATTGGCATGTCATGGACTAGAGATGTGGACCCCTCAAAATTCTAAGGACACATATTGGCAAAAGCTCAAGACACTTCATTTCTATTTTAGTTATCCAAGATCACATTGAGTCCATAGGAAAGCCAATACTATTAAAATGGGATGAGTGTTGCTTAATGGTCTACTTGCTCAAAGTGCTTAGTGATATTGCTCCAAAGCCATGAACAACACTCTCACTTCCAAATATGTCGAAAACTCAAAGTCAAACTCGGCCCCACCGCAACAATCTATCCGACGCCACCGAGTTCAGTTGACATAACCACTGCCATAAACCCTAACACCTCGGTCACATCGATATGGATCTTGGTTTCACCGAAATGGCCCTAGAAACTCTTTGTTTCCCTTTTGTAACATCTTGGTCTCACCAAAATGAGCGATCGGTCCCACCGAGTTTGCTTGACCAACTATGTCTGCATTTTGGGAACCAGGGTACCCAGACTTGCCTTCTTGCGGCCCATGAGGTGGCTCCTTCACCGGCCTGTTATGGCCCATCTTCAACATTAGCACTCAAGACCTTCGCGAGGGGCCAAGCCTCGCGAGGCGGACTACACCAAGACCTCTGGAAGGAGCAGTCTCACTAGGCTGGCTCTTGAGGAGTGGAGATCTCTATGCAAGCCCCCAACTCGTGAGGTTCTGATGACGCAAGCCATGACGACAAGGCCAGGCGGGCGCCAGCGGGCTCAGGGCAGCAGGATTCCTCGTTGGTCCAAAGAGGCAAGCACAGGCACGGAGTCCCAAGGAATCAACCAAAGGTTTCCATTTCCATGCAACAAGACCAGGATCACCAGGACGGAGGTCATCACCGAGCCCACCGTGGCGTTAGGATCAGAAGCTTTGCAGGCGAAGACCACCTTTCGTCAGAATAAGATGTACTAGTTATCTCCCGTCAAATTTGGCCGTTGTGGGATCCCTTCCCGCCTACATTTTGGGGGAAGAGGACCAAGGCCACTATAAATATATCTTAGCCACGACCATAGAAGGGGACGGATGAATCAGATCATCTAGCACCCTCACACCCAAGAACACATGTCCTGAGGTTGTTCCACCACGGTACTAGTTCTTCCTCAGCCCACCTCGAGGCAATCCACCACATTACAGTAGTAGGGACACTCATTGCTAGATGGCCTGAACCTGGGTAAACTGCCATGTGTCATTTCCTTCCTGTTCATCGAGCTAGTTCGTAGGGACGGCGAGTAGGAAGATAGGGTAAGTTGAGTTCTTCGCACGCACCCCATTGTTCGAAACAAGGGTTTTGTGGAGCCTTGAATCTGACATTTGGCACGCCAGGTAGGGGCGCATCAGAGTCTCTCTTCTTCCGATCGGTTCGCCATCGCCTCACCGTCTCCATGGCAGATGCTCGTTGAGTTCGTGCTGAGCGCCGGGCTACCCTCGCCGCCCGCGTGGCTCAGACTACACCTCCAGGCGACGGCATCCCCCGACGTTCTCCATCGCCGGCGGCAGACGCTGCCACTGGACCCGCTGACCGTGAGGAGCAAGATTCATTGCTCCCGCTCTCTGTGCGGTGCGATGGCCGCACTGCAACCCCATCATTGACTGCAACGGCTCCTTTGTCCTCCCACGCCCGTCGTGGACCGGCGAACTCGCAGGCCACGCTGCTCATGGCGCGTGAGCTCCTGCGCTACCGCCCGGCCGACGACCTCTACGAGGACTGGCTGGACCGCATCGCTGAGCTCATCAGCGCCGCATGAGAAGCTCCGGCATCGTCCCTCTCGCTGCCTCCTCAACCTTCTCAAGCGGACGACGTGGCCCACGGCGCCCTCCTCCACCTCTTCGATGTGACGTCATCCCTGAGCCAAGGCGTGAGGCTCCCCAGCGCGACTAGCCCCGCAGGGCACCCGCACGCGATCAATAAAGCTGCCAGGTGGTGCAGCAACCCCAAGGCGAGGCGCGTGCACTCCCAGTGCCACCTCGTCAAGGTCGCGCACCACCTCCCGCGGCGGCACGTGAACACCCTGATCGGGCTTCCGGGCATTCACCCTGTAGTTGCGTCGCATCGTTTGGCCCGACAATTCAAGCCAGACCTGCCCCCATGTTACGATGGAGCACCCGACCCGCTGAGTTCCTGCAGCGCTATGAGCTGAGCATCGAGGCGGCCAATGGCGATGACAAGGTCATGGCCAATTGGTTCCCCATGGCTCTCAAGGACGGTGTGTCACATCCCTAGCTTCACCTTGCACTAGGTTAGCACTTGTCTATTGCATCATGTTTATTTTTCTCATAAACTTGAAATGGGGTTGATCAAACCCTAGCACTTCAATTTCAAATAGGTCCAGTGAAAAAAAATTGCATTCAATGTTTAAAAAGTATTCTTAGTAATTGTTTGATATTTTTGGCAAGGCATTTGCGCCAGACCAAAAAGAACGAACATTTTTAGGAATATTTTGGGCACTGAATTTAAATCATTATTGTATTTGAATTTGGGGTTATATTCACAATATATATAGAATATAATTACAAATAACTTTGAATTAATTATGTGCTCCTGGAAAAGTCCAGTGAGCAACATTAAAATATTCAGAGATGATTTGGCACTTGTTTGAATTTTTGTCTGAATTCAAACAGTGGCAGAAAGAAATAAATAAAAACAAAACAAAACAAAAATAAAATAGAGCAGAAACCTTACCTGAGCCCACTTGGCCAGCCCACCTGTCGCGGCCCAACACTGTTGCCAGCCCGGCCCAGCAAGCAGCCCAGCCGCCCCACCATCTTCAACCTCCTGCCAGTAGGCAGGAGGCCGTGTGCTCGCCGCACGTGGCCACACGTCGGACACCTCCAGGCTGCCTGCCTGCGCCTCGACCCCCTGGAGACGCCACGCACCTCCCTGGCCTCTCTCTCACTCTCCCCCTGTCCATCCCCTCCTCTATCCCTCTCTGCCGAGCTCCACCGAGCGAGCTCATCGCCGCCGTTTGCCGCACGCATAGCCACCGCTGCTGCTTCGGCCTTCTAGCATGCCCACAAGCTCCGCCTCAACTTCCTCCTCCTCTCAATTGAGTCACGCAGCGCCAGGAGCTCCTCCTCATCCGCAATGCCGTCGTCTTCCTCCTTGGTCGTCCGAGATCACCGTCGTCGCTTCGTCGCCTCCAGAGCCTCCCCCAAGCCGCTGACCTGCTCTTCGACTTCGCAGTGAGCCCCTCTGTCGTACCCCTCTACCCCCCGTGCTGTTTTCTTCCTCTAGCTAGCTCTGCCGCCGCGGCCGAGAGCTTTGCTCCGCTGGACATGGCGCCGCCGCGGCCACAGCTACTGCCACCCGTGTTCGAGCCCATCAGCGTGCTCAGTGCACCCCTAGGAACACCATGCACCCACCAGCTCCTCCCCTAGTGCACAGCAGCGCCGTTTCCGTGGTCGCCCAAACTCCGGCGGCCGCAGAAGAGCTCGCCGCCGGCAGCTCCGTCCACCCCAGCCCCTCCCACTTGCGTAGATGGATGCAGCCGAGCACCCGCATTGCGTAGGTGCTTCTCGCCATCGATTTGGTCGTCGGAGGGGCATTTCCGAGCCGCTCCGCCGTGCTCGCTGTCGCCGGCGACAAGCCGCCGGTGTATTAGGCCCGGTTGACCAGGGGTTTGACTTCCCCTGGTTCAATGACATTAGGCCCGGCCGCTGACAGTTTGTAGTTTAGGACAATTAGAGCTAAACACCCTAGTTAACCAAATGAGTCACTGGCAAGTGGGCCCAGACTCTAATTAACCTAGGTTAGTGTTTAACTTAACACTAGTTAACTTTGTTAGTTAGTTGTTGGACTGACATGTGGGTCCCAGCCATCAGGTTTGACCTGGACCGTGCCCTGTTGACTTGCTGACGTCAGCATGACCTAGTGCTGACGCGGTAAAGCCTTTTCTGGGATTTAGATAAATCTAAATGATTTATTTATTTTTAGAAAATACTTTAAACTTCTAAAAATCATATAAAATCAACCATAGCTCAAATGAAAATAATTTATATATGAAAAATGATCAGAAAAAAATGAAGAATCTGTTTATGGCATTATCATGCATGTTTGAGAAACTTATGCCTGCTGATCATGTCAAATCAAATAAATGGCATTTGAATAATCCCATATGGAGTTTGAATTTGAACCTTTGGTTCAAATCAACTTCATTTAAATCACTGCTAGTTGCATTAGCTCAAATCACAGCATGTTGCCATGTCATGATCATGCATCATATTGTTGCATTGCATTGATTGTGTTCTTTATCTTTTGCCAGTATTTGTCCACTCTCAGTACTGTCTTCAGAAGTGCCAGGCAAGCAAAACCTCATTGAGCATTCCGATACAATCCCACTCTCTCGCTCTGGCTCTCTTTTACTGCATTAGGACAACAACGCTTCAACTGTTACCTGCTGTGGTAGTTGAACCCCTTTCCTCTGCATGACATGTCATTGCCACAGTAAATAGTTGAAACCAACTAGCATGAGTAGGAGTTGTTTGAGCCATGTTGTGCCTACTCATTCATGCTTTCTGGTTATGCCTGCTACTGCTTAGAGTTGAGTCAGGTCTGATTCATCGGGGATGAATTGGAATGGTGATGAACATGTCCTACTGTTGAGAGCTAAGTGTGTGAACACGTTTTGGTAAAGGTAGCGATGAGAGGCCATGTAGGAGTACAGGGTGGGTTGTCTCATTGAAACCGTCCTTAGGAACTGAGTTCTGTGTTTGAGATCCATGAATCAGCTACTACCACTCATTGGGATCCTTAATTGACCCTCTCGACTTATTAACTGCCCTTGTCCTCTGTCCAGGAGTTGCAACTAGTTTCTGGTGTTTGTAGTTTACTGGAGGTCGTGCGCAGCGCTGACCCTCGGGGTGGGCTGTGACACGGCAAGTACGTGGCATGGTGTACCGGTCGCCCATTTGGTGGCTCGGAAACCCTTTACACATCGTTTGGGGTCGTGAGCGACACCCTGGCCGGATCTCCCCACGGATGGAACCCAAATAGGCGATAAACCTGGACTAGGGGCTTGTGTGGTAGTCAGGTCGTGGCCGACACCCTCGCTGGGCTTCCGCTTGAAGGTTGCCGAGTACATGTCGTGTAAACGGCGGTAAGTGGTGAGAGCGTGTATGAAGAAGTACACCCCTGTAGGGTTATAAATGATCTACTCGAATAACCGTGTCCGCGGTAAAGGACTTCTGGGTTACCTGTACAGTTCATAGACAAGGGGAAGTGGATACTCTAAAACACGCAAGATAAGCGTGAGTGCTATGGATAGCCTTCTCGTAGGGAGACGGGAGCGGATCCATAGTGGTGTATTGATTGGTGAATATGTGGACTCGTGTGCGCCACCTCAAAAGAGTTACTTGCAGTCGTAGTTTCAGGATAGCCACCGAGTCAAAGCTGACTTCCTGCAGTCAAACTCCACCACCCCTTTGTTGATATTGATGCATATGTAGCTAGTTCTGATGTAAGTCTTGCTGAGTACCTTTGTACTCACGTTTGCTTTATTTATGTTTTTGCAGAGAGACTTCAGTCTCACTAGTGGTTCCGCGTGGACTTCGACGTTTAGCTTGTTACCTCAACTACGATCTTGTACCCTTGGGAGGGTCCTGTAGATAGTCAGGCTTCTCAGCCTTTTTATCTTTTGTAGTATTCTGTACTCAGACATGTTATGCTTCTGTTGCCTGTATGCTCTGTATGTTGGGTCAAGTGACCTCTGTTTGTAATAAATGTTATGATGGCTCTTCTGGGCCTTTATATATATGAGTTGTTGAGTTATGTTGTTGTACAACACATACTTGCATGTTATGTGTACGTGTAATGTGTATTGCTATGTGTGAGATCCGACACCTGGTTGTTTACCCTTGGTAGCCTATCTTACAAGGAAATGCCGTCTAGTGCTTCCACTGAGCCTTGGTAGCTTGCTACTGCTCCGGAACACTTAGGCTGGCCGGCATGTGTCCTTCTTCGTTCCTGTGTCTGTCCCTTAGGGGAAATGTCACGCGTTGTTCCTTTAAGTCCTTGTAGCTTGCTATGACTTGGGTTCATACGTTGATTACCGACACGTTCATTGCTGGGTCATGTATGCATGTCTTTGTAATTTAGTGCCACTTTTGGTTTATAACTAGTCATGTCGGCCCGGGTTCTCTGTCATATGGATGCTAGCGACACTATCATATACGTGTGCCAAAATGCGCAAACGGTCCCGGGCCAGGTAAGGTGGCACCCGTGGGGATACCGTGCGTGAGGCCGCAAAGTGATATGATGTGTTACAGGCTAGACATGTGTGAGTTATGATCAGGGTCCCGACATGGTGTGCGTTCGTGGCTCCTCAATCTCCCGGCCGAATCGATTTCCTCCTGGGAGGAGCTGCGCGAATGGTTCATCTCCAACTTCGAAGGGACTCGTGACCGCGCCCCTGCGGTAGGCAACCTGCGACATATCAAGCAGCAGCCAGGGGAAATCTTGCGCAAGTATATCTAGCGTTTTACAAACGTCCGCATCAAGATTACCAAGGTGTCGGACAAGGCCATCATCTCCGTGTTCACTGACGGCGTCCGGGGCATCAGGATGAAGGAGGAGCTCACCATTCATGACGACATGTGCTGAGCTCTGGAGTTGTTCAACATGGCAGTCAAGTGTGCAAGGACATGAGAGGGTCGCCTCTCGCTCGTCGAGCTCCCCGAGGCTGATCCAGAAGACAAGAAGGCCAAGAACAAGGAAGCCAAGCGCAGGGGACCAGTTGTGCTCACGGCTGAGCCTGAGATGAAGTGCGGGTGCGACTACCCCGAGTCTTCCAAAGGCAGCCGCCCGTCCTGCATCTTCCACAACATGCACAGCCACAACACCAATGACTGCGTGGAGCTCAGGGCCATCTGCGAAGGTCGCCTCGATCATCGCCCCAAACATGGCGACCGAGGCTACATCCACGGAGGTAGTCGTGGTGGAGGACACTGGGAGAACCGAGACTCTCGACAAGGCAGGCGTGATCAGCCTCGCGAGGGCCCTTAGATGGACCGACCCCGTGAGGGTCCCTGGAGGGACCAGCCTCGTGATGACCGCCCATAGGGTAACGTTGGCCTTCCCCCGCTGCCACCACCACCAAGAAGGAATGATGACCGCCACCAAGATGATGGGGCTGGGGGCTTTCAAGAGCCTCGCGCCATCGCTTGCATCCTGGGTGGCGCTTTGGCCCTGACATCTCATCGCGTCTTCAAGCAGTTTGCTCGTGAGGTGAACGTAGTCCTCCCCAAGCTTGAGGCAATGCATCCGCTCAAGTGGTCCAAGTACCTTGTCACCTTTGACTCGGCTGACCAGGTCAAGTGCGTGGCTACGGCCGGCGTGAAAGTGCAACTAATCCCCGGGTGGTTTTGGTAATTAATAACAACATATATATCATTGAACTAATATTCTCTTGAGAATCATTTCAGAAAAGTTCGATGATGTGGGTATGGAAATGTCTGAAGAAGTGGACCCCTCAAAATGCTAAGACAAGCATTGGCAAAAGCTCAAGATTCTATTTATGGTTTAGTGATCAAAGATCACATTGAGTCCATAGGAAAAGCCAATACTATTAAAAGGGGATGAGGTTGTGTTAATGTTCTTGTTGCTCAAGTGCTTGGTGATCTAACTCCCTCAACTATCAGCACTATTCACTACTTAACACACACCCATAAGTAATCTCGGTCAATCCAACTCAGTCCCACCGAGATGAAGTTATTTCCACAAACCCTAACATCTCGGTCACACCGATTTCTCCAACTCAGTCCCACCGAGATGAACCACTTCAGTGTTTCTCCAAACCCTAGCTTCTCGGTCAAACCGATTCTGAGTTTCGGTCCCACCGAAAAAGGGCTGCCAACCTTCTGTGGTCAGTTGACATAAATTCGGAATATCCGAGTTCATATTTTCGGTCTCACCGAGATGGCAAACCCTAACCTTTGACTCACTTCGGTCTCACCGAGATGGTATTTTCGGTCCCACCGAAAATCCCAACGTTCACTATATTTGAACTTTCGGTCTAACCGAGTTTTCACTTCGGTCTGACCGAGATTGGTCAAATGTGTGTGTAACGGTTGGATTTTGTGTGGAGGCTATATATACCCCTCCACCCCCTCCTCATTCGTGAGGAGAGCCATCAGAAAGTACCACCACTTCTACCATACACTTTCTGAGAAGTGAACCACCTACCCTTGTGTTGAGATCAAGTCATTCCATTCCTACCATATGAAACTTGATCTCTAGCCTTCCCAAGTTGCTTTCCACTCAAATCTTTCTTCCACCACAGCCATATCAGTGAGGAGAGTTGAGTGTTGGGGAGTTTATCATCTGAAGCACAAGAGCAAGGAGTTCATCATCATCAACACCGTCTATTACCTTTTGGGGGGTGGTGCCTCCTAGATTGGTTAGGTGTCGCTTGGGAGACTCCGTCTTGATGATGTGGAGTTGAACCAAGAAGTTTGTAAGGGCAAGGAGATCGCCTACTTCGTGAAGATCTACCCCGAGTAAGGCTAGTCCTCCGTGGGCGTAGGCCGTGATGGAATAGACAAGGTTGCTTCTTCGTGGACCCTTCGTGGGTGGAGCCCTCCGTGGACTCGCGCAGCCGTTACCCTCCGTGGGTTGAAGTCTCCATCAACGTGGATGTACGATAGCACCACCTATCGGAACCACGACAAAAATCTCCGTGTCACCAAACTGCGTTTGATCTTCTCCACCTCTCTTTTACATGTGCAATTTACTTTCCGCTGCATATACTCTAGAATTGCATGTGTAGGGTGTTACTTGAATTGATCTTAATTGTGAAACTACCAAAAACATTGCATGATCTAAAGGCAGATTTTTATTTTGTCAAGTAGTCTAATCACCCCCCCTCTAGACTTACTTTCGATCCTACAAGTGGTATCAGAGCTTTGGTCTCCATTGCCTTGGTTTCCATTGCATTGGATTCCATAAGCTTGGTTTCACAACCTAGGAGAGTATGGCGTCTAGTGAGGGTAATTATCGTAGAGGTCCTTACTTTGATGGTACAAATTTTGCTAGTTGGAAGCATAAAATGAAAATGCATATTCTTGGTCATAACCCAGCCGCATGGGGCATTATTTGTGTTGGTATGCAAGGTGACTTCTTTGAAGATGGAAAAGTTCCGGATCGCGAAGCTACACCCGAAGAATTGAAGATGTTGCAAAACAATGCTCAAGCTTGTGACATTCTCTTCAATGCCTTGTGTCCCGAAGAGTTCAACAAAATCAGCCGTCTTGAGAATGCTAAAGAGATTTGGGATACTTTGGTTGAAATGCACGAGGGTACTGAATCTGTTAAGGAATCAAAGCTAGATATTCTTCAAGGTCAACTTGACAAGTTCAAGATGAAGGATGGTGAAGGAGTCGC
This sequence comes from Secale cereale, assembly GCA_902687465.1. Classification (NCBI taxonomy): domain Eukaryota; kingdom Viridiplantae; phylum Streptophyta; class Magnoliopsida; order Poales; family Poaceae; genus Secale; species Secale cereale. The sequence continues at coordinate 341,930,879 of LR738710.1, read as the reverse complement.
TGAAATGTACTCTAGGCTTGCTCTCATCACAAATGAGATTGCAGGCTTAGGAAGCGAAGAAATGACCGACCGATTCATCATTAAGAAGATTCTCAGAGCTTTGGATGGAAAGTATGACACCGTGTGCACTTTGATCCAAATGATGCCAAACTACAAGACTCTCAAGCCAACTGAAGTCATTGGAAGGATTGTTGCTCATGAGATGACACTTAAGGATAAGGAAGAGCTTCACAACAAGTCAAGTGGTGCTTACAAAGCTACAAGTGATGCTCCTACTACCTCAAGTGACAAGCAAATTTCCAATGAAGACATAAGCCTCATGGTCAAGAACTTCAACAAGTTCTACAAGAATAGAGGCAAAGAAAGAAGCTCAAAGTCTAGATCATATGATGGAAAGAGATCTTCTAGTCGTGATCGAAACTGCTACAATTGTGGACGACCCGGACACTTCTCAAATGAGTGTACGGCTCCCCACAAGAGAAGAGAAGAATCTCCAAGAAGAAGAGCAAGAGATGAGTCACCTCGGAGAGAGAGAAGGAGTAGAGATGATCGTTATGAACGAAGACCTTCTCGGAGAAGCAAAGATTCGGAAAGGAAAGACAAGTCATCAAGGAGCTGCACAAGAAGAAGACATCAAGCTCATGTTGGTGAATGGGTCTCCGGCTCCGACTCTGACAGTCAATCCGATGGAAGCTATCACTCCGACTCCGACTATAGTCAAGATGAAGGTGTTGCCGGACTTGCACTCGTATCCTCCAACTCCAACTCCTACGACTTATTTGATTCACCAAATGAGGGAATTGGAAGATGCTTCATGGCTAAAGGCCCCAAGGTAACACACCCTGAATTCATTGACTTTGATAGTGATGAGGATGACTTACTTGGTGAAGATGAGCTCTTGCATGATAAATCTAGTGAGCTTAGTAATGATGAAAATGCTAGTAGTCTTTATAGTCGAGAAGAGTCGAATGACAATGCTATGAAGGAGATTGAGCGTCTAACCAAAGAACTAAACACTCTTAAGTTAGCTCATGAAACAACTCAAGAAGATCATAGAGAGCTCCTAAGATCTCATGAGAAGCTACGCTTCGAGAAGCTCACTCTAGAGCAAGAACATGAGTTTCTAAAAGCGATCAATGACGATCTTCGAAAGAAGAGTTCTTCATATCTTGCCAAACGACTTCTCTTGTCTAATTTCTTGCCACCTATTAAGACTAAGCATGACAAGCATAAGAAAAATTCTTCCTCTAGTAGTAACAATAACAATGTTAAATCCAATATTGTTGCTTGTAGTAGTTCTCTTGATTCCACTAACAATGTTTCAAGCCAAGTTACACTTGAGCAAGAAAATAGCCTATTGAAGGAAATCATAGAGAAAGGTGTCTACAAGAGTCTTGCCGGAAGCAAGAACTTTGAGGAGATTGTTCGCAAACAAGGAAGACACCGGAAGAATCAAGGGATTGGTTTTGAGCGAAAGTTCAACGCCAAAGGTGTTGAGTGGGAAGAAGGTCAATACCCTACTCCACAGTTTGTTTCACAAAAGGAGAAGTATGATCCTACTTCTTCCAATGTGGAACAAGCTCAAGATGACCTTCCACCACAAGACCACAAGCTAAAGGCCAAGGACAAGCTTCAAGAGGAGATTGATGCATTCATTGAAGCACCTCAAGCCATGGTCAAGTGGGTTCCCAAGGACACATCAAGTTCTACTTCGTCAAGCTCAACTACAACACCAAGGATTCCCATCAAGATGATGTGGATCCCAAAGAAGAAGAACTAGTAGGTTCTTGAGGGTGACTCCGCCAACAAACTTCACTCATATTCATTTTGGCAAGAACTTGTGCAATCAACTTCCACATCATGCACTTGTTCATGGAGTCACAAACCCTCTTGTTGGTAAGTCAAGGGACAAGGTAATCATTGCTTTCATGGACATCATCTCTTATGTACTTCAATCTATGTCTATGGATATCCTTGTTTGTTCCTTGTGGGACTAACCCATGTAGGTATTGAAAGTGCCCTAATTCAAAGGATTGCTCCTAACTCATGATGATCTACATCAACATTGAGCATCCACGTCTTCAACATCTACATGAAGTCTTCTACGACAACCCAAGGTTAGTTTGACCCTTTAAAAGGGGTTCTCACATCTAGGGGGAGCTTTGCTCTAAAAAATGAGCTAAAGCATCTTCTAATGATGTGAACACATAAATGCTTTATGTAAAAGTGGTAACCCCACTTGTGCTTAAACGATGAGTATGACCTATGATCAAATGTTCTCATTTGACTCCTAAGTCAACATACTCATATATAGATGACCTAGTCATCGACAAATTGTGTGCTAGTAGCTAGAGTGATTGGTTGTGCATGTTTGACACATATTTCATTTGCTATCTTATTGTGTGAGCATGTTGATTGCATGATTTTATCCATTCAAGGACATCCATTTGTGGTTTTGATTGTTTTGGTTTCTTCTTCTGGCCAAATGGATGGACAAGAATGCCTAAGCACCTTCCCTAGCTATCTATGCTTTCTTGTCTCAAAAATTCTTTTCATGCTCATATCACAACTTTGAACAAGTCTTTTTCGGACAGTCCGAGTGAGGAGCACTCGGAACCACCGATTCGTCTAAGGCTGACTTCCAAAACCTTCTAAGTCCACTTCGGTCTGACCGGTTTCTCAATCTCGGTCCAACCGAAACACTTAGATTGATCTAGGTTTCATCTCGGTGAAACCGAGTTCAAAATCTCGGTCTGACCGATATGCGTAACTGCACTGCAATTATGCATCTCGGTGACACCGAGTTTTTCAACTCGGTCCCACCGACAGCACGGGGTTATATATACTGAGGGCTGCGCGCGATCTATTCCTTTCAAACCGTTCGCCCTCCAAGACCCCTGCTGCCGTCGCCCTGATCTAAGGATCGTCGCCTTCGTCGCCTGTGCGCCCTCGCCGCAGGTCTCCGCCGCCGTCAACAGTAATCTTCTCCGCCGTTGCCGCCGTAGAGGGACACCACCAAGTTAGGGTGTGTCCCGATCCCTTTCATGCTCCACTTCTGATTCTTGCATGATAGGACTGCCCTGATTCAATCCACGTTTGATATGATCCCAATACATTGTTCAGATCGTTTAGTTTCGAGGAAAATTCTTAGGTTTAGGTTTCCACGGAATGCATCTCGGTGAAGCCGATTCCTGAAACTCGGACTGACCGATTTGGTCTCTGACCATTGCACTACATAGTTCGGTCTGACCGAGTTGTGAAAATCGGAATGTCCGAATTAAAGTTTCTGTGAAACCCTAAGTTTTCGGTAGGACCGAAACCCATTTCGGTCTGACCGAAAGTGGTGTGTAGGTTCTGTTGAACACTTCGGTTACACCGAAACTTGAAATCGGTTTGACCGAAATACATTCTGTGAAAACTCAAAACTAAGTTTTTGAACTCATTTTTTTTGCAAAAACTTCTGCAGTTGTGATAACTCTTCTACTCTGCCTACACCTTATCTATTCACAGGTCTTTCAGCCATGTCAGATGTCAGTGACAGCCAGAACAGGTCCGAATCACCGTTTGCTGAGATTCCAGAGGCAGGTACAAGTCCTGAGGCTAGCAGCTCTAGTGATGATGGTGAGAGGAGTACCCCTAGTGGTCTGCCTCCTGCTGCTACGAGAACCAGGAAGAAGAGAACGTCTGATGATGAGGATTCCGACTTTGTTGCTGAGGAAGTTACCTCCAAGCCAAAGAGGCAAGTGGTTGCCAAAGAGCTCCAAGGGCAGCAGCCAAAGAAAGGCACAAGCAAAGTGAAGCAGTCTGCAGTTGCTAAGAAGCTCAACTTGGAAGAGCCAACTCCAAGCAAGGTGAAGAAGACTTCCAAAAGGAAGAGAGTTGTATATGCTGAACCTCAAGAGGTTGCTGAAGAAGAAGAAGAAGAAGATGCACCCCAGCCTCCTCCTCAGAAAGCTAAGTTCATGGGTGATGCTATTCGGGCTCAAGCCTCCTCCAAGCCCAAGAAGCCTGCTCAAGCTAAGACAGCTCCAGCCAAGCCCAAGAGAACAACCAGAAGCATTCCAGCTTCTGAGAAGAACAAAGGTGAGATGCCACCTTCTGAGTCAGATGAAGAGCATGTGTTGCTCAAGCTCCGTCCCAAGTTGCCACTCCACAATGATGCTCATCCTCAAGCTGAGGATATGAAGGCAAGAAAGGACAAAGGTCTCAGGCTATGGAGACAATCTGATCCATATGCCGTAAGAAGAAGGACTGCTGTGGACCCCAGATTCCACACCAGAGAGCAGCAGGATTTCTATGAGACAGTGCTAATGGATAAGAAGCCCATTGTTGCTGACACCAGGTATGTCGACTGGAAGTATATTGACAGCAGAGAGCATCGGGACTTCTTTCCCCATGTGCATGAGAGCTTTATTGCATGTGGAGTTGCTGATTTTGTGGGTCAAGAACTGACAGCCTGGAATGACGAGATGATCATGCAGTTCTATGCCACAGCCCATTTCTATCCTGATGGCAAGATCACCTGGATGACTGAAGGTCAAAGGTTTTCTTCAACTGTTGCAGAATGGGCAGAACTTCTGAACGCTCCAGTGCAGAGAGAGGACGACATTGATGTCTATGGGATTCCTAAGAAGAGTCATGATTCCATGAAGAATATGTACAAGGAGATCCCAGCTGCTGATTTGGAGGGATGGAAACTCGGCTCAGTGTATTATCTCCAGGCAGGTCTGACCACCACTAACACTATCCTGAGGCATACTTTGATGCCTAAGTCAGGTGACCACCGGATGATACGAGGCTATTCTATCAACATGCTGCACATTCTCGATGAGAAGGCACCTTTTAAGGTGATGGACTTGATGGTAGAGACCATCAAGAGGACTGCAGCTGACCAGAAGAGGTC
>LR738710.1:341871669-341925966 GCA_902687465.1 Secale cereale | reverse complement strand
TAGAGGGACACCACCAAGTTAGGGTGTGTCCCGATCCCTTTCATGCTCCACTTCTGATTCTTGCATGATAGGACTGCCCTGATTCAATCCACGTTTGATATGATCCCAATACATTGTTCAGATCGTTTAGTTTCGAGGAAAATTCTTAGGTTTAGGTTTCCACGGAATGCATCTCGGTGAAGCCGATTCCTGAAACTCGGACTGACCGATTTGGTCTCTGACCATTGCACTACATAGTTCGGTCTGACCGAGTTGTGAAAATCGGAATGTCCGAATTAAAGTTTCTGTGAAACCCTAAGTTTTCGGTAGGACCGAAACCCATTTCGGTCTGACCGAAAGTGGTGTGTAGGTTCTGTTGAACACTTCGGTTACACCGAAACTTGAAATCGGTTTGACCGAAATACATTCTGTGAAAACTCAAAACTAAGTTTTTGAACTCATTTTTTTTGCAAAAACTTCTGCAGTTGTGATAACTCTTCTATTCTGCCTACACCTTATCTATTCACAGGTCTTTCAGCCATGTCAGATGTCAGTGACAGCCAGAACAGGTCCGAATCACCGTTTGCTGAGATTCCAGAGGCAGGTACAAGTCCTGAGGCTAGCAGCTCTAGTGATGATGGTGAGAGGAGTACCCCCAGTGGTCTGCCTCCTACTGCTACGAGAACCAGGAAGAAGAGAACGTCTGATGATGAGGATTCCGACTTTGTTGCTGAGGAAGTTACCTCCAAGCCAAAGAGGCAAGTGGTTGCCAAAGAGCTCCAAGGGCAGCAGCCAAAGAAAGGCACAAGCAAAGTGAAGCAGTCTGCAGTTGCTAAGAAGCTCAACTTGGAAGAGCCAGCTCCAAGCAAGGTGAAGAAGACTTCCAAAAGGAAGAGAGTTGTATATGCTGAACCTCAAGAAGTTGCTGAAGAAGAAGAAGAAGAAGAAGATGCACCCCAGCCTCCTCCTCAGAAAGCTAAGTTCATGGGTGATGCTATTCGGGCTCAAGCCTCCTCCAAGCCCAAGAAGCCTGCTCAAGCTAAGACAGCTCCAGCCAAGCCCAAGAGAACAACCAGAAGCATTCCAGCTTCTGAGAAGAACAAAGGTGAGATGCCACCTTCTGAGTCAGATGAAGAGCATGTGTTGCTCAAGCTCCGTCCCAAGTTGCCACTCCACAATGATGCTCATCCTCAAGCTGAGGATATGAAGGCAAGAAAGGACAAAGGTCTCAGGCTATGGAGACAATCTGATCCATATGCCGTAAGAAGAAGGACTGCTGTGGACCCCAGATTCCACACCAGAGAGCAGCAGGATTTCTATGAGACAGTGCTAATGGATAAGAAGCCCATTGTTGCTGACACCAGGTATGTCGACTGGAAGTATATTGACAGCAGAGAGCATCGGGACTTCTTTCCCCATGTGCATGAGAGCTTTACTGCATGTGGAGTTGCTGACTTTGTGGGTCAAGAACTGACAGCCTGGAATGACGAGATGATCATGCAGTTCTATGCCACAGCCCATTTCTATCCTGATGGCAAGATCACCTGGATGACTGAAGGTCAAAGGTTTTCTTCAACTGTTGCAGAATGGGCAGAACTTCTGAACGCTCCAGTGCAGAGAGAGGACGACATTGATGTCTATGGGATTCCTAAGAAGAGTCATGATTCTATGAAGAATATGTACAAGGAGATCCCAGCTGCTGATTTGGAGGGATGGAAACTCGGCTCAGTGTATTATCTCCAGGCAGGTCTGACCACCACTAACACTATCCTGAGGCATACTTTGATGCCTAAGTCAGGTGACCACCGGATGATACGAGGCTATTCTATCAACATGCTGCACATTCTCGATGAGAAGGCACCTTTTAAGGTGATGGACTTGATGGTAGAGACCATTAAGAGGACTGCAGCTGACCAGAAGAGGTCGTGTGGGTTTGCACCGCAGATACAGATGCTTATCAACGCCAAGTTTGGCACGGGCAAATTCATGTTGGATAGGAAGCACTTGCCACTGCAGCCAGAGCATGAGGACAACGTAGTTGTGATGGATGAAGAGGATCCCACCTCAGTTGAAGGGCAAGCCAAGATTGAAGCTGCGAAGAAGGCTAAAGCTGACAAAGAGGCAGCAGCAGCAGCAGCTAAGCCAAAGAGCTTCGGAGATCAGATTCTTGAAGCAACCCGGAGAATTGAACAACGCCTGGCCAGCATTGAGCAATCTCAGGAGAGCCTTGAGAGGATTGTCGAGGACAAGATCCACGCTCTGGACGTGAAGCTGACTGAGATTCAGGTGTCTGTCAACAAGCTTGAGGCAGACATGGAGGAGACTAGGCAGGAGAGAGCAGAGCTTATGCAGGATGATCTAGTCCAGGACTCTCATCGCCAGACTGCTCCGGTTCCCAGAGGATCCAGGTCTGCAGCTATCCCAGTGACAGACTCCAGGGCTACCACTTCAGCACCAGCTACAGCTCCAGCAGTTCCTTCAGCTCCAGCATCCACTCCTCCACCGCAGACTTCAGCAGAAGTCTTCGCAGATGCAGCCATCTCTACACCGACATCGACCCAGACGGGAGCCGCCAGCCGAGCCCGCAGTGACGTTTAGCTCTATACCTTTTCGAACTTTTTGGTAACTTGTTGCCAAAGGGGGAGAAATTGTTATAGATCATAGGGCTTCGAGAGAGAGAGTGCTCTTTCGTCTTTTCGTTCTTTTGCCGGTTTTCCTTGAGATACTTTGGTTTCTTTTGGTTCCAGATACTTTAAGTGTGCTTGCTACTACGTTTGATGCTACCTTAATGAGTGCTTAGTCATACTATGCTTTAATGTGTGCTTACTGCTTATCATGTGCTATTCCTTATTGTATGGCTATTTACTTTTGTCTTGGTGATTAAGTGCATGTTATTCATTCTTATCATTTTGTGCGCTCCACCAAGATGTATGTGACATGGAAGAGTGACCCATAATCCTAATCGATTGTGCATTTGCATTCAAACGCAAATTTTAAATAATGCACAAATTTAGGGGGAGCTCTTGTTTATCACATACTTCTCAAAGCGACGATATTATTCATTGATTATATCTTTTGTCGAAGCTTTGATCTATATGTTGTCATCAATTACCAAAAAGGGGGAGATTTAAAGTGCAACTAATCCCCGGGTGGTTTTGGTAATTAATAACAACATATATATCATTGAACTAATATTCTCTTGAGAATCATTTCAGAAAAGTTCGATGATGTGGGTATGGAAATGTCTGAAGAAGTGGACCCCTCAAAATGCTAAGACAAGCATTGGCAAAAGCTCAAGATTCTATTTATGGTTTAGTGATCAAAGATCACATTGAGTCCATAGGAAAAGCCAATACTATTAAAAGGGGATGAGGTTGTGTTAATGTTCTTGTTGCTCAAGTGCTTGGTGATCTAACTCCCTCAACTATCAGCACTATTCACTACTTAACACACACCCATAAGTAATCTCGGTCAATCCAACTCAGTCCCACCGAGATGAAGTTATTTCCACAAACCCTAACATCTCGGTCACACCGATTTCTCCAACTCAGTCCCACCGAGATGAACCACTTCAGTGTTTCTCCAAACCCTAGCTTCTCGGTCAAACCGATTCTGAGTTTCGGTCCCACCGAAAAAGGGCTGCCAACCTTCTGTGGTCAGTTGACATAAATTCGGAATATCCGAGTTCATATTTTCGGTCTCACCGAGATGGCAAACCCTAACCTTTGACTCACTTCGGTCTCACCGAGATGGTATTTTCGGTCCCACCGAAAATCCCAACGTTCACTATATTTGAACTTTCGGTCTAACCGAGTTTTCACTTCGGTCTGACCGAGATTGGTCAAATGTGTGTGTAACGGTTGGATTTTGTGTGGAGGCTATATATACCCCTCCACCCCCTCCTCATTCGTGAGGAGAGCCATCAGAAAGTACCACCACTTCTACCATACACTTTCTGAGAAGTGAACCACCTACCCTTGTGTTGAGATCAAGTCATTCCATTCCTACCATATGAAACTTGATCTCTAGCCTTCCCAAGTTGCTTTCCACTCAAATCTTTCTTCCACCACAGCCATATCAGTGAGGAGAGTTGAGTGTTGGGGAGTTTATCATCTGAAGCACAAGAGCAAGGAGTTCATCATCATCAACATTGTCTATTACCTTTTGGGGGATGGTGCCTCCTAGATTGGTTAGGTGTCGCTTGGGAGCCTCCGTCTTGATGATGTGGAGTTGAACCAAGAAGTTTGTAAGGGCAAGGAGATCGCCTACTTCGTGAAGATCTACCCCGAGTAAGGCTAGTCCTCCGTGGGCGTAGGCCGTGATGGAATAGACAAGGTTGCTTCTTCGTGGACCCTTCGTGGGTGGAGCCCTCCGTGGACTCGCGCAGCCGTTACCCTCCGTGGGTTGAAGTCTCCATCAACGTGGATGTACGATAGCACCACCTATCGGAACCACGACAAAAATCTCCGTGTCACCAAACTGCGTTTGATCTTCTCCACCTCTCTTTTACATGTGCAATTTACTTTCCGCTGCATATACTCTAGAATTGCATGTGTAGGGTGTTACTTGAATTGATCTTAATTGTGAAACTGCCAAAAACATTGCATGATCTAAAGGCAGATTTTTATTTTGTCAAGTAGTCTAATCACCCCCCCTCTAGACTTACTTTCGATCCTACACGGCGCCCTCCCACTGCTCTAATCGCCTACCATTAGCATGGTGCTCGTCACCAAGAGACTCATTAATTGCGGAGCAGGACTCAACGTCCTATCCGTCTAGACCTTTGACACACTCCAAGTGCCATATGACCAGCTTCAGCCTACCAGGCCCTTCTCAGGAGTGACCGACGGCTCCACAACCTCGATAGGGCAGATCCGCCTCCCTATCATCTTCGGCGACCGCAAGAAATACTACATCGAGCTCATCGACTTCAACGTGACCCACATCTGTCTCCCGTACAATGCCATCCTCGGGTATCCGTCCTTGGCGAAGTTCATGGCAGCGGCCCACCACGGCTACCACGTCGTCAAGATGCTAGGAAGTGGCGGTATCATCATAGTCGCCTGCAATGAGAAGGATGCGGTGTGCTCCCTCGAGCATGCCTACCAAGCTATGGCGGTTGAGAACTCAGATGTCGAGGGCTTTGCCTACCCACCTGAGGTTGTCCCGAAGAAGAAGAAGCAGCTACTCACCCTGGGGCCTTAGGAGGGCAGGACGCCCGACAGTCGTGCCTCAGGACCTACGCCCACGAACATGGCGCCTTACTCTCTCGCATAGGAAGGCGCGCCCGGCGCCCCTCTCAGGCTGGGCTCTGGGGCTCTCCTCTAGAGGGCCTCTGACCTGGCCAACGTCACGAGGGAGGCACTCGGGCACCATGTGGAGGCGTGTTTCAGCACGCGCTTCCGCGAGGAGAGCATAGGTCGCGAGGCGCCAGGTGCACATGAGCTCATCACCAAGGCAATCAAGGATCTTCAGGATGCAATGGCGATGCGAGGCGAGCGTCGCCCCACACCGCGAAGCACCGCTCCCTCTACCGATGATGGCAGGGGCTGCGTGTCTACGTCAACATCCCAGGGCTCAAAAGAGTCGCGTCTTAGGAGCTCTTCTGGCCGTCCCGTGTGGGCCGGTCCGAGGGTCCCCCTCACAGCTACATTCGCATGCCTTTTTGCTTGTCGAACAGCGCTACCCTGCACCAGCGCCGCATGCGGAGCATCCTGGCAGTTCACTAGGCCAAGCACTAGGAGATCCTGGCGGAGGAAGCACTAATACTTCATGAGCCTCCTAGGCCACAGCAGCCTCGCGAGACTCAGGAGTCAGGCGACTCATGAGGAGCGACTTCAGCGGCGCCCATCTTCAGCTACCCCAACACTTCTCCCACAATGGTGCCAGGTGACATTTTTATTTTGATCAGTTGGGGGCGCCCCTCGGGCTGCATCGTCCCCAAGCCGTGTGGGTCCATTCCTATGGTACGTATTGTCTTTTCGTTACATTCAGTTGGGGCGCCCCTCGGGCTGCATCATCCCCAGGCCGTGTGGGTCCATCCCAACATCAGGTATCATTTTTGCATCTATCAGAACTTGTCTTACCTTGAGCTGCTTTATGATTATTACCTGATCACCTGGTGCCCCGACACCCTTCGCGGCTCCCGCGCGCTACTGACCTGCCAGTGGCTCATTCAAAGGAACCATTGGCACGATGCCTGTGCTCGGGTCCGTCCCTACATCGCTAAAAAACCTGAGAGACCGAGCTCTGACTCGCGGCAAGCCCCGTGCACGTCACCTAACCAGGTCCTCAGTTCCTTCACCTTCTTGTGGAAAGATCAACGATAGCAAGGAAAGCACTATCGCATGCTATGACCTCCTTTTCAGATTGATTCACAGGAACATTTGGAGACGGACTAGGGTGGCCTCGCCGGCCACTCCCCACGATGAGACCTGCTTGCATGTGAAAGTGCGATCTCATGAGCATTGCGCCTTAGGGGCTCCTACTAGCTATCGAGCCCTCACCCCCTTTCCTTGACCACGGCATCGCGACCTGGCATACTAGCGGCGGCTGAGCCTCGCTCGATGGCTGGGGCCCGAAGACATAGAGCACCTACTTCAACTAAGGGGGAGAAACTGGTGTGAGCCTCGATTAGGAGCGCTATCATAAGGGCACAACCAGGCCTCTCGCAAGGAATTCATCGCAAGATAAGTCACCCCCGTGTGTTAACTATAACTGCGTGACCCGATATTTTTACCTTCGCGATCTCGCTCGGGAAATGTCGCTTTCCTTTTAAGCCTCCAGGAAGCTGCTTGCGCGCAAAAGGGGACCTCCTGAGCATCGCGTCTCAGGGGCTCTTACTGGACCTCGGGCCGCTCACCTCCTGGCCTTGACCACGGCATCACGACCTCGCATACTAGCGACGGCTGAAGCGCGCATAGGGACTGGGTCCTGTCGGCATAGAGCACCAAGCTACCGCGAGAACGAAAAAGAGCACAGTGCCCAAGCAAGTCATGCAATCACAGTACTAAACGAGGAGCGATGACATTAAGGCAAAAGCATTACAACCTCCTACATACCCCCATGGGGCTTAATATGATTCCATGCAAGGAAGCAAAAGAAGAATCTAGGAGAACCCTGGCTGAGAACATCACCGACGGTGCCGGGCGGACGCCGACGCCCTGCTCCAGGCGCGGCGAGAGCTTGGTGGCTCATAGCTATCATCTTCGCTGGTCTCTAGAGAATGGCTAGACTCCAAGGACTCGTTGTTGCTGCTAGAGGAGCTGATGGCAAGGCCAAGGGCATGGTCAGTGCCCGCGGCCGTGCCGTGCAGACCACCCTCCCGGGGCAGCATTCCAAGCGCTCACCGTCCTTGCCGAAGACCTTAAATAAAAACATGAAGGGTCCTTCATACTCGAAGTGGATGGCAGAGGCCCCTTCTGGATAAAAAACCCGAGAAATCTCTCCTCATCCACGAGTCATTAAGTCATCGCCTGGGGGGACAACCTCGACCTCTGCCTCGGTAGCTTGGCTGCAGCACCCAACATGTCACAGCCACAGCTCGGCAGGCCCCCTTGGTGGCATCAGCTCGGCGAAGAACCTCGGTAGCTAAATCCATAAAAGCTATGGCATTGCCGCCGACAAGACAAACTCATGGGGCGAGCTTTTGGAGTGTGTCCACACACCAGCCTGCCGCACAGCCGTAGCCTGTCCCCTATGGTCCCTGCCGGCATGGGGCTGGGCGTTGCACTCCTGCCCTGTGCCCTGCTCATGGGTGTACAGAGGGATCGATAAGCCAGGTGGAGGCCGCTCCAACCAGGGTCGCGTCACTTCTAGACCCTCGCCGGCGTCACGGGGGCGACCAAGCCTCTTCTTCGCCTTGCCCTTCTCCACCGCAGAGAACCTCCTTATTGGCGTTGTGGATGCTTTTGCAAGATGGCAAAGCAAGAAGGAGGAATGAGCAGAAAGGAGATGGAAATGAGCAGATGGGGCACCGCCCCTCCTCAATTATAAAAAGAGGGTGGCAAACCGCCATCTTCCATGATCGCAGGTAATGATAATATTTTTGCATGCAGCAGGCTCCAGTCAAGTCAAACGGTTGCCGAGGTAGCGTGGGGAAGCGGAGACACCCATGTCTCATCCTAGCGCCACGCGTCAATCAGGTCCGCAGGCGGTTGGGGCCCGCGGCGCTTCGCCCTTGCCCTTTGGCTTCGCCTCAAAGCCAAGTTCGAGCGCGCCTTGGGCCCGGGGGCTACTGTCGGCGTTCTGGAAACCAGGGTACCCAGACTTGCATTCCTGCGGCCCATGACGTGGCTCCTTCACCGGCCTGGTATGGCCCATCTTCAGCATTAGCACCCAAGACCTTTGCGAGGGGCCAAGCCTCGCGAGGCGGAGGACACCAAGACCACTGGAAGGAGCAGTCTCACTAGGCAGAATCCTAAGGAGCAGAGATCTTTATGCAAGCCCCCACCTCATGGGGTTCAGATGAGGCAAGCCATGACGACCAAGGCCAGGCGAGCGCCAGCAGCCGCAGGACTGCAGGTTCACTCTTTGGTGCTAAAGAGGCAAGCGCAGGTGCGGAGTCCCGAGGAATCAGCCAAAGGATTCCATTTCCATGCAACAAGACCAGGATCGCCAAGGTGGCATGACGGAGCTCATCACCGAGCCCACCATGGCATCAAGATCAGAAGCTTTGCAGGCGAAAACCACCTTTCGTCAGGATAAGATGTACCAGTTGTCTCCCTTAAAATTTGGCTGTTGTGGGATCCCTTCCCGCCTACATTTTGGGGGAAGAGGACCAAGGCAACTATAAATATAGCTTAGCCACCACCATAGAAGGGGATGGATGAATGGGATCATCTAGAACCCTCACACCCAGGAACACACCTCCTAAGGTTGTTCCACCAATGTACTAGTTTTTCCTCAACCCACCTCAAGGCAATCCACCACATTTGAGGAGTAGGGCCACTCACCGCTAGATGGCCTGAACCTGGGTAAACTGCCCCACGTAATTTCCTTCTTGTTCATCGAGCTAGTTCGTAGAGACGACGAGTTGGCACATAGGGGAAGTTGAGTTCTTCGCACGCATCCGAGAGTTTGAACCTTGCAATGGTTTTGCGGAGCCTTGAATCCGACAGACTCTCTGTTTTCTCTTTTGCTGAAATCAGCCTCACCGAGTTCAAGCAATCGGCTTGACCGAGATGAGGTTCTACCCTAGCCCTAGCACATCAGTCCCACCGAGTTGTTCCAGTCCGTCCCACCGAGATTCCTAACATTCACATTTTGAACTAAATCGGTCTCACCGAGTTCATCTATTCATTCTGACCAAGTTGGGTCAAATGTGTGTAATAGTTGGATTTTGTGTGGAGGCTATAAATACCCCTCCACTCCCTTCTCCATTTGAGAGAGAGAGATCCATCAGAACGTTCCTATGCTTCCAGCATACATTGCTCTAAGAGAGAACCACCTGCTCATGTGTTGAGACCAAGATATACCAATCCTAACACAAGAATCTTGATCTCTAGTCTTCCCTAAGTTGCTTTCCACTCAAATCATCTTTCCACCATATCCAAATCTATGAGAGAGAGAGAGAGTTGAGTGTTGGGGAGACTGTCATTTGAAGCACAAGAGCAAGGAGTTCATCATCAACACACAATGTATTACCTTTTGGAGAGTGGTGTCTCGTAGATTGTTTAGGTGTTGCTTGGGAGCCTCCGACAAGATTGTGGAGTTGAACCAAGAAGTTTGTAAGGGCAAGGAGATCGCCTACTTCATGAAGATATACCTGAGTGAGGCAAGTCCTTCGTGGGTGATGGCCATGGTGGGATAGACAAGGTTGCTTCTTTGTGGAGCCTTCGTGGGTGGAGCCCTCGGTGGACTCGCACAACCGTTACCCTTCGTGTGTTGAAGTCTCCATCAACATGGATGTCTATAGCACCATCTATCGGAACCACACCAAAATCTCCATGTCTTCATTATGTTTGCAATCTCCAAACCCTTCCCCCCTTACCTTCATATGCAATCTTTCACTTTCCGCTGCCACACTCTTAGAATTGCATGTGTAGGGTGATTTCTTGACTTGTCCTTGTTGCTAAAATCTGCCAACAACTAAATTTGGGAAAAGGTTAGATTTTTATTTGGTCAAGTAGTCTAATCACCCCCCTCTAGACCTACTTTTGATCCTACAAGTGGTATCAGAGCTTTGGTCACCATTTTCCTTGATTTCCGTAGCTTTGGTGATCATAGCCTTGGTTTCACACAAGGTTGTCAGAATCACGATTTTGAATCGGATCGGAGCCCTAATGGTAGGATCGCAAATCGTGGAATCTTCTCTATTAGGATCGTAGAAACGTAGATTCTATGAACTAAAGTCGTAGAATCAGAGGGGTTAGTTTGGATCATAAAGTCGTAGAATCGTAGAACAGAATCACGATTCTAACAACCTCACCTAGGAGAATATGGCGTCTAGTGAGGGAAATTACAACCGTAGATGTCTTTATTTTGATGGTACTAATTTTGCTAGTTGGAAGAATAAGATGAGAATGCATACTTTTGGTCATAACCCCGCCGTTTGGGTTGTTATTCGTATTGGATTGCAAGGTGCATACTTCAAGGATGGAAGAGAACCGAACCGTGAAGTGAAAGCGGAATAAATGAAGATGTTGCAATACAATTCTCATTCTTGTGATCTTCTCTTCAACGGATTGTGCCCCGAAGAATCCAACTAAATCAGCCGCCTTGAGAATGCAAAGGAAATTTGGGATACTTTGGTTAACATGCACGAAGGTACAGACTCTTTCAAGGAATCTAAATTGGATGTGCTTCAAAGTCAACTTGACAAGTTCAAGATGAAGGATGGTGAAGGAGTCACCGAGTTGTACTCTAGGCTTGCTCTCATCACAAATGAGAATGTCGGCATAAGAAGCAAAGAGATGACCTACAAATTCATCATCAAGAAGATCCTAAGAGCCTTGGATGGAAAATATGACACTATGTGCACATTGATCCATATGATGCCCAACTATAAAGATCTCAAGCCAACGGAGGTCATTGGTAGAATTGTTGCTCATGAGATGTCCTCAAGGATAAGGAAGAGCTCCACAACAAGTCTAGTGGTGCCTACAAAGCTTCAAGTGATGCTCCTACAACATCAAGTGAGAAACAAGTTTTCAATGAAGAATTGAGCTTAATGGTGAAGAACTTCAACAAGTTCTACAAGAATAGAATTAAAGAGTGAAGTTCGAAGTCAAGATCCTACAATGACAAGAGATCTTCTAGTCGTGATCGTAATTGCTACAATTGTGGATGATTCGGACACTACTCCAATGAGTGTACACCTCCCTACAAGAAGAGAGAAGATTCACCTAAGAGGAGAAGTAGAAGAGACGAATCACCTCAAAGAGAGAGAATGAGTAGAGATGATCGTTATGAACAAAGATCCTCTCGTAGAAGCAAGGATTCAGAAAGGAAGGACAAGTGGTCAAAGAGCTACACAAGACAAAGACATCAAGCTCACGTTGGTGAATGGGTATATGGTTGCGACTCCGACAACAACTCCGAGAGAACCTATCAATCCGACTCTGAATATACTCAAGATGAAGGTGATGCCAGAATTGCTTTTGTGTCATCCAACTCCTACGACATATTCGACTCACCAAAAGAAGGAATTTGAATATGCTTCATGGATAAAGGCCCCAAGGTATCACACCCGAGTATGGTTATTTAAATAGTGATGAAGATGATTTGCTAGATGATGATGATTTACTTGTTGGCAACGCTAGTGATGAAAACTATGATGGAATTGGTATTAATCCTGCTAATCAAGATGAAAAAAATGACAATGATAAGAAGGAGATTGATCATCTAACTAAAGAACTAAACACTCTTAAGGTAGCTCATGAAGTAACTCTAGATGATCATAGAGAGCTCCTAAGAACTCATGAGAAGCTACTCTTCAAGAAGCTAAATTTAGAGCAAGAGCATGAGTTCCTAGAGGCTATCAATGACGATCTGGAAAGAAGAGTTCTTCTTACATTGCCAAGCATTTACTCTTGTCTACTTATATACCACAAGTAAACTCTAGCAATAAGAACAAGAAAGATTCTTCCTCTAGTAGTAACAATAATCATGTTAAATCCAATGTTGTTGCTTCTTGTAGTTCTCTTGATACACTAATGATTCTCTTAGCCAAGTTACACTTGATAAAAAAATAGCGTAGTGAAGGGAATTATAGAGAAAGGTGTTTACAAGAGTCTTGCCAGAAGTAAGCAATTTGAGGAAATTGTACGCAAGCAAGGAAGGCACCGGAAGAATTAAGGTGCTGGTTTTGAACGAAAGTTCAATGCCATTGGATTTGAGTGGAAATAAGATTAATAGCCGAAGATGAAGTTTGTTCCTCAACATGAGAAGTATGACTTCACTTCTTTCAACGGAACACAAGCTCAAGATGTTCTTCCACCACAAGACCACAATCTAAAGGGCAAGGACAAGCTTCAAGAAGAGATTGATTCATTTGAAGAAGCTCCTAAGGCCATAGGCAAGTGGGTTCCCAAGACTACGACAAGTTCTACTTCATCAAGTACGACTACAACTCCAAGGATTCCCATCAAGATGACGCGGATCCCGAAGAAGAAGAACTAGAGAGTTCTTGAGGGTGACTCCGCCAACATACTTCACTCATATTCATTTTGGCAAGGACAAGTGCAACCAGCTTTCATATCTTGCACTAGTTCATGGAGTCACAAACCCTCTTGTTGGCCAGACAAGGGACAAGGTAACTTAATGCTTTCATGGACATTATCATATGTGTGTTTCACTCTATGTCTATGGGTATCCACTAGAAAAAGGGCCCATGCGTTGCAACGGGTAACAAAACTATGGTCTTCAAATCAAGCGATTGATGAGAACATAATGAGTATACCAAACATGCATGTGAGCTGCAACAGGAAAAAACATCACACGCTCCTAACCCCATAAGTTTGACGCAAAACTTTCTCCCAATGAGAAAACATCACACGACCCTAACACTCCATTCACCTGCCCCGGGCGCACACACATAGTTACACATCCTCTATTTCAACATGTCGTCTCACCCTTGTTGCCGCTTGTCCCCCTCCCCGTTGTAAAAAAATAAGTTAATGTTGGTGTTGTGATTTTCCCAAATGGTAGAAACATAAGAATTAACATACTCTAAAAATTCAAAGAAAAAAACAAGATTGAAGCATACATGGTTGCTATACATTGATTTGCTAAAAAATTGTGTATTTTGTGGCAACAGAAGAGAAACTGAAAAACCTAAAAACCTATGGAGAGGCAAATCACTTACGTGACTACAGATGTCGAGACTGAAGGCGAATCTACAATAGTAGACCCAATTTCATTGCCATAAATAATGCGACCATATCGACATTGGTAGTAATTAAAATCATTTATACGTTCGAGATAAAGATTATAATCCTATTTGCAATCTTCATACTCATACTAAAATATACTATTATGTTTTCTCATATGTTTTTGTTATTATGAGTTAGATTAGAACGGTATATTTTATTGCATTCTATATAAAGAAAAACATTCACACTCGATCACTCCCTGTTAGCATTTCCAGATAAATGTTGTGTTGTTAAATCCACATGCATACAGTTGAAGATGCTACCATGTGGAGCCGCAGGCTCTCGTACAGTTGGTGTAATGCAGATGGCATTGGCTTGAGGTTAAAATATCATTAAAATCTTAATAGGTTTCATACTTTGCACGCTTTTGCATCAACACCATCTAAATCTCTTCGAGCATGATACTTCTAGTCAGAATCAACCGATACCCACCTGGAAATTTCAAATGCAAATCAGCTAAAGGTAAGTAGTGAAGAAGAAGACGTGATGGCAGAATTCGCAAAAATTTAGCAGAGCAAACTTGATGGGAATTCTTGCCAAAAGTCTTAAACTACCTTATATGGTTATACCTTCCCTATTGCCAATTGTCTCAGATTATTCCAACAATTGTTCGGCCTTTACCAACACCAGCAACATCGCCAATAAGAAAAACTCTACCCAATCACCAGTACGGAGATGATGAAGGTGTAGCTGACATACAATGACAATAAGGGTTTATAGGAGGTGTGATAGTACAAATAAAATAATAGGAAAATCATGCATGTAAACTAATCCAACAAGCATAAATTATTGTCTCGATTTGTAAGCATCGTGCAGTTCCTGGGTTGAGCGACTGTTGTTGCGCCGCTTAGGGATGACGTTTTACTAGCGTGCTAGCGCTTCGTCGTCTCCTCTGCCGCTCGTTGTGGAACATCGCTTAGTGCTAAAGTACCCCTGGCACCGTTGGCCGATCCTGACTCCTGAGAGCGTTGCTGACCGGAGGCCTCCGTGCACAATGGAGGGCCATGCCAGAGCAGGAGGGGCACCCGCTCTGGGAGCCGCGTTTGCCTTGGATGATCTTGACGCCGTAGCTGCCTCGGGCTGGAGCGTGTCGAAGGTCGTCATCTAGCGCGCGCAGCCTCCATCTCAAGTTCGGAGCGTGCTCTGCTTCCTGCTCGTCTCTGCTTCCGCTTGTGGGTAGCGCCACTACGCCCGGCAATTCTAACATAAGTTGGAGAAGTAGCCCCGTCGCATCCCGTTGTCCGCCTCCACCTCCTGTGCGCCTCGGCCTCCCGCCTCCTTCGTCGTTCTTCAGCAGCTTCGGACACCAAAGCTTGGACCTCTCCTGCCCTTGTGCACACCGTGAGCACAGGCATAAGCAGCTCCAACCCGCCCTCGCCTTAGGAGAGGACGGAGGTAAGGAGCTCCGGGCAGAGCGCGTCCTACGCAACGATGGTGAGATGTGTGCCAACAATGATGCCGCCGAGTATTGGCCTCCAACCGCAGGCATGAAGACGACGATCTGCAGGTCTCTAAAACGAAGCATCAAGTCCCTCCCCTCTCTTTTGGATATGGATGTCTTGGAGGGTTTAAAAAGAAAAGAAAACAGAAGGATCAGACTTTGAGTCGTATTGGACTGGGGCCAAGGCCTAATTTAACGCATTGGTGGGCTGGGTGAAGGCAATGAAGAGATCACGTGAGTTGGTGCGACAGACGGAATGCAAAGGAAATCGAGCGTAGAGTATATTGATTGCATAGAGTCCGATTGAAATACTTACACAAAAAGCTGAATCGTGTTATTGGTCTAGGACATTGTTCTATAACGCTTTTTTCCTTATATATATGTAGATCTATTTTTAAATCTTGTTCGTTGATCTTTATGGTTAACATAACATCAACGGATATAAAGAGGCGACTTATGGAGAACTATGAAAGCTTCTGTCCTTTATTATTAGGTATAGATATATGTTCCTTGTGGCACTAACCCATGTAGGTATTGAAAATGCAAAACACTCCAATGGATTGCTCCAAATGATCTACATCAACATTGAGCATCCACATCGTCAACATTACATGAAGTCATCATCGACAAAACCCAAGGTTAGGTCATCCCTCTTAGGGGGTATATCACATCTAGGGGGAGCTTTATTCAAAGAATTGAGCTGACGCAACTCTAGTGATGTGAACAGAACAATGCTTTGTGTAAAAGTGGTAACCCCACTTGTGCTTAAAGGATGAGTATGACCTATGATCACATGTTCTCTTTTGACTCCTAAGTCAATTTACTCATATATAGATGACCTAGTCATTGCCAATTTCTTGATAGATGCTACCGTGTATATGTGCATGCTTTGTCACATGTTTTATTTGCTATCTTATTGTGTGAGCATGTTGGTTGCATAATTTTCTTCATTGAAGGACATCCATTTGTTGTTTTGGTTGTTTGGTTTTTCTTCTGCCAAATGGATGGACAAGAATGCTTAAGTACTCCCTCTAGTTATCTATGCCTTTTCTTGTCTCAGACTCTATTCATGCTACATCACAAAGTTTGAACAAGTCACTTTCGGATCCTCCAGGTGAGGAGCACTCGGAGCCACCGATCTGTCAAGGTCTTAACTTCCAAAACCTCTTAATGATTTTCGGTTAGACCAACCCATTCCACTTAGATCTCGCCGAAACCATTAAGTTAATCCAGGTTTTCATCTCGGTGCGACTGATTAGAGCGATTCGGTCACACCAAGTTGCAGCAACTACTAGCAGTTTTGCATCTCGGTGCCACTGAATCATTCCACTCGATGCCACCGATAGCGTCTGGGTATTTATATCTCGTGTACACATACGGTTGAAAATTACTTCAAACCGCACAACCTCACGCCCCCAGCACTGCCGCCCCCTTGATCTCCGGATCATCGCCGTCATCGACATTGGTTTTCGCCGCCGTCAATGAAATCTTCACCGCCATTTCTGCCATAGCAATCCGCCGCCAAGTTAGGGTACGCATTTGACCCTTCGTGCTTTACATTGCTCCGATTCTTGCACAAAGTATATTGCCTTTGTTCTTCCCACGTATGAGATAAATCTATCCACCAAACAAATTCCTTAGAATATATTTGATGCAAAAACTTAGGGTTAGGTTTCCGCCGAACCCATCTCGGACCGACCAATCTGAGGATTTTGGTCACACCGATTGGCCCTGGCCATTGCACAAGTACAACTGGGTCTGACCAAAGTGTACTGACCAGTGAGACCTAAATCACGTTCTCTATGAAACACTAGCATCTCGTAGTCACCGAACTACATTTCGGCCTGACCAAAACTATATGTTTAGACTCTGACAGTGCTTCTGTGTCACCGAGTATGTAAAACCGGTAACTTCAAAATGCTTTCTATAGAAAACTAAAGTTAAGTTTTTGTCCCAAATTTACAAAAAAATAAGTTGTACTTTGTGATGCTCATCTACTCTATCCACAACCAACTATTCACAGGGACAATTGCAGCTATGTCATAGGCCAGTGACAGTCAGAATAGGTCTGAAGAGCAACTCAATATCGGTCAGGGCACTAGTCCCTCTAGTAGCTCTGATGATGGAAGCATAAGCACTCCCAACAATTTGCCTAAGGTAGCTACTAGGCAAAGGAAGAAAAGGACATATGATTATGAAGATAAAGATCTTGTGATTGCGGAGGAAGTGACCTCCAAGAAGCAAGTGATCAAGAAGGAATATGCTTCTGCTGGTGCTACCAAGCCAGGCCTTTCCAAGAAGGGTCCTGTTAAGAGGACTCCAATGTCCAAGGCTAGAGCCTCAACTCAAGAAACTACGCAGTTTACCCTTGAGTATAGAGAGGCGGAAGATGCTCTTGGTGGAAAGAAGAGGAAGGAAAGGGTCAAGAAGACCACTGCTAGAGTGATTGGAAGACCATCCATGAGAAGGGATGATGATGCAGAAGAAGAGGAGGAGGAAGAGCCAGCCGCACCTCCTGCCAAGACACAGAAGCTGATGGGGGTGCCATCAGGACTAGGGCTGCTCCTTCAAAGCCCAATTCTACCCCAAGCCTCCAACTCCATTTGAAGCCCCCAAGAGAACTGCTCCAAAGAGATTAAAAAAATCAGCTGTAGAAAAGAACAAGGCCCCAGTGCCTGAAGTACAAGAAGAAGAAGAAGACGAGCCAATCCTCAGGAAACTCAAGCCCAAGATTCCAGACCACAATGATGATCATCCTATGGCAAAGAACATGAAGTTGAGACAGGATCCAGGTCTGAGACAATGGAGGAAGACTGTTCCTTATGCCACTAGGAGAAGGACTGATGTGGACTATCGCTTTCATACCAAAGAGTAGCAGGACTTCTATGAGACTGTCCTTTGGACAAGAAACCCATTGTCAATGACATGAAATGGGTGCACTGGAAATACATTGACTGCAATGAAGACTACTTTTTACATGTGAATGAAAGCTTCAGGATGAATGTTGTTGACAAATTTTTTGGTCAAAAGTTGATAAAGTGGAACGATGAAATGTATGTAGTTCTACTCCACAGCTCACTTCTACCCTGATGGAAAGATAGTATGGATGACAGAAGGCACCAAATATCAGTCAACAATCTCAGAATGGTCCAAGTTAATCAATGCCCATGAGGAAGCTGAAGCTGATATTGATCACAACTCCATGGATAACATGTACAAGACTATCCCTGATGCAGCATTGGCACACCCAAGTTTGGTTCTATATACTATTTGCTTGCTGGACTAACCACCGTAAATACCATCTTGAGGCACACTCTTTCGCCCAAGTCAGGAGATCATAGGATGATTCGTGGTCACTCCATCAACCTGCTTCACTTGTGTGATGTTCCACAGAAATTCAAGGTGATGAGCTTGATTGTAGAGACTATGAACAGAACAACAGCAGACCAGAAGAGGTCTTGTGGATATGCCCCTTGCATTCAGACTTTGATCAACTCCAAGATGGGAACTGGGACGTATCTACTGGACAAAGAGCATATTCCCGTGAGGCCAGACTTTGAGGACAATTAGGTTGTCATCGATGCTTCACATCCCACATCTGCAAAAGCCCATGAGAAGATAGAGAAAGCAAAGGCTGCAAAAGCAGCAAAGGTAACAAGTGCCCCAAATGCTTTAGATGTGAATCTCAAGACCAAGCAAGATCAACTCAGTTATCTTTTTGAGGCTACAATGAGGACTGAGAAGAGCTTGGCCACCTTGACTCAAAATTAGGAGAGTCTTGAGAGGATCTTTGAGACAAAGTTGCAAGACCTAGATGTGAAGGTAACTGATATTCAAACTATTGTGGAGAAGCTAAGGGATGATGCCGAGGATAGTGATGATAGACCCACTACAGACACATTCCAGAGAGTGCCAAGGGCACCAAGATCATCAGTTGTGCCAGTTGCTAGAGACTGCAGGACTACCACTTCAACACCTGCAGCCATTGCCATAGTTGTACCTCTAGTGTCAACTCCTCCAGCTCCACAGACTTCTTTAGAGGCACTCGCAGATGGACTCATCTCCACACCGTCTATGCACACCCGAGCGACAAGGCGGAAGATCCCTTTAGCAGCTCTTGGAGATCGTGCCTATAGTGTCGTATGACACTATATTTTTCAAACTTTTCGGTAACTTGTTGCCAAAGGGGGAGAAAGTGTATAGATCATAGGTTGAGAGAGAGAGAGGGAGCCTCTTGTTGTTTGTTGGTTTCATTTTCTAATCTTGCCACTTTGTTCATTTGGTTGTTTGTTTCCTATGCTACATTTTGTGCTATGCTCGTGAGATACTTATGTGATCATGTGTTTTATCATATTATGCTTAATGTGTGCTTGCATGCTTATATGGATGATTGTTTGTGTATGATCAATCACCTGTATGCTTGGTGATGAGTGCAGTTATTCAACTCTTATCATTTTGAGCACTCCGCCAAGATGTATGTGACATGGAAGAGTGACCCATGACCCTAATCGATTGTGCATTTGCATTAAAAAGCAAATTTTAACTAATGCACAAATTTAGGGGGAGCTCTTACTTATCAGATACTTCTCAAAGCGATGATGTATTCCATTAATTTTATCATTTGTCAAAGCTTTGATCTATATGTTGTAAACAATTACCAAAAAGGATGAGATTGAAAGTGCAACTAATCCCCAGGTGGTTTTGGTAATTCATAATAATATATAGCTCATTGAACTAATATCCATTCAAGCTTAATGTTTTAGAAAGTTCAATGATTGACATGGCATGAACTAGAGATGAGGACCCCTCAAAATGCTAAGGACACATTTTGGCAAAAGCTCAAGACTCTTCATTTCTATTTTAGTGATCCAAGATCACATTAAGTCTATAGGAAAGCCAATACTATTAAAAGGGGATGAGGTGTTGCTAAATGGTCTACTTGCTCAAAGTTCTTTGTGATATTGCTCCAAATCCCTCAACCACTCTCTCACTTCCAAATATGTCCAAAACTCGAAGTCAAACTCGGCCCCGCCAAAACACTCTATCCGGCGCCACCGAGTTCATTTGACATAGCCACCGCCAGAAACCCTAACACCTCGGTCACACCGATAGGGATCTCAGTCTCACCGAGATGGCCCCGCAAACTCTTTGTTTCCCTTTCGTAACATTACGGTCTCTCCGAAATGAATGACCGCTCCCGCCGAGTGTTCTTGACCAACTCTCTATTTACTCTTTGCTGAAATATGTCTCACCGAGTTGAAGCAATCGGCTTCACTGAGATGAGGTTCTTCCCTACCCCGAGCACATCGGTCCCACCGAGTTGTTCTAGTCGGTCCCACCGAGATTCCTAGCATTCACATTTTGAACTAAATCGGTCTCACCGAGTTCATCTATTCGGGTTTACCGAGTTGGGTCAAATGTGTGTAATGGTTGGATTTTGTGTGGAGGCTATAAATCCCCCTCCACCCCTTATCCATTTGAGAGAGAGCCATTAGAATGTGCCTACACTTCCAGCATACATTTTCTGAGAGAGAACCACCTACTCATGTGTTGAGACCAAGATATACCAATCCTACCACAAGAATCTTGATCTCTAGCCTTCCCCAAGTAGAGAGAGTTGAGTGTTGGGGAGACTATCATTTGAAGCACAAGAGCAAGGAGTTCATCATCAACACCATATATAACCTTTTGGAGAGTGGTGTCTCCTAGATTGGCTAGGTGTCGCTTGGGAGACTCCGACAGGATTGTGGAGTTGAACCAAGAAGTTTGTTAGGGCAAGGAGATCGCCTACTTCGCGAAGATCTACCCGAGTGAGGCAAGTCCTTCGTGGGCGATGGCCATGGTGGGATAGACAAGGTTGCTTCTTCGTGGACCCTTCATGGGTGGAGCCCTCCGTGGACTCGCGCAACCGTTACCCTTTGTGGGTTGAAGTCTCGATCAACGTGGATGTACGATACCACCACCTTGTGTTTGCACTCTCCAAACCCTTCCCCTTACTTTCATATGCAATGTTTCACTTTTCGTTGCTACACTCTTAGAATTGCATGTGTAGGGTGATTGCTTGACTTGTGCTAGTTGTTAAAATCTGCCCACAACTAAATTTGGGAGTATGTTTTATTTTTATTTGCTCAAGTAGTCAAATAAGCACCCTCTAGACATACTTTTGATCCTACATCACTCAATTTTGATCAAAAGTAGGAATCACTTAAAAAACCCTAAAGGAAAAAAGAACCCCAAGTTAGAGGGTGTCATTACTAACTTGGGTTCCACTTTTGCCTTTGTTAAAACTATTCAATTTTTTCTCCTACTAAGGCTACTAAGTTTGTTTATGTTCCTAAAAATAAAGGTGAATCATCTAGTAAAGGGAACAAAGATCTAAAAATGATATGTATTAATCCTAGTTTGATCAATATCATCCAAGAGCCTATCACAATAAGTAAATTTCTTGATTTCTTACCTAGGAGGGTGTTCATTAATAAACCCAATGAAACTCCTAAGGATTATGCAATCGAAGGGATGAATACCAAAGATGACAATACCCAGATCGTTGCTTTTTGCCTAGCTAGGCGCGTTAAACAATAGCGCTTGTTCGGAGGCAACCCAATTTTATTTTATTTTAAATATTGTTCTTTCTGTTTTTGAATAAATTTATCATCTAGCCTCTAGTTAGATGTGTTTTCATGTTTTAATTTATTGTTTTTGCCAAGTAAGACCTTTGGGATAGTTTGGAAGATTGTTGATTTAATTTTGCTGAAAAATAGAAACTTTTGGGTCCTGTGCAGAAAATTCTATAATTAATACGAGCGTGATAATTTTCTGAAATTTTGTCACAAGATTTATATACAAATTCCCCACGTTTTCCTAATTGTTATTTGTAGAGTTTCAGAAGTATGTGAAGTTTTTAGATTACTACAGACTGTTCTGTTTTTGACAGATTATGTTATCATCGTGTTGTTTGCTTATTTGGATGAATCTATAGGTACTATCGAGGGGTATGAACCATGGAGAAGTTAGAATACAGTAGATATAACACCAATATAAAAGTATAATGAGTTCACAAAAATACCTAAAGTGGTTATTTGATTTATTACGCTAACGGATCTCATGAGTTTTTGGTGAGTTTTGGGTTGTGAAGTTTTCAAGTTTTGGGTAAAGACTTGATGGACTACAGAATAAGGAGTGGCAAGAGCCTAAGCTTGGGGATGCCAAGGCACCCCAAGGTAATATTCATGGACAACCAAACATCTAAGCTAGGGGATGCCCCGGATGGCATCCTTCAATCCATCGGTAAATTTACTTGAGGCTATATTTTTATTCATCACATGATATGTGTTTTGCTTGGAGCGTCTTGTATTATTTGAGTATTTGCTTTTTAGTTTGCCACAATCATCCTTGCTGTACACACCTTTTGAGAGGGACACACATTAATCGTTAATTTATTAGAATACTCTTTTTGCTTCACTTATATCTAATGAGCTAGGGTAGTTTGCTCTAGTGCTTCACTTATATCTTTTTGAGCACAGTGGTGATGTTATTTTGAAGAAATTGACGAACTCTCATGCTTCACGTATTTTATTTTGAAAAACTAATAATATCATGGTAATTTTCTTGGGTTGTGAATTTAGACCTAATATGATAGGCATCCAAGGGGGGTATAATTAAAAAAAATCATAAAGAGCATAGAATATATAAGAAGTTTGATACCTTACAAATGTTTTGAGATATGAAGATGGTGATATTAGAGTCATAATAGTAGTGAATTGTGTAGTTAAAGAAATACTTGTGTTGAGGTTTGTGATTCCCGTAGCATGCATGTATGGTTTTCTAGTTTTGTGATGAAGTTGGAGCAAAATTTATTCTTGATTGTATTCCTTTGTGTGAAAGTCGGAAGCGCGCGATGGTTAACTCCTACCAACCTCTCCCCTAGGAGCATGCGTAGTAGGACTTTGCTTCGAGGGCTAATATTTTTTACAATAAGTATGTGAGTTCTTTATGACTAATGTTGAGTCCATGGATTATACGCATTCTCATCCTTCCACCTTTGCTAGCCACTATAGTACCGCACAACTTTCGCGGCTGCATTAAACCCGCCTTATACCCTTCCTCGAAACAACCACCATACCGACCTATTATGGTAATTTCATAGCCATTCCGAGATATATTTCCATGTAACTCCATCGTTCCATCATTATGAGTTTGAGTTACCTTGAGTTGTAATTTTGAGTTGTAAGTAAATAAAAGTGTGATGATCATCATTATTAGAACATTGTCGCATGTGAGGTCATAAAAAAAGTGAGACAGGCCAAAAGAGTCTCAAAGAGAGAGAGAGAGAGAAAATGAGTCTCCAAAAATAGGAATCTAAAATAATTATTAATGACAGAAAAAGAGAGAAGGGACAATGTTACTATCTTTTTCCACACTTGTGATTCAAAGTAGCACCATATTATTCATGATACAGAGTCTCCTATTTTGACACTTTCATATAATACTAGTGGGAAATTTTTGTTATAGAACTTGGCTTGTATATTCCAACGATGGGCTTCCTCAAATGCCCTAGGTCTTCATGAGCAAGCAAGTTGGATGCACACCCACTTAGTTTTCTTTTGAGCTTTCATACACTTATAGCTCTAGGGCATCCGTTACATGGCAATCCCTACTCACTCACATTGATTTCAATTGATGGACATCCCCATAGTCCATTTATTTTCTTAGCTGATATGAAACTTTCTCCCTTATTTTGTCTACTACCATGTTCTATTCCACCCATAGTGCTATGTCCATGCCTCACGCTCATGTATTGCGTGAACTGTTTAAAAATCTGAAGCGCGTTAAAAATTACGAACAATTGCTTGGCTGACATCGGCGTGGTACATGATTTATACTTTGTAGGGATAACTTTCTTTGGCCATGTTATTTTTGAAGCTTCATGATTTTGCTTTCTAGTATGCTTGAAGTATTATTGGTTTTAAGTCAATGAACATTTTTTTGAATCATATGGATCTGAACATTCATGCCAAGATAAGAAGAAATACATTTCTAAATATGTTAGGTAGCATTCGACATCAAAAACTTAGTTTTTATCATTTACCTACTCGAGGATGAGCATGTATTAAGCTTGGGGATGCTTGATATGTCTCCAACATATCAATAATTTTTTATTGTTCCATGCTATTATATTATCAACTTTGGATGTTTCATATGCATTAATACGTTACTTTATATTATTTTTTGGACTAACTTATTAATCTAGAGGCCAGTGCCAGTTTCTGTTTTCCCTTGTTTTTTAGTTTTTCAGAAAAGGAATGTCAAATGGAATCCAAACGGAATAAAACTTTCGCGATGATTTTTCTTGGACCAGAAGACACCCAGAGGACTTGGAGTGCAAGTCAGAAGATCCCGGAGGAATCGACAAGCCTTAGGGTTGTGCCCTAGGGGGCGCCCCTGGGCTTGTGGCCCCCTCGGTAGTCCACCGACCTCAATCTTTGGCCTATAAATTCATAAATATTCCAGAAATCCTAGAGGCATCCACAAATATACTTTTCCTCCACTGGGGGTCTCTGTTCCCGTGAGATTCGATCTTGGGGCCTTTTCCGGTACTCCGCCGGAGGGGGATTCGATCACAGAGGGCATCTACATTAACCTTGCTACCCCTCCGATGACATGTGAGTTGTTTACCACAGACCTACGGGTCCATAGCTAGTAGCTAGATGGATTCTTGTCTCTCTTTGATCTTCAATACAATGTTCTGCTCGATGTTCTAGGAGATCTATTCAATGTAATCTTCTTTTGCAGTGTGTTTGTCGAGAACCGATGAATTGTGGATTTATGATCCGATTATCTATGAATATTTTTAAGTCTTCTCGGTACACTTTTATGAATGATTAAGATAGCTTTGTATTTCTCTTCGACCTATCAATTTGGTTTGGCCAACTAGATTGGTTTTTCTTGCAATGGGAGAGGTGCTTTGTCATGCGTTCAATCTTGCGGTGTCCTCACCTAGTGACATAGTAGGGGTAGTGAGGCACGTATTGTATTGTTGCCATTAAGGATAAAAAGATGGGGTTTATTTCATATTGCATGAGTTTATCCCTCTAGATCATGTCATCTTGCTTAAGGTGTTACTCTGTTTTTGACTTAATACTCTATATGCATGCTGGATAGCAGTTGATGAGTGGAGTAATAGTAGTAGGTGCAGGTACGAGTCAGTCTATTTTTCACGGACGTGATGCCTATATTCATGATCATTGCCTTAGATATCGTCATAACTTTGCGCTTTTTTATCAATTGCTTGACAGTAATTTGTTTACCCACCATACGCTTTCTTCGAGAGAGTAGCCTCTAGTGCAACCTATGGCCCCTGGTCTTTTTTCATCTTATATTTTCAGATCTATAAAACCAAAAACCCAAAAATATCTTTCTGCAATTATTTTGTGTTTACTTTATTTAGCTTTTTTACTTTCACTTCAAATCTATCTCTATTGGATCTCACTCTTGTTCGTGATAGTGAAGGGACTGACAACCCCTTCTCCGCATTGTGTGCAAGTTTTTGTTAGTTTGTGAAGGTGCATAGATTGGAGACTTTCTTGTGCCTCCTAATGGATTTATACCTTGGTTCTTGTCGGATTTTGGGTTCCGCAAACCCTTGAGAGGTTCGAACTCTGGGGTGCGCATGAAGAACACTCTCTCCCCAGCGCGCTCGCCCTACGATTCCTTGGCCTAGCTCGACGAACTCAAAGAACAAGGGACACACAGGATTATACTGGTTCGGGCCACCTTGCGGTGTAATACCCTACTCCAGTGTGTGTGGTGGCTTGCCCTGTATGGTTGAGGATGAAGTAGTACAAGGGATGAACAGCCTCCGTAGGAGAGGTGTTCTTGGGCTCGAATGACCTTGTGGTGTCTCACCTCAGATCAGATGACCCCCCTCTCTATGGTGGTGGCTAGGTCCTATATATAATGGCCTTGGTCCTCTTCCCAAATATCACTGGGAAGGGATCCCACAACGGCCAAATTTGAAGGGGAACAGTTAGTACAAGTTATCCTGACAAAAGTGGTCTTCGCGTGCCAAAGGCTCTAGTGGTGACGCCGCGCCGAGCTCCACGATGACCTCCATTCTGCCGACCTAACGGTCCTTGGTCTTGTTGCACCGATATGGAAACCTTTGCCTGAGCCCTCGGGACTCCGCGCCGACACTTGCTCCCTTAGCACCAAAGGGGAAACTGGCACATTGCGCCCGCTAGTGCCCGCCTGGCCTTGGACGTCATGGCTCACGTCAGGTGAACCTCGCGAGGTGCACCTTGCGTAGATATCTCTGCTCCACGAGAGCCAGCCTGGTGAGACTGTCCCCAGGGCGGTCTTGCTGTCGTTCACCTCGTGAGGCTTGGCACCTCGCGAGGGTCTTGAGTCGCGGTTGCTGAAGTTGGGCTGTACCAGGCCACTGATGGAGCCATGTCACGGGCCGCAGGCCGGTAAGCCTGGGTACCCCCGTTCCTAGGACACCGACAGTAGCACCCGGGCACAAGGCGCACATGGACTTAGCTTCGAGGCGAAGCCAATGGGGCAAGGGCGAAGCGCCATGGGCCCCATTTGCCTGCGGCCTTGGTCGACGTATGGTGACTTGATTGGACATGGGCATCTCCGCTTCCCCATGCTGCCTTGGCAACTGCTCGATTTGACGAGATCCTGCTGCATGCATAGAAAAACCATCATTACGTGAGATCGTGGAGGCCGGCGGTTGGCAACTCCAGGCTATAAATGGGGAGGGGGTGAAGCCCCCGTTGCTCATCTCCTTCTTGTTGTCGCCCGCCTCTTCGTCTTGCAACCTTTGTCGCCCTCCCGTTGTAGCTTCCATAGCGCCACCCAAGAGGTCCTCTTCCGCGGAGAAGGGGAAAGCTCGCCAGGAAGAATCCGACTTGCCGCCGCTTAAGAGGGGGTGGGGCCGCCCTTGCAAGCACGTCACTACCCCTGCAGCATTGCTTCAGGGTCATGGGTGTACTCCTTCTGGGGTTGGTGCCGCTCAGGGTGGTCGCGACGGCACCTCTTCCCGTGGCAGGGGCCGCCCCTTGTCGCGGCAGCTCCTTCTACATAGGAAGGCGCGCCGTGGTCGCCTGTCCTCCTCGGTCAGGCTTCCATTCGTCGAATGAGCTCCTTGAGTTTGTCGTGTGGCCGAAGAATCTGGCTGGCGCCGGGCTCCAACTGGCGCGCTTCTTCGTCCATGAGCTGCCGGCTGAGGGTGTCGACGGCCTCTGGATACAGGCCGATGGTTGCTGCAGGAAAGTATTTTGGGTTGCTATGGAGATCTCTGCTGCAGGCAACGTGGCAATGGCCCGCGGTTGGCAGACATTCGCCCGCGCACGCGGCTTGGACATGCGATGCACCCTCCACATCAAGTATGATGGCACCACGACCCTCTTCGTGAGGGTGTTTGGGCCGGACGGTCTCCGTGCAGGGTGCTTCCCTAAAGACGGCAGCGGTGATGACGGGCTCGGCCTTGGCGTCGGTCATGATGAGGCTGCAGGTGAGCTTGCCCTTGGCAACGGTCGTGACTCATCCAGCGGCGGCGGCTCCTCAGCCAGCGAGAGAACTAGCAGCGGTGGTTATGACTAATCACTGCGCCGCTGGGCTTGCTTCGAGATCGGCAACGGGTCATCCCACCACCACGCGGCGGTGAAACGCGAGGAGGGCTCAGACTGAGCTGAGCCTGGGAGGCATTTGGGGCCGGATCTCGTGAGCTGCTACAGCTGTGCGGCTCGCTTTGGCTTAGCTTTCCTATCTCCCTGCATTTCGAAAAAGGGTAGGTAGCCCCACTGGGGCATGTGATGAACAGTGACGCCTATGGTGCTATGTGATGTTTTATGCTCTCATGCTATGTTAGGATATTTATGTGCCTCGCGAGGGTAGAGGGGCAACTTAGCTTGATACGCTCTAGGGTAACGTGAGGGTGCGTCTTCCGGTATCTGGAGAAGCTTCCTTGCTGCCGGCATGGGTGCTGCTGGCCTTGGAGGGGGCATCTACAAAATTTGTTAGGGGATTCGTTGGATGCCTTATTCCTTCTTGAGCGAGCCCTCAGGCGTGGGCTGATCATGGCTTGACGCACCGCGTCGTAGTACCCGGGGGGCACGGACATGAGGGGGGTGCGCCAACCACAAGCTCAAACGAGGGTGCCTCACGAAAATCAAGGAGGCCAAAGCCCTGGGGCGGGAGGGTTTTGGCAAGGTGTGCCTGTGACGTGAGCTGGCCAGCATGCGGACACACACACTCCTGCCTAGCCCCGTGCGAGGTGCGCGAGGGAGAACGTCAAGCAATTGCCGTCCTCCCTAAGGAAAGAAAAAGGGGAGAACAAAGCGGAAAGGGGGGAAACTCAAGCAAGCAGCCGAGGGACACCTGAACTCCAAATCCATTGAAAGATCGCAACCAGATACAGAAAGCAAATGAACAGTCGCGTCCGGCACCTAGTCTAGTCTTCTCACCAGCGTGGAGCTAAGTGCTGCCACTAGGACGTGGGAGGGAGCCCTCGAGGCCCGAGGGCGGCACTCTGGAGGATCCGGGTCGTGTACATCCCCACTCATTATTACATAAGAGTGTCACGGGCGGATACCTTCACAGGCACTAGGCCTTGCTTCATAGGCACAGGGCCTTGGCTTCACAGGCACTGGACCTTTCTTCATGGGTAGATCTTCTGGATGTGCTGGATGTTCCTGGTGTTCTAGATGGGGATGCCGTCCCCCATCTCTAGGAGCATGGCGCCAGGCTTGGAGACGTGGGAAATCCTGAACGGGCCCTCCCTCGTGAGAGAGAGCTTGTGTAGCCCTTCCCTGGAGAGCACCTGCCTCAGGACCAGAACGTGCACCTCGAGTGTCCTGGAGCGGATGCTGCGGCGGTGGTACCGTCATAGCACCTCCCCCAGCAAGAGATCCATCCTGGAGCGAGGCTTGACGGCGGCGCTCCTCCCCCAGCACGAGATCCGTCCCCCGCGCGGCATCCTGACGTACTTCGTCAAACGCCAAGACCCGCGCGGAGCGATGTTTGACCTCATGAGGGAGGACTGATTTGGCTCCGTAGAAGAGAAAGAATGGGGTCTCGCCTGTTGGCTTGGTGGCGGTGGTGTGGATGGACCACAACACGGACGGGAGCTTGTCGCGCCAGCCCTTGCCGCAGGCCTCGAGCTTCTTCTTGAAGGTCCTCGCCTTGAGGCCTCTCAGGACCTCAGCATTGGCGCGCTCAGCTTGCCCGTTGCTCTTGGGGTGTGCCACTAAGGCATAGCATATCTGCGTTCCAAGGTTAGCATATGTTTTGAAGAGGTTGCTGGTGAACTGCGAGCCGTTGTCGGTGATGATGCGATTAGGGACCCAAAACCGGCTCACGAGGCCCCTGATGAACTTGACCGCCGAGCCGGCGGGGATGGTGCACACTAGCTCCACCTCCGCCCACTTGGTGATCTTGTCGATGGCGACTTAGAGGTAGCGGTAGCCCCGGGCGCTCGAGGGAATGGCCCCAAGATGTCCAGCACCCAGACCGTGAAAGGCCACGAGAGCGGGATAGTCTGTAGGCCCTGAGCAGGCTGGTGGATATGCTTGGCGTGGAAGTGGCAAGCTTCACAGGATTTCACCAGCTCGGCAGCGTCGCTGAGCGCTGTTGGCCAATAGAATCCACTACGGAATGCCTTGCCCACCAGGGTGCGCAAGGATGAGTGATGCCCGTAGTCCCTGCTATGTATGTCAGTTAGAAGCTCATGCCCCTGCTCCTTGGAGATGCATCTCAAAGAAACATCATTGGGTCGTTTTCGGTACAACTCAACATCCTGGAGGCAGTAAGCCGTGGCCTGCCAGTCCACGCGCCCTGTGTCCTGCTCCTTCTCCGGCAGGGTTCCCTGTAGCAGGTAGGCCTTGAACTCCTAAGTCCAGCACCCCTCCTGGGGCTCGAGAGCCAGGAGCAAGCGTGCTCCCGAGGTCGGGCCACAGGCGGGAGTTCCTGAGGTTGGCGGAGGGGGGAGCTCCTCCTAAGGCAGTAGTGGCTCCACAACTGGAGGGGCCGTCGAGGGCTTGAAGAGCCGTTCCTTGAAGACGCCGGCTCCTACGGCGCGCGCCTGGACGCCTTCTTGGCGATTTCGTCTGCCTCCTTGTTCATGCCATGCGGTATGTGCTGCAGCTCTGGGCCCAATAATTGTTTCTCCATTTTGCATACCTCCGTTAGGTACGCCTCCATGTGCTCATCCCTTGGCTCGTAGACCTTGTTGGAGAAGTTGAAGAGAAGCTGTGATTTGCCCTTGATGGTGAGGCCTTCAGAACGAGGGTGGCCGTAGCCTTCAGGCAGACGATCAGGCCTTCATACCCTGCGATGTCGTTGGAGACCTTCTCACCGTGCTGGAAGCAGAGCTGCATAGCGTAGTAGAGCTTGCTTGGTGGGCAAGATGAGCACGGCGCCAGCCCCCGCGCCATGGTGTGCAAAGGTGCCGTCAAAGTACATGACCCAGCCATCTGGTGCTTCACTCCATGGCAAGAGGGACCGGTCCTCACCCACTCCGGGTTCTGGGGTGTCATCCCATTCTGCCATGAAGTCGGCACGCGCGGCACCCTTGACGGCCTTGGTGGTGCCGAACTCCAGTTGAAATGCTTGCAGCTCGATGTTCCATTCGGCGACCCTCCCCGCGGCATTGGGGCTCCTCAGCACCCTCTCCAATGGGTAAGCGGATACGACCTTGATGGTATGGCCTTGGAAGTAGTCGCGCAGCTTGCGCAAAGCAATGAGGAGCGTGAGCAAGAGTTTCTGTGGCATGGGGTAGCGTGCTCGAGCATCGCGAAGCACCATGCTGACGAAGTACACCGGGTGCTCGACAAGTGTAGGAGTGTTGGCGGCAGTCGTGCTGTCCTAGGGCCGTGGCACCTCCTGAGGTAAGGGGGCCTTAGGAGCTTGGTCGCCGGATGTGGCAGCTGTAGCTTGAGGAACGTCGGCTCGTGGAGCTTGATCGTCAGTGGGCGCTGCCGGAGCCTTGGGAGTAGTGTCCTAGGGCTGTGCGGCCTTGTCCTGGCGCTCCTCCCAGACTGCCACAAACACCGTGCTTGCACACTGTGGTGTAGCAGCTAGGTAAAGCTCCAGGGGCTCCCGAGGTTTGGGCGCCACCATTACTGGTGGGCTAGTGAGGTATTTTTGAGGTCTTCAAAGGTTGCATCGGCTTCAGGAGTCCACTCAAATGGGCCCTTCCTTTTCATCAGTTTGAAGAAGGGGAGGTCTCGCTCCCCCAGCTCGGAGATGAAGCGCCCGAGCGATGTCATCCAGCCGGCTAGCTTCTGCATCTCTTTGAGTGTCTTCGGTGGACTCATCTTCTCTATGGCTTTGATCTTCTAGGGGTTAGCCTCTATTCCTCTGTGTGCCACCAAGAAACCAATCATCTTTCCTGATGGGACGCCGAACACACACTTTTCCGGGTTGAGCTGCGGGTCTACCTTGCGCAGGCTGGCGAAGGTCTCTTCCAAATCTTCGATCAGGGTCTTGGCCTCCCAAGATTTTACCACGATGTCATTGATTTAAGCCTTAGCGTTCCTCCCGGGCTGCTCTCCCAGGGCGATATGCATCAGTCATTGGAAAGTTGCTCCTACATTCCACAACCCG
Organism: Secale cereale; assembly: GCA_902687465.1. Taxonomy (NCBI): domain Eukaryota; kingdom Viridiplantae; phylum Streptophyta; class Magnoliopsida; order Poales; family Poaceae; genus Secale; species Secale cereale. The sequence goes on along the minus strand of LR738710.1, from coordinate 341,894,565 downwards.
AACGGCATACAAGTGTAGCAGTATACCCCGCACAGGGTGAGGAAGGCCTTCTTCTTGAGATCTTGCACTGCCATCTTGATTTGGTGATAGCCCGAAAAGGCATCCAAGAAACACAGTAGGTCGCACTCGGCCGTGGAGTCGACAATCTGGTCGATGTGTGGTAGCGGGAACGGGTCTTGTGGGCAGGCCTTATTGAGGTTGGTGAAATCAACACACGTGTGCTCCTTCCCACCTTTCTTGGGCACGGATACTGGGTTCGCCAACCATTCTGGATACCGCACCTTGCGGGTCACACCAGCTTCTTGTAACTTGCGAGTTTCCTATATGATGAAAGACTGCTTCTCGATGGATTGCCACGGGGCCTTCTGCTTTACTGGGCGTACGTTGGGGCATACGTTTAGGTCATGCTCAATCACCCCCCTTGGGACTCCTCCTAGGTCCTTGGGTTCCCACGCGAACACCTCCTTATTGGCGCGCAAGAAACCAACCAGCGCCTTTTCTTGAGCTAGGGGAAGGCCAGCGCCTATGGTGAAGGTGGCCCCCGACGCCCCGTCTTCATCAACTAGCACTTGCTTCGTCTCGGCCTGGTCTTGAGAGAAAAGCTGCTTCTTTTTGGCTGGCGCAGCCCCCACGGCCTCTGGAGCTGCGTCGCTGGTCTGGTTTGCCGCCGCTGCGGCCCTGAAGGTGAGCTTGAGATCCCCCAGTGCCTCCTTGGTATCTCCGGCCACAGTGAGGACGCCGTTGCTCCCCGGCATATTCATGAGGTTGTAGGTTGGGTGTGTTGCCACCATGAACTTGGCTAGGGCTGGGTATCCGAGAATGGCGTTGTATGAGAGGCCAATGTGAGCGATGTCGAAGCCGATAAGCTTGGTGCGGTAGTTGTTGTGGGTGCCGAAGGTGACGGGGAGCCGGATCTGCCCCAAGGGGCTGGCGGAGCCATCGACGACCCCGGAGAACGGCTTGGTGGGGCGGATCCGTTCGGGCGACACATGGAGCATGCCGAATGCTTCCGGGGAGAGCACGTTGAGCACAACCCCGCCGTCGATGAGGGTCTTGGTTACTGCCACATGGAAGATGGTGGGGTGCAGAGCATCGGGAGCGCGCCTGCACCAGCGGTGATTACGGGGTGGTCTCCGGAGTTGAAGGTGAGGTCGGCCTTTGGTGCTGCTCATCCTGGAGGGGCCCCCTTCGAGGCTCGGATGGAGCCCACTTGACGTGACAACCCGAGGGCGGCGCCTGAGAGCCGCCGAGGATGCCTGCGATGGCGTGGGGCGCTGGTGCCGTGAAGCGCGTGATGAAGAAACCACATAGCTCTAGCCAAGAGGTCACAGATGACTCTGGCAGGCTGTGGAACCAGGCACGCGGCACGCCGGTGAGGGACATGGGGAGCCAGCTGGCCATGACCTTGATGTCGTCACCGATCGTAGAAACGGCCTCCTCGTAGGCCTGGAGGAAGACAGCCGGATCTACCGATCCGTCGTAGCGAGGCGGCATTTCTGGCCAAAACATGAGTGGCCAGTGCACCTGTCGCAGGGCACGGGTGAAGGCTCGGTGACCCACGACGCCATCGCGCACGCCCATCGAGCCGGCCGGAGAGGTGGCGCTTGCCATGGGAGCTTGGCGAATGGAGAGCGGGGCGGACGGAGAGGCGGAACTTCGGCGCACCCCTACCTGGCGCGCCAAATGTCAGATTTCGGGTTCAGCAAACCCTTGAGAGGTTCGAACTCTGGGGTGCGCATGAAGAACACTCTGTCCATAGCGCGCTCGCCGTACGATTCCACGGCCTAGGTTGACGAACTCAAAGAACAAGGGACACAGAGGATTATACTAGTTCGGGCCACCTTGCGGTGTAATACCTTACTCCAGTGTGTGTGGTGGATTGACTTGTATGGTTGAGGATGAACTAGTACAAGGGATGAATAGCCTTCGGAGGAGAGGTGTTCTTGGGCTCGAATGAGCCTGTGGTCTCTCAACTCACATCAGATGATCCCCCTCTCTATGGTGGTGGCTAGGTCCTATTTATAAAGGCCATGGTCCTCATCCCAAATATCGGTGGGAAGGCATCCCACAACGGCCAATTTGAAGGGGAACAACTAGTACAAGTTATCCTGACAAAACTGGTCTTCGCATGCCAAAGGCTCTCGTGGTGACGCCGTGTCGGGCTCCATGATGACCTCCATTCTGCCGCCCTAGCGGTCCTTGGTCTTGTTGCACCGATATGGAAACCTTTGCCTGATCCCTCGGGACTCCGCGCCTGTGCTTGCACCCTTAGCACCAAGGGGGCAACTGGCACACTGCGCCTGCTGGCGTCCGCCTGGCCTTGGAGGTCATGGCTCACGTCCCGTGTACCTCGTGAGGTGCACCTTGCATAGATATCTCCGCTCCTTGAGAGCCAGCCTGGTGACACTGTCTCGAGGGAGGTCTTGCTGTCGTCCGCCTCACGAGACTTGGCCCCTCACGAGGGTCTTGAGTCGTAGTTGCTGAAGTTGGGCCGTACCAGGCCGGTGACGGAGCCATGTCATGGGCCGCAGGCAAGCAAATCTGGGGACCCCCGTTCCCAGGACGCTATCAGTTTTGAACTAAGGGAAATACTTATCTCTTCTTTGCTGTATCACCCTTTCCTCTTCAAGGGAAACATCAATGTAAGCTCAAGAAGTAGCAGTTATTCAGACTTGGATTGGGCTGGTGACCTGGTTGACAGGAAATACACTTCGGGAACATGTCATTTCCTTGGTAGATCTTTGGTCCGTCCGTCACCAAGGAATCAAAATTGTGTATCTCTCTCCATAGCGGAAGTTGAATACATTATTGATGGCTCCTGTTGCTCTTAGTTATTGTGGATGAAGCAAACATTGAAGGATTATGGCATCAAGTTCAAGCTTATTCCGTTATACTGTGACAATGAGAGTGCCATAAACATTGCAAAAAAAATCGTGCATCATTCTTGCACAAAGCATATTGCCATCAGACATCATATCATTCATGATCATGTTGCTCGAGAGGATATTGTCATAAATCATGTCAAGACCTAAGAAAATCTTGCTCATATCTTTACCAAGCCTCTTGATGAGAAAATATTACGTGCATTACGGTGTGATCTAAATATCCTAGACTTCGCAAATGTGCAGTAAGCTGGACTCGGCACCCGTGCTAATACTTCCACATCTTTGAAGGAATGGATGCATAACACTCAAAGAGTTTAAAAATTTCGACAAAGTGAAATTTTCTTTCTGAGAGTGAATACATTAACAAAGAACTAGTCTAACTGGGTGCCATGATAATTTTCAATGCTCAGGGTCTTACATTTCCTATACGGTGGGTTACACCATCACATTTTCTTTTATTGTCTTTCGTTGAATTTCTCTCCAATCAATAGTCTTTGTTTTTGTCCAACTGCATTTCTCTCATAGATATTTGTTTTTGGGTTTGTGTTCTTCTGTCTGAGTGAAATGCCTTAGACCCTCTTTTCCCTCCGTTCTATCTCATCCAGTCTATGTTGTTCCGTTCCAAGTGCTCAAATTTTATCTGAAACAAAACTTTATCTGGTATCCTTGACCATGATTAAGATTCGGTCCGAACTTTAATCTGTTTTGTGAAAGCTGTCCAAAAATTGGGGTCTCCTGCCCAAGTCAGGACCACGATCTCTTATGACGGTTGCCATGTGCAATACATCAACTGTCACTCCATCATGACCATTGAATCGCAATCGTCCCTGCATAGAATTCGTCCGATCAAAATCCTCTGCGTGCGGTCATTTCCCATGATATATATAACCCGCATCGCTCTTCTTCTGCTCACTCACTTCTTTTGCTCCTCGCCTCTTCTCCACCGAAACCCTCGCCGCAGTACTCCTCCTAGAGCTTGACGCCGATGACCTCTTCGCCGCTTTATTGCCGGAAAAAGGTCACCGGAGTCCTTCCACGCCGCCGCGGGACATCTTCTTCCCCGCGCCGCCGTAGATACTACACGTCACCAAGCTAGGGTACGTGTGGTTCGAACTCGGGTCTCCTTATTCTCGAGTCGAGTTTGTCCATGGTTTTACCCATCTCGTGCAGATGAGGACCGTAGTTGTTCCTCGCATCCGAATCCTTCAAATCTAAGGTTTGTGTTATGTTTTGCTCGAATGAAATGCATAGCATGCTATCTAGTATTTTTCTTCGGAGTTAATAGTTTGTCCTATACGTTTCCTTCGAACAAAACATTTCTCAAAATATGCATCTGATTCATTCTCAAAGTGTTTTCGTTCCAAAAAATCATTTGATGTGAGCATTTGTAACTTTGCCCCCATTCTCCCTCGTATCTACTCTTATTCACAGGTGTATGCAGTTTGTCGAGGAGTAAGCTAGGAAGACCAGTCTGACTAATAAAGCAGAGGTGTTTATGGTCACAATTGATGAATCCAAAGGTCCAAATGCTAAGGGCCCAATGGTCGGCCTGTCTTTCAAAAAAAGAAAGAGATCTGAATCAAATGCGAACGAGCAAGAAGCAATTGCTCCAAAGAAAAGAATAGGTGGTAGGCAACTTATCACAAATTCAGTGCAATATATCTCTCATAATGACTACAACACAATTCCTGGAGAAGACTCAGCTCAGAGAAGAAGGCGTGTGCAAAAGATTCGATGTCATTGGGTACGGAAGTGGTTCAACTATAAAATGTTCATCCTCGCTATGCCAAGAACTTTGCCTTTCATCCCTCATGGAGTGACTGTCGCAAAATACGCCTCATTCGGGCAGGTGATCCTCATGTTAGGCCTCCACCGCCTCGTGATGCTGATGTGTCGTCTCTTAGGACACTAGACTCTTATCCTGAAGAAAAGGCACATCGCCTCAAGATTGCTGAAAAGAGAGCCAAGAAGGCTGAAAAAGAAAAGGCAAGAGAAGAAGAAAATCGTCGTCTCCTTAAATCAGACATCAAAAAGAAAAAGTCTGAAGGAAAATCAGAAAGGCACTCAAAGCACAAACATGACCCCAAATCTTCGGCCTTGAAGAAAAAGAGTGCACCAAAGAAAAGGCCTGCTAAACCCATTGAACCCAAAAGTGACTCTTCCAATAAAGATGGTCCTCCACTCACAAGAGAAGAAACTGATGCAACTCTTTCAGAACAAGTGAATATTACTACATCCATTGTTCTACCTGATCTTCAAGCGAGTGTTGTTCAGATCGCACCTCTGAAGAAGAATCTCATGAAGAGAAAGACTACTCCTGCTAATGTTACAATGGTTGATAAAGTTAAAACAGTTCCTCATCCTGATGCAATTGATTTGCATGATTTGGTAGTTGATGCCCCAGTAGGCACAACCAAGCATGGAGATAATCTCTCGGAGAAAAAGGTGAAGCAAATCAAAGCTCTAGCTTTCAAGCAGAATGCTCAAGGAGCTGACATTTTGAAGGAAAAGGCTGCTACATTTACTTCAAAGCTCACTCAACCATTGGCATCTTTGCCTCCGACCGAGCAAAATGTTGCACAAACTACTCCTGTTGCTCAGCCCTAAACTGATTTTGAAGCACCACAGTACTTCAATCATGGGTTTATCATGGAGCAGCTTGACAGATTTGTGGAAAACATATTTGATGGTGAAGTGGCATCTTTACCCATTCCCTCTGAAGTTATAGCTCAAGCATCTGATCTTGTTCGAGACATGAGAGAAGACTCAGTTGAGATCAATAACCTCACCACAAAGTTACAAGACCTGGACACCCGTATGAAGGTTGCTGAATCCAGGTTTGTTCTCTAGCACCTTGAAGAATCTCATATGGATATCAATTGAGCTTTAACTATCCTTCGAAATAGAAGACTCAAATTCATTCAGATCTAGACCAAATTTTTCGGAAGGTCTGCCTTGATCATCAAGCCAAAGTCACCAGGTACAATGATCTCGTCAAAGGCCACATTGATCCGTCGAAGCAAACGAAGAAAAAGAAAAGTGCGAAGAAAAATGCTCCGTCTCCTCCTCCAACAAAAAAATCTCTTGAAGGTGAAAATCAGATGGAAAACTCTCCTAAACAAACGATTCCTTCGCCGAATGATGCACTAGGTGCACATGCTCCTTGCTCGCCAAGGCCAAGTGAAACAATGCTTGTGGCTTCTCAAGTTCATGAAGAAATTCCTCCTCAATAAAATGTTTCGGAAGAAGTGAGATCCCTCAGACTGCTCCCCAATCTTCTACGGCTCATGTTGAACAAAATGATTTAGTGCCTCCTCCCGTTTCTCAACCAACTATTATAGAAAATCATTAATGATCCCCAGTGGTCGATAAAGATTCGGTGCCTAGCAAATGGTTTGATCCCTCTCCACTGCAAATTTCCGTCAACAACTCTCGAATTATTTCAGATGTTGGACCTCCTTCAGCAACGTATGTCACTCTTCATCACTCAAACTCGGTGACTATGGCGATGAAGGGTTGTCCGTTGAACATGAGCTCAAATATCCTTATACTCGAGAGTGTTTGCCCCTATTCTCTAAGGGTGCTGGAGTCAAAGGACTCCTTTTCAATCGGAACACTCATCATGTTTCCTTCCAAGAGAGTCTGTACAACAAGCCAAGAACTTCTAAATCTCCTCACTTCTCTAAGTAACATGCCATTTATTATTCTCATGTCCTCTATGACAGTCACAGGATTTTCCCTCATGAGGTCCCAGACATTCCTTCTACGAAGAGGATTGGTTGTTTCAATCAAGTCTTACAAGACATCGAAGATTTTGGTCTCACACATGTCTTTGCATATCAGCATCCGTGGATAGAGAGATTGTTCTTCAATTTGACACCGCACTTTACATCTCTGGTGATGCATCTAATAGCTCCAAGTGGGTCATGGAATGGATGAGTGAAGGGAAATTCATAACATGCTCAGTAATGGGTTTTTCTTCATACTTTCATTTCCCTCGCTTTGAGCATGGCAAGTATCAAATTCGAGTTCACAACATTGATGCCATATCCGATGAAGATTTCCATTACACCATGGACCAAGATAAAATCCGTGACTACAATGGTCCTCCTCTACCTGAGCATTTGACCTTTGACAATCAAACTCTCTATCATATTCTCACCTACACCATCTGTCCAATGGCCAAAATGAATGCAGACAATGCTATATCTGATATTCTTCAAAACACCATGCATGCCATCTCTCAAGGATTCATCTTTGACATTGAAGACATGTTCTTGCACATTTTGAAGGATTCTGCACAGCATCCCAAAACCATCAAAGTCTTTGCATCGTGGACTCAGAAAGTGGTAGACTCTGCTATGAAAACCGAATATTTAGCCAAAAGCAGTCACAAAAGTTTTATTCCACCGGTTCATGATACAGTGCGTGTGATGGAAGATATCTCTTTAGGCAAAGCACCAGTGACAAGCTCTCCATATTACTACACCACTTTTGAAGGACCTTGGCTGCCTCAGCACGATCGACAACCTTTTATTCAACCTACTTCACACCTTGAAGTGATCACGTGCACTCAACAACTACTTCTGAAGCATATGGCTGAAGATGACCAACACTAAGAGGACCTGGCTGCCGAAATCACACTACTTCAGGATGCTACTAACGCGACACTACGATCAAAGAGCCTTCGACGAAACTATGTGCGATGCCATAATCGCAAAGGACAATGTAAAAAACCCGTCAAAAAAGGTGCAAAATGTTTACGATGGAGGATGCATCAAACACTTTTCAGATTTTAGTTGCATGTGCGATGCAGGGCATACGGTCCAGTTCAATTGACTGTTTGCGATGAGGCGGAACAAAAGTAATGGACAACCAGATGAAGGTGTGTGTGATATACAATATACGGTTCGCTCAGATGAACTGTTTGTGATTAGGAAAAATGAAAGAAACGGTCAGCCATATCAAGGTGTGTGCGATATACGGCATGCGGTTCACTCGGATGAACTGTTTGCATTGAGACAAGAGAAAGGAAACGGTTAAATATAACAATATGTGTGTGATACGCGGCAAACAGGTTTGTAAACAGAAATGTGTGCGAAGACCGATAATAACACAGGCGATTGCTTCTAATAAGACGTATGTTATATGCTCTGTCTACACAACATCTATTGGCCATTGGGCGATGGGCGGTCATCCGATTACGCCATAAGGATGCGAAGAGAGCATCCTATATCAACAAGGACTAGCTGTTCCACCAATAGCTCATCTAAGAGAACTCACAAGTTAATTGTGCTCAGGCTGGAGCAGCCATGAGATGGGTGACCGGATGGAAGTTGTCTTGATGTTAATCCCACTATTGGGATGTATCTTAAAGGTCCATTAAGGACATTTATGACACATCCCATCAGTGGAATTAACCTTAAGGTCCTTGTTTTGATTTTTTTAACACATGTTAAAGAAGGTTTACCACATTACTTTTTGAGAATGTGCGATACATGGCATACAGTTGATCCATCCGACCCGTTTGTGATGGAATAAGCCGACTGTGTTGTGGGGTGGAATTAACCTCAAGGTCCTTGTTTTGATTTGATTTTTCTTAACACATGTTAAAGAAGGTCTACCGCATTACTTTCTGACAATGTGCGATACGTGGCATACAGTTGATCCATCCGACATGTTTGTGATGGAATAAGCCGTGTGTGTTGTGGGAAAACGCTTGCTGGTATTCAACAGTTTGCGATTGATGAATTCATCACCGACGGGTTCCCTAGTGTGGTCCGTGTTCATCTGATCATCATCTACTTCTTGTGCTAGCTCGATGTTCCTTCTATGCTAAGTTTCCATTAATTGATGGCGTTTTATGAACACACCACCGTTTCCCGCCATTTCCTCACCTGTTTCCCACCACCCAGCGCTATTGCGCATAAACCTAGGTGACGCGCGATGCATGGAGGAGACAAGCACAACCTATAGCACATTCACCTTTTCCAAGCATGCCAACCCACCAAAGCGCCGCCTCTGCCATCAACCTCGTTGACGAGGAAAATGACCAAGCGCCACGGCCCTTCGAGGCCGAGGCGCTCCCCGGCAACGCGATGGATGACGCCGTGATGCGCGTCATTGCCAGGGTTGAGCAGACCTTTGGCGCATGGTGATACGTCTCCAACATATCTATAATTTCTTATTGTCACATGCTATTATTTATGATGTTTTGGATGTTTAATGGGCTTTGTTATACACTTTTATATTATTTTTGGGACTACCCTATTAACCCAAAGGCCCAGTCCAGATTGATGTTTTTTTTGCCTATTTCAGGGTTTTACAGAAAAGGAATATCAAACGGAGTCCAAACAGAATGAAACTTCGGGAGATATATTTTTGGAGCAAAATACGCACGGGAGACTTGAGAACCATGGAGTAGGGCACACGTTGCGATGTCCTGGCTTATTAGGGATGATAGACTACTCATATCAATAAGGAATTCCTTCTTTTTCGGGAGCCCATTCAGATAGAACTCCAAAGTTAAGCGTGCTCAGCTTGGAGTAGTTTCAGGATGGGTGACCGACCGGGAAGTTGCTCCCAAGTGCGCAAAAAGACTAGGATTGATATGTGGGGCCAGTCTAGATCCCGCCAGGAGTAACGACCACCGGCGGGTGTGTCCGAGACATTACAAGTTGATATCACAGCCGACCCTCGTGGTTACACGGATGTTTGCGGACAGGTTCTCGGTCATGTCCTTCATGACGTCTGTGACCCGTCGTGGCACACGCCATGGCACATGTATCGGACTGGATGCACAGATGGTTGTGCCAAGAGGGAATGTTCCCGTGGCCCGACGAGGACGTCGGTTCCTCTGAGTGGGGGTTTATGCGATGGCCTCGCTTATTAGGGATGATAGACTACTCATATCAATAAGGAATTATTTCTTTTCCGAGAGCCCATTCGGATAGAACTCAAAAGTTAAGCATGCTCAGCTTGGAGTAGTTTCAGGATGGGTGACCGACCGGGAAATTGCTCCCGGGTGCGGACTAGTGAGGACAAAGTGCACAGAAAAGACTAGTATTGATACGTTGGGCTAGTCTAGATCCCGCCAGGAGTAACGACCACCGGCGGGTGTGTCCGGGGAGTTAGACACGTGGCGTCCACGACGGTGGGGGCACGCCCCCTTATAGGGCTCGCCCCCTGCCTCGTGGGCCCCACGTCTGGCCCCCGGTGCCCTCCTTCCTCCTATATATACCTACGTACCTTGAAACCATCAGAACAACAGAGAAAACCCCAGTTCCACCGCCGCAACCTTCTGTTCCCGTGAGATCCTATCTTGGGGCCTATTCCGGAGCTCCGCCGAAGGGGTTGACCGACCGGGAAGTTGCTCCCAAGTGCGCAGAAAAGACTAGTATTGATATGTGGGGCCACTCTAGATCCCGCCAGGAGAAACGACCACCAGCGGGTGTGTCCGGGGCGTTACAAGTTGGTATCAGAGCCGACCCTCGTGGGTAAACGGATGTTTGCGGACAGGTGCTCGGTCATGTTCTTCATGACGTCTGTGACCCGTCGTGGCACATGCCATGGCACATGTATCGGACTGGATGCACAGACGGTTGTGCCAAGAGGGAACGTTCCCGTGGCCCGACGAGGACGTCGGTTCCTCTGAGTGGGGGCGTATGCGATGGCCTGGCTTATTAGAACTGATAGACTACTCATATATATAAGGAATTCTTTCTTTTCCGAGAGCCCATTCGGATAGAACTCCAAAGTTAAGTGTGCTCAGCTTGGAGTAGTTTCAGGATGGGTGACCGACCGGGAAATTGCTCCCGGGTGCGCACGAGTGAGGACAAAGTGCGCGGAAAATACTAGTATTGATACGTGGGGCTAGTCTAGATCTCGCCACGAGTAACGACCACCGGTGGGTGTGTCCGGGGCGTTACACACGTGGCATCCATGAGGGTGGGGGCACGCCCCCCTTCAGGGCGCGCCCCCCTTCCTCGTGGGCCCCACGTCTGGCCCCCGGTGCCCTCCTTCCTCCTATATATATCTACGTACCCTGACACCATCAGACCAACTGAGAAAACCCTAGTTCCACCGCCGCAACCTTCTGTTCCCGTGAGATCCCATCTTGGGGCCTGTTCCGGAGCTCCACCGGAGGGGGGATCTACCACGGAGTGCTTCTACTTCATCATCATCGCCTCGCCATGAGTTGTGAGTAGTTTACCACAGACCTTTGGGTCCATAGCTAGTGTCTAGTTGGCTTCTTCTCTCTCTTTGGATCTCAATACCAAGTTCTCCTCGGTCTTCGAGGAGATCTATTCGATGTAATATCTTTTTGTGGTGCGTTTGTCGAGATCCGATGAATTGTGGGTTTATGATCAAGATTATCTATGAGAAATATTTGGTTCTTTTCTGAACTCTTTATGTATGATTATAATATCCTTGCAAGTATCTTCAAATTATTGGTTTGGTTTGGCCTACTAGATCTATAGTTCTTGCAATGGGAGAGGTGCTTGGCTTTGGGTTCAATCTTGCGGTGTCCTTTCCCAATGACAGTAGGGGCAGCAAAGCACGTATTGTATTGTTGCCATCGAGGATAAAAAGATGGGTTTTATATCATGTTATTTGAGTTTATCCCTCTACATCATGTCATCTTGCTTAAGGCGTTACTCTGTTCTTATGAACTTAATACTCCAGATGCATGCTGGATAGCGGTCGATGTGTGGAGTAATAGTAGTAGATGCAGAATTGTTTCGGTCTACTTGTTTCGTACGTGATGCCTATATATAATGATCATGCCTAGATATTCTCATAGTATTCGCTTTTCTATCAATTGCTTGACAGTGATTTGTTTACCCGCCGTAGAATTCCGCTATCATGAGAGAAGCCACTAGAGAAAATTATGGCCCCCGGGTCTATTCTCAACATATCAATCTACAATCTACTTTACTTTTTCGCTTTTACTTTCTGTTCTTATATTCAAAAATACCAAAAATATCAAACTATGATCTCTATCAGATCTCACTTTCGTAAGTGACCGTAAAGGGATTGACAACCCCTTATCGCGTTGGCTGCAAAGTTCTTATTTGTTTGTGCAGGTGCGAGGGACTCCCGCGTGGTCTCCTATTGGATTGATACCTTGGTTCTCAAAAACTGAGGGAAATACTTATGCTACTGTGCTGCATCACCCTTTCCTCTTCGAGGGAATACAACGCAAGCTCGAGAAGTAGCAAGAAGAATTTCTGGCGCCGTTGCAGGGGAGGCTTACGCAAAAGTCATATACCAATTACCTATCACAAACCCTTATCCTTCGCATTACATTTATTTGCCTCTCGTTTTCCTCCCCCCACTTCACCCTTGCCGTTTTATTCGCCCTTTTTCCGTTCGCCTTTCTGTTTGCTTGTGTTGCTATGAGCCCTCTATTAGCTTGCATCTTCGCTTGCTGAATTGTGGATCCTCATCCACTAGCTAATCTTTTTAAAAGATCCAATTGTGTTGAACCAATTGCTAGTGAGTTTAGTGCACTAGATTATCTTTATGAGGTTTTGCTTGAAATTTATGAATATGAAAATTTAGATGAAGTATTGAAAGAAAATTATAAAGTGATTAACGATAGCTCTTTGAGTAAAAAGCATGGTTACAATGATGTTATTATAAGTTCTATTGATGTCAGTTGTGTTAATGATATGCAAAACCCTAAGCTTGGGGATGCTTGTTTTGCTATGACTACTATTTGTTGCAATGATCATGATTGGGGTGATTCTTCTTATGATCTTGAATATTTATTTAATCCCCATGATGAATGTAAGATTGATCATAATGTTTGCAATAATATTGAAAGTGGGTTCGGAAGAGTGTCAACTTTAGATCCCACATACTTGGAGAAAGTTCAATCTTATGAAAATTTTGATAAAAGTGGGTTTGGAGAGGTCATGACTTTAGTTAATGTTGATCCCACTATTTTGGAAGAGTGTCAACTTCGCATGCATGTGGATCGGGTTGAGAATATGTTATGTGATAGCTATATTGTTGAATTTTCTTATGATCCTACATGCAATTATTATGAGAGAGGAAAATATGGTTATAGAAATTTTGATGTTACTAAATTATCTCTCATTATGGTGAGATTGCTATTGTTTCTCTCTTCTTCCTTGCATATGCTAGATCTTGTTTGTCTTGCTAATTTGTTTGCCTATAAAATGCCTATGCATAGGAAGTATGTTAGACTTAGATGTGATTTTCACATGCTATATGATGCTCTCTTTGTGCTTCAATTCTTATCTTTCATGTGAGCATCATTGAATTCTCAAGCCTATCTTAATGGCTATAAAGAAAGCGCTTGTTGGGAGGCAACCCAATTTTATATTTTTTTGTTTTTGCTTCTATTTAGGAATAAATATTGCATCTAGCTTATGTTTAGATGTCGTTTTGTGTTTTAATTAGTGTTTGTGCCAAGTAGAACCTTTGGGAAGACTTGTGTGAAGTTTATATGATCTTGCTGTGAAAAATAGAATCGTTAGCGCTCACCAGATTTTACTGAGGTGTGCTATTTAGTTGATTCTTTTTGCAGATGATTAATAGACAAATTCCTCACGTTTACCAGTTTATTTCAATTTTTTTGGAGTTACAAAAGTATGCGAAAGTTACAGATTACTACAAACTGTTCTGTTTTTGACAGATTCTATTTTTCGTGTGTTGTTTGCTTATTTTGATGAATCTATGAGTAGTATGGGGGAGTATGAATCATATAGAAGTTGGAATACAGTAGGTTTAACACCAATATAAACAAAGAATCAGTTCATTACAGTACCTTTGAGTGGTGGTTTGTTTTCTTATACTAACGGAGCTCACGAGATTTTTGTCTATGTTTTGTGTTGTGAAGTTTTCAAGTTTTGAGTATTGCTTTGATGAACTATGGAACAAAGAGTGGCAAGAGCCTAAGCTTGGGGATACCCAAGGCACACGAAGGTAAAATTCAAGGACAACCAAAAGCCTAAGCTTGGGGATGCCCCAGGAAGGCATCCCCTCTTTCGTCTTCATCTATCGGTAACTATACTCGGAGCTATATTTTTATTCACCACATGATATGTTTTACTTGGAGCGTCATGTATCATTTGAGTCTTTGCTTGTTAGTTTGCCACAATTATCCTTGCTGGACACACCTTTTTGAGAGAGATAATTATGGCCTAGGAATTGTTAGAACACTCTACGTGCTTCACTTATATCTTCTGAGTTGAATAGTTTTTGCTCTAGTGCTTCACTTATATCTTTTAGAGCACGTTGATAATTATATTTTGTAGAAAATATTGATCTCTCATGCTTCACTTATATCCTTTTGAGAGTCTATTAAAATAGCATGGTAATGTGCTTTGGCTATAAAACTAGCCTTCACATGATAGGCATCCAAGATCGATGTAGTAAAAACATTCATACTAAGTGCATTGATTATGAAGAGAAGTTGGATGCTTGATAATTGTTTTGTGATATGAGGATAGTAATATTAGAGTCATGCTAGCGGAGTTATTATGAAATTGAGAAATACTTGTGTTAAAGTTAGTGATTCCCGTAGCATGCACGTATGGTGAACCGCTATGTGACGAAATTAAAGCATGAGGTATTTGTAGAGTGTCATCCTTTGTGTGGAGGTCGGGGGCGCGCGATGGTTAACTCCTACCAACCTCCCCCCTAGGAGCATGCGTTGATTGCTTTGTTTTGATGACTCGTAATTTTTTGGAATAAGTATATGAGTTCTTATGACTAATGTTGAGTCCATGGATTATACGCACTCTCACCCTTTCACCATTGCTAGCCTCTCTTGTACCGCGCAGCTTTCGCCGGTACCATACACCCACTATATACCTTCCTCAAAACCGCCACCATATATCTTCCTCAAAACAACCACCATACCTACCTATCATGGCATTTCCATAGCCATTCCAAGATATATTGCCATGCAACTTTCCACCATTCCGTTCATATGACACGCTTGATATTGTCATATTGTCATGCATGATCATGTAGTTGACATCATATTTGTGGCAAAGCCACCATGCATAACTTTTCATACATGTCACTCTTGATTCATTGCACATCCCGGTACACCGCCGGTGGCATTCATATAGAGTCATACTTTGTTCTAGTATCGAGTTGTAATTCAATATAAGTGTGATGATCATCATTATTAGAGCATTGTCCCATGTGAGGAAAGGCCGAACAAAAGAAAAGGCCCCTCCAAACAAACAAACAAAAGAAAAAAAGAAAAAAAGGGACAATTGCTACTATCCTTTTCCACACTTGTGCTTCAAAGTAGCACCATGTTCTTCATGATAGAGAGTCTCATGTTTAGTCACTTTCATATACTAGTGGGAACTTTCATTATAGAACTTGGCTTGTATATTCCAACGATGGGCTTCCACAAATGCCCTAGGTCTTCGTGAGCAAGCAAGTTGGATGCACACCCACTTAGTTTTTTTGTTGAGCTTTCATACATATTTAGCTCTAGTGCATCCGTTGCATGGCAATCCCTACTCACTCACATTGATATCTATTGATGGGCATCTCCATAGCCCATTGATACGCCTAGTCGATGTGAGACTATCTCCCTCCTTTTTGTCTTCTCCACAACCACCATTCTATCCCACCCATAGTGCTATATCCATGGCTCATGCTCATGTATTGCGTGAAAGTTGAAAGGTTTGAAAGAATAGAGTATGAAAACAAGTGGTTGGCTGAAACCGACGTTGTGCATGATATGAATATTTTGTGTGAGCATAGCCAGACTATATGATTTTTAGGGATAACTTTCTTTAGCCATAGTATTTTGAGAAGACATGATTGCTTTGTTAGTATGCTTGAAGTATTATTATTTTTTATGTTAATATAGACTTTTGACTTTGAATCTTTTAGATCTGAACATTCATGCCAAAATTAAGAGAATTACATTGAAAACTATGTTGGTTAGCATTCCACATCAAAAATTCTATTTTTATCATTTACCTACTCGAGGACGAGCATGAATTAAGCTTGGGGATGCTTGATACGTCTCCAACATATCTATAATTTTTGCTTGTTCCATGCTAGTATCTATGATCTTTTGGATGTTTAATGGGCTTTGTTATACACTTTTATATTATTTTTGGGCCTAACCTATTAACCCAAAGGCCCAGTCCAGATTGCTTTTTTTTTGCCTATTTCAGGGTTTTACAGAAAAGGAATATCAAACGGAGTCCAAACAAAATGAAACTTCGGGAGAGATATTTTTGGAGCAAAATACGCATGGGAGACTTGAGAACCACGGAGTAGGGCACATGTGGCGTCCACGAGGGTGGGGGCGCGCCCCCCTATAGGGCGTGCCCCCTTCCTCGTGGGCCCCACGTCTGGCCCTCGATGCCCTCCTTCCTCCTACATATACCTACGTACCCCGAAACCATCAGAACAACCGAGAAAGCCCTAACCCTAGTTCCACCGCCTCAACCTTCTGTTCCCGTGAGATCCCGTCTTGGGGCCTGTTCCGGAGCTCCGCCGGAGGGGGGATCTACCACGGAGTTCTTCTACATCATCAACATCTCCTCACCATGAGTTGTGAGTAGTTTACCACAGACCTTCAGGTCCATAGCTAGTATCTAGATGGCTTCTTCTCTCTCCTTGGATCTCAATACCAAGTTCTCCTCGGTCTTCGTGGAGATCTATTCGATGTAATCTCTTTTTGCGGCGTGTTTGTCAAGATCCGATGAATTGTGGGTTTATAATCAAGATTATCTATGAGAAATATTTGGTTCTTTTCTGAACTCTTTATGTATGATTATAATATCCTTGCAAGTCTCTTTGAATTATTGGTTTGGTTTGGCCTACTAGATCTATAGTTCTTGCAATGGGAGAAGTGCTTGGCTTTGGGTTCAATCTTGCGATGTCCTTTTTCCAGGACAGTAGGGGCAACAAGGCACGTATTGTATTGTTGCCATCGAGGATAAAAATATGGGATTTATATCATGTTATTTGAGTTTATCCCTCTACATCATGTCACCTTGCTTAAGGCGTTACTCTATTCTTATGAACTTAATACTCTAGATGCATGCTGGATAGCGGTTGATGTGTGGAGTAGTAGTAGTAGATGCAGAATCGTTTTGGTCTACTTGTTTCGGACATGATGCCTATATATAATGATCATGCCTAGATATTCTCATAAGTATTCGCTTTTCTATCAATTGCTCGACAGTAATTTGTTTACCCGCCGTAGAATTCCGCTATCATGACAGAAGCCGCTAGAGAAAACTATGGCCACCGGGTCTATTCTCAACATATCAATCTACAAGCTACTTTACTTTTCCGCTTTTACTTTATGTTCTTATATCCAAAAATACCCAAAATATCAGACTATCATCTCTATCAGATCTCACTTTCGTAAGTGACCGTAAAGGGATTGACAACCCCTTATCGCGTTGGTTGCGAAGATTATTTGTTTGTGCAGGTGCGAGGGACTCGCGCGTGGTCTCCTACTGGATTGATACCTTGGTTCTCAAAAACTGAGGGAAATACTTATGCTACTGTGCCACATCACCCTTTCCTCTTCGAGGGAATACAACAGAAGCTCGAGAAGCACATGGCGCTTGAGCGCTGCGGATCAAGATAAGCATGTCAGCACCGATAGGCTGCAGCTCGCCGCACATCACGATCGATGGCGCGCCGCAGAGCAAGCTAGGCACGTCCGCGCCAATAGGCTATGGCTCGCTGCACGGCGAGACCGTTGGAGCGCCGCAGAGCGAGAGATGTGGCGCGCCACACAGCAAGAGCGGATCCATCAGGGCTTGCCTGTTGTCGACACGGTTTGACAGCTGGGTACACATCCCGTCAGTACCCCCATTCCTCGCCATGAGTGGGCAGAGGCCCTCAGCGCCGTTCTGGCACCAGAGGCCGGCCGTGCCGTACTTGCACTGGATGACCGCCGTGCCGTTCGCATGGGTGGCGTCGTTCGCCTTGTCCATGGCCCGCTGGATGCCAACGCGCTGGTCCGTAGGCTCGACCGCCTCATTGGCCCAGGTATCCACCTGGGCGTAGTAGTGGAACATGGCCGTCGCATCATCGAGCTGGTGATCTCTGATGACATAGGCAACTTGGAGCTCGAGATCATGCTCCAGATGTACCCCGAGTGTGTCGATCTCTTGGACGAACGCCTGCACGAGTTCAGGCAGAGCCAAGAGCTACCGTAGGCAACAACTGCTGGTCATGGTCTCATGGATGCGTTTTATTTTGTTGAGTCATTTCAATGTGGATAACTATGTATTAACAGCAATCATAGTATTGCTCTTTTAATTGCTCTGTTTCAATGTGTGTACTCTGTTTTTCGTTCTTATATGTTCTGTTTCAATGTGTGTATATACGCATTCCATTCTGTATATGTGGATGATAACAGCTAGATTCAAATTAGCATACAAAAATAGATAGAAAATGGAATTCATAATATATATATATATATATATTAATTGTTCATTAGTTCATTACATAATATATATAATATCATCACACATACGTGATGATACTTAACTACTAGGTACAATGCATAAAATTGAAAACAAACAATACTAAAACTAATAATCACTCCTGATGCGCGGTGTCATCCCAGCACGGAGGCAGTACTCTGCCTCTTCCGCCTCGCAGCGCTTGACATACTGATCCGCCTCTTGCTGGCGAACGAGCGCGGACGATCTTGCCATTTTGTTGGGTGCCAACCGGAGCTCCTCGTCGGTGGCACGTTGTAGCTTATCGGCCCGCCTCCACGCAGCGATGAGTCGCCTAGTGCCTTTGGCCTTCCTCGCGAAGTACCCATCTTCGTACACCTTCTCCACATGATGACATGCCCGCCCCCAATGCCCCACCTTCTCCTTTTTCCAGGCGGCATCACAGGCTTCATAGGCCGCCTGGTACCTGGCTTTCTCCTCCGCCATCTCCTTCTTGAATGCCACTTGCTTGGCTTTCTCAGCCGGTGACAGTGACTTCCACAGACAAATATTGTACTGGCCCCAAGACCAATCAAAAGTTGGGGGTCCGGTGCAACCTCGTCCGGCGGCACGTAGGGGTCCTCCTCGTCGCTGCTCATCGCATGAGCGTCCTCGGGAGGCGGCGACTCCTCGTCAACGGTGGGCAAATCGGCGGGGCCATGGCAGAGCTTTGAGAGAGAGAGAGAGAGAGAGAGAGAGAGAGAGAGAGAGAGAGAGAGAGAGAGAGAGAGAGGGGACGAGCGAGGAGAGGATGTAGATGAGAATGCAGGCGGACGATGTGAGCAAGGTAGTATTTATTGGCGGCCGGAATCTAGATCGACAGGAACAATACACACGCCTGTCGCCGAAATTTACGATGACTGTAGTTTGAATTACACACGATTGTCGCATTAGAATCCGTGTGTGAACATAATAGCTGACGGTTTCCAATACAGAACCGTGTCTGATTAATAACACCTGCCATTCACCTTCCAAACCTCGAGGCGCGAAATCGAGTGCCTATCGTGTGGGGCCCAGTTATCTTGCCAGATATTTACATTTTCTTTTTTAAACACCATATATTTACATGGTCTGAAGGATTTTTAACTCGCACACAAGTACACAAAAATATGATTTTTCAAACCGTTATGGTTATCCGTTGCATGTAGATGTAGTTCAAATTTGAATTACGGTCACTAAATGGCTAGAAAATCACTTAAATGCCTTTATAAGGTCAGATGAAGTCAGAAAGGGTTGAAAATTGATGATGTGGCTTTGAATGGTGCATTTTGAACACACAAAAAGTCTGGAGTTCAAATAAGTTTTAAAAAATGAAATATCTTTGTAACAGATGTGTTTTCGTATGAAACCCTGATACTTCGAAAGAGATTGTCAATTTTACACGAAGTGCATCCAGTTTTTACCGTAACCCTCTCAACTTTTTAGCATATGCTATGTCGGTGAATGATACCATGCCAACTTTCAACCTTTTCAGAGTTCATTTGTAAATCTTTTCAATTTCAGGGTCATTTCACTTAAAAAAAATCAATAAATGCATGCCAAATACCAAATGAAGTCAGAAAGGGTTGAAAATTGATGATGTGGCTTTGAAAGGTGCATTTTGAACACACAAAAAGTCTGGAGTTCAAATAAATGAAATCCCTTTGTAACAGATGAGTTTTCGTCCGAAACCCTAATACTTCGAAAGAAATTGTCCATTTTGTACACGAAGTGCATCCAATTTTGCTGTAACCCTCTCAACTTATTAGCATGTGCTATGTGGGTGAAATGATGATACCATGCCAAGTTTCAACCTTTTCAGAGTTCATTTGTAGTTCTTTTCAATTTCAGGGTCATTTAGCTTAAAAAATCAGCAAATACATGAAAAATATCAAATGAAGTCATAAAGGGTTGAAAAGTGACGATGTGGCTCTGAATGGTGCATTTTGAACACAAAAAAAGTCTAGAGTTGAAATAAGTTGAAAAATGAAATCCCTTTGTAACAGATGAGTTTTGGTACGAAACCCCAATACTTCAAAAGAGATTGTCCATTGTGTACATGAAGTGCATCCCGTTTTTGTCGTAACCCTCTCAACTTTTTAGCACATGCTATGTGGGTGAAATGATGATATCATGCCAACTTTCAACCTTTTCGGAGTTCATTTGTAATGCTTTTCAATTTCGGGGTGATTTAGCTCGAAAAATAGTAAATGCATGAAAAATACCAAATGAAGTCAGAAAGGGTTGAAAATTGATGATGTAGTTCTGAATGGTGCATTTTGAACACACAAAAATTCTGGAGTTCAAATAAGTTCAAATAAATGAAATCCCTTTGTAACAGATGAGTTTTCGTCCGAAACCCTGATACTTCGAAAGAGATTGTCCATTTTGTACATGAAGTGCGTCCAGTTTTTGCCGTAACCCTCTCAACTTTTTAGCTTATGCTATGTGGGTGAAATGATGATACCATGGCAACTTTCAACCTTTTCAGAGTTCATTTGTCATGCTTTTCAATTTCAGGGTAATTTAGCTGGAAAAAAAATCAGTAAATGCATGAAAAATACCAAATGAAGTCAAAAAGGGTTGAAAATTGATGACGTGGATTTGAATGGTGCATTTTGAACACAAAAAAGTCTGAAGTTTAAATAAGTTCAAAAAAATGAAATCCCTTTGTAACAGATGAGTATTCGTCCGAAACCCTGATACTTCGAAAGAGATTGTCCATTTTGTACACGAAGTGCATCCAGTTTTTGCCATAACCCTCTCATCTTTTTAGCATGTGCTATGTGGGTGAAATGATGATACCATGCCAAATTTCAACCTTTTCAAAGTTCATTTTTCATGCTTTTCAATTTTAGGGTAATTTAGCTGAAAAAATCAGTAAATGCATGAAAATACCAAATGAAGTAAAAAAATGGTTGAAAGATGTGGCTTTTAATGGTGCATTTTCAACACACAAAAAGTTTGGGTTCAGATAAGTTCAAAAAAATGAAATCCCTTTGTAACGGATGAGTTTTTGTCCGAAACCCTGCTACGTCGAAAGAGATTGTCCATTTTATACACGAAGTTCATCCAGTTTTTACTGTAAACCTCTCAACATTTTAGCATTTGCTATGTGGGTGAAATGATGATACCATGCCAACGTTCAACCTTTTCAGACTTCATTTGTAGTGGTTTTCAATTTCAGGGTCATTCAGCTTTAAAAATTCAGTAAATGCATGAACAATACCAAATGAAGTCAGAAAGGGTTGAAAATTGATGATGTGGCTTTGAATGGTATATTTTGAACACACAAAAAGTTTGGAGCTCAAATAAGTTCAAATAAATGAAATCCCTTTGTAACAGATGAGTTTTCGTCTCAAACCCTAATCGCAAACGATGGTGTAAAAGAACGGTCAAAAAAGGTGCAAAATGTTTGCAATGACGGATGCATAAAAAGGGGTAAGATTTTAATGAAAAATATCTACAACATCGCACACAGTTGTTTTTTAGGAACCGTTTGCGATGAAAATATCTGGGTGATGAGGAGATCACTAACAAGGTTACACCCACAGCCCCAACTGATACATATACAGGACCAATTGCTAGAGCTCGCGCACGCCAATTAAATTACCAGGTACTATCATTTCTTGGTAATGATTCTAATCTTCATGAGAATATTATGCTGCCTAAATTGGATACATTTGTCTTGCTTACAAATGAAGGGCCTAGCTTGGACAAGAAGGATGAACATTGGAGCAAGATCAAGCATGGAGATTATGGCATGCGCAAGGGGAACAAGAACGGAGTTACAAGTGATGATTTCAGGACTTTGAAGCCACCATAATGAGTGTGTGAAGCCTTGGACGAAATATACAAGATGCCACTTTATAAATTTCGTCTAGAGGCTATTCTAGGTGCTGCGTCACCATATTATTGGGCCAGGCCCATGTATTTTCGAAATACTTAAGTATAGGTTGTATTTAGAGTCCGTATGTGTGGGGAAACAAGAGTTAGGGTTGGTTTTGGACCCCTCCTCCAAGGGCCACGAAATTCCCCCCTCTTCCTCCATATATACAGCCCTTAGGGCATCGTTTAGACTTTGGGTTTTTGTGACGCCCGGGTAATCAAGCTACAGTAACCCTTTGGTAATGATGCCACGTCACCACAATTAAAGTTGCTAAACTCGCGTTAGTTCGAAGCTAATTCAAAAATCCAAATTCAAAAACAATTCAAACAATTAAAGTTTTCAAAAGTCAAAACTAAAATGTTCTTAATGTGACAAATAAATCATGGATGATGTTTGTGGAGAAACAACATCTTTATACGATAATTAAATACCCTAAAGTGATAAAACAATAGCTAAAACAATTAAATAAATGCCTTTTGAATTTTATAGAAAAAACTAAATTATTTGTTCAAGGTTAAAACTTTTGTGGCAGTAGTTGGAATTGCAAGTCTATTTTAAGTGTGGTTCCTACTTTGTATAAAACTTTAAAACTATTAAAGAAAGTAAAATAAAAACAGAAAAGTAATAAGAAAAGGAGAAAATAACAATAGAACAAAAAAAA
>LR738710.1:341838283-341863571 GCA_902687465.1 Secale cereale | reverse complement strand
CCTGCCTCGTTCTGGATCGGGGTCAGTCCCGACCCCGCCGCCGCCGTTCCTGCCCTCAACAACGGCGTCTGCGCCGCCCCGCTGCCGACGCCTCGCCTCCTCCCCGGAGCCCCCCCGGCTCGCCGACGCTCCCGTCGCCCATCGCGGCACATCACCGACCGCCCCGCTGCTCGACGTCGCCGGCACCCCCGTCGCCAGACTGCGCCATCTCGTCCGCTTCCCCGTCGGCCTGCATCGGGCCTCGCCGCCGCCGGCCACCCCTACTCTGCCTCCCCTGTGAGCCTCGTTCCGCCCTCCTCTCTCTCTCGTCGCCAATCGCGACCGCCGCGCATCTCAACTGGCCCGCCGCACCGCCCTGCCTCCCCCTTGACCTCGCCTTGGCCCAGCTCGCCGCGACACCGCAGCTGCAGTTGCCGCGCGGCCGCGCGCCATCACCGTCCCGGCAAGCCGGCGCCCTCCGCCCTCCGCACACACCGCAGCCTGCAGCTGCAGCTACCCCCCCGGCGTGCCCCCTCCACTCCGGCGACCGGCCGCAACGCCGCGGCCTCGCTCTGCCGTGGCCTCACCGCTGCCACTCCGGCGCCGCGGCGGCGCCCGTTCACGCCCGTGGCTTCGCCCGGGTCGGGCGCATACTTGCCCGCTAGCAACCGCCGCCCGCTAAGGCCCTGTGCCAATGGCACAGGGGCCCCACCCCTAGAACGTTAATAAAAATGTAAAAAAAAAATATAAATGGATAAATAGATATAAATAATTAATAATATTAATTAATTAATTAACTAGATAATTAATCTAATTAATCATGTCTTTAATTAACCTAATGGATAATTAACTAAATTAAATAATGTTAAGATTAAACTAATTAATTGTGATTAATCTAATTAACTTTAATTAGTTAAACTAATCAGGTTTAGTTAATTAAATATAGAACTAATTATGCTGTGTCACTGACCAGTGGGACCCACTGGTCAGGTTGACCAGTCAACCATGCTGACATCAGCGTGATGTCGTGCTGATGTCATAAACCCTTTTTCGAATTAATTAAATTAATATTAAATTCCAGAAATTAATAAAAACTTTAGAAAATCATATCTTTTAAACCGTAACTCGGATGAAAATACTTTGTACATGAAAGTTGCTCAGAACGACGAGACGAATCCGAATACGCGATCCGTTCGTCCACCACACATCCCTAACATACCGAACCCGCAACTTTCCCCCTCCGTTTCATCCGCCCGAAAACACGAAACACCGGGAATACTTTCCCGGATGTTTCCCTCCTTCGTCGGTAACACCTCCTACCGCGTTAGGTCACACGTAGCACCGCCTTTTGCCATGTTATGCTTTGTGTGCTATTGTTTGCTCTGTTATTTATTTGTTTCCCCTTCGTTGCTTATTTTCGGTAGACTCCGATACTGTGATAGACCCCGAGACATTGATGCTTCGGTGTTCGACTACGGCTACGCTTCCGAAGATTCCTTTCGTCTGCCGAGCTTCCAGGCAAGCCCCCCCTTTGATCACCAGATATCGCCTATTCTTCTCTCTACTGCTTGCATTAGAGTAGTGTAGCATGTTACTGCTTTCGATACTCCTATTCTGCTGCATAGCCTGTCATTGTTGCTACCACTCTTGATACTTCACCTGCAATCCTAAATGCTTAGTATAGGATGCTAGTATTCCATCAGTGGCCCTACACCCTTGTCCGTCTGCCCTGCTATTCTATCGGGCCGTGATCACTTGGGGGTGATCACGGGTATATACTACATACATTTTACATGACACATGATGATGGTTCGGAGATGGGGGCTGAAGGGGCAGGTGGTTCCACACAGGTAGTGGTGGGCCTGGGTTCCCGACAGCCCCCTGTTGGTTACTTTGTGGCGGAGCGACAGGGCAGGTTGCGACTACCTAGGAGACAGGTGGGCCTGGCCCTGGTCGTTGTCCGCGGTTATTTCATAATAACACGTTTACGGGATCTTGGTATTTGATCTGAGTCTGGCCATTTGGTCTATACGCACTAACCAGCTACGTGGGAATAGTTATGGGTACTCGACGTCGTGGTATCAGCCGAAGCCTTCTTGACGTCAGCGGTTTAGCGGCGCGCGCCGGATTGGACTGGAAGCCTGCTCTGGTATTAGGAGAGGCTAGGTCTGCTTACCGGCCGCCCTCGCAACGTGCAGGTGTGCATTGGGCGATGGGCCCAGACCCCTGTGTGCTTAGGACTTAGACCGACGTGCTGACCTCTCTGCTGTGCTTAGGTAGGGCTGCGACGTGTTGATCTTCCGAGGCCGGGCATGGCCCTGGAAAGTGTGTCCGGCCAAATGGGATCAAGCGTGCTGGGTTATGTGGTGCACCCCTGCAGGGAAGTTAATCTATTCGAATAGCCGTGTCCCTCGGTAAAAGGACGACCCGGAGTTGTACTCGGACCTCATGACAACTAGAACTGGATACTTAATAAAACACACCCAGACAAGTTCCAGATATAACTCGGTGGTTGCTCTCTCACAGGGTGGTGTGCGGGAGGATCGCCGGGTAGGTTTATGCTATATGATGTTACTTGGTGAACTTACCATCTATTTCCCTTCTACTGCTTCAAGACGGAGGCTGCGAGACGCGAGAATACTTGTTACTTCCATATATTCTCTTCTACTGCTGCAAGATGGAGGTGGCCAGAAGTGTAGTCTTCGTTTGGATTAGCTATCCCCCTCCTATTCCCGCTTGCTGCAGTTCAGTCCACCGATATTACCCATATCATTGATACCGTTGCATATGTAGTGTAGATCCTTGCTTGCGAGTACTTTGGATGAGTACTCACGGTTGCTTTTCTTCCCCCTTTTCCCCTCTTGTTCCTTCTTCTCGGATGATGCAACCAGATTGATGGAGACCAGGAGCCAGAAGATCCCGAGGATGTTTCTACGTGGAGTTCGGCTTCGAGGAGTAGTTAGGAGGTCCCAGGCAGGAGGCCTTGCCTCTTCGATTGTTGTTACTTTTGTGCTAGCCTTCTTAAGGCAAACTTGTTTAACTTATGTCTGTACTCAGATATCTTTGCTTCCGCTGACTCTTGTGTTTTCAAGCTTATGTATTCGAGCCCTCGAGGCCCCTGGCTTGTAATATAAAGCTTGTATTATTTAATTTGTGTCTAGAGTTGTGTTGTGATATCTTCCAGTGAGTCCTTGATCTTGGTCGTACACATTTGCGTGCATGATTAGTGTACGGTCAAATCGGGGGCGTCACAGTTTTGTTTAGACTAAAAGTTCGCCATAGTTGCAACTTCGCGTACTTCGTTTGTGTTCAACGACCAAAGAAAGGCGTCACAAAACCCCACCTTGATCAATAAAGCTTTCCTGTTATATTCGCAATATCCAGATTGCAATCTTAGTTTCTTGCTTGTTCTTCATTTGCCTGCAGGAAACAGACCTTCGTGGTCAGGTTGATCGTGCTCTGGTGTGGTCAATAACCTCTCGGAGTTGGTTTAGCGATTGCTAAGGCGCGACGTCCTCGCACGTTCGTAGTCGGATCATCAAAGTCGACTTCCTCCAAAACGATAGCCACCATCTCATGGAAAGACGGGACACCTTTGCCTCTATCAAGTGGTATCAGATTTCCAGGTTGCTCGGTGAGAGTTTACAGTTTTTCATAGTTTAGATCGAGTGTGTTCTTCATACCTATAGTCCACGAAAAAGCCAAAAAAAATTAGGGTTAGGTCATCCCATCCAAACCAATCTGAGCCTTTGCATAACCTTTTCTGTATTTGCTTTGTTGAATTTGTGGTTGCATCGTCGTGTCAAGTTGCTGGTCTTAGCGTCTAGTCCTTTAGAGTTTCGAGTTCTGTTCACAGGTTGTCACGTCGCCGTTGCCATATATCACCACCACATCATCATCATCGCTGCTGCCATATACCACCACCGCACCAACTTCATCACCGCTACCATATACCATCACCACATATTCACCGCCAATCCGAATCCATATAGGCCACCACATATCCGCTGCCATCACGCCAATCCGAGTCCACCTGCAACATATATCCGCCACCAGTCCAAGTTCAACCAGATTCATCTCCGCCACCAGTCCGAGTTCCACCAGATTCATCTCCGCCAACAGTCATATTCCGAGTCCAGTATTTTGTTACTTTGTTTTGGATTTCCAGATCACGCCATACTCCGAGTCGTGACAGAGAAGGACTCTCAAACATCCGTGCTACCCGCAGTAGAAAAATAGTTCCAAACTCAAAAAAAAATAGTTCCAAATTCTGGCTAGGCAGTTTTTAGACCATTTGTAGACTTTTTCGGAAAAAAATGTTGCGGAGCAAAAAGAAAGATGAAAAAAAGTGCAAAAAAAGAGAAAAAAATTCAGAGTGTCCTCCTGCCTTGTTTACGTGCCGCGCCGTGATTTTTTAGTGTTCTAGGCTCGCGTCTCTAGCACGGTCTAGCCTAGGACCAGCACAGTACCGTCGTTGAGCATTTATTCAACTTTGCATCTCTGAATTGATTATTGCTGACCCTTTTTGCTACCATATTATAAGCCTTCCCAGCTCCACATACATCTACATCGTGCGTTTGACTCTCCCTGGTAATCGCTCTATCCAAGCTTTGAGAGTTTTGACAACATTGGTTGCCGATCACCGCCTGCTGCTGGGTAAGAACTGGTAAGAATTTGAGATTTGCTTGACGGATTTCTGACACCCGCCACCACCACCACTTGTTAGTAGTCTGTAGGATCATATTCTTATGTGTTTCTATTTGCTGCTAACCATGCCAGGATCGCAAGCCGACGAGACTGACTAGGAGAACTTGACGAACAAGGAGCTTCATGATAAGCTTCAGCAAATGATGAGTAGACAGGTGCAAGATGTGCTAAACAGATTTGAAGAGGCCATGGAGAGGATAGATGGCATGGAGAAGACGTTTGAAACAAAGCTCGATAACAAGTTTGCTGAATTTCTTTAACGTTTTCTACCACCACTGGCCGCTGCAGCTCTCGCACCTCTACAACAACAACAATAACAACACCGCCTTCCAAATCAAGTGGGGCGAGCACAGCGCGTTCCCCTTGAGCCTGGTCAAACTTCTGGTGCCGCCGTTGATGCTTCTGTAGCTCCTGCTGCTACTACAGAGGTGGAGGACCATTACGAGGATGAGGTTGACAAAAATCAGAACTACGTGCAACCACCAGCACCACCACCATCAGGTCGTCCTCATGCATATCATCGCAACGGTAGGGCTGCACCACCACCTGAGGTACATGACCATCTTCCTAAACTGAAATTGAATATTCCCCCATTTGAGGGTAGATATGTTCTTGATATATATCTTACTTGGGAGTTAGAAACTGAACAACGTTTTACATGTTTACAATATCCCGAGGAGAGACGTGTTCCTGCTGCTGTTTGTGAGTTCACTAGTTTTGCATGTGTTTGGTGGTCTGAACATTGTAGATTATATCCTATTCCAGCTACTTGGGCTGCTTTGAAAACTGCTATGCGTACTCGTTGGGTTCCACCATATTATCAACGTGAATTACTTCAAAGATTGCAGCGCTTAAGACAAGGAAAAATTCTATAGAAAAATATTATCAGGAATTACAAACTGGCATGATTAGATGTGGTATTGTTGAGGAGAATGAAGCTATGCTTGCACGTTTTATGGGTGGATTAAATAGAGAGATTCAGACCATTCTAGAGTATAAGGATTATAATAATATCACTCGTTTATTCCATCTTGCTTGTAAAGCTGAACGTGAAGTGCAGGATCGACAGGCATTGGCGCGGACTAACTTTTCTGCAGGTCGACCTTCATCATGGACACCGCGTGCATCCTCTACTTCCACACATTCTACTGCACCGACACCTCCATCAGCTGTTACCTCCAGCCGTGATACAAGGAAGCAGGCACAACCACCATTATCTGCCAAGAGCACACCTATCGAGCCTGCACAGAGTTCTTCTTCTTCCATGGCATCAACAGGGCACACCAGTGATATTATTTGTCGTCGTTGTAAGGGAAGAGGATATTTTGCGAGAGAATGCAAATCTCAGCGTGTGATGATTGCTACTGAGGATGGTGGGTATGAGTCCGCTAGTGACTATGATGAGGAGACCTTGGCTCTTATTACACGTGAAGAACATGGTGGAGACAATTCTGATCATGAGACGCAATACATGGCTCCTGAAGATGCTCACAGGTATGAATATTTAGTTGCTCAACATGTTTTGAGTGTTCAGGTTACACAAGCTGAGCAAAATCAGAGGCATAATTTGTTCCATACAAAGGGAGTTGTGAAGGAACGTTCTGTTCGCGTGATCATAGATGGAGGGAGTTGCAACAACTTGGCTAGCATGGAGATGGTGGAGAAGCTATCTCTCACCACAAGACCACATCCACATCCTTACTACATCCAATGGTTCAACAGCAGCGGCAAGGTTAAGGTAACATGTACTGTTCGTGTGCATTTTAGTATCTCTACATATGTTGATTATGTTGATTGTGATGTGGTAACTATGCAAGCATGTTCCTTATTACTTGGTAGACCATGGCAATTTGATAAAAATTCTGTACACCATGGTAGAAACAATCAGTATACTCTTGTTCATAAGGATAAAAATATTACTTTGCTTCCTATGACTCATGATTCCATTTTGAAAGATGATATTAATAGAGCTAATAAAACAAAACAGGAGAAAAATAAGAGTGAAAATCAGATTGTGGCAAAAGAATTTGAGCAACAAATGAATCCTAATAATAAACCATCTATTGTTGCTTCTGAAATTAAATTGAAAAGTGCATGTTTACTTGCCACCAAATGTGATATTGATGAGCTAGATTTTAGCAAATCTGTTTGCTATGCTTTTGTGTGCAAAGAGGCATTATTTTCATTCGAGGACGTGCCTTCCTCTTTGCCCCCTGCTGTCAATAACATTTTGCAGGAGTTCGCTGATTTCTTTCCACAAGACGTGCCACCAGGATTACCACCTATTCGAGGGATTGAGCATCAAATTGACTTAATTCCCGATGCATCGCTACCCAACCGTGCACCATACCGTACCAATCCAGAGGAGACGAAGGAGATTATGCGTTAAGTACAAGAGCTACTCGATGAAGGTTATAGATGCGAATCTCTTAGACCTTGTGATGTTCCTATTATACTAGTGCCTAAAAAGGATGGTACGTCGCGTATGTGTGTTGATTGTAGAGGCATTAATAATATTACTATTCGTTATCGCCATCCTATGCCTAGGCTAGATGATATGCTTGATGAATTGAGTGGCTCTACAATATTCTCCAAAGTTGATTTGCATAGTGGATACCATCAAATTCGTATGAAATTGGGAGATGAATGGAAAACAACATTTAAAACTAAGTTTGGATTATATGAGTGGTTAGTCATGCCTTTTGGGTTAACTAATGCACCTAGTACTTTCATGAGATTAATGAATGAAGTTTTACGTGCTTTCATTGGACGATTTGTGGTAGTTTACTTTGATGATATATTGATTTATAACAGATCTTTGGAGGAACATTTGGAACATTTACGTGATGTTTGTATTGCTCTACGTGATGCACGTTTGTTTGGTAACCTTGGAAAGTGCACTTTTTGCACCGGCCGAGTATCTTTTCTTGGCTATGTTGTTACTCCACAGGGAATTGAGGTTGATAAAGCCAAGATTGAAGCTATTGAGAGTTGGCCGCAGCCCAAAACGGTCACACACATGAGGAGTTTCCTTGGCCTCGCTGGATTCTATAGGAGTTTTTGTGAGAGATTTCAGTACCATTGCTGCACCTCTCCATGAGCTTACAAAGAAGGATGTGCCTTTTGTTTGGGGTACTGCACAGGAAGAAGCATTCACGGTATTGAAAGATAAGTTGACACATGCTCCTTTACTCCAACTTCCTAATTTTAATAAAACTTTTGAGCTTGAATGTGATGCTAGTGGAATTGGGTTTGGAGGTGTGTTATTACAAGATGGTAAACCTGTTGCATACTTTTCTGAAAAATTGAGTGGGACTAGTCTGAATTATGCTACTTATGATAAGGAATTATATGGTCTTGTTCGGACTTTGGAAACATGGCAACATTATTTATGGCCCAAAGAATTTGTTATACATTCTGATCATGAATCTTTGAAGCACATTAAAAGTCAATCAAAACTGAACCGTAGACATGCTAAATGGGTTGAATTCATAGAGACTTTCCCTTATGTTATTAAACACAAGAAGGAAAAAGAAAATGTTATTGTTGATGCATTGTCTCATCGCTATACTATGCTTTCACAACTTGACTTTAAAATATTTGGTTTGGGGACCATCAAAGATCAATATGTGCATGATGCTGAATTTAAAGATGTATTGCAGAATTGCAAAGAAGGGAGAACATGGAACAAGTTCGTCATTACTGACGGATTTGTGTTTCGTGCTAACAAGCTATGCATTCCAGCTAGCTCTGTTCGTCTTTTGTTGTTGCAGGAGGCGCATGGAGGAGGATTAATGGGACACTTTGGCGTGAAGAAGACGGAGGACGTACTTGCTACACATTTCTTTTGGCCAAAGATGAAATGGGACGTTGAGCGTTTTGTTGCTCGTTGCACTACATGTCAAAAAGCTAAGTCACGACTCAATCCTCATGGTTTATATATGCCTTTGCCTGTCCCTAGTGTTCCTTGGGAAGATATATCTATGGACTTTGTTTTGGGTTTACCTCGAACAAACAAGGGGAGGGGTAGCATATTTGTTGTCGTGGATAGGTTCTCGAAGATGGCACACTTTATACCATGTCATAAAAGCGATGATGCTGCTAATGTTGCTGATTTGTTCTTTCGTGAAATTATTCGCTTGCATGGTGTGCGAAATACTATTGTTTCAGATCATGATACTAAATTTCTTAGCCACTTTTGGAGATGTTTGGGGATTAAACTGCTTTTTAGTACTACTTGTCACCCCCAAACTGATGGACAAACTAAAGTAGTCAATAGAACTTTGTCTACTATGCTTAGGGCTGTTTTGAAGAATAACAATAAAATGTGGGAAGAACGCTTACCTCTTATTGAATTTGCTTATAATCGTTCGTTGCATTCTACTACTACTAAGATGTGCCCTTTTGAAATTGTCTATGGTTTCCTACCTCGTGCACCTATTGATTTGTTGCCTCTTCCATCTTCGGAGAAGGTTAATTTTGATGCTAAACAACGTGCTGAATTGATCTTAGAAATACATGAGTTAACTAAGGAAAATATTGAGCGCATGAATGCTAAATATGAACTTGTTGGAGATAAGGGTAGAAAACGTGTTGTCTTTGCACCTGGAGATCTTGTTTGGTTACATTTGCGTAAGGATAGGTTTCCTAATTTGCGCAAGTCAAAGCTATTGCCACGTGCTGATGGTCCTTTCAAGGTGTTAGAGAAAATAAATGATAATGCATATAAACTTGAGCTTCCTGCAGCTTTTGGGGTTAGTCCCACATTTAACATTGCAAATTTGAAGCCTTACTTGGGTGAGGAATATGAGCTTCCGTCGAGGATGACTTCAATTCAAGAAGGGGAGGATGATGAGGACATCACTAACAAGGTTACACCCATAGCCCCAACTGATACATATACAGGACCAATTAGTAGAGCTCGCGCACGCAATTTAAATTACCAAGTACTATCGTTTCTTGTTAATGATTCTAATGTTCATGAGAATATGATGCTGTCTAAATTGGATACATTTGTCTTGCTTACAAATGAGGGGCCTAGCTTGGACAAGAAGGATGAACATTGGAGCAAGATCAAGCATGGAGATGATGGCATGCGCAAGGGGAACAAGAACAAAGTTACAAGTGATGATTTCAGGACTTTGAAGCCACCATAATGAGTGTGTGAAGCCTTGGACGAAATATACAAGATGCCACTTTATAAATTTTGTCTAGAGGCTATTCTAGGTGCTGCGTCACCTTATTATTGGGCCAGGCCCATGTATTTTCAAAATACTTAAGTATAGGCTGTTTTTAGAGTCCGTATGTGTGGGGAAACAAGAATTAGGGTCGGTTTCGGACCCCTCCTCCAAGGGCCACGAAATTCACCCCTCTTCCTCCATATATACAGCCCTTAGGGCGTCGTTTAGACTTTGGGTTTTGTTTAGATTAAAAGTTTGCCATAGCTGCAACTTCGCGTACTTCGTTTGTGTTCAACGACCAGAAAAAGGCATCACAGAACCCCACCTTCATCAATAAAGCTTTCCTCTTATATTCGCAATATCCAGATTGCAATCTTAGTTTCTTGCTTGTTCTTCGTTTGCCTGCAGGAAACAGACCTTCGTAGTCAGGTGGATCGTGCTCCGGTGTGGTCAATAACCTCTCGGAGTTGGTTTAGCGATTGCTAAGGCGCGACGTCCTCGCACGTTCGTAGTCGGATCATCAAAGTCGACTTCCTCCAAAACTATAGCCACCATCTCATCGAAAGATGGGACACCTTTGCCTCTATCACTGGGTCTATTTAAGTCTCCCTTCTTAAGCTTCGCCGGCTCATTTGCTCCAGTGCCGGCAACCGTCGAATCCACGAATCTCGATGCCCATTCACGCACCCCCTTCTTGAAAAGATGACGTCGTGGAAACGCTTCGTGAAGGCCCGTACGATGCCCCCCCCTGAGCGTCCCCGCCTGCACCGAGAGCACGGCCGCCTACACCGAGAGTGCCGCTGCATCTTCAGTGCGGCCGCTTCCGCCGAGAGGGCGTGTGCGGCAGCCGATAGGGCAGCTGCAGCAGTCGAGACGGGTGTAGCTGCTGCTGCACCGGCGGTTGCAAACGCCGAGAGTGCTCGAGCTGCCGTCTGTGCCGCCGATGTCGCCCTGGCCCAGGTCGAGGCTATCCATGCCAAGATCGAGGATGGACAAGCCAAGATATTCCAGGCCACCTCGGACTCCAGCATGCAACCCACATACGAAAAGGCGGCGGTGGCCATGGAGCACCTGCTTCCTCATGAGGTCGCCGAGCGGGAGCTGGAAATGCAGGAGGTGGCAGAGATTTAGGAGCGCCAGGAGGAGGAGTTGCGCGTGGCCGAGGTTGAGGTACGGAAGAGTCTGTCCATCGAGGAATCGGCGGTGGAGTACCAACGCAAACTCTGGCACAGCCATTACTATGAGTACTACAACATTCAGGGCAACGCCGAGGATGAGGACGAGGACGCGGTCGACTTCAGCAGGGGGACGCGGAGTCCACCAACGGCGGCATGTCGCCAAGACAAGTCGTCTCATCTCACACCAGCAATGCATAGGCCGGCGCGGCGGCGGATTTGTTAAAATTATGCGTACTTAGGCTTTGTTTTTAATGCTGGCCTTTTGCTAGAGCAATGTTTAGGTCAACTAGCTCTGTTTAATTACTAAAATTGCTCGATTTAGTAAGTGTGGTCTATCTGTTGTATGCTCTTTCGTGTGCCCAAATTAGCAAGCGATCTTAAATTATGCAATTACATACCCGGGGAAATTTCCACCAAAATTTGAATTATCAAATTCATCCCATGCGTGTAAAGCTAAAGAATCGTTTGTGATGCACACAACCGTTCAAAGTGAATGGTCCAGCGGCACCGCGCGCAAAGTTTCCCTCCACATTTCCAAATTTTTGGCCTACCGCCAAAATATCTACCCCCGCCCCCTCCCCCCTTCCCCACCCCCTTTTCTCCCTGACCACAAGTCACATTTCCCATGTTTCCTCCTTCCTTCCTTCGTAAGCTATAACAGGTTCCTCGCTCTTGTCGTCTCGCATCCTACCGCCGGGGTCGCCATGGTCTTCTTCCAAGACCTCTCCAGCGGTTCCACCTCCGGCGATGACTCCTTCACCACCCGGGTATGCCTCTCTTCTCTCTCTCGGGCTATGACTTGTAATGAAGGATTTTTACCCGGCGGTCGGTTTGAGTCATTTCTTCCTGTTGTACCTCCCTAGGACAAAGAGTGGCAACGAATAGAGCGGGGTGGCTGATGATCTATCTGCTCGTTGTCACCACCAATATACATGCGTGAAGCTATTTGTGTTTGAATTTGTGGATAGTGGGAGGAAGTTTCTAGCATGTGCAGAGAAGGTTAGACCCTCTTTCGTTGTTACAAATCATTTGATAGATGTGATTCAGACACTGCCACGGTCCCAACCAGTTCATACCACACCTTCAACCAAACACATCCTAAGACAGTGTCACAGTTTGTACCTAGTATCTTAAATTTTTGCCACCTCATCAGCGGTGCCATAAGAAAATTATTTGGCACTGCTTCAGCAGTTCGTGCAGCCAAATTTGGTCCATACATCCGAGAAGGCGAGAAGTAAAATACTAAATATTTACGGCACGAAGGAATTGGGCATCGGAGCAACTACGTGCTCCAGAGTCCGGGTCCCTGATTTTTTTTCCGCTGCATCGGCTCGCTAGTGCAGGGAACCAGTGTGAGATGTAGCAGCAGTTGTCTTTACACCACTTTTGGCGTACATAGTGGATGGCCTTAGTGCTATTAGTTCTATGTTACTAAATTTGTGCATGTACACACTTGTTAGTATCAATTTGCTTTCATCCAAACATTGTCGCTATGCTGTTGCGGTTATATTTACCTTCCTCACAAAATGTTCGATTTGTTAATTATTGTACATGAGTAAGAACTTGTATCATTGTTGTAGTTAATTATAGCTTCTAATGTTCTAGAATTTGGTTGTTTACTCAGTAGCAATTAAT
This sequence comes from Secale cereale, assembly GCA_902687465.1. Taxonomy (NCBI): domain Eukaryota; kingdom Viridiplantae; phylum Streptophyta; class Magnoliopsida; order Poales; family Poaceae; genus Secale; species Secale cereale. Next base: position 341,850,892 of record LR738710.1, on the reverse strand, counting down.
TCGGGTGAACAGACGGATGATCCGGGTGGGTCAAACCGTGCGGGATGAACTCGGGGAAGAGGTGGAAAAAGATTTTTTTTCTCGGATTTTCAGTGGTTTTTGAGCGGATTTGAGGGTGGGGGAGGTGGGGAAAAAGGTAATCCTCTTGTCACACAACTCAACCACGGATCACAATCAACAAAATCTCATCAAAACACACAAATCACAAAAAAAATGTGGGGCTATTTTTGTGGGGATTTTCGAATTTGGACGAAAAACAACAAAAACAAGCTAGAAGACAAGGTGTGGGGCTCCAAATTCGTGATCAAACAAAGCTCATGATACCATAGATGATGTAGGGTGGAACCCTACGTGGCCGATCTTTCACGAAAAGGAGGGATCCCGAGGAAGAACACAAGGGGCACGAGGAAAAACGCAACAGAGACAAGGAGAAAACACTCAAATCAACAAACTTAGGTCACACAAATGCTAGATCCGGGTACACAAAATGTGATACACGATACACGATCAACTAAGGACGATACAAGTAGCGGTTGTCATCTCCGTGAGGAGGTCTTGATGTTCTTCTATGTATAGGAGGTCTTGAATCCGGTGGATCTTCTCCGAAGAGGCCGCGGTCTCGTTGGAGAGGAACCACTAAGGTTTTGGATGAGCTAACACAAAGCTAACCCTAGATAGTTTAGGTAGAGTGATATATATAGGCTAGGAGGGGCGAAGGGGTACATGGGCCTCGGCCCAACATCATGCACGCAGGCAATGTCCGGATGATCCGGACGTTTGTTCGGATGATCAGGGCTTTGGGGTCCGGATGATCCGGGGTGGCGTCCGGATGATCCGGACAAGTCTGATCTGCCGCGGGTGGCCCGGATGTCTGGGTCTTGGTTCGGATGTCCGGCGGTGTCCGGATGATTCGGGCCGGGGTCCGGATGATCCGACTTCGGCGTGGAGCTTCGGGTGTCCGGGCGTGCATTGTCCGGATCGTCCGGACGTTCGTCCGGATCATCCGGGCTCTAGTCGGATCGTCTGGGATCTCGTCCGGGCTGGCTGAGTCTCGGTTGTTTTTCTCCTCCTTCTTATTCCTTCGATCCTTGTTGTTCCTTGACTTCTCCATGGTTGTTCCCGAGGTGCCTGAGTATGCAAAGAGTCTCTGATGAGGGTAGCAGCCATGTCTCATGTGAATCAAAGTGACATAGAGAGAGGAGTGAAGTCACCTCGGTCTCGAGAGCTCGTGCTCGAGCACGTGTCATGGGTCCACTTGGCACTTGGTGAGACGATGGTAGGTCCATGCGGATGACCTTGGGATGCTCCGCATCAACATGTCTAGAAAAGAAAGTTTGCAACACAAACCGACGAGATGATGTTGCAAGATTCTCGGGAAATGAACTATGATAGCAAGTTCCAAAACATGAGCTGGTTCTGCTACACACATGTGAACACATTGTCGCAGACAAGCATGGCCACATGGTAGTCTTAAAACAAAACAACTACACACGCGTGGAAGTCTAATGGATTAACCTTAGAACAAACTCCTTTTTCTCGAACAAGTCAGTCAGTGGCTTGGTGTGCTTGGAAATAAATATGGGATGGAGGTAGTTAATCTCAAAAACCATAGAATACTTTGCACATGCATGATGAACTTGGAATGATTCCAGATGAAGCAAAACAAACCTTTCTCAAATTCACGGTGGCTACTTACATTGAATGCACATGAATTAGAGGAAGTCACTTCTTACATCAAAACATCTACTTCATGAGCTAACACAAAGATGATGCTTACAAAAGTTTCCAATGGTAGCTTTAATGTTCAACATGAATCATGGAGAAGATAAACATGTTGCCGATGGGCTCGACAACAATTCATCGAGGCTTCCATAAGATGGAATTCCACAATTATGTGAATAAGATGATAGCATTGGTCAGACCAAAAGATATAACAGTGTATGCTCGAGGAACAACCACGAGTAAGACAACATTACGAACATCGTTGGTTCTGATTTGATTTGACGATAACCCACACTCAAATCAAAGTATGTCAAGACAGTAGATCCAACAATTGATCACAAGGATCAATCAATGAAGATAGCATCTTTGTTTAACACACACACACACACACACGCGCGCGCGCGCGCGCGCACGCACAAAGATATCCCTTAGGAAAGAACTAAGTTAGGCAAAGCATTTATCTTCCAACTCTCCAAGTTGTTGTTAGCTCAACCAACTAGCTCAAGGACATCCAACACAGATTCTTGGAAACCCAACTTGATCACGAGCTCAACGTAACTGTTAGGGGACAACCTGGTTTTATACTTGTGAGAAGATATTCGGAAATCACTAACCACCAACATGTTACCAAGCGTGAGAACAATCTTGCTTTCCAGGGCAAGATGATATGATCAAAAGAGCGAGGGATTGACAAAATCCTAACTCATTGATCGAGGAGCGCACCTTGTAAAATTGACTAGGTAGAACGATTAATCTTAGAATGACGATTCATACCCAACAGGCTTGGAGTATTGATTTTACACATCATGGTTCACTTGTTGGCATTTCGGTTACAATAACACGAAAACCAAAGGTGAATAATGATGGCGAGAAGTACCATTGTATCAAGATTTCATAGGAGGTTGTGCAATTCCGATGACATTCTTGACATAAAGATGGTAATACTCTAAGGTAGAATAGATTGGAAGCTGGATTGGCATTGTGATTTGCGGAATACAAATGCTTTGACCCAATCCTAGAAATGGACGAGGTACTGGAGTTTGCTTCTCCTAGTCATTCCGAAAGAGAATGGCTTGACGACCCACAAGGGTAAAAGGCATCGATGAACATGAATGCACGACTACTCCTGACTATCAATTGATAGGCAAAGGTCAGGAAACAACTAAAGGGGGACAACTCAAAGGAACATATGATTTTTTGAGTTGTGGATGCATAGATTAGCATGTCGAACAATGTTCAACGTATTTCTTCCGAATAACGCATGCAGAAGGTAGGACTGGCAGAGTCACAACATAGAATGGGGAACTCATCGAGAGCACTCTTGTTGTGATCTTTGGTTCAAGAACTTCTTCGATAAGAAGTTCATGGTATTTGGAAAAAGGAAATACCGTAGATCTCGTGGACTATCACAAAGGTTACTAATACCCTAAAGGAACTAGCAAACACTATCAACATGAAGTAAGTAGGGTTAATCTTGGGTTCAAGAACCCAGGAAAAGAATGCCTTCTGACTAAATGGCATCACGGGGTGCTTTCGAGAATGATGCCCAGAATCATCACACTGGGAACCCAAAGCATGGCTATATTACTAGGTGATTCTCTAAGACACCTAGGGTCATAATAATAGCTCCAATATATATGTCGAGGCAATGAAGTACCTCAACTCACCGATTTAGTGTGATTAATCTAGCCTAAAAAGACATCGGAATGAGGGAGGAAAGATGCAAATGCATCAGACTATTTAGAAACCTGGGATGACTCGGACAACATAAGGGCCATAAATGCTCCAAAAGACGTCGAGACTCATGCAAAATGATAGCATAACCACTCAACATCGCAATATGAAGGTAAAATGATAGATCAACTATCAACATACAGAAGTAGTAGGAACTGAACTGATGGTTGAATCCACCATTAACGTGTTCCTGATAGTTTGATGACAAGCCTAGTTCTTAATCCCCATAGAAAAGAATAAGGTGACTGAGATTAGAAGCACACAAGGTAAAGGAGTAAAAAGAGCCTTATGTTCCCTTCCACAATCAATTACCTTATATAACTACAGAATTTCTAGACACGACTTCGACAAGTTTGGCTTGGTAATCCTATAGAAAGTTAGGCTCTGATACCAAAGCTATAGGGACCCCAATCCTAATTCACACCGATCTAGCATATAACAAATCATATCACTTTGCTGCCTCACGCACGGTATCCCCACGGGTGCCACCTTTCCTAGACCGGGACCGTTTGCGCCTTTTGGCTCACGTATATGATAGCCTCGCTAGCATCCATATGACAGAGAAGCCGGGCCGACATGACTAGTTGTAAACCCAAAGCAATGCTAAATTACAGGGACATGCATACATGACCCATCAATGCACGTGTCGGTCAGCAGCGAGTGTTGCCGGGCTGTAGCAAGCTAACAAGACTCCAGTATACACTGCGTGACATTTCCCTAGACGGGACAAACACAGGATCAAGGTTGGACACATGCCGGTCAATCCATGTGTTCAGGAGCAGTAGCAAGCTACCAAGGCTCAGTAGAAGCACTAGGAGGCATTTCCCCATAAGATAAGCTTCCAAGGATAAACAACTAGGTGTCGGATCCCACACATACCAATACATGTTACATGTACGCATAACATGCACAGTCTGAGAAGATATAACATGGCATCACAACATAACTCAACAACTCATATAGATAAAGGCCCATAAGAGCCGTCATAGCATTTATTACAAACAGAGGTCACATGAACCAACATACCGAGCATACAGGCAACGGAAGCATAAACATGTGTGGGTAAGGATGTCTGAAATGAAAGAAGGCTATCAAGCCTGATTATCTATGAGACCCTCCCAAGGGTACAAGATCATAGCTGAGGTAACAAGCTAAACGTCGAAGTCCACGCGGAACTACTAGTGAGACTAAGGTCTCTCCCAAAAACATATATTAAGGAAACGTGAGTACAATTGTACTCAGCAAGACTTACATCAAAACTAGCTACACATGCATCATTATCAACAAAGGGGTAGTGGAGTTTAACTGCAGCAAGCCAGCTTTGACTCAGTGGCTATCCTGTACTACGACTGCTGGTAACTCTTTTGAGGTGGCGCACACGAGTCCACATATTCACCATATCAATACACCTGTATGGATTTGCTCCCGTCCCCCTACGAGAAGGCCATCCATAGCACTCACGCTTATCTTGCGCATTTTAGAGTATCCGCATTCACTTGTCTATGAACTGCATAAGCAACCCAGTAGTCCATTACCGGGGATGCGGCTATTTGAATAGATCATTTATAACCCTGCAGGGGTGTACTTCTTCACACATGTTTCCATCACTTAGCGTCTGCACATGACATGTGCTCGACAGACTTCAAGCAAAAGCCTACATGGGTGTAGACCACGATGTGACTAACCACACAAGTCTCTACACCAGGTTTATCGCCTATTCAGGTTCCATCTGCAAGGAGTCCGACCGAGGTTTCCACTATGTCCCCGAACGATGTTTGCAGGTTTCCCGAGGCATCAAACAGGCAACTCCGTACACCATGCCACTTGCCTACCGCATCATAGCCCACCCCTCTGGTCAATGTTATGCACGGCCTCCAGCACACTACAACACCAGAAACTACTTGCAACTCCTGGACAGAGACATGGGGATTAATAAGTCAAGTGGGGTCATATTTCAGGGCCCAACGTGTGGTAGTAGCCGTTCTTCGATCACAAACACACTCAGTTCCTGAGGACGGTTTCAATGAGACAACCCACCATGTACTCCTACATGGCCTCTCACCGCTACCTTTACCAAATAGTGTTCACACACTTGGCTCCCAATAGTAGGACATGATGACCACATTCCAATTCATCCCCCATGAATCAGACCTGACACAACTCTAAGCAATAGCAGGTATAACAAGCAAGCATGAATGAGTAGGCACAACATGGCTCAAACAACTCCTACTCATGCTAGTGGGTTTGAACTATTTACTGTGGCAATGTCAAGTCATGCAGAGGAAAGGGGTTCAGCTACCGCAGAAAATAGCAGTTGAATCGTTGTTGTCCTAATGCAGTAAAGGATAGCAAGAGTGAGAGAGTGGGATTTTATTGGAATGTTCAATGGGGGTTGCTTGCCTGGCACTTCTGAAGATAGCACTGCTCTTCATCAGTGTCATCGATCACATTGTCGGACAACGTCTACTGAAAGGGAAACAACACGGGCAAAAGAAGAAAGAACACGTTCAATGCAATGCAATAATATGATGCATGATCATGACATCCAAATATGCTAGTGATTTTGGATAATGCAACTAGCAACCGTTTAAATGAAGTTGGTTTGAACCCAAGGTTCAAATTCAAACTCCATATGTGATCATTTAAATGCCATTTATTGATTTGTCCAATTCAGTAACTATAGGTTGTTCCAACATGCATGAAAATGCCATAAACAGATTCTTTGAATTTTTTTGATAATTTTTCATATAAAACTTATTTCATTTGGAGTTATGGTTGAATTTCTATGATTTTTAGAAGTTTTAAACATTTTCTGGAATTTCCAAATTTATCTCTAAATAAGAAAATCCCAGAAATTGCATTTATGATGTCAGTAGTGTGTAAGCATTACGTCAGCAGGGACAACTGGGTCAAAACTGATAGGTTGGGCCCATTAGTTAATGACACAGGTGTTAATTCCGTGTTGACCCCCACTTTGACCAGCCATGGGGCCCGCTGTCAGTGTATGTGGGTGGTTTAGCTGGCGGGGATTAGTGCTAGTGACAGCGCCACGTCGACTCTCGCCGGAGTTCGGCCGGTGGCGAACAAAACTACAGCGAAAGCTCACCGGATTTGCTCAGGACAGCACTACAGGTGACTGTTTGCAGCCGGGTTTGGTTCTATAGGGAGCTCGAGCTCGTGCACATCTAGTGGTGCAAACGGCATCGCTGGGGGTGGCCGGAGTCGATGGTAGCGACTACAATGGCGGCTGCCGGAGTTTGGGCAGGTGTGGGCGCGGCACTAGGGAGCAAGGGAGGGGGAGCTGATGGTGGCTACGGGTTAGCGGAGACGTCCTGGGCACGCCGGTGTGCTCGAACATGGGCTGTAGTGACCGTGGCCACGGTTGTGTCATTGAGTGCGGTGAGGGGCTCACGGCTCCAGCGGAACCACAACCTGGGCGAGGCAACGAGCGCAAAAGTAAGGGGGAGCGGCGTAGGACCTAACGACGGGGTCGACGGCGGTCTCAGAAGGCTCGGGCTGGCGCCAGAGGTCGAAAATTGACGGTGAGGTTGCCGGTGGACGAAGGTAGAAGATGAGGTTGGGGACGACGATGTAGGGCTCATGCGGTCGCGTGCGTCAGTGTGTAGCTCCACGACATAGTGGCGGACCTCGTGGTCTCACTAGTTGGGCGAGTGGTGGGATGTAGCCATGGTTACGGCGAGCGGCGGTGACAGGCGCGCTCGGGCACGTGTGAGGGAGAGAGGAGGTGAAAGAGGTGAGGACGAGGGAGAGAGTGAGGGGGTCTAGGGGTGTGAGTGGCGTTGTCAGGAGCCTCTCCCATGTCGGCGGAAGCAGGAGGTGGCCACGGCGTGTGGCCGCAGGCTCCGGGCACGCGCCTCTCGTCCTGCTAGCGAAAGGAGGGGGATAACTGGCAAAGGGGCCTGGTGGGCTAGGCCTCTCTGGTGGGCTGCTAGGTAAACTTTCTTGTTCATTTTATGTTTGTTTTCTGTTTGTGTTTTTCTTTAGCTGCTGTAGTTTAGATCTAATAAAAATACTAAATCATTTAATAAAATCCTGGAACTACTTTTGGGCACTGTTAGAACTATTTTCAACAACCCTCAACCACTTCTAGAATTATTTGAGCATTTAAAATAAGTATAGCTTTTAAATTCCCAAATTCAAATACAATACGATTTAATCAAAAATCCAAGATGACCTAGAAAAATGTGCAACATCTTTGTCAGAGGTTTCCATCCATTTCAAAAATGATGATCTTTTCTTAAGGGCATTTTGGGTTCATTGAAAACATTTGAATTTGAACCTAGTTGGATTCATCTGATGATGCGGTTTGAGCATCCCCAATTCAAATTCATTTGAATTTTCAACATGATGCAAATATGCATATGCAACTATTTACAAGCAATTTCTAGGGCTGTGACATGGTGGGGAACCAACATTTTTGCAAAGTGTTTAGATGCCCTAAACTAATTAAAACAGTGGTTAAAACAATTATTTAAACGCTATTTAAATTATAAAAATGCTAAAAGATTATATTTAAATGTTAAAGTTAATATGGTAGTAGCCTAAATTGTAATAGTATTTTAGGTGTAAGTTTTATAATTTGTAAAACTATTTTGCTTTTGTTTTAAAATGAAAACACAAAAAGTTTTAAAAGAAAAAGGAAAGGCAAAAAGGGGAAGAAAAGTGGGAGAGTCCCCCTGCCCATCCTGGGCCACGGCCCACAGAGCCAGACCAGCTCCCCGCACCGGACAGCCCCCTCCCAGTTCCTCGGTTGCGCACTGCTATAGGACGCGGTCGCCACCGGACTCCCTCGCCGGTGACATCCCAACGTGGATAAGGTAGTCCCCGCGCCCCCTCGAGCTTCCCCCACCCCGCGCTCTCATCCACTCGTAACCACGCCCTCTCCTCTCCACCCTCGACCCAGGTCCCCTCCTCCCTCACCCGAATGCAGCCATCGCCACGGCATCGTCGTGCGCGTGGCCACCTGCCGCCGCCCTTTGTTCGCCCGCGTCCGGGAACTTCCTCGCCGCCGCCAACGCCCACTTCCCCGAGCTAGGAGCCCATTCGTCGTCGGTGTTGGGGAACGTAGAATTTCAAAAAAATTCCTACGATCACGCAAGATCTATCCAGGAGAAGCATAGCAACGAGCGGGAGAGTGTGTCCACGTACCCTCGTAGACCAAAAGCGGAAGCGTTTAGTAACACAGTTAATGTAGTCGAACGTCTTCATGTGATAATCGACCCAAGTGCCAAACATACGGCACCTCCGTGTTCAACACATGTTCAGCACGATGACGTCCCTCGAGCTCTTGATTTAGTTGAGAACGAGGGAGAGTTTCGTCAGCACGACGGCTTGGTGACAGTGATGATGAAGTTACCAACGCAGGGCTTCGCCTAAGCACTGCAACGATATGACCGAGGTGTGTAACCGTGGAGGGGGCACTGCACATAGCTAAAAGATTGGCTTCTATGTCTTTGGGGTTCCCCCCTCCCACGTATATAAAGGAGGGAGGGATGAGGAGGCCGGCCAAGAGGAGGCGTGCCCAAGGGGGGAGTCCTACTCCAAGTAGGATTCGGTCCCCCCCCCTTTTCCTATAACTACTAGGAGGAGGGAAGGAGGAGGAGACGATAAGGAACGGGGGGCGGCCCCCAACCCTAAACCAATTCGGTTTAGGCCTAGGGGGCGCGCCCCACCACTTGGTTGCTGCCTCCTCTCTCCATTAGGGCCCAATAAGGCCCATTAACTCCCCGGGGGGTTCCGATAACCTCCCGGTACTCCGAAAAATACCCGATACACTTCGGAACCCTTCCGGTGTCCGAATATAACCTTCCAATATATCAATCTTTATGTATCGACCATTTCGACACTCCTCTTCATTTACGTGATCTCATCCGGGAGTCCGAACAATCTTCGGTCATCAAAATCACATAACTCATAATACTAAACGTCATTGAACGTTAAGCGTGCGGACCCTACGGGTTCGAGAACTATGTAGATATGACCGAGACACATCTCCGGTCAATAACCAATGGCGGAACCTGGATGCTCATATTGGCTCCTACATATTCTACGAAGATCTTTATCGGTCAAACCGCATAACAATATACGTTGTTCCCTTTGTCATCGGTATGTTACTTGTCCGAGATTCGATCGTTTGTATCATCATACCTAGTTCAATCTCGTTACATGCAAGTCTCTTTACTCGTTCTGTAATACATCATCTCGTGACTAACTCATTAGTCATTTCCTTGCAAGGCTTATTATGATGTGTATTACCGAGAGGGCCCAGAGATACCTCTCCGACACTCGGAGTGACAAATCCTATTCTCAATCTATGTCAACACCACAAACACTTTTGGAAACACATGTAGAGCATCTTTATAATCACCTAGTTACGTTGTGATGTTTGATAGCACACAAGGTGTTCCTCCGGTATTCGGGAGTTTCATAATCTCATAGTCAGAGGAACTTGTATAAGTCATGAAGAAAGCAATAGCAACAAAACTATACAATCATAGTGCTAAGCTAATAGATGGGTCTTGTACATCACATCATTCTCCTAATGATGTGATCCCATTGATCAAATGACAACACATGTCTATGGTTAGGAAACACAACCATCTTTGGTTAACGAGCTAGTCTAGTAGAGGCATACTAGGGACACTCTGTTTTGTTTATGTATTCACACATGTATCAAGTTTTCGGTTAATACAATTCTACCAAGAATAAAAGACATTTACCATGATATATAAGGAAATACAAATAACAACGTTATTATTGCCACTAGGGCATATTTCCTTCAGTCTCCCACTTGCACTAGAGTCAATAATATAGATTGCATTGTAATGATTCTAACACCCATGGAGTCTTGGTGCTGATCATGTTTTTCTTGTGGAAGAGGCTTAGTCAACGGGTTTGTGACATTCAGACCCGTATGTATTTTGCAAATTTCTATTTATCCCTCCTTGACTTGGTCGCAGATGGAGTTGAAGCATCTCTTGATGTGCTTGGTTCACTTGTGAAACCTGGATTCCTTCGCCAATGCTATTGCTCCAGTGTTGTCACAAAAGATTTTCATCGGACCCGATGCACTAGGTATTACTCAAGTTGGCGATGGTTAACCATTACCCGTGTCCCTGTGGGTAATTACTCTATCAGGGCATGTGTATGTACCAGCTTTAATGCCCATGTGGAAGCTGGTGGGCCAAATACCTTACCCAGCGTACAAGATGGGGATGGGGATGGGATAGCATTACCCATGCCCGTTACCCGCCTTACCAATTAAGACCCTATATGTGGGCTCTAAAATTAGTAGACCCCATCTAATTGTCGCCCCTACCCACCCAAATCTCCTTCCATCCGATCTCTTTGGCAAAAAATCCGTAACAAAACCCTAACCTAGCCACAACGTATTATTTATTGTGTTGAAATTCTATGTGTTTTACTGAAATGCTAGCAAAGGTTGTTATTGATTGCATGTATGGGTTTCCCCATGGGGATAAAACACCTAGCGGGGATGGGGACGAGAATAGTTTTATCCCCGCACACCGGTATGGGGATGGGGATGGGCATGGGAAGGCTATCACGGGGATGGGGATGGGAGTCCAATACCCGCGTGGGTAATCCCCATTGCCAGCCTGAGGTATTACATCTAGATCGGATATGAATTCCTTCATTCAGACTCCTTCATTTGCTGCTTCCAAAGCAGCTATGTACTCCGCTTCACACATAGATCCCGCCATGGCGCTCTGCTTGGAACTGCACCAACTGACAGCTCCACCGTTCAACAAAAATACGTATCCAGTTTATGACTTAGAGTCATCCTGATCAGTGTCAAAGCTTGCATCGATGTAAACGTTTACGACGAGCTCTTTGTCACCTCCATAAACGAGAAACATATCCTTCGTCCTTTTTAGGTACTTCAGGATGTTCTTGACCATTGTCCAATGATCCATTCCTGGATTACCTTGGTACCTCCATGTTTGACTTATAGCAAGGCACACATCAGGTCTGGTACACAGCATTGCATACATGATAGAACCTATGACTGAAGCATAGGGAATGACTTTCATTTTCTCTCTATCTTCTGCAGTGGTCGGGCATTGAGTTTGACTCAACTTCACACCTTGTAACAAGGGCAAGAACCCTTTCTTTGACTGATCCATTTTGAACTTATTAAAAACTTTATCAAGGTATGTGCTTTGTAAAAGTCCAATTAATCGTCTTGATCTATCTCTATAGATCTTGATGCCCAATATATAAGCAGTTTCACCAAGGTCTTTCATTGAAAAATTCTTATTCAAGTATCCTTTTATGCTATCCAGAAATTCTACATCATTTCCAATCAACAATATGTCATCCACATATAATATCAGAAATGCTACAGAGCTCCCACTCACTTTCTTGTAAATAAAGGCTTCTCCAAAAGTCTGTATAAAACCATATGCTTTGATCACCTCATCAAAGTGTACATTCCAACTCCAAGATGCTTGTACTAGTCCATAGATGGATCGCTGGAGCTTGCACACTTTGTTAGCACTTTACGACTGACAAAACCTTCTGGTTGCATCATATACAACTCTTCTTTCAGATATCCATTAAGGAATACAGTTTTGACATCCATTTGCCAGATTTCATGATAATAAAATGCGGTAATTCCTATCATGATTCGTACAGACTTAAGCATCGCTACGGGTGAGAAAGTCTCATTGTAGTCAAATCCTTGAACTTGTCGAAAACCTTTCGCAAGAAGTCGAGCTTTTATAGACAGTAACATTACCATCAGCGTTAGTGTCGGTGTACAAAAGTAGGGGTCCTTTTGCACCCCTTTACTTGTGCACGGGCAGTTGTAGCCATGCCTACGGCCACGCTTGGCGGAGCAGAAGAAGGAGGGGCACGAGACAGCCAAGGCAACACCCAAGCCAGAGACATGAAAGACAGAGGAGCAAGGTGAACTCCTCCCCCGGTAGCGCCCTTGCCGGGGCGGCCTACGTGACCCCGGCAAGAGCCTTGCTGGGGCAACTTGCCCAAAACACAAGCAAAGCCACCACCCTTGGGTCTGAGAACTCTGACACCATAGACAACGTCAAGACCAAGATTCAGGGGCGCGTGCGTAGTGGCATGTAGCTCTTTGTGGGACCAAGGGCGTGCAGA
>LR738710.1:341793691-341830400 GCA_902687465.1 Secale cereale | reverse complement strand
CGATCCAAGGAGCTATGATTCGAATGCGATCATATAAACCGGACCAAAAGGGGTTAAGCTAGATTCGAATGCGATCCGTAGCCCCCAGTGGCCTTGAGATTTTGCCAATCAATGGATTTGAATGAGATCCAAGGAGCTATGATTCGAATGTGATCATATAAACCGGACCAAAAGGGGTTAAGCTAGGATTCGAATGCGATCTGTAGCCCCCAGTGGCCTTGAGATTTTGCCAATCAATGGATTCGAAGAGCAAAGGCTTCAAACTTGGTTCCCTGGATCCCACACTCTTCACGAAGACATATGATGATGAACTGTTTGTCTGCCAAATCTATGTGGACGACATTATCTTCGGATGCACTGACAAAAGATACAGTGATGAGTTTGGTCACATGATGCAAGAGCAATATCAGATGTCCATGATGGGTGAGCTGAAGTTCTTCCTTGGTCTTCAAATACGTCAACAAAGCAACGGCATCTTCATGTCTCAAGAGAAATACCTCAAATATTGCCTAAAGAACTTTGGAATGCAAGACTGCAAAGGATACACGACGCCTATGCCAACTCAAAGTCATCTGAGTCCCGACACCATTGGTAAAGATTTCGATCAAAAGGTATACCGCCCCATGATTGGTTCTTTACTTTATTTATGTGCATCTAGGCCAGATATTATGCTTAGTGTTTGTCACAACCCTAGTTCTGGTTTGCACTAGGTTAGCCTTGTTGTTTGCATCATGGTTAATTTTCAAATGAAATTGAAATGAGGACTTGTGAAACCCTCAGAAACCCTATTGAAAATGACCCAAATAAAAGTTGCTCCAAAAAGGTCCAAGAAAATGTTCATGTGGCCCTCTAAAAATATTGGTCAGAGATAAAAATCAAACCAATATTATTAGGCGCTCTTAAGAATTTATTTTGGCCATTTGGAATTAATGCAATAAATATTTGCTTGGATATATATAATTATTATATATTTTATATATGTCCAAAATTCTGGTTCTTTATTTTTAGGGGCTTGGATTAATTCCTAGGTCCCTGCAAAATAAAATGTCAGAAGGAAAACAAATGATTTAATTTGGAAATTAAATCAAAACAAATGTCAGAAAAAAATAGAAAAGAAAAATAAAAGAAAGCAACTTACATGTGCCACCCTGGTGGCCCAACTGCCTGGCCCAGCAGTCGGCCCAGCCCACCGGCCACCGCACCGTCCCCCACCTCGCGCCAGTAGGCGAGGCGCGTGCCCGGCGCACGCGAGCGCTCCGCTCGCCACGCGAGCTGCCTGCCTGCCCTCTCCTGCCAGCGTAACGAGACGGCCAACGTCGCCACTGCCGTCTGGATCGAGCGCGCCCTCTTTTCCACTCTCTCTGGACCCTCCCTTCTCCTCTATCTCCCTCTCCCGCTCGGCTCCGACGCCACCGTCGCCGCCGCTCGCCGTAGTCGTAGCCAGAGCCGTTCCCTCGCCCTCTCCGTCAAGCCACCAGACGCCAGACGCCCTGTGGAGCCGCCGTCGACATCATCTTCCTCCTCGGACGCCGCCGACCGCCGACTCCGATTCGCCGTCTTCAGCGCCTCCCCGAGCCCACTGGCCTGCTCAGCAGCCCCGTCGTGAGCTCCTCTTCGTTTCCCCCATGCTTTCCCTCTCTTCTCCCCCTTCTTCCGCGTCGTAGCCGTGGTTTTCGTTCCGGCCGAAGCCACCGCCGCCGCGAGCCCTGCTCCGGCGAGCTCCGCGGTTCCCACGACCCTCCCTGTGCGCGGCTGGATGCGCCCGTGCACGGGCTACCCGCCGGTGGCCTCCGTTTGCCCAACCGTGGCCTCCAGCTCGTTTCGGCGAACTTCCGCCGTGGCTCGAGGTCGTCGCCGGCGAAACTCCGGCGACTGACGTGGCGCGTGCTTAGCTGCTAACCCCGCCACCTAAACCACCCCCTAAGCCACTGACTATGGGCCCCAGGGCTTGGTCAAACCCTGGTCAGCTGGGTTTGACTCGGGTTTAGCCCCGGTGTCACTGACGTGTGGTCCCACACGTCAGGTTTGACCCAGTCAGCGCTGTTGACATGCTGACGCAAGCATGACGCAGTGCTGACGCAATTAATTATTTTCTAGAATTATTTTTAAACAAGAAATTCCAGAAAATATTGAAAACTTCAAAAATTCACAGAAATTCAACCGTAGCTCAGAATGAAATAATTTATATATGAAAAATTATCAGAAAAATTCAATCTATCCATCTGTACCATTTTCATGCATGACAAATGAAGTTAAACCTACTGTTTATTTGAAAACACATATTTGGCATTTAGAATGCTTATTTTAAATTTGCATTTGAACCCTTGGCTCAAATGGACTTCTTTCCAATTGAATGCTAGTTGCACTAGCTCAAACAACATCATAACTTCATGCCATATTCATGCATCATATTGTTGCATATGCTTGTGTCTGATTGTCGGCACCGTTCTTCTCGATAGGTCCAGCTCCGGAGACCGATCCAGAGTACCTGTCAGAGGAGCAGTGCTCTGCACGTTGTTTTACCAGGCAAGCAAACCCCCTTGTTCATTCCGATTCAATCCCTCTCTCGCTCCTGCTCCCTGTTATTGCATTAGGACAACAACGATTTCAACTGCTACTTTATGCTGCGGTAGTTGAACCCATTCCTCTGCATGACCTGTCTTTTCACAGTAAATAGTTGAAACCCACTAGCATGTGTAGGAGTTGATTGAAGCCATGATGTGATCTTACCATGCCTTGCTTGCTATTGCTTAGAGTGTGTCAGGTCTGATTCATCGGGAATGAATTAGAGTGAAATGATATGTTCTGATGCTGAGGGTTAAGTGTGTGAACACGATTTGGTAAAGGTAGTGGTGGGAGGCCATGTAGGAGTACATGGTGGGTTGTCTCACTGGAACCGTCCCTAAGAACTGAGTTCTGTGTATGTTGTCCAATGATCAGCTACTACCACGCATTGGAATGCTTAAGTGCCCCTCTCGACTTATTAATCAACATGATCTCTGTCCAGGAGTTGCAACTAGTTTCTGGTGTTTGTAGGTAGTGTTATTTCTCTACCAGGTGGCACCCGGCAGGGTGGGCTTGGGACAGACTAGGCACACGTGGCCCGGTGTACCGAGTGGCACCCAGATGGTGGGCTCGGGAACCCTGTACACATCGTTTGGGTCCGTGATGGAAACCTCGGCCGGACTCTCTTGCGGATGGAACCCGAATAGGCGATAAACCTGGACGAGAGACTTGTGTGGTTAGTCAGGTCGTGGCCGACACCCTCGCCAGGCTTCCGCTTGAAGGTTGCCGAGATACACGAGATGTACATGGCGGTAAGTGGCGAGAGCGTGTGTGAAGAAGTACACCCCTGCAGGGTTATCATAATCTATTCGAATAGCCGGGTCCGCGGATATGGACTTCTTGGATGCTTACGTGGTACATAGACAACTTGAAGTGGATACTCTAAAATACTCAAGACAAGTGTGAATGCTATGGATGGCCTTCTCGTAGGGAGACGGGGATGAATCCATAGTGGTGTATTGTGTGGTGCTTAGTGGACTCGTGTGCGCCACCTCAAAAGAGTTACCAGCAATCGTAGAATAGGATAGCCACTGAGTCAAAGCTGGCTTGCTGCAACTAAACCCCACTTTGCCATCTTGATACATGTGCATGTATGATAGGATCTGATGTAAGTCTTGCTGAGTACCTTTGTACTCATGTTTGCTTAATTTATGTTTTGCAGATAGGATTGATGTCTCACTAGTAGTTCCGCTTGGACTTCGACAAGTAGCTTGTACCTCAGCTACGTTCTTGGACGAGTGTTGTAGATAGTCAGGCTCTTCAGCCTTTTTCTTTTGTAGATGTCTGTACTCAGACATGTAGTGCTTCCGCTTGTTGCTTGTATGCTCTGAATGTTAGGTCATGAGACCCATGTTTGTAATACTTGGCTCCTCGGAGCCTAATGAATAAATACTTTGTTTATTAGAGTCTTGTTGTGATGCCATGTTGTATTTGCACATATTGAGCATATTGCGTGTATGTTATTGAAATGCTTGGTATGTGTGGGATCCGACACCTAGTTGTTTACCCTTGGTAGCCTATCTTACAGGGAAATGTCTCCTAGTGTTTTCCACTGAGCCTTGGTAGCTTGCTACTGCTCCGGAACACTTAGGCTGATCGGCATGTGTCCTTCTTCGTTCCTGTGTCTGTCCCTTAGGGGAAATGTCACGCCTGGTTCCTTTAAGTCCTTGTAGCTTGCTACGACTTGGGTTCATACGTTGCTGACCGACACGTTCGTTGCTGGGACATGAATGCATGTCTCTGTAATTTAGTGCCACTTTTGGTTTATAACTGGTCATGTCGGCCCGGGTTCTCTATCATATGGATGCTAGCGACACTATCATATACGTGAGCCAAAATGCGCAAACGGTCCCGGGCCAGGTAAGGTGGCACCCGTGGGGATACCGTGCGTGAGGCCGCAAAGTGATATGGTGTGTTACATGCTAGACCGGTGTGATTTAGGATCGGGGTCCCGACAGCGTTGGTATCAGAGCCTGACTGCCTGTAGGATTACCAAGCCAAAATGGTCGAAGTTGAGTCTAGAAATTCCTTAGTTATATAAGGGAATTGATTGTGGAAGGGAACGTAAGGCTCTATTTACTCCTTTTACCTCATGTCTTCTGATCTGAGTCATCTTTCCTTTCCTACGGGGTTAAGGAACTAGGCTTTCTCTTCCGTCTATTAGGATCACGAGTTACTACTCCGTAGTCCCTTAGGATTGGTTGATCAGAGTCCTACTCCTGTTTTTAAGTTCTTCCGGTGCAGTTGTTTTAGTACTATCACAGAACCTTGAGAGATGATGTTGAGGTGTTGAACTACCCTTTGTTAGCAGGATGTCTCATTCTGAGCTTTTACTGCCGTTATGCTGCCTGAATTATCCTAGTAGTTCGAGAGATACTAATTTCTTGTTCTACCTTATGCATCCTATAGTTGTTGATGTTTTGAAAGTGCAACTAATCCCCAGGTGGTTTTGGTAATTAATAACAACATATATATCATTGAACTAATAGTTACTTGAGAATCATTTCAGAGAAGTTCGATGATATGGGTATGGATATGTCTGAAGAAGTGGACCCCTCAAAATGCTAAGGCAAGCATTGGCAAAAGCTCAAGACTCCATTTTTGGTTTAGTGATCAAAGATCACATTGAGTCCATAGGAAAAGCCAATACTATTAAAAGGGGATGAGGTTGTGTTGATGATCTGGTTTCTCAAGTGCTTAGTGATTTAGCTCCTTTAACTATCAGCAACTTTCACTTCTAAACACACTCATAAGTAATCTCGGACAAACCGATTCTTCCAATTCAGTCCCGCCGAGATGAACCACCTCAGCTATTTTCCAAACCCTAGAAATTTCGGTCCATCCGATTTTGAGTTCGGTCTCACCGAAACTGGACTGCCAACCTTCTATAACCATTTGACATCATATCGGAATATCCGAGTTGTTAATTTCAGTCCCACCAAGAATGGCAAGCTCCTACCTTTGACTCATATCGGACACACCGAGATGGTATTTTCGGTCCCACTGAAAACCCCAACGTTCACTATATTTGAACTTTCGGTCTGACCGAGTTTCACTTCGGTCTCACCGAGATTGCTCAAATATGTGTGTAACGGTTGGATTTTGTGTGGAGGCTATATATACCCCTCCACCCCCTCTTCATTCGTGGAGAGAGCCATCAGAAAGTACTACCACTCCTACCTTACACTTTCTGAGAAGAGAACTACCTACCCTTGTGTTGAGATCAAGTTGTTCCATTCCTACCATATGAAACTTGATTTCTAGCCTTCCCAAGTTGCTTTCCACTCAAACCTTTCTTCCACCACAGCCATATCAGTGAGGAGAGTTGAGTGTTGGGGAGATTATCATTTGAAGCACAAGAGCAAGGAGTTCATCATCATCAACCACATCTATTACCTTTTGGAGGGTGGTGCCTCCTAGATTGGTTAGGTGTCGCTTGGGAGCCTCCGTCTTCGAGATGTGGAGTTGAACCAAGAAGTTTGTAAGGGCAAGGAGATCGCCTACTTCGTGAAGATCTACCCCGAGTAAGGCTAGTCCTCCGTGGGCGTAGGCCATGATGGAATAGACAAGGTTGCTTCTTCGTGGACCCTTCGTGGGTGGAGCCCTCCGTGGACTCGCGCAGCCGTTACCCTCCGTGGGTTGAAGTCTCCATCAACGTGGATGTACGATAGCACCACCTATCGGAACCACGACAAAAATCTTCATGTCTCCAAATTGCGTTTGATCTTCTCCACCTCTCTTTACTACATGTGCAATTTACTTTCCGCTGCTTACACTCTAGAATTGCATGTGTAGGATGATCCTTGAATTGATCATAATTGTGAAACTGCCAAAAACTGTTCATGATCTAAAGGCAGAATTTTTATATTCTCAAGTAGTCTAATCACCCCCCCTCTAGACATACTTTCGATCCTACAAGTGGTATCAGAGCTTTGGTCTCCATTGTTTTGGTTTCCATTGCATTGGACTCCATAAGCTTGGTTTCACAACCTAGGAGAGTATGGCGTCTAGTGAGGGTAATTATCGTAGAGGTCCTTACTTTGATGGTACAAATTTTGCTAGTTGGAAGCATAAAATGAAAATGCATATTCTTGGTCATAACCCAGCCGCATGGGGCATTATTTGTGTTGGTATGCAAGGTGAATTCTTCGAGGAAGGAAAAGTTCCGGATCGCGAAGCTACACCGGAAGAGTTGCGGATGTTGCAAAACAATGCTCAAGCTTGTGACATTCTCTTCAATGCCTTGTGTCCCGAGGAGTTCAACAAAATCAGCCGTCTTGAGAATGCTAAAGAGATTTGGGATACTTTGGTTCAAATGCACGAAGGTACTGAATCTGTGAAGGAATCAAAGCTAGATATTCTTCAAGGTCAACTTGACAAGTTCAAGATGAAGGATGGTGAAGGAGTCGCTGAAATGTACTCTAGGCTTGCTCTCATCACAAATGAGATTGCCGGCTTAGGAAGCGAAGAAATGACCGACCGATTCATCATCAAGAAGATTCTAAGAGCTTTGGATGGAAAATATGACACCGTGTGCACTTTGATCCAAATGATGCCAAACTACAAGACTCTCAAGCCAACTGAAGTCATTGGAAGAATTGTTGCTCATGAGATGACACTTAAGGATAAGGAAGAGCTTCACAACAAGTCAAGTGGTGCTTACAAAGCTACAAGTGATGCTCCCACTACCTCAAGTGACAAGTTAATTTCCAATGAAGAGATAAGCCTAATGGTTAAGAACTTCAACAAGTTCTACAAGAATAGAGGCAAAGAAAGAAGCTCAAAGTCTAGATCATATGATGAAAAGAGATCTTCTAGTCGTGATCGAAACTGCTACAATTGTGGAAGACCCGGACACTTCTCAAATGAGTGTACGGCTCCCCACAAGAGAAGAGAAGAATCTCCAAGAAGAAGAGCAAGAGATGAGTCACCTCAGAGAGAGAGAAGGAGTAGAGAAGATCGTTATGAACGAAGACCCTCTCGGAGAAGCAAGGATTCGGAGAGGAAAGACAAGTCATCAAGGAGCTACACAAGAAGAAGACATCAAGCTCATGTAGGTGAATGGGTCTCCGACTCCGACTCCGACAATCAATCCGATGGAAGCTATCACTCCGACTCCGACTACAGTCAAGATGAAGGTGTTGCCGGACTTGCACTCGTATCCTCCAACTCCAACTCCTACGACTTATTTGATTCACCAAATGAGGGAATTGGAATATGCTTCATGGCTAAAGGCCCCAAGGTAACACACCCTGAATTCATTGACTTTGATAGTGATGAGGATGACTTGCTTGGTGAAGATGAGCTCTTGCATGATAAATCTAGTGAGCTTAGTAATGATGAAAATGCTAGTAGTCTTTATAGTCGAGAAGAGTCGAATGACAATGCTATGAAGGAGATTGAGCGTCTAACTAAAGAACTAAACACTCTTAAGTTAGCTCATGAAACAACTCAAGAAGATCATAGAGAGCTCCTAAGATCTCATGAGAAGCTACGCTTCGAGAAGCTCACTCTAGAGCAAGAACATGAGTTTCTAAAAGCGATCAATGACGATCTTCGAAAGAAGAGTTCTTCATATCTTGCCAAACGACTTCTCTTGTCTAATTTCTTGCCACCTATTAAGACTAAGCATGACATGCATAAGAAAAATTCTTCCTCTAGTAGTAACAATAACAATGTCAAATCTAATGTTGTTGCTTCTAGTAGTTCTCTTGATTCCACTAACAATGTTTCAAGCCAAGTTACACTTGAGCAAGAAAATAGCTTATTGAAGGAAATCATAGAGAAAGGTGTCTACAAGAGTCTTGCCGGAGGCAAGAACTTTGAGGAAATTGTTCGCAAACAAGGAAGGCACCGGAAGAATCAAGGGATTGGTTTTGAGCGAAAGTTCAACGCCGAAAGTGTTGAGTGGGAAGAAGGTCAATACCCTACTCCACAGTTTGTTTCTCAAAAGGAGAAGTATGATCCTACTTCTTCCAATGTGGAACAAGCTCAAGATGACCTTCCACCACAAGACCACAAGCTAAAGGCCAAGGACAAGCTTCAAGAGGAGATTGATGCATTCATTGAAGCACCTCAAGCCATGGTCAAGTGGGTTCCCAAGGACACATCAAGTTCTACTTCGTCAAGCTCAACTACAACACCAAGGATTCCCATCAAGATGATGTGGATCCCAAAGAAGAAGAACTAGAAGGTTCTTGAGGGTGACTCCGCCAACATACTTCACTCATATTCATCTTGGCAAGAACTTGTGCAATCAACTTCCACATCATGCACTAGTTCATGGAGTCACAAACCCTCTTGTTGGTAAGTCAAGGGACAAGGTAATCATTGCTTTCATGGACATCATCTTTTGTGTACTTCAATCTATGTCCATGGATATCCTTGTTTGTTCCTTGTGGGACTAACCCATGTAGGTATTGAAAGTGCCCTAATCCAAAGGATAGCTCCCAACTCTTGATGATCTACATCAACTTTGAGCATCCACATCTTCAACATCTACATGAAGTCTTCTACGACAACCCAAGGTTAGTTTGACCCTTTAAAAGGGGTTCTCACATCTAGGGGGAGCTTTGCTCTAAAAAAAAATTGAGCTAAAGCATCTTCAAATGATGTGAACACATCAATGCTTTATGTAAAAGTGGTAACCCCACTTGTGCTTAAACGATGAGTATGACCTATGATCAAATGTTCTCATTTGACTCCTAAGTCAAAATACTCATATATAGATGACCTAGTCATCGACAAATTGTGTGCTAGTAGCTAGAGTTTTGGTTGTGCATGTTTGACACATATTTCTTTTGCTATCTTATTGTGTGAGCATGTTGAATGCATGATTTTATCCATTCAAGGACATCCATTTGTTGTTTTGATTGCTTTGATTTTTTCTGGCCAAATGGATGAACAAGAATGCCTAAGCACCTTCCCTAGCTATCTATGCTTTCTTGTCTCAAATTCTATTCATGCTCATATCACAACTTTGAACAAGTCATTTTCGGACCCTCCGAGTGAGGAGCACTCGGAGCCACCGATCTGTCTAAGGCTGACTTCCAAAACCTTCTAAGTCCATTTCGGTCTGACCAACTTTTCCCACTCGGTCCAACCGAAACGCTTAGATTGATCTAGGTTTCATCTCGGTGAAACCGAGTTCAAAATCTCGGCGTGACCGATATGCGTAACTGCACAGCAGTTATACATTTCGGTGTCACCGAGTTTTTCAACTCGGTCCCACCGACAGCATGGGGATATATATACTGAGGGTTGCACGCGATTACTTCTTCAAACCGTTTCGCCCCCAAGTCCCCTGCTGCCGTCGCCCTGGTCTTCGGATCGTCGCCGTCATCGCCTGTGCGCCCTCGCCGCAGGTCTCCGCCGCCGTCAACGGTAATCTTCTCCGCGCCGTTGCCGCCGTAGAGGGACTCCACCAAGTTAGGGTGAGTCCCGATCCCTCTCGTGCTCCCCATCTGATTCTTGCACGATTGGTTTGCCATGTATCTAGCCACGATTGGAAAACTCCTTAACATCAGATCAGATCGTTTTAGTTTCGAGCGAAATTCTTAGGTTTAGGTTTCCACGGAACACATCTCGGTGAAACCGATTTTGAAAACTCGGAATGACCGATTTGGCCTCTGGCCATTGCACTGCACTTTCGGTCTAACCGAGTTGTGCGAATCGGTGTGACCGAAACTTAGCTTCAGTGAAACCCTAGTTTATCGGCAGGACCGAAACCCATTTCGGTCTGACCGAAAGTGGTGTATAGGTTTCTGTTATACACTTCGGACTCACCGAAACTAAGAATCGGTTTGACCGAAATGCATTCTGTGAAAACTCAAAACTAAGATTTGAACTCATTTTCTTTGCAAAAACCTCTGCAGTTGTGATAACTCTTCTACTCTGCCCATACCTTATCTTTTCGCAGGTTGTCAGCCATGTCAGATGCCAGTGACAGCCAGAACAGGTCTGAGTCACCGTTTGCAGAGATCCCTGAGGGAGATACTAGTCCTGAGGCTAGTAGTCCTAGTGATGATGGTGAGAGGAGCACCCCTAGTGGTTTGCCTCCTGCAGCCACCAGGACCAGAAAGCAAAGAAATTCTGATGATGAGGACTCTGACTTCGTTGCTGAGGAAGTTACCTCCAAGCCCAAGAGAAAAGTTGTTGCCAAAGAGCACGAAGGGCAGCAGTCGAAGAAAGGCACCAGCAAGGTCAAGCAGTCAGCTGTTGCAAAGAAGCTGAACTTAGAAGAGCCAGCTCCAAGTAAGGTGAAGAAAACTTCCAAGAGGAAGAGGGTAGTATATGCTGAACCTCATGTTGATGCAGCTGCTGAAGAAGAAGAAGAAGATGCACCCCAGCCTCCTCCTCAAAAGGCTAAGTTCATGGGTGATGCTATTAGGGCTCAAGCCACTTCTAAGCCCAAGAAGCCTGCTCAAGCCAAGGCAGCTCCAGCCAAGCCCAAGAGGACAACCAGGAACATCCCAGCTTCTGAGAAGAACAAAGGTAATTTGCCACCGTCTGAGTCTGATGAAGAACATGTGTTGCTGAAGCTCCGTCCTAAATTGCCACTCCACAACGATGCTCATCCTCAAGTCGAGGATATGAAGGCAAGGAAGGACAGAGGTCTCAGGCTATGGAGACAGTCTGATCCATATGCCGTGAGGAGAAGGACTGCTGTGGACCCCAGATTCCACACCAGAGAGCAGCAGGACTTCTATGAGACCGTGCTGATGGATAAGAAGCCTATTGTTGCTGACACCAGGTATGTTGACTGGAAGTACATTGACAGTGAAGAGCACCGAGACTTCTTTCCCCATGTGCATGAGAGCTTCACTGCATGTGGAGTTGATGAGTTCGTGGGTCAGGAGCTGACAGATTGGAACGACGAGATGATCATGCAGTTCTACGCCACAGCCCACTTTTATCCTGATGGGAAGATCACCTGGATGACTGAAGGTCAAAGGTTTTCTTCGTCTGTTGAAGAATGGGCAGAACTTCTGAATGCTCCAGTGCAGAGAGAGGACGACATTGATGTCTATGGGATTCCTAAGAAGGACCATGATTCCATGAAGAACATGTACAAGGAGATCCCCGCAGCTGATTTGGAAGGGTGGAATCTTGGCTCAGTGTACTATCTCCAGGCAGGTCTGACCACCACAAACACTATTCTGAGGCATACATTGATGCCCAAGTCTGGAGACCACCGCATGATTCGAGCCTATTCTATCAACATGCTGCACATTCTTGATGAGAAGGCACCTTTCAAGGTGATGGACTTAATGGTAGAGACCATTAAGAGGACTGCAGCTGACCAGAAGAGGTCGTGTGGATTTGCCCCGCAGATTCAGATGCTCATCAATGCCAAGTTTGGCACGGGCAAATTCATGTTGGATAGGAAGCACTTGCCACTGCAGCCAGAGCATGAAGATAACGTAGTTGTGATGGATGAGGAGGATCCAACCTCAGTTGAAGGTCAAGCCAAGATTGAAGCTGCAAAGAAAGCCAAAGCTGATAAAGAAGAAGCAGCAGCAGCAGCTAAGCCAAAGAGCTTCGGAGAGCAGATTCTTGAAGCTACCCAGAGGATTGAACAACGCCTGGCCAGCATTGAACAATCTCAGGAGAGCCTAGAGAGGATTGTTGAAGACAAGATCCACGCTCTGGACGTGAAGCTGACAGAGATTCAGGTGACCGTCAACAAGCTTGAGGCGGACATGGAGGAAGCTAGGCAGGAGAGAGCAGAGCTCATGCAGGATGATCTAGTCCAGGACTCTCATCGCCAGACTACTCAGGTTCCCAGAGGATCCCGATCTGCAGCTATCCCAGTGACTGACTCCAGGGCTACCACTTCAGCACCTCCTACAGCTCCAGCAGTTACTCCAGCTCCAGCATCCACTCCTCCAGCGCAGACATCAGCAGAAGTCTTCGCAGATGCCATCATTTCTACACCGACATCTACCCAGACGGGAGCCGCCAGCAGAGCCCACAGTGACGCTTAGCTCTATACCTTTTTCGAACTTTTTGGTAACTTGTTGCCAAAGGGGGAGAAATTGTATAGATCATAGGGCTTCGAGAGAGAGAGTGCTCTTTCGTTCTTTTGCCGGTTTTCTTTGAGATACACTTGGTTCTTTTGGTTCTTGATACTTTCAGTGTGCTTGCTACTACGTTTGATGCTACCTTAATGAGTGCTTGGTCGTACTATGCTTTAATGTGTGCTTAATGCTTATCATATGCTATTCCTTCTTGTATGATCACTTACTCATGTCTTGGTGATTGAGTGCATGTTATTCATTCTTATCATTTTGTGCGCTCCACCAAGATGTATGTGACATGGAAGAGTGACCCATAATCCTAATCGATTGTGCATTTGCATTCAAACGCAAATTTTAAATAATGCACAAATTTAGGGGGAGCTCTTGTTTATCACATACTTCTCAAAGCGACGATATTATTCATTGATTATATCTTTTGTCGAAGCTTTGATCTATATGTTGTCATCAATTACCAAAAAGGGGGAGATTGAAAGTGCAACTAATCCCCGGGTGGTTTTGGTAATTAATAACAACATATATATCATTGAACTAATAGTTACTTGAGAATCATTTCAGAGAAGTTCGATGATATGGGTATGGATATGTCTGAAGAAGTGGACCCCTCAAAATGCTAAGGCAAGCATTGGCAAAAGCTCAAGACTCCATTTTTGGTTTAGTGATCAAAGATCACATTGAGTCCATAGGAAAAGCCAATACTATTAAAAGGGGATGAGGTTGTGTTGATGATCTGGTTGCTCAAGTGCTTAGTGATTTAGCTCCTTTAACTATCAGCAACTTTCACTTCTAAACACACTCATAAGTAATCTCGGACAAATCGATTCTTCCAATTCAGTCCCACCGAGATGAACCACCTCAGCTATTTTCCAAACCCTAGAAATTTCGGTCCATCCGATTTTGAGTTCGGTCTCACCGAAACTGGACTGCCAACCTTCTGTAACCATTTGACATCATATCGGAATATCCGAGTTGTTAATTTCGGTCCCACCGAGAATGGCAAGCTCCTACCTTTGACTCATATCGGACACACCGAGATGGTATTTTCGGTCCCACCGAAAACCCCAACGTTCACTATATTTGAACTTTCGGTCTGACCGAGTTTCACTTCGGTCTCACCGAGATTGCTCAAATATGTGTGTAACGGTTGGATTTTGTGTGGAGGCTATATATACCCCTCCACCCCCTCTTCATTCGTGGAGAGAGCCATCAGAAAGTACTACCACTCCTACCTTACACTTTCTGAGAAGAGAACTACCTACCCTTGTGTTGAGATCAAGTTGTTCCATTCCTACCATATGAAACTTGATTTCTAGCCTTCCCAAGTTGCTTTCCACTCAAACCTTTCTTCCACCACAGCCATATCAGTGAGGAGAGTTGAGTGTTGGGGAGATTATCATTTGAAGCACAAGAGCAAGGAGTTCATCATCATCAACCACATCTATTACCTTTTGGAGGGCGGTGCCTCCTAGATTGGTTAGGTGTCGCTTGGGAGCCTCCGTCTTCGAGATGTGGAGTTGAACCAAGAAGTTTGTAAGGGCAAGGAGATCGCCTACTTCGTGAAGATCTACCCCGAGTAAGGCTAGTCCTCCGTGGGCGTAGGCCATGATGGAATAGACAAGGTTGCTTCTTCGTGGACCCTTCGTGGGTGGAGCCCTCCGTGGACTCGCGCAGCCGTTACCCTCCGTGGGTTGAAGTCTCCATTAACGTGGATGTACGATAGCACCACCTATCGGAACCACGACAAAAATCTTCGTGTCTCCAAATTGCGTTTGATCTTCTCCACCTCTCTTTACTACATGTGCAATTTACTTTCCGCTGCTTACACTCTAGAATTGCATGTGTAGGGTGATCCTTGAATTGATCATAACTGTGAAACTGCCAAAAACTGTTCATGATCTAAAGGCAGAATTTTTATATTTTCAAGTAGTCTAATCACCCCCCCTCTAGACATACTTTCGATCCTACATGTTTCCGTCTTCGGTTTCACTTCTCAGGATGTCTTCAGTTAAGCGAAGCTCAGCTGCTCGTAGACAGAACCCCGGAGGTGGTAGGGATGAGGAGGATCCTCCCGACCAGCCTTCGTTGGCGGAGTTAATGTTAGAGATGGAGAGAAACAAGCGTGAGTCTAACCGCTTGTTGGCACGTATTGAGGAGAACACCGCACATCAGTGCAAGGAATCAGCAACCATCCATGACTTCATTCATCTGAAACCACCCACCTTCCATCATCCCATTGAGCCACTCGACGCAGATGACTGGCTCCGTAGTATCACTCACAAGCTGCGTTCTGCAAACGTAGCTGAAGATGACAAGGTCATCTATGCCACTTATCACCTGGAAGGTCCTGCTAGTCTTTGGTGGCAGAACTATGAGGCCATGATTCCAGCTGGCCAGATTCCTACCTGGAGAGATTTCACCGAGGCTTTTCGTGAGCATCATATCCCTCAAGCCCTTATCGATCGTAAGAGAGAAGAGTTCTGTAGTCTTACACAGGCTAAGATGGCTGTTGATTCTTATAGTCGAGAGTTTGAGAACCTCGCCCGCTATGCTACAGAAGAAGTGTCCACGGACGCCAAGAAGCAGGCTAGTTTCCGGAAGGGTCTCAACCCCAAACTGCGTCGTGATCTCCACTTGCATCATTGCAACACGTTCCAGGCTCTTGTGAACAAGGCCATCAATGCAGAGACAGCTCAACTCACTTACGAGGAGTCTCGAAAGCACACCCTTGATTTGGGATCTTCCTCCGGTTCTAGTTCTCAGAAGCGCCGGATTTGGGTTCCGAACTCTGTTCTTCCACCCACTTATCCTCCGATGCCATCTTGTGTGGTACCTTATCCAGCTCAGTCTTATGCTCCACCCAAGCCTATTGGCAAACCGCTTGTCAATGCGGGTCCACGACCTACCTCAGGGACTTGCTTTACATGCGGAAAGCCAGGACACTATGCACGTGACTGTTCTCAGGCCAGTCTTGCTCCACCCCAGCCCGAGAAGTCCGTTCTTCGTAGTAAGCCACCACGCAAGACTATCATTGCCAATCCAGCTCCCACTAAACATGGACGTGTGCATCACGTCTCGGCTAAAGACGCTCATGATGATCCAAATGTCGTTCTTGGTACACTCCTTGTCAATTGCCATCCGGCTTCGGTTCTGTTCGATACCGGAGCATCTCACTCCTTCATCTCTGAAGGCTATGCTCGTTTGCACGACATGTCATTTTGTGACATGCCAACTCCGCTCGAAATCCAAACCCCGGGGTCTAGATGGCAAACTACCAGAATAAGCCATGGTAATGGAATCCTTGTTGACAGACTTGTATTCCTTGCCTCACGCATAGCCCTCAAGTCTTCAGATATTAACATCATCTTGGGTATGGACTAGATGACAGCTCATCATGCCAAGATCGATTGTTACACTAGGTCTGTTCAGCTTACACACCCATCTGGCAAGATAGTCACTGTCTCCACTAGAGTTGCAAAGCGTCAACTCTATTCTCTTAATGCCAGCCCCCTTCCAGACCTTGAAGATATTCCGGTAGTCCGAGACTTTCCGGATGTCTTTCCAGAAGAACTACCAGGTGTTCCACCTGATAGGGATGTAGAGTTCGTCATAGATCTTATCCCAGGAACTGTTCCAATTTCTAGGAGACCTTATAAGATGGCACCCCTAGAACTAGCTGAGCTTAAGAAACAACTTGATGAGTCCTTGCAAAAGGGTTTTATTCGTCCTAGTTCTTCTCCTTGGGCTTGTCCCGTCCTCTTCGTTAAGAAGAAGGATGGCACGGAACGGATGGTTGTAGATTATCGTCCCGTTAATTTGGTCACGATAAAGAACAAGTATCCGCTCCCCAGGATCAACGACCTGTATGATCAGCTCGCTGGATCCTCAGTCTCCTCCAAAATGGATTTGAGGTTAGGCTACCATCAAATCAAAATTAAAAACGGAGACATTCCTAAGACGGCTTTTGTCACTCGTTATGGCTAGTACGAGTACACCGTCATGTCTTTCGGTCTAACCAATGCTCCAGCCACTTTCTCCCGCTTGATGAACTCGATCTTCATGGAGTATTTGGATAAGTTCGTCGTGGTTTACCTCGATGATATTCTTATTTACTCGAAGAACGAGGAAGAGCATGCTGAACATCTTAGACTTGTTCTAGAAAAACTCAGAGAGCACCGCCTTTATGCCAAGTTCTCCAAGTGCGAATTTTGGTTGCCAGAAGTGACCTATCTCGGCCACGTAATCTCAGGAAGGGCATTGCTGTCAATCCTGAGAGAGTTCAGGCCGTTCTTGATTGGACTCCGCCTGAAACAGTTAAACAAGTTAGAAGTTTCCTTGGTCTAGCCAGCTATTGTCGCCGCTTTGTTGAAAACTTCTCGAAAGTGGCCAAACCTCTCACGGAACTTCTCAAGAAAGATAAAAAGTTTGAGTGGTCCCCCCAGTGTGAACACAGTTTTCAGGAACTGAAAAGACGCCTGACCTCTGCTCCCATACTTGTGCCACCGGATTTCACTAAGGACTTTGTTATCTACTGTGATGCCTCACGACAGGGACTAGGTTGCATTCTTATGCAGGATCGTCGTGTGATTGCCTATGCATCTCGACAGTTGCATCCACATGAGGAGAATTATCCTACACATGATCTAGAGCTTGCAGCTGTAGTCTATGCACTTAAGACCTGGCGGCATTACCTCCTTGGTAATCGTTGCGAGATCTACACCGATCACCAGAGTCTCAGTATATCTTCACCCAACCAGATTTGAACCTTAGGCAAAGACGTTGGTTGGAGTTGATCTCAGATTACGACTTAGGAATTACCTACACCCCGGGCAAGGGAAATGTCATGGCTGATGCGCTAAGTCGTAAGACCTATTGCAACAATCTCATGTTGCAGCAGGGCCAACCACTTCTCCATGAGGAACTATGTAAGCTTAACCTTCACATTGCTCCTCGCGGATTCCTTTCTACCTTGGTGGCGAAACCTACTCTTGAGGATCAGATCATTTCTGACCAGAAGTTTGATAGGGGCGTTGTCCGCATCAAGAGAAACATTAAAAGGGGAGTTGGTGATTGTTTCTCTATGGATGATCGAGGTGTTGTTTTCTTCGAGAATCGCCTGGTGGTTCCCAAGAATCAACATCTGCGACAATTGATCCTTAAGGAGGCTCATGAATCTCCTCTCACAATTCATCCCGGTAGTACTAAGATGTATCAGGACCTACGCCAGAGGTTCTGGTGGACTAGGATGAAGAGAGAAATTGCTGAATTCATTGCTAAATGTGACGTTTGTCGTCGCGTTAAGGCAGAACATCAAAGACCTGCTGGCACCCTTCAGCCTCTAGCTATTCCTGAGTGGAAATGGGATAAAGTTGGTATGGACTTCATCACCGGCTTTCCCAGGACCAAGAGAGGGAATAATGCTATCTTCGTAGTCATTGATCGTCTCTCCAAAGTGGCTCACTTCCTACCTGTTCGAGAGAGTATCACTGCTAGTCAGCTTGCTGACTTGTATATTTCTCGAATAGTGTCACTTCATGGTGTTCCACTAGAGATCAATTCAGACCGTGGTAGTCTTTTCACTTCTCATTTCTGGGAGAGTTTCCAGACTGCCATGGGCACCCATCTTTCTTTTAGTACCGCTTTCCACCCTCAATCAAGTGGTCAAGTGGAACGGGTTAACCAAATTCTCGAAGACATGCTTAGAGCTTGCGTTATCTCTTTCGGTATGGATTGGGAGAAATGTCTTCCTTTCGCCGAGTTTGCTTATAACAATAGCTATCAATCTAGTCTCAAGCAAGCTCCTTTTGAGATTCTTTATGGACGAAGATGTCGAACACCTTTGAACTGGTCAGAAACCGGTGAAAGACAATTCTTTGGACCGGACATGATCCAGGAAGCAGAAGAGCAAGTTCGTATCATTCGTGAGAATTTGAAAACAGCCCAGTCTCGTCAAAAGAGCCAGTATGATCATCATCATAAGGAAGTGGCTTATGAAGTTGGTGACAAAGCTTATCTTCGGGTTACTCCTTTGAAGGGTACCCATCGTTTCGGTATCAAGGGCAAGTTGGCTCCTCGTTACATTGGTCCTTTTCGCATTCTTGCTAAACGAGGAGAGGTTGCCTACCAATTGGAACTACCCCCACATCTTTCTCGAGTTCATGATGTCTTCCACGTCTCTCAACTCAGGCGTTGCTTCTCGGATCCCATCCGCGAAGTGGACCACGAAACGCTTGATCTCCAAGATAACCTCACATATCGAGAGTATCTCGTTCGCATTCTGGATCAAGCAGAGCGTGTCACTCGACGTCATAACATCAAGTTTCTCAAGGTTCAGTGGTCTCATCATTCCGAGAGAGAAGCTACCTGGGAGCGAGAAGATCGTCTCCGACTGGAGTACCCCACCTTCTTTCCGCCTACTCCTGAATCTCGGGACGAGATTCTTTTGAGTGGAGGCGAGTTGTCACAACCCTAGTTCTGGTTTGCACTAGGTTAGCCTTGTTGTTTGCATCATGGTTAATTTTCAAATGAAATTGAAATGAGGACTTGTGAAACCCTCAGAAACCCTATTGAAAATGACCCAAATAAAAGTTGCTCCAAAAAGGTCCAAGAAAATGTTCATGTGGCCCTCTAAAAATATTGGTCAGAGATAAAAATCAAACCAATATTATTAGGAGCTCTTAAGAATTTATTTTGGGCATTTGGAATTAATGCAATAAATATTTGCTTGGATATATATAATTATTATATATTTTATATATGTCCAAAATTCTGGTTCTTTATTTTTAGGGGCTTGGATTAATTCCTAGGTCCCTGCAAAATAAAATATCAGAAGGAAAACAAATGATTTAATTTGGAAATTAAATCAAAACAAATGTCAGAAAAAAATAGAAAAGAAAAATAAAAGAAAGCAACTTACCTGTGCCACCCTGGTGGCCCAACTGCCTGGCCCAGCAGTCGGCCGAGCCCACCGGCCAACGCACCGTCCCCCACCTCGCGCCAGTAGGCGAGGCGCGTGCCCGGCGCACGCGAGCGCTCTGCTCGCCACGCGAGCTGCCTGCCTACCCTCTCCTGCTAGCGCAACGAGACGGCCGACGTTGCCACTGCCGTCTGGATCGAGCGCGCCCTCTTTTCCACTCTCTCTGGACCCTCCCTTCTCCTCTATCTCCCTCTCCCGCTCGGCTCCAACGCCACCGTCGCCGCCGCTCGCCGTAGTCGTAGCCAGAGCCGTTCCCTCGCCCTCTCCGTCAAGCCACCAGACGCCGGACGCCCTATGGAGCCGCCGTCGACATCATCTTCCTCCTCGGATGCCGCCGACCGCCGACTCCGATCCGCCGTCTTCAGCGCCTCCCCGAGCCCACTAGCCTGCTCAGCAGCCCCGTCGTGAGCTCCTCTCCGTTTCCCCCATGCTTTCGCTCTCTTCTCCCCCTTCTTCCGCGTCGTAGCCGTGGTTTTCGTTCCGGCCGAAGCCACCGCCGCCGCGAGCCCTGCTCCGGCGAGCTCCGCGGTTCCCACGACCCTCCCTGTGCGCGGCTGGATGCGCCAGTGCACGGGCTACCCGCCGGTGGCCTCCGTTTGCCCAACCGTGGCCTCCAGCTCGTTCCGGCGAACTTCCGCCGTGGCTCGAGGTCGTCGTCGGCGAAACTCCGGCGACTGACGTGGCGCGTGCTTAGCTGCTAACCCCGTCACCTAAACCACCCCCTAAGCCACTGACTATGGGCCCCAGGGCTTGGTCAAACCCTGGTCAGCTGGGTTTGACTCGGGTTTAGCCCCGGTGTCACTAACGTGTGGTCCCACACGTCAGGTTTGACCCAGTCAGCGCTGTTGACTTGCTGACGCAAGCATGACGCAGTGCTGACGCAATTAATTATTTTCTGGAATTATTTTTAAACAAGAAATTCCAGAAAATATTCAAAACTTCAAAAATTCACAGAAATTCAACCGTAGCTCAGAATGAAATAATTTATATATGAAAAATTATCAGAAAAATTCAATCTATCCATCTGTACCATTTTCATGCATGACAAATGAAGTTAAACCTACTGTTTATTTGAAAACACATATTTGGCATTTAGAATGCTTATTTTAAATTTGCATTTGAACCCTTGGCTCAAATGGACTTCTTTCCAATTGAATGCTAGTTGCACTAGCTCAAACAACATCATAACTTCATGCCATATTCATGCATCATATTGTTGCATATGCTTGTGTCTGATTGTCGCCACCGTTCTTCTCGATAGGTCCAGCTCCGGAGACCGATCCAGAGTACCTGTCAGAGGAGCAGTGCTCTGCACATTGTTTTACCAGGCAAGCAAACCCCCTTGTTCATTCCGATTCAATCCCTCTCTCGCTCCTGCTCCCTGTTATTGCATTAGGACAACAACGATTTCAACTGCTACTTTATGCTGCGGTAGTTGAACCCATTCCTCTGCATGACCTGTCTTTCCACAGTAAATAGTTGAAACCCACTAGCATGTGTAGGAGTTGATTGAAGCCATGATGTGATCTTACCATGCCTTGCTTGCTATTGCTTAGAGTGTGTCAGGTCTGATTCATCGGGAATGAATTAGAGTGAAATGATATGTTCTGATGCTGAGGGTTAAGTGTGTGAACACGATTTTGTAAAGGTAGTGGTGGGAGGCCATGTAGGAGTACATGGTGGGTTGTCTCACTGGTACCGTCCCTAAGAACTGAGTTCTGTGTATGTTGTCCAATGATCAGCTACTACCACGCATTGGAATGCTTAAGTGCCCCTCTCGACTTATTAATCAACATGATCTCTGTCCAGGAGTTGCAACTAGTTTCTGGTGTTTGTAGGTAGTGTTATTTCTCTACCAGGTGGCACCCGGCAGGGTGGGCTTGGGACAGACTAGGCACACGTGGCCCGGTGTACCGAGTGGCACCCAGATGGTGGGCTCGGGAACCCTGTACACATTGTTTGGGTCCGTGATGGAAACCTCGGCCGGACTCTCTTGCGGATGGAACCCGAATAGGCGATAAACCTGGACGAGAGACTTGTGTGGTTAGTCAGGTCGTGGCCGACACCCTCGCCAGGCTTCCGCTTGAAGGTTGCCGAGATACACGAGATGTACATGGTGGTAAGTGGCGAGAGCGTGTGTGAAGAAGTACACCCCTGCAGGGTTATCATAATCTATTCGAATAGCCGGGTCCGCGGATATGGACTTCTTGGATGCTTACGTGGTACATAGACAACTTGAAGTGGATACTCTAAAATACTCAAGACAAGTGTGAGTGCTATGGATGGCCTTCTCGTAGGGAGACGGGGATGAATCCATAGTGGTGTATTGTGTGGTGCTTAGTGGACTCGTCGGCGCCACCTCAAAAGAGTTACAAGCAATCGTAGAATAGGATAGCCACTGAGTCAAAGCTGGCTTGCTGCAACTAAACCCCACTTTGCCATCTTGATACATGTGCATGTATGATAGGATCTGATGTAAGTCTTGCTGAGTACCTTTGTACTCATGTTTGCTTAATTTATGTTTTGCAGATAGGATTGATGTCTCACTAGTAGTTCCGCTTGGACTTCGACAAGTAGCTTGTACCTCAGCTACGTTCTTGGACGAGTGTTGTAGATAGTCAGGCTCTTCAGCCTTTTTCTTTTGTAGATGTCTGTACTCAGACATGTAGTGCTTCCGCTTGTTGCTTGTATGCTCTGAATGTTGGGTCATGAGACCCATGTTTGTAATACTTGGCTCCTCGGAGCCTAATGAATAAATACTTTGTTTATTAGAGTCTTGTTGTGATGCCATGTTGTATTTGCACATATTGAGCATATTGCGTGTATGTTATTGAAATGCTTGGTATGTGTGGGATCCGACACCTAGTTGTTTACCCTTGGTAGCCTATCTTACAGGGAAATGTCTCCTAGTGTTTTCCACTGAGCCTTGGTAGCTTGCTACTGCTCCGGAACACTTAGGCTGATCGGCATGTGTCCTTCTTCGTTCCTATGTCTGCCCCTTAGGGGAAATGTCACGCGTGGTTCCTTTAAGTCCTTGTAGCTTGCTACGACTTGGGTTCATACGTTGCTGACCGACACGTTCGTTGCTGGGACATGAATGCCTGTCTCTGTAATTTAGTGCCACTTTTGGTTTATAACTGGTCATGTCGGCCCGGGTTCTCTGTCATATGGATGCTAGCGACACTATCATATACGTGAGCCAAAATGCGCAAACGGTCCCGGGCCAGGTAAGGTGGCACCCGTGGGGATACCGTGCGTGAGGCCGCAAAGTGATATGGTGTGTTACATGCTAGACCGGTGTGATTTAGGATCGGCGTCCCGACAGTGTTTGCATGTGTGCTCGATTCCAAGCGGCACCAAAGGAGTCGCATCACTTAGCTGTGAAGCGAATTCTTCGATATTTGGCTTACACCCCAACACTTGAATTATGGTATCCAAAGGGCTCAGAGTTTGATCTAGTTGGATTCTCAGATGCTGATTATGCTGGTGACAAAGTTGATCGCAAGTCTACATCAGGCACATGTCACTTTCTGGGACGATCACTTGTCTGTTGGTCTTCAAAGAAGCACAACTGTGTATCACTCTCCACTGTTGAATCTGAATACATTGCTGTTGGATCTTGCTGCGCTCAGCTTCTCTGGATGAAGCAAACTCTCAAGGACTATGGTGTCCATCTGAAGCATGTGCCACTCTATTGCAACAATGAAAGCACCTTCAAGATTGCCAACAACCCAGTTTAGCACTCGAAGACAAATCACATTGAAATTCGTCATCACTTTCTCAGAGATCATGTCATGAAGGAAGATATTGATATCATACACGTCAACACTGAAGAGCAACTGGCAGATATCTTCACAAAGCCCTTCGATGAGAAAAGATTTTGCAAGTTGCGGTGTGAGCTAAATATCTTAGAATCCTCAAATGTCATGTAATCAGGCACACATCCTAACACTTATGCATGTTGATGACTTAGATGTGCAACACACGAAGTAAAGTATGTCTTCAATCAATGAAGACTTACACTCTGAGTGTGAATACATTAACGCAGAATTTGACTTCGAAGCGCCACGATAATTGTGCGCCGTGTCTGGGTCTAATACTTCCTATACGGTGGGTAACGCCACCACCAAATCTTTGCTTGAAGCATTTCTCATGGCGTTACATTTGCAAAGTCCTCGCATTTGGTTTATCTTCATATAGGACATAGATAGACGTGTGTTATGTCCTCTACAGCATTCACTTATAGCTATGTCTTCTTATTTTCATCTTTTGAACTAAGTGAATGTGATCGGACCCTAACCTCTCTATGCTTTCTCACCTCAAACTCTATCTATCCAAATCATATGCATTCTGTTGGAACCGTCGAATGTCTTCTCTGCGTCCTTATCAGCAGAAGATATAGAGATAAACTTTAAATCTGTTTTTAATGCTCAATCCTTTATACCTGAAACCCGGAGAAGCCAGAACGACCACCCCGACAGTCCAGGCGTGCGTGGGATCGTGGGACAACTCCCAATGTGTTACATGTCCGCCACGTGTCCCTCAGATGTGAACCGCCAGGGGCACCTGCGTAATTGCACAGTGCTATCTCCCATCCTTATAAATGCACGTCCCATCACGGTCAAAAACTCTTCTACCACCTCTCCACCTCGACCAACCCTAGCGCCTCCGCTAGCTCTCAACGACGCGAGCGATGAAGCGCTTCGCTGCCGCAACCTCGTCGACGCCGTCTTCACGCCGGCCGCGGACATCGTCTTCTCCGTCGCTGCCATAGGTGTCCTCCGTTGCCAAGTTAGGGCACGGAAGATCGAACTGCTCGGCATCCACTTCTTCTCCGTCTAGCAGTTCATCGTGAGGTAAATTAAAACTCTCTTTTTACCATCTTCTTGATCCAATAGATTCATCTTTTTCACCATAAGAAGTTTCTACCTCCACATATTTGGATCTATCCTGTCTGCATCTCATACTTTGCCTAGTATATTCACTTATGCTTCATACATAGTTAGATTCCTCACTTGTACCTATTCTTAGATTCGTAAAAATCTGGAACCAACTCTCTACATATAAGTGAATGTCTTCGCGCTACCAGGTCAATGTCTTCAAAACTGATTTATCTTCAAAATCTTCTGAGAATGCATATGACCTCTTCCCCTTCCCTCGCATCTCTAATGATCTCACAGGTACATGTCCGTGGGAGAATCCCTTGGTTCTCATAGTCTGCATTCATTTGCAGAATTCTTGCAGCATCATATTCACTTTCCCGAAGCCAGTTCTTGTCTGACCAGCAGACGGAAGCCTTTGACTGCATTGAAGCCTTTCAATTCGAAGCCTTTCAGTTTGAACCCAATGGCAACTGAAAAATCTGTTAGGAAGGGTGGCAGACGGCACCGCGGAAACACCTCCAAGGATTTGCCTCCTAACCTCATTGAAATGTACAAGACTGATCCAGAGGAGGACTACAATCAGAGGAAGACTCGAATCCAATGGATTCGAAGATATTGGGCAGAACAGTGGTTCAAGTACAAGTTTGTGACCCAAGAGTATGCTGAGAAGAATGCCATCAAGCGACCATGGGGAGACATTCTGTACAAGAATCTTCCACCCAGGACTCAAGATGAAGCCATTGCTCAAGGCTTCTATCCTTGCATGGTCCGTGGGCCACAACCAGTAGATGCCGACTCATCTTCACTGCTATGGTGTCGCGACGACAATCTGTTCAAGCGCAATCTTCAGTATGCCAAGAACTCGGCCAAAGAAAACAAGAAGAATTGGGAATTAGACTTCAATCATGGCCCCTCTGCGCCTCGTGCTGATGGCACGCGCGAAGCTGAACCAAATCTGGTCGGGCCCTTCTACAGTTTAGAAGGTCTCATCAGTCACATAAGGGTTCAAGGGGTGGATGTGGATCAACCTGCAGACGACGCTGATTCTGATGAAGTGCCTGCATCTCCGAAGCCAAAGAAGAAGAATAAATCAAAGGCTTCGAAGACCACTCCACCAACTGCTTCAAGAGTGAAGCCTTTGTCCACTGCTCCACCTGCACCAAGTGTGCAATCTGAAGAGAACTCTCGCATATCCAAGAGCAAGCAGCTAAGGAAGAAGCCCATGCACAACCCCAGTCCAGCTCTGACTCCTGATGTTGTACTGAAGAACGCAAATGAAACTATTGACCTGTCAAGTGATGAAGATCTAGCTGATGATGCTCTTGAGAAATTGATCAAGAGCAAGCAAGATGCAGAAATCTTCAATGATCTGCCCCTCTTTGACGTGGAAGTGTTGAATAACTTCATTGATGAGTGGTTTGACACCCCCGGTCTCAGCTTTGACGATATGCAACTTCCAGTTGGCCTAAGCGTCTCCTTCAATGGCGCCATTGCTTCTGAGCTAGCTGTAGCTCAGAGAATTGTTGAGATGAAGAAAAAGATTGACTATGAAAAGGCTCAGTTCAAGAAGCATGTGGCCAAGCTCAGCGTCCAAGAAGTCCAAAATTTCAAAGTCATGATGCATGAGCTCAAGGAAGCCTTTCACAAGAGGCGTGAAGAAGCCAAAGGTTCTCGTGAGCGCATCAAGGCCTTGGCTGCCAAGTGCGTCCAAGCCTACAATGAAGCTGAAAAGCGCAAGGCCCTTGGGCATCCTGGTAGCGACCCCAGGATGGCTGCAAAGAAGAAGAAGCCAAATGTGGCCCAAGCTGAAGAATCAAGGTAGGAAGAACCTAGCATTGTCTTCCCTACCAGCATGACAGGCACGAAGCCTAAGGTCTCCACAGTTGCTTCAGAGCGCAAGAAGATGAAAGTGGCTGAAGCTGAAGCTCGCAAGCACAAGAACACCACTGATGATGCTCCACCCACAAAGAAGCGCAAGACCAAGAAGGTCCGGGCTGTTCCCACAGAGCCCCTCGTCGTCGAGCCCATTTTTGTTGCTTGTCCTGCATCTGCACACCAAGAACGTG
Source organism: Secale cereale (assembly GCA_902687465.1). Classification (NCBI taxonomy): domain Eukaryota; kingdom Viridiplantae; phylum Streptophyta; class Magnoliopsida; order Poales; family Poaceae; genus Secale; species Secale cereale. The sequence goes on along the minus strand of LR738710.1, from coordinate 341,803,876 downwards.
GTCTGACTGTTCATGAGCCTGCTCCCACAGAGGCTACTGAAGACATTCTAGCTGCTGACCCCACCACAGCTGAAGACATTGGTCCTCAAGACAATGTTGAAGATGATGAAGTCCTTCCTCAGATCGAGTATAATGTGGTATCATCGCATGTTCTCACGAACAATGATCGCATCAGCATTGGTCGTCCATTGACGCCAATTGCTCAGGATGACTCATGGGCTGATCACCCACAAGAATCCCCACGTGTTGAAGACACACCAGTAACTCCCCCTACTCAAGTCACCAGTTCAGTGCTTGAAGATGAAGACTTTGAGGCCCAACCAACTCCATCTCCAAAAGCGTCGCCAGCATTTCGCAGGATTCGCAAAGGACCAAGGCCTCAAGTCGATCAACCCAGTGTTCCAGAAGGATATGTGCACCAAACTTCTTCACAACAAGTGTTACCTGAAGCCTCTCCAACTGCGAACCTCTCTGAGTCTGAAGCCAAAGCGGCTGAAAATATTCCGGCTGCATCAGTCGATGAAGAACAACCAAGAGAAGAAGAAGCATGTGTTGCCACACCCCCTGTTCTCGAGGAGAGCGTGTTCGACCCTCCAGCTCCTCAAGTGGAGGTTACAAAGTCTGAGGCTGCCACCAACACCAACACTGAAGCCAATGACGTTGTCATGGCTGAAGCTAATGTGGCGCCTGAATCCAATGTGGCGCCTGAAGTGATAGCACCTGAAGACAGTGCTGCACCTGACGCCAATCAGCAGCCCGAAGCCAATGCCACTGCTCCTGTTCCGCCTCCAAGGCCCCCACACTATCGAGCAAGCATACGACAAAGATGACCAGCTCATCTCTGTCAAATGGCCTATTCTGGTTCCTCCACCTGCTGCTGGACCGCCTGCTGCTGGTCCTCAATTTGACTACCATGTCTAGCACAGGCCTCAGGTTCAGAAGCCCAAGCCAAGACTGCCAAGGTTCCCAGCTACTGCCACATCGTCAGGGTCCTTCAATGCCAATGGCTTCACTACGCACAACACTTTCTTTGACAACGCTAAAAACCCCTATTCCAAGCCAAGGATATCATCAGATGGGTTCTGGAGCCACCAACAGCGTAGTTATTATTGACGAGTACTCTATGATCAAGGGCGCATTTTCCCTCATATGCATCTTGATACTGAAGCCATTACTGGATTACCTTGCCTTGAAGAAGCTCTTGACTGCTTCCGTGATGCTGGACTGCTAAGCTTTGTGACTGACAAAGAGCACTGGAATGAAGAGATGCTTCTACAATTCTATGCAACCTTCCACATTCGCGGCTACAGCAGGGATCCGACGACATGGGTCCTTGAGTGGATGACAGGCAATATCCATCATGAAGCCAAAGCCTTTGACCTCATTGAGCTAACTGGCCTGCCCACTCCAGGAGAACTATATGAACCTAGCTGTCAACTACACAACAAAGCTTTGGAGAGCATCTTTCAGAAGCCAAAGCCCAACATGAGCCAAATGCTGAGCATGATAAAGCCTCTGCCGCTTGATGTTGAATACCCAAAGGAGTTCTTTGTTGAAGACCTTGAGTATCTGCCACGCACCATATATCATAACATCAGGCGAACTCTATGGCCTGTCAAAGGACACTCTTCATCAGCCAAGCTTGAAGGCACAATGAAGACATTGGTCTTCTATATCTTCAATGGCATCAGCTTCAACGCTCAAGACTTCTTTATCAGGTAGTTGGTTGTTTCAAGCTCTGATCTTTTTGGACTCAAGTTCTACGCTCCATGGATCATGCGCCTCATCAAGCTTCATTCTGCTATCAACTATCAGCCTTTTGCTCGCAACCATCACATATTCTTGCCAGAGGTTGATATGTCATCTGAAGCCATATACCAAGAGCCTGCCAAAGAGCCTGTTAGTCTTCACAATGCTGATCGCCGAAGCTTCCCTCAGCCCATTGATGGAGTCCCAGTAGTCACACGTGTTTATCCTCTGGCTGGCCATACTCGCTTACCTTGCCATGCAGAGACTGAAGCTACTGAGAGCACCATTGCCCAAAGGCCTCGGAAGCGTTCTCGTGTTCTCAATGACCGAGAGCATCTCGTTGCCTTACATCAGAAACAGGATAAGCATTACTACTGGCTGAAGCGTCAGATGCAAAGCCTCTTGGTGGACGTCAATCACATTCACAACCTTGCCACCAAGAATGCCTTTGTTGCTCATGAAACCTATCGGAGGTCATGGAAGAGTTTGACTTTGCTGAGTGCTGAAGCAGATCTTCAAGACGATGGCTTCACAGAAAGATTCAAGTTTGACCACACTCCCCCAAGGAATGTTGTCTTGCGTCGAACTCCGTCTCTTGAAGACTCTGACTATTCCTCCTCCGTTGCAACTGTGCACGCCAGGGTGATAGATGATCAAGATGATGCTACCTCAGCACCTCCTCCTTCAGCGCGCGTCGACACTGCACCAACCACTTATGCACCGCCAAACACCAACGCCGACCCTGCATCTTCTCCTGCTCCAACTGGGAACGAGTAAAGGCTCTATGTCTTCAAACCTTTTTGGTCCTTACTGACAAAAGGGGGAGAAGCATATGAGTTGATAGTCTTCAAGCGGGTCCATATGGGCGGGTGCTTTATATTTTGCCTAGTGTTTACAACTCTCGCTTTTGCTACATTTGGTTCTTTGAGTTGTAACACTTAAACTTGATGGTCGTCTGCTATGTTTTCTGATACTCTGTAATGCGATGATAAATTCCTCATGTGCTACGATATTTTCCGCACTTAGTCATTTTGCATACGTCCATTTTTCATTATGCATGCCATTATATTGGACATATCAATTGTGCATGATGAATTGTCTTCATAAGTTGAAGAGGATCTCCACAAGTACAACCTGCCATGTGCATTTGCATTCAAAAGCAAATTAATTATATGCACATCTTCAGGGGGAGCCTTTTGCTACTTATGACGACAATACCTTTATCCTTTACAATTTCACATACTTTTATCCCCATTGAAAACATCAACCAATTTGTCATCAATCACCAAAAAGGGGGAGATTGTAAGTGCCACCTCTAGTTGGTTTTGGAGTATTGACGACAAACCTGGTTGAGGGACTAATGTGTTTGTGAGAATTGCAGGATAACACAGGTAGTAGTCCCTCATTGATTCGGTTTACCTACCGGAGATGACCCCTAAAAATGTATGAAGACATTGACGACAATGGTGGTATATGAAGATAATCATATTGAAGACTATGACAGGAGAAGACATTGTGTGAAGACTGTGGAGCGCGAAGACTTAGATGTTTTGTTGCTTCCTTTTCTTCTTTGTTGAGTCATAGGAACCACCGTACTGTTAAGTGGGGTCCAAGTGAACTAAGTCAGAGTGACTGAAGTGATGCTCAACCAAATCCTATGTCTTCGAGCGAAGACAATGAGAGCAAATCTTATCCAGAGCTGGATGAGTCAGCTTTATTCGTAACCCAAGTAAAGTTGCCGTGTGTGTTTGAAATCTGACCGTTGGAACACGTGTCGGTTCCTTAGTGACCCAGGGTCACTTCGGACAAATCAGGTCGGGTTGCCCAGTGGCTATAAATAGCCCACCCCATACACCATAAATTGGTGGCTGCTCAGAGTTATTACACGGCTTTTGTCGTTTCAAAGCAACCCACCTCCGAAGCATTTGAGAGAGAGATCCTTGCGAGGACAAAGCCCAAACACCCAGAGCCAAAGAGTGTTAGGCATCACTGAAGTCTTTCTGTCTGTGTGACCTGAAGACTTGTTACACTTGAGGACTGTGTTTCCTCCAGCCGGTTAGGCGTCGCGTTCTGAGTATCCAAGAGTCATTGTGGATCGCCGGTGAACGAAGTCTGTGAAGGTTTGGAAGTCTACCTTGAAGACTAACCAGAATGATTGGGCGAGGACTAGGTGTCCTTAGCTCAAGGGGAATAAGGTGAAGACACGGTCTTCTAAGTTAAACCTCAGCCTCCCTAACCAGATGTACAATTGTCACAGCAACTAGAACTGGTCTAACAAATCACTGTCTTCCCCAAGCTACTGGTTCTATCCGTTCCTTCCCTTTACTTACCGTCTATCATTGTGAAGTCATTGCCTGCTTGCCTTGTCCGTTTGACTTCACTCTGTGACTACTTGTTCTGATTGGCTTCATATAATCTTCCATCTTGATCCATACTGCCTAGCTGCTATTAGTCTTCGTGCTTTTACTTCATTGAATACTTGACTATGGCATGTCTAGTGTAGTCTACCTTCCGCTGCATATAAATAGGATCGGTTCTATCGTTTGTCTTTGAAACTTCCATGTTTTGAAGACTTTCATAAAAATCGCCTATTCACCCCCCCTCTAGTCGATATACTGCACTTTCAGTCTCCAACGTATCTATAATTTTTTATTGTTCCATGCTATTATATATGATGTTTTCGATATTTAATGGGCTTTATTGTACACTTTTATATTATTTTTGGGACTAACCTATTAACTCAAAGGCCCAGTCCAGATTGTTGTTTTTTGCCTATTTCAGGGTTTTACAGAAAAGAAATATCAAACGGAGTCCAAACGGAATGAAACCTTCGGGAGAGATATTTTTGGAACGACATCTTCACGGGAGACTTGAGAACCACGGAATAGGGCACACGTGGCGTCCACGAGGGTGGGTGTCGTGGTTCTAAGTCTGACAGTAAGGGTAGGGGGTACGAATGGAGAGGCAAGGCCCTAGCTATGGTGATGTTGTACACAAGGTGTTTGCGAGTTCAGGCCCTTCTCGGAGGAAGTAATAGCCCTACGTCTCGGGGCCCGGAGGCTTGGTCGACTGGTATGTGTATACGTGTGTTATAGAGGTGCGAACCCTTGTTCTGGAGGAGGGGTGGCTTATATAGTGCGCCAGGACCCCAGCCATGCTCCACATTACCAAGGGTTCAATGTACATTAAGGCAGGCGTTACTGATAACGCCTGCAGTAAAGGGTAATTAAGGTGTTTTACTACGGTGAGTAAATACAGGACCGTTGCTGTCTCAAGTGATGCTTGACCTTCGGAGGTCGACTGCCTTGGATCGGTCGAGTGGGGTTGAGTCGTCTTGCGTATGAGGTTCAGTCGAGTGGAGTGTCTTCTTGGACCGTCTCAGTCGACTGCCTCCACTGTCATAGGTCTTGTCTTTTGATCTTCTAGGGTAGTGACCTTGGGTGGGGTACCCTGATCGGGCCTGTGACCCTACCCTAGGTCTGTAACCTCGTCAGTAGCCCCCGAATGGATTGAGGCTTGAGCAAGAGGATGCTGAGGGAAGCTCTGGTTCTGGTTCGACGTCCCTGGGGTAGTTTGTTTCGGAGCTTGTGACTTGGGCAGGCTCCCTCAGTTGTGTCTTGGTCGCCTTGATCGATTCTGAAGCCGTCGAGTGAATTAGTTGCTTCTTGTGTCGACTGGATTTCTTGCGTCGATTGGACTTCTTGCGTCGACTGGACTTTGCGCTAAGCGTCGGGCGCCGTGAGCGCGTGCCGTTTTCGACGGGATTGGTTGCCCTTCGGTCGCCGGATTCGGCGGGGCTTTCGAAATTTGGGGAAGTGCGCGGGGCGGGACGTGCTGCAGCAATCGGAGAGATGCGCTTCGAATGCCTTGATCCTCGTGCCTCCTTTTTCGCCACGTATCGCGCCAGCGTCTGTTACGGGATTTGATAAGATTGCTCGGGGCCACCGGTCAGCCACTCGACCGGGCTGCTATAAGAGTGCGCCAAGCCCGTAGCGGGGGGCACTGTGCGCCCAATCTTTCTCCTTCCGCCTCTGCTTCTTCGCTGCGCCCCTGTTTCTTCTTGCCTCTCTCCGCAGCGACCGCCGGCGTGTGAGCCATGGGCAAAGACAAGACCGCGGCTATGGAGCGCTCGAAGAAGGCGGCGTCGGGGAAGGGGAGGCAATCTGGCCGGAGTGGTTCGTCGTCAAGGTCCGGACTCCCCGCTGGTTGGATCCAGGGAGATTGGATCCGATCCACCGTCGTGGTGGAGGATCTGGAGGAGCTGGAGGAGGAAGGGTTGATCGCCCGCGGCTCCTGGCGGGCGCCGGAGGAAGAACTCGAGCCCCGGCCACGGGAGGGCGAGTGCGTCCTCCACGCTACCCACGTCGACCGAGGTTTTTCTATGCCCCCGCATCCTTTCTTCCGCGCGTTCTTGATCTTCTTTGGTGCCCAGTTGCACTACTTCACGCCCAACTCCATCGCTTTCCTCTCTGCCTTTGTTTCCATGTGCGAGAACTTCCTCGGTTGCCGACCGCACTGGGGTTTGTTCAAACACATCTTCACCTGCCGCTCGCAAACCGTTAAGAGGGTGAACCCGAGTGACGGCAAGACGCACGTCCTCCAGGCGTGCGGCGGACTCGGGATCCAGCTTAGGAATAGGAGGGCTTTTCACCCCATGATCTTTCCGGAGTCGATTCGGGGCTGACAGTCGACCTAGTTTTACTACAAGGACAGTCTGACTCCGGGTCAGTCGACTGGTCTTCCTCCATTCACTCTAGGTCGAGCCAGCCCACCTCCTTTGATGATAGTGGGTAAGGCCGAGAGGGCCGAAGTGGACATGTTGGTGGAGTGGGTCATCCAGTTAGTCCGCGAGGGGGTCACGGGGATGGATCTGTTTGAGGCGTATCTCACGCGGAGGATCCAGCCACTCCAAGCCCGGGACCACCCGATGTGGTTGTATTCTGGCACTGACGACTCGTCGCGAGTCCACCCGGAGGCGGCCAACCCAAAGTACGTGGTGCAGTGCTTGAAGTGCATCACTGGGAATAAAGACAACCCCAGGGGATCTGGGAGGGTCATCCCGTTCGATGCTGACCATCTTCCTGACAAGGTTAGTCTTCTGCTTCCGAGTGACGTTTCTGTCGTCTGGCTTGCAATTCGTTATTGATGGATCCGACTGATATTTGGTTAAACTTCTCACTTTGCAGATCTACACAGAGATGTATTCGCTGCCCAACGGGGACTTGGTCCAGGAGGGCGAAGAGGGCATGGGCGACGCCGCCGAGTGGAAGTCGGAGCAGGAGACCGAGGAGAGCGAGGACTACAGCAGCGGGGAGGAGGTCGAGTCACCTCCCCGTGATGAGCGTCGATCCAAGGAGAAGCACGACCCAGGGGCCGCACGTCTTCGGGCGGGTCCTTCGGGCTCTCGGATGCCCAAGCGCACCCGAACGGCCACTCCTAACCCCGCTGAGAAGATGCCCAAGCAGCCCAAGGTCACCACCACCAAGCCCCGGAAGGCCTTGCCCAGGATCAAGGTGGATGTACCATCGCCTCCACGTAAGTGTCGTTTGGTCTTGTTTCTTTCTGCTTCTTGGAGGTCGACGGTAGCTTCCGTCGACTCATCTCCGAGCGAACTTTTCAGAGCCGCCGCTTCCACGACCTCGATGGACATCGACCGGGGTCGAGACGACGAGGAGACCGCGGATGCCGCGACGTCCCACGCAGGTGTGGGTTCTATGAAATCTGTCTTATTCTTATTTTCTTTCGCGGGCGACGGTCGACTGAATTTTGCTCGTTGCTTGACTCGAAGTGCCGCACCTCGTCATAGAGCTTCTGGATGACGATGAAGATGAGGAGCGGTTGGGAGGGGACCGACGGTGCACAGGGAGAAAGGGCCGGAAGACGCCTTCTGGCTCGGAGGCCCAGCGACAGGAGGATGCCGCCTGAGCCACGGTCTCCTTCGTCGTCCCTGTGTCGACCGTGCGTTTGGTGTCGACAGCTGTCGACCCAGCGCCCGCTCCAGTCGCCGACCCAGCGCCTACTCCAGTCGTCGACCCAGCGCCTACTCCAGCCGTCGACCATGCGCCTGCCGCTTCATCAGTTCTCTTCTCTTCCTAGCGCCTCCCGGAGGATCCTGTGGGGGCGGCTCAAGAAGCCGTTCGCCAGGCGGGGGTGATGATGGAGAGGAGAAGGCGGCGTATGAGGCCAGCATGGCGGCTTATGATGTCAGCTCTGCTCTTCGGGCCAACGTCCAGATTCGTTGTCTTCACTGAAGTAGTCTTTGGCTTTGAGAGAATCTGCTGTTTTTGTTTCGTGAGATACCACACCCACTGGGTGTTCCTTGGGGTGCTTTCTCTTCTTTTTTTTGAGCTCGAGCCGGACTGATCTCGGCCGAGCAAAACCAGTGCGGGCACGCTCAGTGCACCCACTGGGTGTAGTCCCCGAGACCGTGGTCGAGTGCTGGCGGTCGGTCATGGTCTTACTATAGAACTTTTCTTGCTTGTTATTGTTTTTTTTAGCTCGAGCCGGAATGATCTCGGCTGAGTGAAACCTGTGGGGGCACGCTCAGTGCACCCACTGGGTGTAGTCCCCGAGACTGCGGTTGAGTATTTTGACTCGACTGTAGTCTTATAATCTTGCTCTGTCGTGTTGATGCAGAAATCTTGCGAGTTTGGGGCCAAGTTTGCAGATCTTGAGAAGAAGCAAATCCAGCTTAACCTTGACTTGCAGTTGGCTGGGGACCACATGAAGAAGACGCAGGACGATGCGGCTGGTAACTGACCCCGACCTTTTGTCGACTGACTTTTTGATAGATGTGCCTTGTGTTCCTTCATGTTCATCTGTCCAGTGGCGGCTTTGGTAGGTCAACTGAAGGCGGCCTTGGAGCAAAAGGATCTCGACCTGGCGGCAGCGCAGCAGGCGGCTCAAGAGAAGGCGGAACTGGCGGCGCAGAAGTTGGCTTCCATGGGTGCGCTCGAGGCGGAGGTCATCAGGCTGAGAGGCTCGCTCGACGCAGCCAATCAAGAGGTGACTCAGCTGAAGAACTCCAAGGCTGTCCTAAACGACAAGTACGAGGCTCTTTTTTGGAAGAGGGTTGATCTTGAGGCGTATCTGGGCGACATCACCAAGAAATGGTACCTCGTGCTCGAAGGTATGCCTCCTTCGGCTTGGTTAAAGTTAGATCGGTCGACCCATATCTTGTCTGTTGACTCGACTTGCTATTTTCGGTGCAGAGTTTTGTCGTAACTTTGAAGAGGAGAGTGGTCAGGTCGAGCCTGTCTTGGACCCAGCCATCTCCATCGTGAAGGACGAGGTATCCATGAACATACTGAGGCTGGAGTCCCGTCTCACTGCGACCACGGATTATCTGGGACGGCTGAAGGCGGTGATGCCGCGAATCGACACCGCGCTCTGGAGGGGGGTCGTGCAGGAGAACGACCTCAAGTCTTTGATGACTCGACTCAACGAGATCCCCAACCGAGTGCAGGAGTGGAAGAAGTCGGCAACCCGGGGAGGAGCCGACGTGGCGCTGTCCTTGGTCCGTGTGCACTGCAAGGAGGTGAAGGAGAGGAGGCTTGCGGAGCTGAAGGTTGCAAACACAAAGGAGCTCCAATTCCAGTCGTTTATGGAGACTTTCCTGGAAGCCGCCACTCGCATCGCCGACGGGATCGACCTGGATGAGTTCGTCGCACCTGCGAGCCCGCCTCCTCCCGAGGAATGACTTTGATACTTTAATCTCATTTGCCGCAGAATGCCGCGTGGACTTGTAATCATTAAACTCTGGTGGGCCTGTGGCCCAAGTACTCTTGCCCGAATCTTGCGCAGTTTTTATCTGATCTTTTATCTGATTTTGATCCTTCGGTTTGCCGCTCTTCTTTGATTGCCTGAATCTTTGAGTCGACGTCTGCAGCCAAGTCCCCGAGTGAGAGGGCTGCCCTTCACCCGGAGTAGATGTTTATAACTTAGGCGATTCCAAGCTACGTTGTATTTGTGGCGGAGCTCGGAGGGCAGAGCCACTTTATACTTGTAACGTAGCTCGGAGGACCGCGGCTAAGCCCCCGAATGAGAGGGTTGCTCTTCACTCGGAGTAAGTGTTTGAAACTTAGGCGAGTCACGGGGTCGCAACTAAGCCCCCGAGTGAGAGGATTGCTCTTCACTCGGATTGGATGTTTGTAACTTAGACGATTCCAAGCTACGTTGTATTTGTGGCGGAGCTCGGAAGGCAGAGCCACTTTATACTTGTAGCGTAGCTCGGAGGACCGCAGCTAAGCCGCTGAGTGAGAGGGTTGCTCTTCACTCGGAGTAGATGTTTATAACTTAGGCGATTCCAAGCTACGTTGTATTTGTGGCGGAGCTCGGAATGCAGAGCCACTTTATACTTGTAACGTAGCTCGGAGGACCGCGGCTAAGTCCCCGAGTGAGAGGGTTGCTCTTCACTCGGAGTGGATATTTGTAACT
>LR738710.1:341742148-341793674 GCA_902687465.1 Secale cereale | reverse complement strand
CGTAGCTCAGAGGACCGCGGCTAAGTCCCCGAGTGAGACGGTTGCTCTTCACTCGGAGTAAGTGTTCGAAACATAGGCGAGTCACGGGGTCACAGCTAAGCTCCCGAGTGAGAGGATTGCTCTTCACTCGGAGTAGATGTTTATAACTTAGGCGATTCCAAGCTACGTTGTATTTGTGGCGGAGCTCGGAAGGCAGAGCCACTTTATACTTGTGGCGTAGCTCGGAGGACCGTAGCTAAGCCCCCGAGTGAGAGGGTTGCTCTTCACTCGGAGTAGATGTTTGTAACTTAGGCAATTCCAAGCTACGTTGTATTTGTGGCGGAGCTCGGAAGGCAGAGCCACTTTATACTTGTAGCGTAGCTCGGAGGACCACAGCTAAGCCCCCGAGTGAGAGGCTTGCTCTTCACTCGGAGTAAACGTTTGTAACTTAGGCGAGTCACGGGGTCGCAGCTAAGCCCCCGAGTGAGAGGGTTGCTTTTCACTCGGAGTGGATGTTTGTAACTTAGGAGGCTCTAAGCTACGTTGTATTTGTGGTGAAGCTCGGAAGACAGAGCCACTTTATACTTGTAACGTCGCTCGGAGGACCGCAGCTAAGCACCCACTGGGGGATTTTGAAGACCAACGTTTTTAGAGGGCATCAATCGTTAAAGGATCATTGCTAACTTGTCTTTGAAACAAATTGGGAAATATTTATTACAACTCAACCGTCGAGTGTCTCAAGTATAAAAGCGGTGGAGCAGGTCCGCATTCCACTAACAAGGTTCGTCTTTCTTCTTGGCTACATTGTAGAGGTGGTACGCTCCGTTGTGCAGTACCTTGGTGATGATGAACGGGCCTTCCCAGGCCGGGGCGAGCTTGTGTGGACGTTTTTGATGCACTCGAAGGAACATGTCTCCTTCCTGGAATGCTCGGCTTCTTATGTTGCGAGCATGGAATCGACGCAGGTTCTGTTGATAGATGGTCGACTGGATCAGGGCCATCTCTCTTTCCTCTTCCAAAAGGTCGACTGGATCCTGACGAGCCTGCTCTGCCTCGGCTTCGGAGAAGAGTTCCACTCTGGGGGCGTTGTGTAATAAGTCGCTCGGCAACACAGCTTTGGTTCCATAGACCAAGAAGAAAGGGGTACGGCCAGTCGACCGGTTTGGAGTCGTCCTCAGACCCCATAGGACAGATGGCAGTTTAGTCACCCAAGCCCCGGCGGCATGCTTAAGATCGCGCATGAGCCGTGGCTTTAGGCCTTGGAGAATCAAACCATTTGCTCTTTCCGCCTGTCCATTTGACTGTGGATGTGCCACGGAGGCGTAGTCGACTCGTGTTCCTTGGGAAGTGCAGAAAGCTCTGAATTCATCCGAGTCAAAGTTGGAGCCGTTGTTTGTGATGATGCTGTGCGGGACTCCATATCTGAATATCAATTCCCTGATGAAGCTGATGGCAGTGCTCGACTCGAGGTTCTTGATGGGCTTGGCCTCAATCCATCTGGTGAACTTGTCGACTGCCACCAGGAGGTGGGTGAATCTGCTTCTGTCTGTCCTGAAGGGGCCGACCATGTCCAAGCCCCAAACAGCAAAGGGCCAGACTAGCGGAATGGTCTTCAGGGCGGACGCCGGTTTGTGGGACATGTTGGAGTAGAACTGGCAACCTATGCATTTGTCCACAATATCCTTGGCCATCTCGTTGGCACGGGGCCAGTAAAACCCGGCTCGGTATGCTTTGGCCACTATAGTCCGAGAGGAGGCGTGGTGGCCGCAAGTTCCCGAGTGGATTTCATCCAAGATCAGTCGACCTTCCTCTAGATCGACGCAGCGCTAGGCGACTCCGGTGACGCTTTCTCTGTAGAGTTGACCCTGGATGACTGTGAACGCCTTGGATCGACGGACGATCTGGCGCGCTTCTTCTTCATCTTCTGGGAGTTCTTGCCCGAGCAGATATGATATATATGGCACAGTCCAGTCTGGCGTAATCACTAGGACTTCCATGATCAAATCGACCACGGCAGGTACTTCGACTTCAGTCGGATCTGACGTGCTGATTGGCTGCGGGGGCTCTTCCGTGAAGGGGTCTTCTTTGACAGAAGGGGTGTGCAGATGCTCTAGGAACACATTCTTGGGTATACGCTTCCGTGTCGACCCAATTTTTGCGAGGTCATCGGCTAACTGATTCTTGGCTCTGGGAACATGATGGAGCTCTAGGCCTTCGAACTTCTTTTCAAGCTTTCGCACTGCACTGCAATAACTGGTCATTGTCGGGCTCCTGACGTCCCATTCTTTCATCACTTGGTTCACCACCAGGTCGGAGTCGCCGTACACCATCAGGCGACGGACGCCGAGTGAGATGGCCATACGCAACCCATACAAAAGTGCTTCGTATTTGGCCTCGTTGTTTGATGAATCGAAATGGATCTGAAGGACGTAGCTGAGCTTGTCGCCCCTGGGAGTGACCAGGACCACGCCTGCGCCGGATCCGTTCAGCATCTTGGACCCATCGAAGAACATAGTCCAATGGTCCGACTGGACTTGAGTTGGCAGCTCTTGTTCTATCCACTCGGCCACAAAATCTGCTATGGCTTGAGACATGATGGCTTTCTTTGCTTCAAACTTGATATCTAACGGAAGAAGTTCAATCGCCCATTTTGCCACTCGACCGGTTGCGTCTCGGTAGTTTAGGATCTCTAACAGCGGGGCGTCACTGACGACTAAGATCGAATGGTCCGAGAAGTAATGGGCAACCTTTTTTGCAGTCAAGTAAATCCCGTACACAAGCTTTTGGTAATGTGGATACCTTTGCTTGGAGGGAGTCAAAACTTCGGATATATAATAGACCGGGCGTTGGACCTTGTATGCCTTGCCCTCTTCTTCCCGCTCGACCGTGAGTACAGTACTGACGACTTGTCTGGTGGCAGCAATATATATCAGAAGAGGCTCACCGCTGATTGGGGCAGCAAGCACCGGCTGGGTGGACAGCAGGGCTTTGAGCTCTTCAAACGCTGCTTCGGCTTCGGAATTCCACTTGAACTTGTCGGATTTCTTCATGAGTCGGCAGAGAGGCAATGCCTTCTCACCAAGACGAGAAATGAATCGACTTAATGCGGCCAAGAAACCAGTAAGCTTCTGGACGTCGTGTATACGCTCGGGGCGTTTCATTCGGAGGATGGTGCTGACCTTTTCTGGGTTGGCGTCGATTCCCCGTTCGGAAACGAGAAAACCGAGCAACTTGCCGCCAGGAACTCCAAATGTACACTTTGACGGGTTGAGCTTGATATCGTAGCTTCTTAGGTTTGCGAATGTCTCAGCGAGGTCAGTTAGTAGGTCGGAACCTTTTCGTGACTTGACCACAATGTCATCCATGTATGCCTCGACGTTCCGACTGATTTGCTTTATCAAGCATTTATGGATCATGCGCATGAAGGTAGCGCCAGCATTTTTGAGGCCGAAAGGCATGGTGACATAACAAAAACACCCGAAGGGGGTGATGAAAGTTGTCTTGATTTCGTCGGGCCCGAACAGACGGATCTGATGGTACCCGGAATACACGTCCAGAAAGGACAAGTGTTCACATCCCGTAGTCGAGTCAACTATGTGATCAATGCGGGGAAGAGGAAAATGATCTTTCGGGCATGCCCGATTGATGTGCTTGAAATCGATGCACATGCGGAGAGATGTGTCCTTCTTGGGGACCATGACGATGTTGGCGAGCCACTCGGAGTGGTATATCTCGCGGATAAACTCCGCTGCCAGGAGTCGAGCCACTTCTTCGCCAATTGCCTTTCGTTTCTCCGTAGCGGATCGACGGAGATGCTCCTTCACAGGTTTCACTTTCGGGTCGACTCGCAAATGGTGCTCAGCCAGTCCCCTGGGTACACCCGGCATGCCTGATGGTTTCCATGCAAAGATGTCCCAGTTCTCATGGAGGAACTGGATGAGCACTTCTTCCTATTTGCTGTCGAGTGTGGTGGAGATGTGGGCCGGTGCTGCGTTGGGGTCGGTGGGGTGGATGTGCACAGGTTTCGTGTCCTCGGCCGAATGGAAAGCTGACTCGGAAGCCGGCTTCTTCGCCCTTAGCAGGTCACTCGGATCCACTTTCTTTTGGTACTCCTCCATCTCTACTACTGCCATTTGCTTGTCGGCGATCTTCGAGCCTTTCTGGAAGCATTCTTCCGCTTTCTGACGGTTCTTAGTGACGGTTATAACGCCATTGGGTCCCGGCATCTTCAGCTTGAGGTAGACGTAACATGGTCGAGCCATGAACCTGGCGTAGGCGGGCCTACCCAGGATGGCGTGATAGGCGCTGTTGAAGTCCACCACTTCGAACGTCAGCTTCTCTTTGCGGTAGTTCTTCGACTTGCCAAAGACTACATCGAGTGAGAGCTGGCCAAGTAAGTCGGCTTTCTTCCCGGGGATTACCCCGTGGAACCTCATGTTACTTTCTCTCAGCTTGGACATCGGAATGCCCATATCCCGGAGGGTTGCTGCATACAGGATATTCAAGCCACTGCCCCCATCCATCAGAACTCTGGTCAGGCGAGTGCCTTCGATAACTGGGTCGAACACTAGAGCCTGCCGCCCGGGGGTGGCAATGTGCGCTGGGTGATCGGACTGGTCGAATGTGATGGGGGTCTTTCACCATTTCAAAAACGTGGGGGTCGCCGGGGCAACCATGTTTACTTCTCTGTTGATAATTTTCAGTCAACTTTTGCTCTCGACGTTCGCGAAAATCACCAAAGTGGAGTTGATACTGGGGTATCCTCCGTCCCCTTCCTTGTCTTCGGACTCTTCCGATTCCTTCTCTTTCTCAGTCGACTGATCTTTCTGGAAACTCAGGATCAAGAGCCGACACTGTCGAGTGGTGTGCTTGGGATACACCAGGTTTCCCTCTTCATCTTTCTTCGTGTGTATGGGGCACGGTTGGTCGAGCATATCGTCTCCAGCCTGACCCTTTCCTTTCTTGGGGGCCCAGGGGACATTCGGCTTCCCTTTGCCCTTTCCTTGATTGACCACCGCAGCTTCTCCCTGAGCGGCTGGCTCGGCCTTGCGCTTATTCTTCCGATTGGAATTCTGGTCATCCTGCCCGACTGGTTTCTTGCCGCTGCGGAGCCGATCGACCTCCTCACCGTTGGCATACCGACTGGCAATCTCCATCATCCGTGACAAGGACATGTCGCCTGTTCGGCCAAACTTCAGATTCAACTCTCGGTTACGCACGCCTTCCTTGAAAGCGCACACCGCCTGGTGCTCAGACACGTTCTCCACCGTGTGATGCAAAGTGGTCCATCGCTGAATGTAGTCCCTCAAAGTTTCACTCGGCTTTTGCGCGCAGTGTTGAAGTTCTGCGAGTCCAGCAGGTCGCTTGCAGGTGCCTTCGAAGGTACGAACGAAAATCCGAGCGAGCTCTTCCCAACTGTATATACTCCCGGGAACCAACTGATTGAGCCACGCCCGAGCGGAGCCTCCCAGCATAAAGGGGAGGTGCTTCATGGCCACATCATCGTTGCCGCCTCCGATCTGTACGGCCACTCGGTAGTCTTCCAGCCAACTGTCCGGCTTCGACTCACCGGTGAACTTGCTTACTCCCGCCGCCAGCCTGAAGTTCGGGGGGATCTCCGCGGCTCTGATAGCACTACAGAAACATTCAGGCCCACAGGCCGGCGCTCGGCTGCCACTTGGTTGGTCTCCGCCTCGCTCTTCTCTGGACGCCCGGTTACGGTCGACTTGACCTTGCACAAGGATAGACCTCGCATCGAAACCTGGCCGCCGGGGATCTGGGGGAATCCTCTGCTCGTCATATCGCAGGCGCCTGCCCACGTGCCGCTAGGGCGAGTGTGACCCACTTCCCGGAGGAGGGGTAGGCGCTCGACGGCGGTCGTAGCGTCCGTGTCGACGGTCGAGTGGATCGTCGTCCCGACTCAGATGCCGGTCTTGCCGCGGGCCACGTTCCTCACGCCTCGGGGCGATCTTGGACTGTGGGCCGACCATACGGTGTCTGCAGCCACCGATCTGCTGTGAATCCTGTTGCGCGACTGAGAAACAGCCGCGTTTTGTTCTTCAGCCGTTCGGAGCAAAGCTCGGATCTGCTGAAGGCCTCTCCCAGCTTCCGACTGGGAGGGTTAAATCGACTCCACGATGCGAGCTGCGGCTTCGAGGTTTTGGACTGGCGTGGGGAACACCTGAGTCTCGCGCTGACGCGATTGCCACGGTCGTCGACTGGACTCGGGGACCAGTCTGCGGGCCTGCTCGTCGAGTGAGCGTTGGATGTTTTCCAAGCGTGCGCGCTCGGCCACGATGGCCCAGCGCGTGGCTTCAAGGGCCAGAGCCTTCGGGGAATCTCCCACGATGGGAGTGAAGAGTGCATCTTCGTTGCAGCGACAAAGCTCGGCCCTTTGCTCGGAAGTGAGGGGCTGAGGAATGTAACCGCCATTGTCGTGTGATCAGTCGCCACCGCAGCCGCCGTTCCCACCGCGAGGAAAATCTGGCGGGCTGCGGCGCGAATCGGCCATAAGGACTTCCGCCGCGGGATCGCTGCTCCCGCACTCGGAAACGGAATCTTCGAGCACGGGCGACTGGTCGGCCGACCCGTAGAGGTAGCCGTCGGGCTCAATGGCCGCGACTTGAGGGGTGGCCGTTTGATGGGCCACCGCGTGTTTCACCCACCGCTAGGGCCGCGAGCGACTGGATCGCTTGCGGCGGCGGCCGGCGGGGATGGGGGACGATGAGTACCGAGTCGGTGGCTGTCGTAGGAGGACGCCGCCGGCGCTTACGCGAAAGTGCGCTGTTCCCCGGGCGGGCAGAGCCTCGACGTCGAGAGGGGCTTCGTGGAGCCATGTGGAATCATTGGCGATGAAGACTAGTGCGCCGAGCCGGATCTCGTGGCCCAACACCAAACCACCGCCTGACACCATGATGAAGGCGGTCTGAGGAGGAATTGCAACTTCACCAGATGTCGCTAAGACGCCTTGCCCCACGGTGGGCGCCAACTGTCGTGGTTCTAAGTCTGACAGTAAGGGTAGGGGGTACGAATGGAGAGGCAAGGCCCTAGCTATGGTGATGTTGTACACAAGGTGTTTACGAGTTCAGGCCCTTCTTGGAGGAAGTAATAGCCCTACGTCTCGGGGCCCGGAGGCTTGGTCGACTGGTATGTGTATATGTGTGTTACAGAGGTGCGAACCCTTGTTCGGGAGGAGGGGTGGCTTATATAGTGCGCCAGGACCCCAGCCATGCTCCACGTTACCAAGGGTTCAATGTACATTAAGGCAGGCGTTACTGATAACGCATGCAGTAAAGGGTAATTAAGGTGTTTTACTACGGTGAGTAAATACAGGACCGTTGCTGTCTCAAGTGATGCTTGACCTTCGGAGGTCGAGTGCCTTGGATCGGTCGAGTGGGGTTGAGTCGTCTTGCGTATGAGGTTCAGTCGAGTGGAGTGTCTTCTTGGACCGTCTCAGTCGACTGCCTCCACTGTCATAGGTCTTGTCTTTTGATCTTCTAGGGTAGTGACCTTGGGTAGGGTACCCTGATCGGGCATGTGACCCTACCCTAGGTCTGTAACCTTGTCAGTGGGGGCGCGCCCCTCCCCCTGGGCGCGCCCCCTACCTCGTGGGCCCCACGTTGCTCCCCCGATGCCCTCCTTCCTCCTATATATACCCATGTAGCCTGAAAACATCGAAGCAAAAGAGAAAACCCTAATTCCACCGCCGCAACCTTCTATTCCCGTGAGATCCCATCTTGGGGCCTGTTCCAGAGCTCCGCCGGAGGGGGGATCTTCCACGGAGTGCTTCTACATCAACACCATCGCCTCACCATGAGTTGTGAGTAGTTTACCACAGACCTTCGGGTCCATAGTTAGTACCTAGATGGCTTCTTCTCTCTTTCTGGATCTCAATACCAAGTTCTCCTCGGTCTTCGAGGAGATCTATTCGATGTAATCTTTTTGCGGTGTGTTTGTCGAGATCCGATGAATTGTGGGTTTATGATCAAGATTATGTATAAGAAATATTTGGTTCTTTTCTGAATTCTTTCATGTATGATTATAATATCCTTGCAAGTCTCTTCGAATTATCGGTTTGGTTTGCCCTACTAGATCTATAGTTCTTGCAATGGGAGAAGTGCTTGGCTTTGGGTTCAATCATGCGGTGTCCTTTCCCAGTGATAGTAGGGGCAGCAAGGCACGTATTGTATTGTTGCTATCGAGGATAAAAAGATGGGGTTTATATCATATTGCTTGAGTTTATCCCTCTACATCATGTCAGCTTGCTTAAAGCATTACTCTGTTCTAATGAACTTAATACTCTAGATGCATGCTGGACAGCGGTCGATGTGTGGAGTAATAGTAGTAGATGCAGAATCGTTTCGGTCTACTTATAATGGACGTGATGCCTATATATAATGATCATGCCTAGATATTCTCATAATTATTCGCTTTTCTATTAATTGCTCGACAGTGATTCGTTCACCCCCCGTAGAATTCTGCTATCGTGAGAGAAGCCACTAGTGAAACCTATGGCCCCCGGGTCTATTCTCAACATATCAATCTACAATCTACTTTACTTTGCCATTATTTACTTTCTGTTCTTATATCCCAAAATTCCAAAAATATCCAACTATCATATCCATCGGATCTCACTTTTGTAAGTGACCGTAAAGGGATTGACAACCCCTTATCGCGTTGGCTATGAAGTTCTTATTTGTTTGTGCAGGTGCGAGGGACTCGTGCGTGGTCTCCTACTGTGTTGATAACTTGGTTCTCAAAAACTGAGGGAAATACTTACGCTACTGTGCTGCATCACCATTTCCTCTTCGAGGGAATACAACGCAAGCTCGAGAAGTAGCACGTTGCTCGCTGCACACCAAGTACCCTGGACCGGCCAAGTTCCACGAAGCCTCAAGTTCGACTACAGGGAATACGCCAAGTACCCCTTCAGATTGTCAAGTTCGACTACCCCATGTACGACTACGCGAGAATGCCAAGTGTCCCGAAACCACCGTCATCTCCGAAATCGCCAAGAACATCAAGTACCTCTCCGAAATGAAGCGAGAACGACTACATCCACTACCATCGCCGAAGACCCGTGTACGACTACACATCCTGGACGCAGAAATTACCATGACAACCATCGCTTGCCAAGTTCAACTACCCTCGCCGTGTACAACTACCCTCGCGAGAACGACTACTTCCACTACTTCCCTCAACGACTCGAACCACTTCGAAAACGAATGCTTCGAAGGTACAACGCCGAGACGATGGGCGTGGACGAATGCATGTTGTATGAGTCGAACCATGTGTTGCACCATGACCGACTTGTCGTTGCACGGTCCTCCCTGTTTTCCATGTCGCCGACTCGTGGGAACCCGGTAACCGGGAGCACCCCCCCCCCATCTTTGCATGCTCACATTCACACTTCATCTTTTGCACCGGTTTCTAAACGTGTTACCAGAACCGATATGTTGCCGTGGCATCATTCCCGGTTATCGCCGCCGTGGCCCCTTTGTTTCCACCACGGTGACGAAATACTCCATATCTTGCTCATGTCAACTTTTAATAAAGATTGCATAAAACTTGATTATGTCATCCATATCATGATAACAACCTTAAAATGTTTAAATTGTTGCTTGTTTAAAAATTTCTATATAATGACATGGGGTTCTTCCGGAATTGTTGTTGTTATTTCCGGCCTCATTTAAAATGCCTAAATAGGTAGCTTACATTTGCTTCACCTCTTGCCATGTTAATCAACATTTAATATTGTTGTCTACATAAACGAGAGTCAACTAAATAAATGGAATGTGGTGTTTTGTCAATATGCAAGTCGTTGCATATTGAGCTCCACTTAAATTGCAGTGTTGTTTGTGCACTTGCCATGCCATGCATAATTAAACTGGACATGCATCATACTTGGTTGTGCATCATATGCCATGTTTCTCCTTGTGTGTTTACCGTGTTGTTTGCTTCTTTCCGGTATGCTTCTCTCGTTAGCTTCGGTTTCGTTCCGGAGTTGTGAGGGTTTGTTCGACTACGTCATGCACTCGTTTTTCTTCCTTGCGGGATCCCAGGCAAGATGACCATTCCTCGATATCACCTCTATCTTTGCTTTGCTAGTTGTCTCGCTCTATAGTTATGCCTTGATGCCTATTCTTGTCTTGTCAGCCTCCTATGCTGCCATGAAGCACTCTAACCGCCTTCCTAGCAAACCGTTGATTGGCTAAGTACGCTTTTGCTCAGCCCCTCTTATAGCGTTGTTAGTTGTAGGTGAAGTTGGAAGATTGCTCCATGTTTGGACTTCTTTATTGGGATAACACAATATATATCTTATTTAGTTAATGCACATATATATTGGTGATGGGTGTAAGGCTTGGCCATCTGCTTGGTGTTTTGTTCCACTCATGCCACCTTAGGACCCGATAAACCGGTGTTATGTTCCTTGAATTTGCGTTCCTAACATGGTTGGGGTTTATGGGCCCCCCTCGTTAGTTCGCACTGCTTAAAGCTTTTCCAGCAAGGCCCAACTTTGGTTTTACCATTTGCCTAATAACTAAAACTTATCGAGGGAGTAATTAACCCGAGGATTTATTAATCAACCCCCAGGACAGTGCTAGTCTTGAGTATTGGTCCAAACCTGTCAACCGCCGGTGACCGCCAGGGGCAACTCTAGTATTTTGGTCTACCGGAAGTTTGGACAATCCGATCGTGGCCTGAGACGAGATACGCGTGGCTCCTATCAGGGTGTCGGCACGTCGGGAGGTCTTGCTGGATTAGTTTTACCTTTGTCAAAATATATTGAGAACGGGATTCCAAGAATACTCGGGTCTTCCCAACATGGAGTTGCGACTCTGCAGAACGTGAGCTTGTGATGGGCTAAGTTGGGACACCCCTGCAAGGTTATGAACTTTCGAAAGCCGTGCCCGTGGTTATGTGGGAGATGGGAATTTATTAATATCCAGTTGTAGATAACTTGACACCATATCCTTAAGAATACACTACGTGTGTGAGTAACCGTGACGGTCTCTTTTCGAAGGGGTTTTCAGAAAGTGAACACGATGGGGTTATGCATGAACGTGAGTAGCTAGGATCACTTATTGATCATCTTTGGCGACCGTTGGCATTTTTCTCATCTCGCTCTGACTTTGTAAGCTAGTTGCTTAGTGCTTGCTGCGGCCACTTTATTACATCTCCACACCTATAAGGCTTTGTTAGTTTTGATACTCGGGAATGGGATTGCTGAGTCCTTGTGACTCACAGATTACAACACACACCAGATGCAGGTACAACTGAGTACGATGCAAGAGATGATCAAGAACTTCACTTGGAGTTCGATGAAGAGCGTGGTGGCATGTATGTGACGTATCCCAACGATCAATAGTGGTTCCTACTTGGGGCGATCAGGACTTGTGGTTGTGGTATCTTTTCTCGTTTGATTTCGTCCGTAGCCGGACCCTGTGTTATTTGGATGAATGTGTGAATGTTGAATTAATTGTGTGACGTGGCGAGTGTAAGCCAACTATTAATCTCTTTCATCCCTGTTCATTACCTGAGTGGTGCAAAGATACCACGCTTGCGATCATTCCAGAATGCGATTATGTCTCTAACTCATGCCTCGACACGTAGGAGATATAGTCGCATCCTGGGCATTCCAGCCTGGGGCCAGCCCCCGGGTTCCAGCTTGGGGCTGTTGTCGCCTCATGCCGGTGTTGATGCCCGGGGAGTGAGCATGGTCCTTGTGGTGGTGAACCTTTTGGTTCCTTCAAAGCTTGGTCAGGAGGCAGGGCTGGATGATACGTCTCCAACGTATCTATAATTTTTGATTGTTCCATGCTATTATATTATCCTTCTAGGTTGTTTCATGGGCTTTTATATACACTTTAATATGATTTTTGGGACTAACCTATTAACCCAGAGCCCAGTGCCAGTTTCTTTTTTTCTCCTGTTTTAGGGTTTCGCAGAAAAGGAATATCAAACGGAGCCCAATTGACCTGAAACTCAACGGAGGACGTTTTTGGACCTAAAGAGGCCCAGGAAGTGCCGGAGGGGGACGAGAAGATCCACGAGCTGCCCACGAGGGTGGGGGGCGGCCCCCTACTAGGCGCACCCCCCTGCCTCGTGGATAGCCTGGAGACCCCCTTTACTTGGCCCCGACTCCAACACCTCCTATATATACTGAAACCTCCGGAAATTAACCTAGATCGGGAGTTCCGCCGCCGAAAGCCTCTGTTGCCACCAAAAAAATCTAGACCCTTTCGGGCACCCTGCCGGAGGGGGAAATCCCTCTCCGGTGGCCATCTTCATCATCCCGGAACTCTCCATGACGAGGAGGGAGTAGTCCACCCTCGGGGCTGAGGGTATGTACCAGTAGCTATGTGTTTGATCTCTCTCTCTCTCTCGTGTTCTTGAGATGGCACGATCTTGATGTATCGCGAGCTTTGCTATTATAGTTGGATCTTATGATGTTTCTCCCCCTCTACTCTCTTGTGATGAATTGAGTTTTCCCTGTGAAGTTATCTTATCGGATTGAGCCTTTAAGGATTTGAGAACACTTGATGTATGTCTTGCATGTGTTTATCTGTGGTGACAATGGGATATCACGTGATCTACTTGATGTATGTTTTGGTGATCAACTTGCGGGTTCCGTGACCTTGGGAATCTATGCATAGGGGTTGCCACATGTTTTCGTCTTGACTCTCCCGTAGAAACTTTGGGGCACTCTTTGAAGTACTTTGTGTTGGTTGAATAGATGAATCTGAGATTGTGTGATGCATATCGTATAATCATGCCCACAGATACTTGAGGTGACAATCGAGTATCTAGGTGACATTAGGGTTTTGGTTGATTTGTGTCTTAAGGTGTTATTCTAGTACGAACTCTATGATAGATCGAACGAAAAGAATAGCTTCGTGTTATTTTACTACGGACTCTTGAATAGATCGATCAGGAAGAATAACTTTGAGGTGATTTCGTACCCTACCATAATCTCTTCGTTTGTTCTCCGGTAGTAGTTACTTTGGGGTGACTCTTTGTTGCATGTTGAGGGATAGTTATATGATCCAGTTATGTTATTATTGTTGAGAGAACTTGCAGTAGTGAAAGTATGAACCCTAGGCCTTGTTTCCTATCATTGCAGCACCGTTTATGCTTACTTTTACCACTTGCTACCTTGTTGTTTTTATATTTTCTGTTTACAAAAACCTATATCTACCATCCATATTGCACTTGTATAACCATCTCTTCGCCGAACTAGTGCACCTATACAATTTACCATTGTATTGGGTGTGTTGGGGACACAAGAGACTCTTTGTTATTTGGTTGCAGGGTTGCTTGAGAGAGACCATCTTCATCCTACGCCTCCCACAGATTGATAAACCTTAGGTCATCCACTTGAGGGAAATTTGCTACTGTCCTACAAACCTCTGCACTTGGAGGCCCAACAACGTGCGTAGTAGACATCAAGAACTTTTTGAAGGAAATATGCCCTAGAGGAAATAATAAAGATGTTATTTGTATTTCCTTATATCATGATAAATGTCTTTTATTCATGCTAGAATTGTATTAACCGGAAACTTAGTACATGTGTGAATACATAGACAAAACAGTATGTCCCTAGTATGCCTCTACTAGACTAGCTCATTGATCAAAGATGGTTATGTTTCCAAACATAGACATGAGTTGTCATTTGATCAACGAGATCACATCATTAGGAGAATGATGTGATGGACAAGACCCATTCGTGAGCTTAGCACTATGATCGTTTAGTTTTTCTGCTATTGCTTTCGTCATGACTTATACATGTTCCTATGACTATGAGATTATGCAACTCCCGAATACCGGAGGAACACCTTGTGTGCTATCAAACATCACAACGTAACTGGGTAATTATAAAGATGCTCTACAGGTGTCTCCAAAGGTGTTCGTGGTGTTGGCATAGATCAAGAATAGGATTTGTCACTCCGAATGTCGGAGAGGTATCTCTTGGGCCCTCTAGGTAATACACATCATAATAAGCCTTGCAAGCATATGACTAATGAGTTAGTCACGAGATGATGTATTATGGAATGAGTAAAGAGACTTGCCGGTAACGAGATTGAACTAGGTATTGAGATACCGACAATCGAATCTCGGGCAAGTAACATACCGATGACAAAGGGAACAACGTATGTTGTTATGCGGTTTGACCGATAAAGATGTTCATAGAATATGTAGGAGCCAATATGAGCATCCAGGTTCCGCTATTGGTTATTGACCAGAGATGAGTCTCGGTCATGTCTACATAGTTCTCCAACCCGTAGGGTCCGCATGCTTAACATTTGATGACGATCGATATTATGAGTTTATTAGTTTTGATGTACCGAAGGTACTTCCGAGTCCCGGATGAGATCACGGACATGACGAGGAGTCTCGGAATGTCCGAGACATAAAGATCGGTATATTTGACGACTATGTTTGGACACCGGAAGGGTTCCGGGAGGTTTTGGACATATATCGGAGTACCATAGGGGAAAGGGAGAGGAGGTGGACAAGGTGGGGGCGCGCCCCCCACCAGCCCAATCCGAAAATGGAGGCCCCCCCTTTCCTTCTTCTCCTTCTCCTCCTTCCTTCTTCTCCTACTCCTACTAGGGAAAGGGGGGAATCCTACTCCCGGTGGGAGTAGGACTCCCTAGGGCGCGCCATAGAGAGGGCCGACCCCTCCCGTCCCCTCCTCCTTTATATACGGGGGTAGAGGCACCCCATAGACAGACAAGTTGATCTCTCCCAACCGTGTGTGGCGCCCCTCTCCACAGAAACACACCTCGGTCATATCGTTGCAATGCTTAGGCGAAGCCCTGTGCCGTTAGCTTCATCATCTCCATCACCACGCCGTCGTGCTAATGAAACTCTCCCGCGAGGTTCTACTGGATCAAGAGCTCGTGGGACGTCATCAACCTGAACCTGTGCTGAATGCGGAGGCTCCGTACGTTCGGTGCTTGATCGGTTGGATCACGAAGAAGTTCGACTACATCAACCGCGTCACTAGACGCTTCCGCTCCCGGTCTACGAGGGTACGTAGACACACTCTCCCCTCTCGTTGCTATGCATCTAGTAGATAGATCTTGCGTGATTGTATGCATTTTTTTGAAATACTACGTTCCCCAACAGTGGCATCATGTGCCAGGTCTATGCGTAGATGATATGCACGAGTAGAACACAAGTGAGTTGTGGACGATACTAGTCATACTGCTTACCAGCATGTCATACTTTGATTCGGCGGTATTGTTGGATGAAGCGGCCCGGACCGACATTACGCATACGCTTACGCGAGACTGGTTCTACCGACGTGCTTCAAACACAGGTGGCTGGCGGGCGTCAGTTTCTCCAACTTTAGTTGAATCGAGTGTGGCTACGCCCGGTCCTTGTGAAGGTTAAAACAGCACATACTTGACGAAATATCATTGTGGTTTTGTGTGCGTAGGTAAGAACGGTTCTTGCTAAGCCCGTAGCAACCATGTAAAACTTGCAACAAGAAAGTAGAGGACGTCTAACTTGTTTTTGCAGGGCATGTTGTGATGTGATATGGTCAAGACATGATGAGTGATACGTTATTGTATGAGATTATCATGTTTTGTAAAGTTATCGGCAACTGGCAGGAGCCATATGGTTGTCGCTTTATTGTATGAAATACAATCGCCATGTAATTGCTTTACTTTATCACTAAACGGTAGCGATAGTCGTGGAAGCAATAGTTGGCGAGACGACAACGATGCTACGATGGAGATCAAGGTGTCGCGCCGGTGACGATGGTGATCATGATGGTGCCTTGGAGATGGAGATCAAAAAGCACAACATGATGATGGCCATATCATGTCACATATTTTGATTGCATGTGATGTTTATCTTATTTTGCTTAGTACGGTGGTAGGATTATAAGATGATCCCTTACAAAATTTCAAGGTACAAGTGTTCTCCCTGAGTATGCACCGTTGCGAAAGTTCGTCGTGCCGAGACACCACGTGATGATCGGGTGTGATAAGCTCTACGTTCACATACAACGGGTGTAAGCCAGTTTTGCACACGCAGAATACTTGGGTTAAACTTGACGAGCCTAGCATATGCAGATATGGCCTCGAAACACTGGAGACCGAAAGGTCGAGCGTGAATCATATAGTAGATATTATCAACATAAGATGTTCACCATTGAAAACTACTCCGTCTCACGTGATGATCTGACATGGTTTAGTTGATTTAGATCACGTGATCATTTAGATGACTAGAGGGATGTCTATCTAAGTGGGAGTTCTTTAATAATATGATTAATTGAACTTTAATTTATCATGAACTTAGTACCTGATAGTATTATGCATATCTATGTTGTTGTAGATCAATGGCTCGTGCTACCGTTCCTTTGAATTTTAATGCATTCCTAGAGAAAGCTAAGTTGAAAGATGATGGTAGCAATTACACGGACTGGGTCTGTAACTTGAGGATTATCCTCATTGCTGCAGAAAGAAAAGAATTATGTCCTTGAAGCACCGCTAGGTGACAAGACTACTGCAGGAGCAACCCCGGACGTTATGAACGTCTGGCAAGCTCCCTCTGATGACTACACGATAGCTCAGTGTGCCATGCTTTACGGCTTAGAACTGGGACTTCAACGACGTTTTGAATGTCATGGAGCATATGAGATGTTCCAGGAGTTGAAGTTAATATTTCAAGCAAATGCCCGGATTGAGAAATATGAGATTTCCAATAAGTTCTACAGGTGCACGATGGAGGAGAATAGTTCTATCAGTGAACACTTGCTCAGAATGCATGGGTACTACAATCATATGACTCAACTTGGTAGCAAAGATGATGAAGATAGTGTTATTGATAGAGTTCTTCAATCACTGCCACCAAGCTATAAAGGCTTCGTGATGAACTATAATATGCAAGGGATGCAAAAGACAATTCCCGAGCTCTTCGCTATGCTCAAGGCTGCGGAGGTAGAAATCAAAAAGGAGAATCAAGTGTTGATGGTTAACAAGACCATTAGTTTCAAGAAAAAGGGCAAGGCAAAGAAGGGGAACTTCAAGAAGAATAGCAAGACAGTTGCTACTCCCACGAAGAAACCCAAGTCTGGAGCCAAGCCTGAAACTGAGTGCTTCTACTACAAAGGGACTGGACACTAGAAGCGGAACTGCCCCAAGTATTTGGTGGATAAGAAGGATGGAAAGGTGAACAAAGGTATATTTGATATACATGTTATTGATGTATACCTTACTAATGCTCGTAGTAGTACCTGGGTATTTGATACCGGTTCGGTTGCTAATATTTGTAACTCGAAACAAGGACTACAGATTAAATGAAGATTGGCTAAGGACGAGGTGACGATGCGCATGGGAAATGGTTCCAAAGTCGAGATGATCGTCATCGGCACGCTACCTCTACATCTACCTTCGGTATTAGTTTTAGACCTAAATAATTGTTATTTGGTGCCAGCGTTAAGCATGAACATTATATCTAGAACTTGTTTATTGCGAGACGGTTATTCATTTAAATCAGAGAATAATGGTTGTTCTATTTATATGAGTAATATCTTTTATGGTCATGCACACTTGAAGAGTGGTCTACTCTTGTTGGATCTCGATCGTGGTGATACACATATTCATAATATTGAAGCCAAAAGATGCAAGGTTGATAATGATAGTGCAACTTATTTGTGGCACTGTCATTTAGGTCATATTGGTGTAAAGCACATGAAGAAACTCCATAGTGATGGACTTTTGGAATCACTTGATTATGAATCACTTGGTGCTTGCGAACCATGCTTCATGGGCAAGATGACTAAAACTCTGTTCTCCAGAAGAATGGAGTGAGAAACAGATTTGTTGGAAATCATACATACTGATGTATGTGGACCGATGAGTGTTGAGGCTCGTGGCAGGTATCGTTATTTTATGACCTTCACTGATGATTTGAGCAGATATGGGTATATCTACTTAATGAAGCACAAGTCTGAAACATTTGAAAAGTTCAAAGAATTTCATAGTGAAGTAGAAAATCATTGTAGCAAGAAAATAAAGTTTCTACGATCTGATCGTGGAGGAGAATATTTGAGTTACGAGTTTGGTCTTCATTTGAAACAATGTGGAATAGTTTCACAACTCACGCCACTCGGAACACCACAGCGTAATGGTGTGTCCGAACGTTGTAACCGTACTTTATTAGATATATGGTGCGGTCTATGATGTCTCTTACCGATTTACCACTATCGTTTTGGGGTTATTCTTTAGAGACAGCTGCATTCACATTAAATAGGGCACCATCTAAATCCGTTGAGACGACGCCTTACGAACTGTGGTTTGGCAAGAAACCAAAGTTGTCGTTTCTTAAAGTTTGGGGCTGCGATGCTTATGTGAAAAAGCTTCAACCTGATAAGCTCGAACCCAAGTCGGACAAATGTGTCTTCATAGGATACCCAAAGAAGACTGTTGGGTACACCTTCTATCACAGATCCGAAAGCAAGATATTCGTTGCTAAGAATGGATCCTTTCTAGAGAAGGAGTTTCTCTCGAAAGAAGTGAGTGGGAGGAAAGTAGAACTTGATGAGATAATTGTACCTTCTCTCGCATTGGAAAGTAGTACATCACATAAACTAGTTCCAGTGATTCCTACACCAATTAGTGAGGAAGCTAATGATGATGATCATGAAACTTCAGATCAAGTTTCTTCTGAACATCGTAGATCAACCAGAGTACATTCTGCGCCAGAGTGGTACGGCAACCCAGTTCTGGAAGTCATGTTACTAGACCATGATGAAGCTACGAACTATGAGGAAGCGATGATGAGCCTAGATTCGGCAAAATGGCTTGAGGCCATGAAATCTGAGATGGGATCCATGTATGAGAACAAAGTGTGGACTTTGGTTGACTTGCCCGATGATCGGTAAGCCATCGAAAATAAATGGATCTCCAAGAGGAAGACCGACGCTGACGGTAATGTTAATGTTTACAAAGCTCGACTTGTGGCGAAAGGTTTTCGACAAGTTCAAGGAGTTGACTACGATGAGACTTTCTCACCCGTAGCAATGCTTAAGTCTGTCCGAATCATGTTAGCAATTGCCGCATTTTATAATTATGAAATCTAGCAAATGGATGTCAAAACTGCATTCCTGAATGGATATCTCAAAGAAGAGTTGTATATGATGCAACCAGAAGGTTTTGTCGATCCTAAAGGTGCTAACAAAGTGTGCAAGCTCCAGCGATCCATCTATGGACTGGTGCAAGCATCTCAGAGTTGGAATATACGCTTTGATGAGGTGATCAAAGCATATGGTTTTATACAGACTTTTGGAGAAGCATGTATTTACAAGAAAGTGGGTAGGAGCACTGTAGCATTTCTGATATTATATGTGGATGACGTATTGTTGATTGGAAATGATATAGAATTTCCAGATAGCATAAAAGGATACTTGAATAAGAATTTTTCAATGAAATACCTCGGTGAAGCTGCTTACATATTAGGCATCAAGATCTATAGAGATGGATCAAGACAATTAATTGAACTTTCAAAAAGCACATACCTTGATAAAGTTTTGAAGAACTTCAAAATGGATCAGTCAAAGAAAGGGTTCTTGCCTGTGTTACAAGGTGTGAAGTTGAGTAAGACTCGATGCCCGACCACTGCAGAAGATAGAGAGAAAATGAAAGTCATTCCCTATGCATCAGCCATAGGATCTATCATGTATGCAATGTTGTGTACCAGACCTGATGTGTGCCTTGCTATAAGTTTAGCAGGGAGGTACCAAAGTAATCCTGGAGTGGATCACTGGACAGCGGTCAAGAACATCCTGAAGTACCTGAAAAGGTCAAAGGATATGTTTCTCGTATATGGAGGTGACAAAGAGCTCGTCATAAATGGTTACGTCAATTCAAGCTTTGACACTGATCCGGATAACTCCAAGTCACAAACCGGATATGTATTTTTATTGAATGGTGGAGCTGTCAGTTGGTGTAGTTCCAAGCAAAGTGTCGTGGCGGGATCTACGTGTGAAGCGGAATACATAGCTGCTTCAGAAGCAGCAAATGAAGGAGTCTGGATGAAGGAGTTCATATCCGATCTAGGTGTGGTACCTAGTGTATCGGGTCCAATGAAAATCTTTTGTGACAACACTAGAGCAATAGCCTTGGCGAAGGAATCCAGGTTTCACAAGAGAACAAAGCACATCAAAAGATGCTTCAATTCCATCCGCGATCAAGTCAAGGAGGGATACATAGAAATTTGCAAGATACATACAGATCTGAATGTTGCTGGCCCGTTGACTAAGCCTCTTCCACGGGCAAAACATGATCAGCACCAAGACTCCATGGGTGTTAGAATCATTACTTTGTAATCTAGATTATTGACTCTAGTTCAAGAGGGAGACTGAAGGAATTATGCCCTAGAGGCAATAATAAAGATGTTATTTTTATTTAATTATATCATGATAAATGTCTTTTATTCATGCTAGAATTGTATTAACTGGAAACTTAGTACATGTGTGAATACATAGACAAAACAGTATGTCCCTAGTATGCCTCTACTAGACTAGCTCATTGATCAAAGATGGTTATGTTTCCTAACCATAGACATGAGTTGTCATTTGATTAAAGAGATCACATCATTAGGAGAATGATGTGATGGACAAGACCCATCCGTTAGCTTAGCACTATGATCGTTTAGTTTTACTGCTATTGCTTTCTTCATGACTTATACATGTTCCTATGACTATGAGATTATGCAACTCCCGAATACCGGAGGAACACCTTGTGTGCTATCAAACGTCTTAACGTAACTGGGTGATTATAAAGATGCTCTATAGGTGTCTCCAAAGGTGTTCGTGGTGTCGGCATAGATCAAGAATAGGATTTATCACTCCGAATGTCGGAGAGGTATCTTGATGCGGAGCATCCTATGAACATCACCATGTCAAGAGTCCACTTGGCAAGTGACACGTGCGACATCTACTTCTCATACAAAAAGGTGAATCATCTCCTTTACATGTGTTCACTTGACCCCTTCAAGGATGGTATACTACTTGACACTCCTCTCGTGTGCATGCATAGGTATTGTTGGAGCTTCACGGATGATGAGGAGGAGTGCAAGCGCCAAGGATCACCTACACCATCCGCGAGGGAAGCATGGAAGAGAAGACGGAAGAAACGGAGCTGCTGAAAAAGCTACAGGCTCCGGACGTCCGGCCTCTACCGGACGACCGACGACTCCCAGGCAACCGGACGACCGGAGGCCACCGGACGTCCGTGACATCGGCAACAGAACCGAAATCAAGGAAATTACCGGAAGTCCGGGAGCTACCGGACGTCCGGTCCCTCCCGAGCCACCGGACGTCCGGTGTCCCAGCGGACATCCGGCCCCATGCTGCCTGCGCACAGTTATCGGGGCAGAGGCCCATGTATCCCTCTCCCACTTACCCCTTCGTGGCCCTAGACTATATATACTCCTCCACCTCCACCATTTTAGGGTTAGCATTGATTTAGCTCATATGTGAGATAGAGCTTTGCTCATCCATTACGGATCTACTCCACGAGAGAGACCGCGGCCCCTCTACGGAGAAGATCCACCTTGGATTCTAGACCCCTGAACGGGAAGATCCTTCGCGGATTCAAGACCTCCTCATGGAGATGAACTTTACCTTGTATCTTTCCCTTTGTTGTTCATGTACCTTGTGATCTTGTGTGTTTGATTGTCTAGTGGATGTGTGATTGGACTTGTTCTTGACTGTTTTCCCTCGTGATTCCCCTTTGTGTTCTTCGTGTTCATCGCGGGATCCCTCCATTTCGTGAAAGATCGGCCTTCTAGGGTTCCACCCTACATCATTATGGTATCAAGAGCCACGGTTTCTCACGAATTTGGGGCCCCTCCACCGTTTTCTACCCTTGTTTTGTGTGATTTCGTCCAAAAATTCGAAAATCCCCACCAAAAATAGCCCCAAAAATTTTTGTGATCTGTTGGTTTGTTGATTTTGATCCATGGATTTGCTTGGTTTCAAGTGGATCTAGCATTTCCCCAAGTTTCCCCATCTTTCCTCCATAAAATCCGTTAAATTTTGACCCCAAAATCATCAAATTCCGCCCAAAATCGCGTCCCGGAACTCAAATCCCGCGTTGACCCCGACCCACCGGACGACCGGCGTTTTACCGGACGTCCGGACCCTCACGAAGCACCGGACGTCCGGAACTCACCGGACGACCGAAATCACCTATAAATAAGAAAATGCCGGATTTCCGAGCTTTTCCGGACGTCCGGTACCTCCAGATTTTGAATTCGGCTGATTTTTGTTTTGTCCATAACTAATTCATACGAACTCCGATTTTGACGTTCTTGAGCTTGTTTTGAAGCTCTTGACAATCCCCATACCAGAAAAATACAACCATCATCATTTGACTCCATCATATTTTGTCAAATTTGGAAAGTTTGCCTAGGCCTTCCACCATATCATACGCATAGCCACCATAGCTTTCCGCAACCTAACCCTTTTTGTTCCCCATAGCATTTGTGGTTGCTTGAGTAGTGATTTGAGTCTCATAAGGTGTTTAGGCTACTTAGGGACAATCTCTTCTTCATCAACCACCACCACCAGTTCCGCTTAGCCTAGCCCACTATACTTTTCCGCCAACCCAACCTAACCCGGTTTTGTTGAGCTTGTTTGAGTTGCGGCTTGTGTCTCCTAAGGTGTTTCGGCTACTTAGGGACCGTGACTTCAACTCCGACATCGTGTATAGCCCATCATCCCACTTCCTCAACCACCACGACATTCCCGCTACCACCATTTGACATTTGTCCTTGAGATTTTGAGTTGTGGTTTTTCCGTTTCCTAAGATGTTTCGGCTAATTAGGAACGGGTCTACATCAAGAATACCGCCTCTCATCATCGACTCGGACGGTAACCTCGACGACATCATTGTATATTCCCCTTGCAATTGCATTGTTAACCCCTAGCCCATTTTGCGTCACTTGCCTATCGAGACTAGCCTTTGAGTATTGCCGGCAACGTTACTTGTGCACATTAGTGATCATCGATCTGCCTTCCATTGCATACATACCATATCATATTGGTATCATCATATCACCCCTTGTGTCACAAGATTGTTCCCGCGTATACACAATTGCTATCTTGGTTTGTGCATAGTGGCCATATACAAAAAAAAGAATAAGCTTTTAAGCAAAAGAGCCACAAAGAAGCTTGTAAGCAAGAGCCATAGCATCACAAAATATCATATTATACTTGATCATGTTGGATCATCTTATGCTAATAGCACCGGAACATCATACACAAATAGCATACTTGAGATAGAAAGTTGATACATTTTGCATCCAATAGGTTGTGCACAAGTGCCGTATCCGCCTATAGAGCAATCGTGCTAGCGTCTCTCTAGAGTTGTGCAACACGAGCGTTTTCCATGGACTCCACATTTTGTGCTCATTCCTTGGTTGCACGACCCCATCTATCTATCTGTGTGTGTGTTTCCGTGTGCCACATATTGCTATCGGTCTACTTGTTACATTTGCAAATTTGTGAATCTCTTTCAACATTACTAACTCTTTCTAACAATTGCATCAAATTTTTGTGCCACTTATCCTAACCAAGCCATTCGATAAGCTTTACTTGATAGGTGTGAGTGAACAAGTCCGGTACCAATTCCACTATTCTTTCATTTCACATTGAGTGAAACGGGATACATCCTCAACGTTGGGAAAAGGTAACTTGGTATTGTTTATCTCATCTCCTACTCACGTTTGCTCAAGTCTTGTGATGGATAGGCAAAGCATTTCTTCTACTTCGGTCTACACCAACAACGACAAGTTCGATGCCATGACGAACCACTTGTGCGCCAACATGGATGCTCAAATGAAGGAGCTCAAAGCCCTCATCAAGAACCGCAAGAGGTCTCCCTCATCTTCGAGAAGACGCTCAAGTGCAGATCCTTCCGAGCTACCATCTCCGGCAAGATCTCATCGGCATCGACGCCATCAACGACAAGAACGTGAAGGTCATGAGCTCAACACCAACAACCGCTCAACGACTTCACCATGTACCTTGGCATCTTCGCCAAGCGACTTCAAGGAATCTTCACCTTTGGACATACGGCATCTTCGCCAACAAGCACCTCAAGCTTATGATCAAGAGAAGCTCCCCAAGCTCAAGTCTGCGACTTCCACGAGCTACTACGACCTCGACAACGACGATGAGATTCCTTTCTATGGGACTCAAGAACCCGAGGAGTATCTCGAGTGGGAGAGCTTGATGGACGACTACCTCACGCTACTTCAAGTTCCTCCCCAGGATCAAGTGAAGTGCGCCACAAGAAACTTCCACGACTTCGCATGGACATGGTGGTTTCACACACCTTCGGAGGAGTATGACATGAGTTGGCCCAAGACGAAGAAAGCTTTGTGGCGAGAGTTTGTGCCTCCCACCTACACGGAACAACTTCTACGCCAATTAGAGAACACATACAAGGATCCAAGTCCATCGACAAGTACTTCAAGGAGATGAAGATGGCCTTGCGACGAGCCGTCGTGGACGACCCCATTTCGATGAAGCTCCACTTCATGATGGGATTGCACAACGACATCTACAAGACTATCTTCCTCGAGAACTACAAGTCCCTCGACGACAACTACATTGGTGCTCTCAAGGCGGAACAAGAACTAATGAAGGCCAAGGCTTCTCCACCGCAAGCACACTTCTCTAAGACCAAGCTCCAAGACGGAGAGCATGAGGGTAGTACCACCATGATGTCCAAGCCCAACGAGCTCCAAGACGACGCTCCCAAGTTCGACTCCACCGCCATCCCTCTTTGTGGCATTGATGATGCCGAGTCTACTTCACTCTTTTTCAAGACGGTGCAGCGACGACTACGACTACGGAGCCATTCGAGGACCGGGCTTTGGAGGCAAACAACATGGTGACGATCAAGGATGATGCTTCCATCTTTGGAGGCGAGAGTGATGATGTGCCATCTTTGGCCTTCATCCACGGCGACGATGAGGAGATGGTTGAGCATGGGATTTTCCCTTCGACCACGGCGACGTATGATGACTTGAGTGACTTGTGCCACCATTTTGAGAGTGAGAGGGAGTTCACCACTAGCCCCATATATTACGAGTTGCCCCAATTCCCATGTGAGGAGAACCACAACCCCCACCACTTAAGTGAGATGAGTGACTCCACCATATGCGA
Organism: Secale cereale; assembly: GCA_902687465.1. Lineage (NCBI taxonomy): Eukaryota > Viridiplantae > Streptophyta > Magnoliopsida > Poales > Poaceae > Secale > Secale cereale. Next base: position 341,768,500 of record LR738710.1, on the reverse strand, counting down.
CAATGAGTGCACCTACATTGAGGGAGTGAGTGAGCCACCACATGGAGAGAATGAGATAGTTGATAGGTCATGTGAGGCCACTTTCAACACTAACAACTTGACCTCTACCTCTATTGTGTCTTCTCATTTGGTGCTAGGTCCCATTTATGATGACGCGCCGATCCTCGACGACTTCGTCCTTCCATTGGACAAGACGATGGCCATGGTGGAATATGATGCACCCCCCACATGGTTCCATCAAGATGAAGATGATGACCACCTTTTGGTCTTTTCCACCTCACCTACAACACATGAGTGGATAGAGAAAGGTAACAAAGGTGAAGGTGATGATCTCGTCCCACTAGTGGACTATGTTGACATTGATTGCTTGCATGATATTGATCCACCTATTGTCATGCTTCATTCTAGTATGATTTCCCCATGCGATGATTTACCCATTTATGATGAGTTTGATGATTGCCATGTGGAGTCTATTAGTTGTGATGCCATGTTGCATAGGATCTCTTGTGATCATTCTTTAGGTCACATCATGTTTGACCATCCACTTGACTTGTCATATGCTATGCATGAGATCAATCATATGTCATATTTGCAATCTCTTCATAGTAACTATGCATATGCCATTAAGATAAACCCAATTTATACATATGGCATAGATGACGAGACCATGGTTATTGGCATTTGTTTTTCTTGTGATGATATTGACATGCTTCCTTTGCATCATATACATCATATGTCATGCCATGATTACCTAGCTTCCGACATGCATTGTTTTGGATGTTGTTACACTTCTCCACATTATGCTTCTGATATTGCTTATGAGGAGACCCCCATAGTTTCCTCATACATTTTAGGAGATTTTGACCCATCCCATCCATTGCATGATCCCCATGCTTGTGTGCACAATATGCTCCCCATGAATGAACATGCTATAGATGTGCCATATGTATGCTCAATTTGCATCCACATCATGCTATACACAATAACTATTCATTCATGATGGATGACATGTTCTTATACCATGCATCAAATTTCTATGAACGATGCTTATCTTGTGCTAACTCACACATGCACATACACATCATGATGGATGATGTGTACATTTACCACGCACACAATTTCTTTGGTTTGTGTGTCTTTTGTGTAGGTCCCCATACTTACTCGTCAACCTCGCAAGAGCACGAGTTGACGAAACGAGCTTTAGAGAGCAACGTCGACTTCGGATTCCATGGATTATCCTTCCAACCGCTCCCTTCGCGCAAAGACTTCGCGCATCTCTTCTACATGGCCCTCACATGGTTATGGGTTATTGTCCATTATATCTCTTATGCCCCTCTTGCCATGTTCACTTTGCATGATATGCTCATTTATATGCCTTTGCCATGCATTTGTGACCCATGCTTCGCATTACACATGATGATTGATTCTCATACTTGTATGTGTATTTGCAAGCTTGGTGGAAATATTGCTTGTTATTGCCATGTTTGCTTTGTGCCAAATGCCTATGATGATACCTTGTTCATGCTATATGCTCGTGCTTGTGATATGTCATGTGAATTGCTTATGCCTACTATTGGCTCACATGACATGATTGTTATGAACTCATCTAGTGTGTTGCATCTTCGCTCCACTAGTTTGCACGACATGATTGATATGATTGTTTATGTTGCATCACCCATGATTCATACATGCTCCTTTCATGCGGTTGATGTCAACCATTGCCATGCTTTGCACATGATTGATATTGCTTGTTGTCATATGTCTCCACATGTTGCCTCTCTCATGCTATATGATTGTCCATGCATTGAGCGCAACCATGATTTTATTCTTGCCAATGAGATTGCCCCCATAGCATTCTCGCATTTATTTGGAGATTATGACATCATTATTGTGAAGCATGCTTGTTTTACCTCTTTGCACCATATGCCTAGTGCCATGAATATAGCCATTGTTGCATCATATTATTCATGCACTTTTGCTCCTAATGGTTATGTGCAAGAGAAGAGAACCATCATGATGGATGATGTGTTTATCTACCATGCACATACGTTCTTCCTTTCGTTGTGTGCATGTGTAGGATACTTGGAATATGTGTCGACTTCCACTTCACGTGAGTTGACCATTCGAGCTCTTGAGAGAGAACCACTTTCTACCACGACGCTTCTACATCGCACTTGCTTGTGCTTCGGCATTGTGAAGAATGCACAAGGACATGCTTTCAAGGTGATATCCTTCTCTTTCGAGAACCCAAAAACCATGAGCATGAATATTGTGGATCATACTACATGTGTTGCTTGCACCATGAGACTTATTTGTCATCTTGGAGCCCTTGATCGTGCACATGTTAGTGATATTGCTTTCTTTCACGATAGCCACATTGCCATGCCTCATGTTATATATGCCTTGTGTGTTGCATCCGACTTGTGGATTACTTGCTCCTATCATATGCTTGGTTGCAACAATATCATCTCTTCACATATGCCATGTCCCATTGCTTGTCACATGATTGACTTGTTTGCCTCACACATGATGAACAATTGCTATTTCTATTGTGTTGAGTGCCACTCGATTTTCACTACACCCTATGCACATTATGCTTGGATTGTCTTGCACTTGAACCTTGTGTTTAGACACTTCATTTTCTTTGGTGTTGTGAATGATTCATATGCCTACCATAGACCTTTCATTGAGCGCTTTATGCATGCTTGCTATGACTTTGAGGTAGATGCTTATTCTCTTGTCACACATATGCGCATCTCTACCTCACATTTACATGCTTGTTTCCATGATGACCTTGATTGTGCTCGATTGATGTGCTTAAATGCCATGCCACAACCCTCTGTCACACCCTATGATATGATTGATGACAACACTTGTTGGGTAAATCACCTCTTGAATGCTTGGTTTTGCACTAACGCTAACCACATTTGTTTTTCCAAGTGTTTGTTGTCCTTGCTCCTTTTGAAGGAATCACTAGATGGTGCGACATTGGAGAGTGCCCATGTAGAGCTTCAAGATGATGAGCACTTCGTGATGGTCCACATCTACACGATGACGCCATCTCTTTCCCATGGTGATTTGGTTTTCGATCCGAGGTCGGATCTTTCCCAAGGGGGAGGGGATGATGCGGAGCATCCTATGGACATCACCATGTCAAGAGTCCGCTTGGAAAGTGACACGTGCGACCTCTACTTCTCATACAAAAAGGTGAATCATCTCCTTTACACGTGTTCACTTGACCCCTTCAAGAATGGTATACTACTTGACACTCCTCTCGTGTGCATGCATAGGTATTGTCGGAGCTTCACGGATGATGAGGAGGAGTGCAAGCGCCAAGGATCACCTACACCATCCGCGAGGGAAGCATGGAAGAGAAGATGGAAGAAACGGAGCTGCTGAAAAAGCTACAGGCTCTGGACGTCCGGCCTCTACCGAACGACCGGCGACTCCCAGGGAACCGGACGACCGGAGGCCACCGGACGTCCGTGACATCGGCAACAGAACCGAAATCAAGGAAATTACCATAAGTCCGGGAGCTACCGGACGTCCGGTCCCTCCCGAGCCACCGGACGTCCGGTGTCCCAGCGGACATCCGGCCCCATGCTGTCTGCGCACAGTTATCCGGCCAGAGGCCCATGTATCCCTCTCCCACTTACCCCTTCGTGGCCCTAGACTATATATACTCCTCCACCTCCACCATTTTAGGGTTAGCATTGATTTAGCTCATATGTGAGATAGAGCTTTGCTCATCCATTACGGATCTACTCCACGAGAGAGATCGCGGCCCCTCTATGGAGAAGATCCACCTTGGATTCAAGACCCCTGAACGGGAAGATCCTTCGCAGATTCAAGACCTCCTCACGGAGATGAACTTTACCTTGTATCTTTCCCTTTGTTGTTCATGTACCTTGTGATCTTGTGTGTTTGATTGTCTAGTGGATGTGTGATTGGACTTGTTCTTGAGTGTTTTCCCTCGTGATTCCCCTTTGTGTTCTTCGTGTTCATCGCGGGATCCCTCCATTTCGTGAAAGATCGGCCTTCTAGGGTTCCACCCTACATCATATCTCTTGGGCCCTCTCGGTAATAAACATCATAATAAGCCTTGCAAGCATATGACTAATGAGTTAGTCATGAGATGATGTATTACAAAACGAGTAAAGAGACTTCCGGTAACGAGATTGAACTAGGTATTGAGATACCGACGATCGAATCTCGGGCAAGTAACATACCGTTGACAAAGGGAACAACGTATGTTGTTATGCGGTTTGACCGATAAAGATCTTCGTAGAATATGTAGGATCCAATATGAGCATCGAGGTTCCGCTATTGGTTACTGACCGGAGATGAGTCTCGGTCATGTCTACATAGTTCTCGAGCCCGTAGGGTCCGCACGCTTAACGTTTGATGACGATCGGTATTATGAGTTTATGAGTTTTGAGGTATCGAAGGTAGTTCGGAGTCCCAGATGAGATCACGGACATGACGAGGAGTCTCGGAATGTCCGAGACATAAAGATCGATATATTGGACGACTATGTTTGGACACCGGAAGGGTTCCGGGAGGTTTCGGACATATACCAGAGTACCGTGGGGTTACCAGAACCCCCCAGGGAGTTAATGGGCCTTAATGGGCCATAGGGGAAAGGGAGAGAAGGCGGGGGCACGCCCCCCACCAGCCCAATCTGAATTGGGAGGGGGGCCGGCCCCCCTTTCCTTCTTCTCCTTATCATCCTTCCTTCTTCTCCTACTCCTACTAGGGAAAGGGAGGAATCCTACTCCCGGTGGGAGTAGGACTCCCTAGGGCGCGCCATAGAGAGGGCCGGCCCCTCCCCTCCCCTCCTCCTTTATATACGGGGGTATAGGAACCCCATAGACAGACAAGTTGATCAGCTGATCTCTCCCAACCGTGTGCAGTGCCTCTCTCCACAGAAACACACCTCGGTCATATCGTTGCAGTGCTTAGGCGAAGCCCTGCACCGGTAGCTTCATCATCTCCATCACCACGCCGTCGTGCTGACGAAACTCTCCCGTGAGGTTCTACTGGATCAAGAGCTTGTGGGACGTCTTCAAGCTGAACGTGTGCTGAACGCGGAGGCTCCATACGTTCGGTGCTTGATCGGTTGGATCGCGAAGAAGTTCGACTACATCAACTGCGTCACTAGACGCTTCCGCTCCCGATCTACGAGGGTACGTAGACACACTCTCCCCTCTCGTTGCTATGCATCTAGTAGATAGATCTTGAGTGATTGTAGGATTTTTTTTGGAATACTACGTTCCCCAACACTTTTCTAGCGCCGTTGCCGGGGAGGTTAGTGCTTGAAGGTATATCTTTAGATCTTGCAATCGAATCTTTTAGTTTATTGTTTTATCACTAGTTTAGTTTATAAGAGAAAACTACAAAAAAAATGGAATTAAGGTTACCTCATATGCTTCATCTTTTTAATATCTTTCGTGAAAATGATGGGAAGGAAAATTGTGTTCAAGTACTAGAAGAAGAATTATATATAATTCTTGGTATAAAATATGTGCATGATAAGCATGATTGCAATGTTGTTAGTGTTAATCCTTTGAATATCCATGATGCTAATGATATGCAAAGCCACAAACTTGGGGAAGCTATGTTTGATTAAGATGAGATTTTTAGTCCCTCAAGTTTTGATGAGAAAATTTATTATGATGAAAGCATGCCTCCTATTTATGATGATTATATTGATGAAAGTGGATTTGAAGAGGTCATGACTTTATTTAGTGATGAATCCACTATTTTAGAAGAGGTTCCAATTGATTATGACAACAAAGTTGCCATCTATGATGATTATTGTGATGACTTGTATGCTATTAAGAATAATGATAACCATGAAACTTGTCATCATGATTTTAATTTTCAATTGGATTATGCTTCACATGATAGTTATTTTGTTGAGTTTGCTCCCACTATTACTCATGAGAAGAAATTTGCTTATGTGGAGAGTAGTAAATAATTTATGCAAGTAGATCACGAATGGAATGCTTTATGTGCTGGTTATATTGTTGAATTCATTCATGATGCTACTGAATTATTATGAGAGAGGATCATATGCTTCTACATATTGCAATAATATCAAGTTATGCTTGTTTTGCCTTCCTATGCTAGTTGATTATTGTTCCCATAAGTTGTTTGCTCACAAAATCCATATGCATAGGAACTGGGTTAGACTTAAATGTGCTGGTCATATTCTTCATGATGCTCTCTTTATGTTTCAATTCTTATCTTTTATGCGAGCATCATTGAAATCATCATGCCTAGCTAGGGGCGTTAAACGATAGCGCTTGTTGGGAGGCAACCCAACTTTATTTTTGTTTTTTGCTTTTTTTTGTTTAGGAATAAATATTGCATCTAGCTTCTATTTAGATGTGGTTTTGTGTTTGAGTTAGTGTTTGTGCCAAGTAGAACCTTTGGGAAGACTTGGGTGAAGTTTATGCGATCATGTTGTAAAAAACAGAAACATTAGCGCTCACAAGATTAGCTACCATTTTTTACTGCAGAGTGTTTTTTAGTTGATTCTTTTTTAAGATGATTAATAGACAAATTCCTCACGTCCACCAATTTATTTCAGAATTTTTAGAGTTACAGAAGTATTCAAAAATTACAGATTGCTACAGACTGTTCTGCTTTTGACAGATTCTATTTTTTATGTGTTGTTTGCTTATTTTGATGAATTTATGAGTAGTATCGGAGGGTATGAACCATGGATAAGTTGGAATACAGTAGATTTAAACCAATATGAATTTATAATGAGTTCATAACAGTACCCAAGTGGTGGTTTTATTTTCTTATACTAATGGAGCTTACGAGTTTTCTGTTGACTTTTGTGTTGTGAAGTTTTCAAGTTTTGGGTAAAGATTCGATGGACTATGGAATAAGGAGTGGCAAGAGCCTAAGCTTTGGCATGCCCAAGGCACCCCAAGGTAAAATTCAAGGACAACCAAGAGCCTAAGCTTGGGGATGCCCCGGGAAGGCATCCCCTCTTTCATCTTTGTCTATCGGTAACTTTACTTGAGGCTATATTTTTATTCACCACATGATATGTGTTTTGCTTGGAGCGTCAATTTCGTTTTATTTTGTTTTGCTTGCTGTTTGAATAATATCCCAAGATCTGAAATTCTTAAATGTTAGAGAGTCTTCACATAGTTACATAATTATTCAACTACTCATTGATCTTCACTTATATCATTCGGAGTAGTTTCTCATTTGCTCTAGTGCTTCACTTATATCTTTTAGAGCACGGCAGTGGTTTTATTTTGTAGAAATTTATGATCTATCATGCTTCACTTATATCCTTTTGAGAGTCTTTTAGAACAGCATGGTAATGTGCTTTGGTTATAAAACTAGTCCTAATATGCTAGGCATCCAAGTTGGGTATAGTAAAAAGTTTCATACAAGTGCATTGAATATTATGAGATGTTTCATACTTGATGATTGTTTTGAGATATGAGGATGGTGATATTAGAGTCATGCTAGCGAGGTAATTATGAATTAGAGAAATAATTGTGTTAAAGTTTTTGATTCCCGTAGCATGCACGTATGGTGAACCGCTATGTGACGAAGTTAGAGCATGAGGTATTTATTGAGTGTCATCCTTTGTGTGGAGGTCGGGGGCGCGCGATGGTTAACTCCTACCAACCTCCCCCCTAGGAGCATGCTTTGATTGCTTTGCTTTGATGACTCATAAGTCTTTTTGCAATAAGTATATGAGTTCTTTATGACTAATGTTGAGTCCATGGATTATACGCACTCTCACCCTTCCACCATTGCTAGCCTCTCTTTGTCGGGGTTTTGGGGCGACATATGCCAACGGATGGCTTATCATGCATGGGGACAATAGAGCGTCGTCGGGCCCTGGAAGCGAGATAAGGAGAAACTTGGGACGCCTACGGATCTTACCCAGGTTCGAGGCTCTCCATGGAGATAACACCCCTAGCCCTGCTCTGCGGGGACTCCGCGTCATGACTAATGTCAATAGGGTAGCTACAAGGTTGCTCCTTGAGCTGTGTCGTCTAGAGGAGGAAGATGAGCAATATTAGCTCACTACCTTCGCTCTAGGGAATCGGGATGGTAGCTAGGGTTTCTCTCTCTTTCTCTACGTGACTCTCTTTCTTCTAGGGTTCAACCTTCCAACCCCTCCTCATGGAGGACCCTAGGAGGTTTATATAGGCCTACCCCCCAGGGGTACAATGGTAATCTCGACGGAGTGGCCCCCAGCTGTCAGCGTCTTCTGGTGCCGACCTTGTCGTCTGTCTGCTGGGGCCCTCCGCCTGCGGGCCCATGTGATTGCCTTTCCTTGTAGGCGTGCTTTGGCTGACGGCAGCATCGTCAGGAGGGAAGTGGCTACAGTGTCGCCGTCTCCTGCCGTACACTGCCACCACGCCATGTCTTGTCATCTTGATGAGGTTCAGACTTCTAGGGCAGGATTTGTCTTCTGTTACGGGCAGCCGCCTCCCCTGGCCGCCTGCCAGGGGCGGTGTGTTTATGACTTGCCCACTGGCCGGTGGGGCCAGCCGCCTGCTGGCCCCGTCGTCTGTGGGTAGTGGGATCGTGGCTTCCTTTGACCGAAGCTCGGTCACGGGTAGCGTGGCTACAGTGACTCGCCGCTTAAGAGATGGTCATAAGGTACACATTTACTGTAGCCACGCCCTTATAGATCTTCTAAGGATGTGCTCAACTGTAGCTATGCCTCAGCTGCGCGGTGGTCCCCCAGCACGAATCCCAAAGGAGAGGCGTGGGACCGTCTGCTAGCTGCTGGCTGTGGAGCTGCCACCTATTTGGGCCCCTGTCGCCTGCTGGTAGCCGGCTCCTAGGGTAAGCTGTCCTAGGAGGCGGCCCGATGAGCAGACGGTCGGGGGGTAACAGGCGGCCCCAAATTGTCTTAAAATACCATGGGTGGTTGATGAGGACACCCATGGTCAATATCTCCGACAGTAGTCCCCGAAGCTGGTGGAACTCTGCGGTTTGTGTTTGAGGGCTGCGGGGTTCCAGCAGCTTCCCCCCATAAGTAGGACCGGCTTCCTTCGTCTATCTTCTGAAAAGGGCTTTTTGCTGGCGGCCGGGTCCCCGCAGCGGGGGCCGGCTTCTGGCAGCCGGACCTCTACCTTCAAATCTTCGAGGGGAAGACACCGCCTGGTCAGCAAGCGATGGCGCGGGCCTGCCAACCGTTGGCGGCTCCCCACGCGTCGTTGCCCCATCGCGTCAGCCTGCCAGCCCACGCGCGTGACGGGACGTAGCAGTGGGCTGGGGCCCGCCACTACAGGGCCTCGGCCCGCGCGCGGATCTGGTGTGGCAGGGGCAATCAATTGCCCTCCCCATGCGCATTTAATGCGCGCGGATTAGGCGCGCAAAAGATGAGGGTCGTGCGGGACGTGGAGCAGTTAATCCTACGCCCGCCCCCTCGGCTTCGCCGCCCCGGGCCTATAAGTAGGCCGGGGGAGAGAGGTTAGTGCCGTTCTCGTGCCCGCCTCTCTCCATTCTCCTTCTTCTTCCTCGCTCCCGTCCGCTCCTCTCGCCAACTCTGCAGCGAGCCACCGCCCCGAGCCATGGCCGCCGCAGCGCCAGCCCGCTACCACGGCGAGTGGGATGGCAGCGACGTCCTCGAGGAACACATCGACTACCTCCGCCGGCGCGGAAGCTGCCTCCTGCCGACAAGGTCGCCATGGACCTAGCGCCAGCGGTGGAGATTAGGCCGGCGCCGTGGCTTGGCGAGCGGGTCATCTTCCGCTCGCACTTCCCGTGCGGCTTCGGCCTCCCAGCGAGCGGGTTCTTCCGGTCCTTCTTGGAGTTCTTCAATGTCCAGCCTCACCACCTCACACCGAACACGGTGGTGACGTTGTCCTCCTTCCCCGTCCTGTGCGAGGCATACTTCGGCATCCTCCCCACGATGGAGCTGTGGACCGAGCTTTTCTATATGAAGCTCGGTACCGCAGTCCAAGACGTGGCCGCCCAGTGCGGGGGGTGTATCGCGGTGAAGCGCGGTGGGGCAAGAAAATACTTCCCGGCGCCGCAGCTCGGGCGTCGGTGAAGTTGTGGCAGAAGACATATTTATATGTCTCCAATGTCGATCCCGCCCTCGATTTCATCGGCCTGTCGGATTGGGCATCCGACCCGCCTGCCGAGCCCCGCGCCTCCTGGAAGACTCGGTCCACCTCCCTCACGGAAGGTGCATCCATCGTCGTGCGGCACCTCCGGGAGCTGAGTGACAGCGAGGGCTTGGTTTTCATGGACCTTTTGCTCACGTTCGCAGAGCGCCGGGTGCTGCCGCTGCAGCGCCGCCCTCACTTGATTTGTGACATGAGCGGGCACCGGGACCCGAGTCGGACGTGCAACAAGTTAATGCCATACAAGGAGGTAGCATACTTGGTGAACTACGTATCTAACTGAAAGGTCTCCGACTCCGGTTTGGCCTTTGGCAAGCCGCCGTACAGCCGCAGCAACCAGCAGCCTGCGGTGAGTTTTTCTTCTTTCTCAATTCTTCTTTCTTCTCCTTCCGCTTGCCACAACCGTCTGATCTTGGTGCCGTCTGCAGATCTTCCCCGGCCAGCCGGCGCCGGGTTCTGGCCAGCCAGGCCGCCCTCTGGAACCAGATCGCTCCCAGAGCGACACGAGCGACCCCAATCTTGGGGCCGCTGCCATGGAGGAGGAAGAGGTGACAGGCGGCGGGGGCTAGCCAGCAGGCGGTCTACCAGAAGGCGGCATCAAGAGCTGGCCTGACGACGACGACGAGGAGGAGGAAGTGCCGATCCGCGTCCGAGAGGCATGCCAGCCTGGGCGTGGCAGCCAGCTGGCGGGGCCATCAGCCGCAGCCGGCGGCGTGAAGCGCCGAGTCCTCTCGGGGCCATCTGGCACCCAGCCCAAGAGGCTCCGGTTGTCGACCGCTGCCACCAGGCGCCGGGAGGCGGCCGCCAAGGCGATCCTGCCCAAGCTCCCCAAGCCCAGGCCGGTCGTATCCGGGTAAGTACCTTGCTTTCTTCTTTTTATTTGATGTTTATCTCCTTCTGTCGTTCCCAACCTGGATGATTTTCCATCTTCTTTGGGATGCCCACGCAGTGCGCCGCTCTCCCTCTCGCGGGCGCCGGTGGGCTCCATTGTGGGGGGCACGGATATCCCCCCTGCGCCCCGCCGCGTGGATCCTGCCGCTGCGCTTCGGGAAGCAACGGAGTGGAATGCCCGCGAGGCGCGCGAGGAGCAGGAGGCCGCGGACCGTGAGCGGGCGGTGGCTGATGCTGCCGACAGGGCAGAGGCCGAGGCGGCTTCTAAAACCCAGGCAGACGCCACCGCCCGAGCCCAGGAGCAGGAGGCAGGCTCCTAGCAGCCAGCGGGTCGCGCCGTCCCCCACGAGGCGGGCTCTCTGGAGCCGTCCGCCCAAGTGCCGGCTGCTAACGAACAGCCGGCTCTAAACAATGAGGGGGGCGGCCGTGTCGCCATGGAGACAGAGGCGCCGCCCCCCGCGCCGCCTGCTGGGACGCAAGGCAGCCGGCCTGCAGGAGTGGAGGTACCGCCAGCTGAGGGTGTGCTGGTGACAGGCCCGCAGCCGGCCCCCCAAGCTCCTGCTCACCCGCGCCTTGTGAGGGCGGTCTCCTTGCCGCAGCAGGTAGAGGCCGGCGGCGCCAGCTTGTCCACGCCGGAGAGTGAAGCCACCAGCGCGGCGCCATCAGGATGGAGGCCCGGAGGCGGCGGCGCGCTGATTGTCGCCTCGCGGGACATCCTCGACCGCGTCAACTCCTTGAGCGATGTCGTGTAGACGATGATGCGGGAGTTCGTGGCTACGCGAACTTCTGTTCAGGTATGTTGACTCCATATTTTTTTGCTTTTATTCCTTCAATTTCTTCTGTGGCGGCGCGTCAGTGCACCCACTGGGTGTAGTCCCCGAGTTCCGAGCCGGCTGCTGAGCAGGCAGCTTGGAACTCCAAAGAGTACCTTTCGGGCTGACTTGTGTCTTGTTGTAGGACTACCACAACCTCCGGGTGGCCTCCTTCAACACCCAGCGCCAGGAGCTGGCGCAACTGCGGGCTGCCCTGGTAGACAGTTAGGGTGACTGTTCCTCTTCTCCTCCTTGCGGGGGCGCGTCAGCGCACCCGCTGGATGCAGTCCCCGAGTTCCGAGCCGGCTGCTGAGCAGGCGGCTTGGAACTCCAAGGTTATCTTTTTGCTGGTGTTGATATTCTTCTTCTTCTTCCCTTGCCAGCGGTCACAGCCAACCTCCGTAACCAGCTGGGCAAGGCCCAGTCAGAGCTTGCTGCCAAGGAGCGGGAGCATGATCTTGCCGCTCAGGACCGTGACCGCCTGGCCAAGGAGCTGGCAGACCAGGCGGCAGCGCACAAGGCGGAGCTCGGGAAGTTGTCGAACGCCGAGATGCTCCTTCGGGCTGAGTTCGAGACAGAGCGCTCGAACTGGGCCGAGAAGAAGGCGGCTCTGTAAGACGGCTATGGGGCCATTGCAGACATGGTCGACGGTAAGATGCCTGCCCCTTCTTCTTGTGCATGTCGTCTGTTACAGCTGCTTCTCTTTCTTCTGATTCTTCCTCTAGCTTTTGGAGAGTCCTTCCCGGGCCACTCTGTGGCCGCCATCCAGGCCATCGAGGCCCAGCGTGATGAGAGGCGCAAGGCGGGCTGGGTGATCGCACCCAACGCGCCCAAGACTCCGGCCGAACAGGTTCCTGTTGTCAAGGCGCGCCTCTAGCCGGTCCATCGCGTGCTTCGCCGCCTGTAGCGCGCTGGTGCCCAAGTGTTGGCCTCCTTCTAGCAAGGCGCTCCAGTACTCCGCACTCCCAGTCGGACTACCGACTGGCTGGAGGCGGCCGGCCACCGCTTCGAGGCCTGGAAGGGTGCCGCAGCGAGGGCTGGTGCGCAGACCGCCCTGGAGTTTGCCAAGGGCTGGTACCCGGACTTGAATCTCGACCAGTTGAAGACCTTCCGCATGGAGGGTGAGCCTGAGCTGGCCGCGGTGCAAGGAGACCTCGCCAGACGCACCGCCGCCCTTGTTGAGTATGTCGACACCGCCATCTTCGTCCCAGAGCTGGATGAGAATGGTCATGTGGTGCCACCTAGCAACTTCGGGCTGGACTTGGCAGCGTCGGAGGAGCTGGACGAAGAGCTCACCTCCACCGATGAAGGTGAGGAGGAGGGAGACAGCGACGAGGAGGCCAGCTCCCAGGAGGCGGATCCGTCTGCTGGCCATCAGCATGACCGATCCTCGACAAGCGGACGCGGCGTGGCGGCTCCGCCTGCGGCAGGAGGCGGCCAGGCTGAGACCCGTCAGGCGCCCCCCCAGAAGCCGGTTCCGTCGTGCCGCCCGCTCCGCCTGCTGTGCCCTAGGCTTTATTCTTGTATCATTTGATTCTTGTTTCTTCGTACGACTTGGTAGGATTAGTCCGAACAATTCCACCCACTGGGTGTATAAGTAAGCTGCTACTGGAAGGCGGCCCTTGAGGCCTTTTTTGATGTAAATATTCTTTTAATGGTGCATAGTGTTTATGCAATTTGGCCGGGTTCTGGGATTAGCCCCGCCCTTGGTTCCTTAGAGCGATTTTCTTTTGTTGTCTCCTTTAACTGTCGTCCTGCCAGTCAGACAGCCACTCTGTGGTTCTGCGGCTGGGTCAGGTACTTAGCTGTTTTCCGGATGGGCAAGTAACCCGCCCTCTGGAAGGCGGCATAGCTAAGCCAGAAGCCGGCTGGCCGGCTACGTAACAGCCGGCTAATATGTATGAAGGGTCGTTTTTGCCCTATGTTTGTTTTCCTTAGCCATTTTTTATGTGGGCACCGCTTCTTGCCTTTGGCTCCTGCCAGTAGGACAGCCGCGTTCTGCGAGTCTGTGACTGAAGGCGGGAGAGGGCTTGGATGCCATCACATTACTTGTCCGACTATTTTAAGTAGAAGTTTTAAACATAGGGCTAGGCCGCTAGTCCCCGGGCCTTCTGCTAGGCTCCGGTGCTAGACAAAGGAATGAACAACACTCATTCATAGACTTAATTCTTATCATATAGATAAAGGGTTGGGCAGTCCCCAAGAACTCCTCAGGGGTCCCATTGGTTCTCAAAATAAAGTAGATAGCGCGACACATACTGTCTTTTCGCTATAAAAGCGATGAAGTAGGTTTGCGTTCCACGGGCGCTCCGACTCCTTGCCCGAGTCGTCTCTCTTGCGTGCTCTTGGCTTCTGGGCATCGATGAGGTAGTAGGCGTCGTTGCCTACCACCTTGCTGATGATGAACGGTCCTTCCCAAGGAGCCGAGAGCTTGTGCTGGCCGGCTATTCGCTGGATCAGCCGGAGCACAAGGTCCCCCTCGCGGAAGGAGCATGGCTTGACTCGCCGGCTGTGATCACGGCGGAGACCCTGCTGGTAGATGGTGGAGCGGCTGAGTGCTACCAGCCGGGCCTCCTCTAGCAGGTCTACGCTGTCTTCTCTTGCCTCTTTGGCTTTGGCTTCTGTGTACATGGTGACGCGAGGCGAGTCAAACTCAACGTCTGTTGGGATGACGGCCTCGGCCCCATAAATGAGGAAGAAAGGAGTGAAGCCGGTGGACTTGTTCGGAGTTGTTCTGAGGCTCCAGAGGACAGATGGCAACTCTTCAATCCAGCAGTCGGCTGATCGTTCCAAGGGTTCGACCAGCCGGGGCTTGATGCTAGACAAGATAAGGCCGTTGGCGCGCTCAACTTGGCCGTTGGACTGTGGGTGAGCAATAGATGCTAGGTCCAGTCGGATGCCCTGTGTTGCACAGAAACGTGCCAATGCGCCTTTGGCAAAATTTGTGCCGTTGTCAGTGATGATGAAGTGCAGTATGCCATACCGGACTGTGATGTCTGCGATGAATGTCATAGCAGTTGGGCCGTTGAGTTTCTTGATTGGTTTTGCATCGATCCATTTGGTGAATTTGTCCACTGCCACGAGTAAATGTGTCAAGCCGCCTCGGGCTGTCTTGAAGAGGCCCACCATATCCAGCCCCCAGACGGCAAATGGCCAAGTGATCGGAATGGTCTTGAGTGCAGAAGCCGGCAAGTGTTGCTTGGAACTAAAGCGCTGGCAGCCATTGCACTTTTTTACCAAGTCTTTGGTGTCGTCCAAAGCAGTCGGCCAGAAGAAACCGTGGCGGAAGGCTTTGGCGATGAGCGATCTTGAGGCCGCGTGGTGGCCACATTCCCCTTGATGAATGTCCTTCAGAATAGCCAAACCCTTTTCTGCTTCCATGCAGCGCTGGAAAACACCTGTTGCACTTCTTCTCACAAGCTCTTTGTTGACTATTGTGTATGCTGAATCTCGGCGTTGAACTTGCCTTGACAAAGTTTCATCTGCTGGCAGCTCTCTTCTTAGCAGGATGTTCAGGATTGGCTGTGCCCAAGACGGCGCTGAGACTCCTGTTGTTTCTACCAAAGAGACCAGGGCGGTTGGGCTGCGAGGCGGAGGTCTGGGTTGAGCCGCCTGTTGTGCTTCCGAAATCCCTGAGCCGGCTGCGATAGTCCCCGGGCCGCTTGCTGGAGCTGGCGCTTCTTGGCCGCCTGCTGGAGCAGTCCCTGGACCAGGAACCGGCGCAGCGACTGCTGGACCGTCTACTGGAGTTGGAGTATCAAGGCCGCCCGCTGGAGCAGTCTTCAGGCCAGCTGCTGAAGTTATCGGGCCGTCTGCTCCAGGATCGGCTGGTATGAAGATTGACTCCGATTCTCGTGAAGGCTTGATAGACGGCTTGCGCATGCATTGAAGAGACACACCGGCTGGTATTGCTTGGCGGGTGGAGCCGGTTTGTGCCAAGGTGTCGGCTTGCATGTTGTCGGCTCGTGGCACGTGGAGGAACTCGCAGTCGTCAAAATGCCCATTGATCTGCTAGACAAGGAAACGATAACTTGCCATATTTGCGTCCTTGGCGTCCCAGTCCCAGATGACTGTTGGACAACCAAGTCTGAGTCACCATAGCACGGCACTCGGCGGATACCAATCTATTTGGCCATCCGGAGCCCGTGGATGAGTGCCTCATACTCGGCCACATTGTTGGAGGCGGCAAAGTGGATTTGCAGGGTGTACTTGAGCTTGTCGCCCTTGGGGGAGGTGAGGATGACGCCGGCTCCCAAGCCAGTGCGCATCTTCTACCCATCAAAGTGCATCCGCCAATGGGTTGAGTCTGGAGCAGGCGGCAAGTACTGGGTCTCGGCCCAGTCAACGAGGAAGTCGGCTAATGCTTGTGATTTGATGGTAGTGCGGGGCTGGTAGAAGATGGTGAAGGGGGGCAGCTCGATGGCCCACTTTGCCACTCTTCCTGAAGCATCTCTGTTGCCCATGATCTCAGCAAGCAGGGCCGTACAGAGGACCGTGATCGGGTGCTCTTGGAAGTAGTGCTTGAGTTACTTGGCGGCGAAGTACACGCCATAGCACATCTTTTGATAGTGGAGATAGTTCTGCTTGGAGACTGACAGCACCTCGCTCAAGTAGTAGACCGGCCTCTGGACGGGCAAGGCTCTGCTGTCTTCTGGGCGCTCGACCACAATGACTGTGCTGACCACCCGGCTGGTGGCGGCTATGTAAAGGAACATGGGTTCCTTGTCTGTTGGCGCCGCCAGGACAGGCGGGGTGGATAGCAGTTTCTTGAGCTGCTGGAAAGCTTCATCTGCCTGGTCGTTCCACTCGAAGCAAGTGGTTTTCTTCATCAGTTGGTACAGGTGGAGTGCCTTCTCTCCCAGCCGGCTGATGAAACGGCTGAGAGATGCCAGGCACCCTGTGAATTTCTGGACATCTCGCACACGAGTTGGCCACTCCATTCTCTCAATGGCCTTGATCTTTGCAGGGTTGCACTCGATGCCGCGTTCAGATACCAGGAAACCAAGGAGCTGGTCGGCTGGTACCCCGAAGACGCATTTCTCCGGGTTTAGCTTGATCTGAAAGCGGCGCAAGTTTTCGAATGTCTCTTGGAGATCCTCCAAAAGAGTTCCTCTCTTCTCCGTCTTCACCACGATATCATCCACGTAAACGTGGGCGTTTCTGCCAAGTTGCTTGAGGAGACACTTCTGCATGCAACGCTGAAAGGTGGCGCCGGCGTTTATCGGGCCGAACGTCATGGTTAGGTAGCAGAAGGCCCCAAATGGCGTGAGGAAGGCGGTCTTCATACGGTTAGCCGGATCGAGTTTAATCTGGTGGTACCCGAAATAAGCATCAAGGAATGACAGCAGCTTGCATCCGGATGTGGAGTCAATCACTTGATCTATTCGCGGCAGAGCAAACGGATCTTTAGGACAGGCCTTGTTGAGGCTGGTGTAATCAATACACATGCGCCATTTGTTGTTCTTCTTCAGCACTAGGACTGGGTTTGTGAGCCACTCTGGGTAGAAAACTTCCATAATGAAGCCGGCTGCTAGCAGGCGGGCGACCTCTTCCCCAACAACTCTTATTTTCTC
This sequence comes from Secale cereale, assembly GCA_902687465.1. Classification (NCBI taxonomy): domain Eukaryota; kingdom Viridiplantae; phylum Streptophyta; class Magnoliopsida; order Poales; family Poaceae; genus Secale; species Secale cereale. The sequence continues at coordinate 341,751,097 of LR738710.1, read as the reverse complement.
TTCTGACAGGCGGCGGAGCGGCTGCTTGACAGGCTTTGCATCTTCTTTCACATGTAGCTTGTGCTCGGCGAAATCCGTCGGAACACGCGGCATGTGTTTGGGGGACCATGCAAAGATGTCCCGGTTCTCACAGAGGAAGTCGACAAGCTCGCTTTCCTATTTGTTGTCTAGGTTTGACCCTATGACAGCAAATCGCTCTGGGTGAGACGGATCCAAGGCAATCTTCTGTGTCTCCTTGGCCGGCTGGAACGAGCCCTGCGGCTCCGCCTCCCTGGGGTCAGCTGGTATGGCTGGCTGCTCGCCAGCCATTGTCACCAGCCGTTCCAGGCGGCGCTTCTCTTTAGCAACGACAAGGGACGCAGCCAGACGGCTGCTGGTTGTTGCACATGCGATGGACTTCTCATAGTCCCCAGCTATGGTGATTATCCCCTTGGGGCCCGGCATCTTCATCTTGAGGTAGGCGTAGTGGGATACTGCCATGAACTTTGCAAGAGCAGGCCGGCCCAAGATCACGTGATAGGGACTCTCCAGGTTCACCACTTCAAACCATACTGGCTCCCTCCGGAAATGCTTCTTGTCACCAAACAGGACATCAATCTTGGCGTTGCCGATTGGTGAGCAAGAGAGGCCTGGCACAATGTCATGGAACACAGTCCTGGTAGGCTGAAGCTGTTTTTCTTTGATGCCCAACTTCTCCATGGTGTCGCGGTACATGATGTTGATGCTGCTGCCGCCGTCTACCAGTACTCGGGAGAAACGACAGGCCCGCCTGTCGATGGAGAGAGTTGCATCCAGAACCAAGGCATAGGCCCCCGGTGATGGCATGACAGCCGGGTGATCTTCTCGGCTCTAGCTAACTGGCCTCTCAGACCAGTGCATGAATTCTGGGGCTTCGATGGCAATGGTGTTGACTTCTCTGCGCTGCTGGCACCGGCTGTGCCTATCGTCCGCTTGGCTTGTGAAGACCACATAGGCCCCGTTTTCTTCTGGGAACTCATCCTAGACCTGGCCGCCAGGACGAGCAGCCGGTGGATTGGGAGGCGGGGCCGCCTGCCCAGCAGGCGGCGGTGGCAGAGCTTCTCCTCTGGCAATCCGTGTGAGCCAATGACACTTTCGTGTGGTGTGGTTGGAAGGCTTCGCGCCGCTGTGGAACTTGCAGGGGGCGTCCAGGGCTTGGTCGAATGAGAAAGCCGGCTGCCAGGCTGGCTTGCCGCCCTTCTGGTGCTTGGGTCCTGCTTGTGCCTCTAGCTGCTGGCCATTGACTGTTGCCACAAGCTGGCTGTTGGCAGCCGGTGCATGGGTCTTGCGTTTGTGATCGTTCGGCTGCTGGCGTCGGCCGCTGGCGTCGGCTGGACTCTCCAGCCGACGTTTTTGGAGTTGGAGGAGTCATTTTCCCAGAGGCATCTACTTGCAGCTCGGTCTTCATGGAGGAGTCGGCGGTGGCGTACTTGTCTGCTATGCTCAGCAGCTCGTCCAGCGTGGCAGGCTCGTCACAGCGGAGTTTGTGCTTGAGCAAGGTGCCTTCTCTGCACCCGGTCGTGAAATACTCGATGGCTTGTACCTCGTGCACTCCCTCGCAAGAGTTCCGCGGCTCTGCCCAACGCGTCGGGTAATCGCGGGCTGACTGATCTGGGCCTTGAACGCATAAGGAGAGTTGGCGCGGCTTGGGAGGACGTTTGTAGGTGCTGGTGAAGTTGCGGGTAAAGGCGTTAGTGAAGTCCAGCCATCCATTGATGCTGTTGGGTTTGAGGCTGTTCAGCCACGTCCGGGCCGTGCCCTGGAGCATAAGTTGCACGTACTTCACCACAACACGCCTGTTGCCGGTTGCTATGCTGATGGTTGTGGAGTAATCCACCAGCCAGTCCTCTGGCTTTACTGATCCGTTGTACTTGGGTGTATCTCTGGGGAGCAAGAAGCCCTTGGGGAAAGGCTCGTTGCGGATGCGGGGGCCGAAACAGGCCGGGCCGAGGTCATCTTCTTCTTCGACCGCCTGGGACCGAGCCAGTCGGTCAAGGCAGTGGCGGGCGTCGTTCTCCCCAACCCCCTCACGGCGGCCCAAGCGGCCTGCCAGAGAGGGGTGGTCAATAGGCGGAGGAGACACACGCCTCTCCCGTCTAGGAGGAGGCGGGCGTTCCTCTCGCCGCTCTACGGCCCTTGGGCGGCCGTATTCGTCGCGCTCGATGGTGATGCGAGTCTGCCGGCTGCGGCTGGCAGCCGGCTCTAAGTCTCGCCGGTTAGGGGCGCCGACTGTTGGAGAGCGGGACGTAGCTCCTTGCTCCCGCCGAAGGGGGCAGTTATCAGCCTGCGCGTCAGCCTCTGATGCCCGGCGACGGGCCTCCAGCTGCACAGCCGCAGCGTCGAGGAGCTGGCGGGCGCGCTGAGTCACGCAGCGAATCCCGTCTCCCTCCAAGTGGCCCATCTCATCAACTGCCGCCTGGGCAGCCCTTAGGTTCTCCGATGGAGTGAGGTACACGGGTTGTGAGGCCCCCAGCATGTCTGCTAGCAGCCCGCCGCGATCGCGAACGGCACCGGCCCGGCTAGGCTCGCCAGCAGCCGGCGTGGCACAAATGGCGCAGTCCATCTCGTGGCGATAGGCTTCAGTGAGGCGTCGGGAAGCGGCCAGCTTGTTGGCGCTATCGAGGAGCGAGACGCGAAGTGCCTCAAGTGCCGCGCCATCCGCCCCTGCCGCAACAGGTGCGGCGAGGTTCTGTAGGGCGGCCTGGAGCGGGTCTTGGCCTGACCCGCCATACGGCTCGTCATGGTTGGTGGCGAGCACCTCTGTGACGGTGCTGGCGGTGCTGCCTCCCGTTGGAGCAGGGAGGGGGTCGTCGATGATTACCACATGCTCGGGGAAGGAATCGACGGGCTCCGCGTCTAGGTCGATGATCATGTCTATTGGTGGGTCAGAAGAGCCCACTGACTCCACGTCAGAGGCGCGCTCATCGATGATGTGGAGCTTGTCAAGGAGCTCGACGAGGAAGCTCTCCGGAGCCACTGGCTCGGCCGCCGGAGAGGGCTCGTCATGAGTGTGGACGCCGCCGAGAAGGTCGGCGAGTCCGCTCGCGATGCATGCGGCCTCAGCGCCGCGAAGCATCCCGGTATCCACGCCTGCGGGCGTGTCGGGCTGGCTGTGCTCGCTAGGAAGGAACAAAGTTCCCGTCCGGAACATGTCTCCGAACGATAGTGCACCTTGCCCCACGGTGGGCGCCAAATGTCGGGGTTTTGGGGCGACATATGCCAACGGATGACTTATCATGCATGGGGACAATAGTGCGTCGTCGGGCCCTGGAAGCGAGATAAGGCAAAACTTAGGACGCCTACGGATCTTACCCAGGCTCGGGGCTCTCCGTGGAGATAACACCCCTAGTCCTGCTCTGCGGGGACTCCGCATCATGACTAATTTCAATAGCGTAGCTACAAGGTTGCTCCTTGAGTTGTGTCGTCTAGAGGAGGAAGTGAGCAAGATTAGCTCACTACCTTCGCTCTAGGGAATCGGGATGGTAGGTAGAGTTTCTCTCTCTTTCTCTACCTGACTCTCTTTCTTCTAGGGTTCAACCTTCCAACCCCTCCTCATGGATGACCCTGGGGGGTTTATATAGGCCTACGCCCAGGGGTACAATGGTAATCTCGACAGAGTGGCCCCCGGCTGTCAGCGTCTTCTTGTGCCGGCCTCGCCGTCTGTCTACTGGGGCCCGCTGCTTGCGGGCCCATGTGATTGCCTTTCACTGTAGGCGTGCTTTGGCTGACGGCAGCATCGTCAGGAGGGAAGTGGCTACAGTGCTGCCGTCTCCTGCCGTACACTGCCACCACGCCATGTCTTGTCATCTTGATGAGGTTCAGACTTCTAGGGCAGGATTCGTCGTCTGTTATGGGCGGCCGCCTCCCCAGGCCGCCTGCCAGGGGCGGCGTGTTTATGACTTGCCCATTGGCCGGTGGGGCCAGCCGCCTGCTGGCCCCGCCGTCTATGGGTAGTGGGATCGTGGCTTACTTTGACCGAAGCTCGGTCACGAGTAGCGTGGCTACAGTGACTCGCCGCTTAAGAGACGGTCATAAGGTACACATTTACTGTAGCCACGCCCTTATAGATCTTCTAAGGACGTGCTCAACTGTAGCCATGCCTCAGCTGCGCAGTGGTCCCCCAGCACGCATCCCGAGGGAGAGGCGTGGGACCGTCTTCTAGCTGCTGGTTGTGGAGCTGCCACATGTTTGGGCCCCTGCCGCCTGCTGGAAGCCGGCTCCCAGGGTAAGCTGTCCAAGGAGGCGGCCCGATGAGCAGACGGCCCGGGGGTAGCAGGCAGCCCCAAATTGTCTTAAAATACCATGGGTGGTTGATGAGGACACCCGTGGTCAATATCTCCGACACTCTTGTACCGCACAACTCTCGCCGGTACCATACACCCACCATATACCTTCCTCAAAACAGCCACCATACCTACCTATCATGGCATTTCCATAGCCATTCCGAGATATTGTCAGGACCCCGATCCTAAGTCACACAGGTCTAACATGTAACACATCATATCACTTTGCGGCCTCACGCACGGTATCCCCACGGGTGCCACCTTACCTGGCCCAGGACCGTTTGCACATTTTGGCACACGTATATGATCGTGTCGCTAGCATCCAAATGACAGAGAACTCGGGCCGACATGACTAGTTATAAACCAAAAGTGGCGCTAAGTTACAGAGACAGGCATACATGACCCAGCAACAAAATTGTCAGTCATCAATGTATGAACCCAAGTTGTAGCAAGCTACAAGGACTTAAAGGAACAACGCGTGACATTTCCCCTAAGGGACACACACGGGAACGAAGAAGGACACATGCCGGCCAGCCTAAGTGTTCCGGAGCAGTAGCAAGCTACCAAGGCTCAGTGGAAGCACTAGGAGACATTTCCCTGTAAAATAGGCTACCAAGGGTAAAGAACTAGGTGTCGGATCCCACACATAGCAATACACATTACACGTACGCATAACATGCAAGTAAGTGTTGTACAACATGCCATCACAACATAACTCAACAACTCATATAGATAAAGGCCCAGAAGAGCCATCATAGCATTTATTACAAACAGAGGTCACATGACCCAACATACAGAGCATACAGGCAACGGAAGCATAACATGTCTGAGTACAGACAACTACAAATGAAAAAGGCTGAGGAGCCTGACTATCTACAAGACCCTCCCAAGGGTACAAGATTGTAGCTGAGGTAACAAGCTAAACGTCGAAGTCCACGCGGAACCACTAGTGAGACTGATGTCTCTCTGCAAAAACATAAATTAAGCAAACATGAGTACAAAGGTACTCAGCAAGACTTACATCAGAACTAGCTACATATGCATCAGTATCAACAAAGGGGTGGTGGAGTTTGACTGCAGCAAGCCAACTTTGACTCGGTGGCTATCCTGAACTACGACTGCAATTAACTCTTTGAGGTGGCGCACACGAGTCCACATATTCACCAACCAATACACCACTATGGATCCGCTTCCTTCTCCCTACGAGAAGGCCATCCATAGCACTCACGCTTATCTTGCGCGTTTTAGAGTATCCACTTTCACTTGTCTATAAACTGTAAAGGTAACCCAGAAGTCCATTACCGCGGACACGGCTATTCGAATAGATCATATATATAACCCTGCAGGGGTGTACTTCTTCACACACGCTCTCACCACTTACCGCCGTTTACACGACATGTACTCGGCAACCTTCAAGCGGAAGCCCAGCGAGGGTGTCGGTCACGACCTGACTAACCACAGAAGTCTCTAGTCCAGGTTTATCGCCTATTTGGGTTCCATCCGTGGGGAGATCCGGCGGGATGTCGCTCACGGCCCCAAACGATGTGTACAGGGTTCTGATGTCTACACACGCTTCTACTCTTGTAGACTATGTTGGGCCTCCAAGCGCAGAGGTTTGTAGGACAGCAGCAGTTTCTCTCAAGTGGATGACCTAAGGTTTATCGAACTCAGGGAAGTAGAGGTTGAAGATGGTCTCTCTCAAGCAACCCTACAACTAAGATACAAGAAGTCTCTTGTGTCCCCAACACACCTAATACACTTGTTAGATGTATAGGTGCACTAGTTCGGCGAAGAGATGTTAAATGGCAAGTGATATGGATGGCAAAACAAAGTAATATAAATCTGTAATAAAAAGTGCAGCAAGCAAACAAGTGGTAAACGTGAGCACAAATGGTATTGCAATGGTGGAAACAAGGCCTAGGCTTCATACTTTCACTAGTGGCAACTCCCAACAACATTAACATAATCGAATCACATGATATTTCCCATAAAACATGCAAAGGGGACGCACTCGGAGGTCATTCCTTCGTGGTCAAGAGAGGACGAGAATTATGTAGGGCTACAAAAGCACACCTCAAAGTTCGTAGTTCTCAATCTAAGTATTTCCCAATGTCACCGCGGCCATCCAAAGAGAGTCCCACAATCACCACAACATATCTAAAGGATAGTCAAAGACAAGCACCAAGAGACTCTCAATCTTCAATCAACACACAAGAGAGGAAATCACTCATGAAAATATTTTTCTAATCCATGTCCAATAGACCGCTGTCACCTTGGTCTCGGGGATTATACTAGATAAAGACAAGTGAGTACATCAATCCAATACATAGAGGAAGGGGAAACATCATGGGATCACCCTAGATTAACATAGCCTATGATCACAACGAAGATCACATCATGGGAGAGAGAGATAACCACATAGCTACTGGTAGAAACCTTAGCCCCGAGGAGGAACTACTCCCGCATCATGGAGGGAGGAAGCAACGTCGATGGAGATGAATCCGGGGGCACTTCCCCGTCCCGGCAGGGTGCCGGCTGATGTCTACACACGCTTCTACACTTGTAGACTATGTTGGGCCTCCAAGCGCAGAGGTTTGTAGGACAGCAGCAATTTCCCTCAAGTGGATGACCTAAGGTTTATCGAACTCAGGGAAGTAGAGGTTGAAGATGGTCTCTCTCAAGCAACCCTGCAACTAAGATACAAGAAGTCTCTTGTGTCCCCAACACACCTAATACACTTGTTAGATGTATAGGTGCACTAGTTCGGCGAAGAGATGTTAAATGGCAAGTGATATGGATGACAAAACAAAGTAATATAAATCTGTAATAAAAAGTGCAGCAAGCAAACAAGTGGTAAACGTGAGCACAAATGGTATTGCAATGGTGGAAACAAGGCCTAGGGATCATACTTTCACTAGTGGCAACTCCCAACAACATTAACATAATCGAATCACATGATATTTCCCATAAAACATGCAATGGAGACGCACCCGGAGGTCATTCCTTCGTGGTCAAGAGAGGACGAGAATTATGTAGGGCTACAAAAGCACACCTCAAAGATCGTAGTTCTCAATCTAAGGATTTCCCAATGTCACCGCGGCCATCCAAAGAGAGTCCCACAATCACCACAACATATCTAAAGGATAGTCAAAGACAAGCACCAAGAGACTCTCAATCTTCAATCAACACACAAGAGAGGAAATCACTCATGAAAATATTTTTCTAATCCATGTCCAATAGACCGCTGTCACCTTGGTCTCGGGGATTATACTAGATAAAGACAAGTGAGTACATCAATCCAATACATAGAGGAAGGGGAAACATCATGGGATCACCCTAGATTAACATAGCCTATGATCACAACGAAGATCACATCATGGGAGAGAGAGATAACCACATAGCTACTGGTAGAAACCTCAGCCCCGAGGAGGAACTACTCCCGCATCATGGAGGGAGGAAGCAACGTCGATGGAGATGAATCCGGGGGCACTTCCCCATCCCGGCAGGGTGCCGGCTGATGTCTACACACGCTTCTACACTTGTAGACTATGTTGGGCCTCCAAGCGCAGAGGTTTGTAGGACAGCAGCAATTTCCCTCAAGTGGATGACCTAAGGTTTATCGAACTCAGGGAAGTAGAGGTTGAAGATGGTCTCTCTCAAGCAACCCTGCAACTAAGATACAAGAAGTCTCTTGTGTCCCCAACACACCTAATACACTTGTTAGATGTATAGGTGCACTAGTTCGGCGAAGAGATGTTAAATGGCAAGTGATATGGATGGCAAAACAAAGTAATATAAATCTGTAATAAAAAGTGCAGCAAGCAAACAAGTGGTAAACGTGAGCACAAATGGTATTGCAATGGTGGAAACAAGGCCTAGGGATCATACTTTCACTAGTGGCAACTCCCAACAACATTAACATAATCGAATCACCTGATATTTCCCATAAAACATGCAATGGAGACGCACCCGGAGGTCATTCCTTCGTGGTCAAGAGAGGACGAGAATTATGTAGGGCTACAAAAGCACACCTCAAAGTTCGTAGTTCTCAATCTAAGGATTTCCCAATGTCACCGCGGCCATCCAAAGAGAGTCCCACAATCACCACAACATATCTAAAGGATAGTCAAAGACAAGCACCAAGAGACTCCCAATCTTCAATCAACACACAAGAGAGGAAATCACTCATGAAAATATTGTTCTAATCCATGTCCAATAGACCGCTGTCACCTTGGTCTCGGGGATTATACTAGATAAAGACAAGTGAGTACATCAATCCAATACATAGAGGAAGGGGAAATATCATGGGATCACCCTAGATTAACATAGCCTATGATCACAACGAAGATCACATCATGGGAGAGAGAATTGACCACATAGCTACTGGTAAGAACCTCAGCCCCGAGGAGGAACTACTCCCGCATCATGGAGGGAGGAAGCAACGTCGATGGAGATGAATCCGGGGGCACTTCCCCGTCCCGGCAGGATGCCGGCGCAGGAATTCTGGTCCCCCGAAGCTTGATGGCGATGGCGGCGGAGATCGGAATCGCGTTTGGAGAAAAGGGGTCTGGAATCAGGGTTTCCGCGACACGCTTTAAATATATGCCAAAGGGGGGCATCGGAGGAGCCTCGGGGGGCACAGGCGCCC